>CM029670.1:116180-716180 GCA_017311315.1 Dendrocalamus latiflorus | reverse complement strand
ACGTGGCAGAGAGAGAAAGGAAGAGAGAGAAGGAAGCTGACTACTAAATTACAGCTAGCTATAGCACGTAAAAATATGCATTTCACTCTCTTACACGTGGGGCCAAATAGTTATTGTAATAGCTACCTTATTGTATGAACTATTTTTTTGAAGACTATAGATGAAATGGACAAGTGTTATAGCCACTAGTTGACTATACTATTGTACTTGCTCTTATTCAAATACATGCATAAGCTCACACATAATACAATTCAAGTACCAAAAAAAATAAATACCAATTTACACCAGAAGCAACGACCCATGCGTCGATCAAAGTAAACCTTAGAAGCAACAACTTCAACTCACAAAAGCTCCCATAGGAACTTAACCTCACAAGCAACAACCATCCTCGATCGACGCCTCTCCTTGCACTCCAAGCAACACCAAACTCTCTCTCTCTCTCTCTCTCTCTCTCTCTCTCTACAAATATATAAGGCCGCCAAATCTCTCTTGCTACGAATTTAGTTTGTGGCTAGCTAGCTAGTAGAAAGTAAGTGCATGGCACTTGTTGTGCTTGTGAAGCTAGCGCTATGGCTTCTGGGCTCGTGCGTGGAGCTCGCAACCCTGGTGCTCCTCCGCGGCCTGGCCCTCCTCCTCGTCGGCGTCGTGCAGCTGGTCAGGATGCCGGGGCAGGCGGCCAACGCGGCGCTCGAGGCGACCAAGGACGCGCTCGGCGCGGCGGGCGAGTTCCTCTTCGGCGTGGTCTGGGACGTGGCGGTGGCCGTCGTCTCGGCGTTCGTTGAGTTCCTCTGGAGCGTGGCGGCCGGCGCGGCGGAGCTCGCGGCGTCGGCGGTCGTGGAGCTCCTGGAGGCGACGCGGGACGGCGGCGAGGCGGCGGCGAAGGCCCTGGCGGAGGCGCTGGAGAGCACGGCGGACGCGGTGGCCGGGATGGTGGCGAAGCTGTGGGAGAACTACACGGATGCTCTAGGGCTCGCCTTGCGAAACCTCAACTAGTGATGCGAAATATTTCGCATGCATCATCATCATCATCATCATGCATGGAAACGCATGTCTGTACATAGGCAGATTTGCCTTTTGCTTTGACTTTGCTAGAATTTTACAACACGTTTTGGGGAAAATTACTCCGCTTACTAACAATTACTTAGTCCGTTTCAAATATATGGCACCGTCTAATTAGCTAGAGGTTCCCAATATTGAAGTTTCCTTAGCAATTTCTTTTAATTTAGGCATATATTGCTAACATGAAAGTACATTCAAATACAAATACTCCTAAAAATTAGAGAGACAAGTAGACTAGGCTTTTACATGAAAAACCTTTGTGTGAAAAAAACCACAGAGTCACATAAGTGAAACCATTATACAAGGAGAGATTACAAGGACAAGACGACATGCCGTCTAAAACGTGCGATTACAAAGGTACATATAAAAGGCTAAGAATAATAGTTCTGAACCAGAAGAAAACCAAGTCAAAGTCAGTTGCATCGGGTTGACACCACATCTGGCCCTAGCACTGGTCATGCCACGTTAAGCATAGGACGGTGCAGTGTACGACATAGGCAAGATACGAATTCGAATCAGACTTCAATAAACTTCACCTTGAATCGAATTCCCTCTAGTAGTCGAGGAACATAATAAACTCCTCCAATCGAATCTGCCTATGCAATAGGAGCCATGAAGATTATCCAAAGGGCATTTGGTTTGGAGTATGTTTAGGGGAGGCATATATAAGGGCATTTGGGTAGCGGAATCGAGCAGTCACGACACTCCAGTTTAAAAGTTTGAATAGAGGGGGCGGCAAAATCGGGCGACAAAATATCATAGACGATTTTTAATACAAACTGTTTATGATGAGATAATATTACAGAAATTTTTAATACAAACCGTCTGTGAAGTATCACAGACGGTTAAAATAAAAAAACTGTCCGTGATAGTTGGTAATATCACATATGGTTCTTGGTAAGAACCGTTTGTGATACTTCACAGACGATTTTCACTATGAATCGTCTGTGATATTTCTCTTCACAGACGGTTTGTACTTAATACTGACATTTTTTATTAACTGTCTGTGATGAAACATCTAGTATAGCTTATTTTGTAGTAATGAATACAGATCCACTTAGCGTAGCTTCATAGGTAATGAATCACTATAGCGGCTGTTAACTTTTTCTGAGTAAAAAAAATAAGAAAAAATAATTTAGAAAAGAGAAAAATAGAAAAACACCGATACATCTTTTGAGTCAATGCAAAGGAATAAGGGAGAAAAATAAAAAAGGCCAAAAAAAATACCAAAATTTAGAAGCCAACGTGTTCCAAGTGGTTGTTGAAGCCGTTTGGAGTAGGGCTACGTTGCTCAAACTCCACGTCGGACTCGGTATTTGCTTTGGTTCTGACTCGGACACCCCACTTGTAAGATCGAGGAGGCCAGCTAGAGGGGTGAATAGTCGTTTCTAAAACTTTTCTTCTTAATTAAATTTTTATTTAAGCTATTTGGCTAAAACCAAGAATATAATGCAGAAGAGTAAATAAAATTGGTTTTAGCACAAACAAAGCCTAAATCAACTAGATTCACCTAAGTGCACCAACAACCTAAGTCTATGTCAAGAGTTTGCAATCCTATGATGAAAAATAATCAATTTAATTCTATTAATATAAATTGTTTGAAAGTAAATTGAGCACAAGAAAATAAACTACAAAGACACAGTATCTTTTTACCGTGGTGTTCGAAGATTTGTCGGTCTCCCCTAGTCCACATTGAGGTTAGCCTAAACGAATTGGACTGGGTCTACGAATTAAGCCGAAATACCTCAATCGACTAAGGTTGCGCTTCTTCCACTCCGGAGATGGCAAGCACCACACCACTTACAATTCGTTGGGATTTCTCATAACCTTCTTTGAGAAGCTCACCACGCACGACGCCTCCAATATCGTCTAGGAGTTGGCAAACTTCAAGAGTAATAAGTCAAGTCACTCGCTTGATTCTCACCACGTACAATGAATGTACAATTTCAAATGGACGCTAAGTCCAACCCTATATGAACACATGCACTCTAAATCACTCTCCTTACTCACAAGATGTAGCACATGCACAATTGAGAAGAGAGGCTTACACTAGCTCAAGGGAATAGAAATGGGCCAAGCAACCTTATCTCCAACCTGCCACAAGGGGATATTTATACTCCACATAAAAAAACTAGTCGTTGAAGCCAAATCCCTGAAAAACAAGGAAATCAGAAGTACCGTCTTATATGACCAGTACTTCCGCTCCCCTCACAACGGTCAGAAAAACTAGCCGTTATAGTCAAAATTGGAAGTTCCGCGGTTCATTGTCCGGTACTTCCGATCATCGAAAGTACCGCTTCACACATGTGGAACCACCGCTCTCGCGGGGAGGAGAAGACCACCACACAAATGTCTCTCTGGAAAAAATGTACCGCAGGAAAATCCGAAACTTCTGGGGTGTGGTAGTACCGCGCAACACACGCCGGTACTTCCGCCTTCCGGTAGTATCACTCACACAGAGTCGGTACTTCCGTTGGTCGGATGAACCACTCACACAGAGACGATTGGACCACTCGTATCCGGTAGTACCGCGCAACAGATGCCGGTATTTTCGATGTCCGGTAGTACCACTCATACAGAGCCGATACTTCCAACCACCGGTAGTACCGCTACATACATAGCGGTAGTTCCGATTTTCTTGACAAGTGCAAATATTTCAACGGATTTTACAAAACACATTTACAAGCTATAGGATCGTGCCAACAAGGATCATCCATGACTCTCAAAAAGTTACAAAATACATTTGCACACTTTTGAAATCATGACACAATAAATAGGTACATACATTTAACACGTTAGCAAATCACATTTGTAAACCAAAGTCAATTCTAGAAGGATTATATATGAGATTCAACCATTTGCAAAACACATTTGCAAATATAAACCTCATATCACAAAGAGTAGGAAACATGGACTTCAAACAGTTGCAAAATACATTTGCAATGTATAGTCCCATGTTTTATAAGAATTCAAACACATGAGCTTCAACTATTTGAAAAACACATTTGCAAATATAAGCATCATGCTAAAGAGAATTATAGCGAGTGAGATTGAGCTATCAACACATGATGAGACTCAAACTACTAGACATGACCCCTTTTAATAGCACGGCAACCTATACTAGTAACCTAGTCTTCCAACCAAACACTAAGACTGGTAAAAGACTATGAACATATCCTTAGCCTTAACTAGTCATACCTTTACCTTTACTTCTTGAACTCTATCAACACATGATGGGTCTTCACTTGACTTGATAATCAACACATGATCATCTCCTGTTGGACATGCATCAACTCAAGATGTATCTTCTTCTTGATGGTCTTTAACATGTAAAGCCATCTTCTATCTAGACTTGATGATCTTCAACACATAAAGTCATCCTCATTTGTGAAACCTAACATATTCATCTAACTCATGAAAAATGTTAGTCCACAAACCAATTATCGAATGCATACCTCAATTATTTCGCCTTTTTCACCCATATAAGACTAAATAATATTATAATTAATAAACAAGATTAGCCTCACAAATCTATATATCATTATCATTAAAATCTTCTAATTGTATTTATTATTATTAAAACTAATTTAATAGAGTTTGCTCTTTCACCACTGCAGCCAACGGAAGCTCTAATTCTGATTATGAGCCTTCGCGGGAACACACGGCGATTGGGCAGACATGTTGAGTCTTCGAAATTTGAGGCTGATTGAAATAGACACATAGCTCTGAATTAATTCGCCGATGCAACCCGTCGGGATACAACTCGTCGATGATTTTTTTTTCAGACCGGATATCATTCATTGAGAACCAGAGAGATAAGAGGACAAGATTTTTATTGGAAAATCCTAACGGAAAAACGACGGATACAAAAAGACGAAGTTATTATATAGGAAGATACTATAAACACAAGATAATAGACTATTTAAAATATACATGATACGAATTCGGATCACGTTTTAATAAATATGATGGCTAATTTTCTCAAATCTAGAACAGGGGTCAAAATCTGACCCGACTAGTGGTGGAAACCGGGCATAAACGATAAACCAACGGTTTAGGGTTTCAAAAAATTCAAATTAATTTTTTTTAAAGATTCCAAGTATGGAACATCTATTAGAAGCCTAAATACGCGTACCGCAATAGTCGTTGATTTGAATGAGAGATGGTCTAGGGAGAGGCAGGGTTCGGAAAGCTAGAACCAATCGCAAGCCGGTTTTGGTTTACCGGGCCGTACCATTTGAAGTTTTACTCTCAAGTACATGGACTCTTCGTAATAACCTACCATTTAAAGTTCTACTCTCCAAGTACGTGGACTCTTTCGTAATAGGATGGATTCTTTTAGCTTATGATTTTTAAATTTTAATTGTACACAGAGAGAAATAGTCGCATATGATTCTGGATGGTATTGTTAAACTCGGTACAGTGTTTACTATAATCTACCTGTAGATAGAGCCCGTCTTAAAAACCGTATAATTTTAAAGTTAGTTACTGTAGCAGTAAGCGATAAGTCAAAATCGGAGCCTGACGAAAGCCACCCGTAGATTTGGAGAAACACAAGAAATAGTACGTATAGAACGTATAGCATGCAAAAGTAAATAGTACGTATAGCAGTGCTAAATTGTTTCCCTTTCATCTGGAAGAAATATGGCCACACGAAAGACTGGAATTATCGTCGTCAACACATACGGGGTTGATCGGAAGGCGACCGCGTAGAGAACTTCAGGGAGACGACCAGTGCTACCAGGGGTTACGACTTACGACATGAATGAAACCTACCTGCGTGTAGTTCTTTGACACCATCAAGAGTTGGAATTTGCATCCGATTTTGATAGGTTCCCGCAGCTTCGCCCAACCTAAAGAGGTTTGGTGTCAAAGCTTTTATATAGATTGGCTGGCTGTTTTAAATTAATGAGTATCTGAAATGTCTCTGAGTGAAATGATAGCTTGTTTGAAGGACATTATGAGTGAAATAACTCTGCACTAAAAGGCAAAGAAGGCACCATGAGAGAATGGCAATCACTTCATGCTCAGGATCACTGACAAGAACGAAAATGAAGAATGCATATCTGTTCAACAATCTCAGTAAACCTATCGATTGATTTCCATATCATGTTTTACGGTCATCCACATAGTGAACATTTTCACAATCTAAACAGAATTTACACTAAAAATTACAGTCATGTAGGCAAATCAGTGCGCACATTGCAGTCTAAATTTGAACTGAAGTTGTTCATGGAGGCACATCACTGAACACATCTTGCTATACATGTATTACTTGATCCGATGTTGGAACTACTCCTTTGCGAAAACATGCAAGAAAAATCAAGCAGCAATTAGTACAATGATTTATCACCATTTGACATGCTAGGCTTTTTTTTCATATTATCTTCTAAAAACAGGGAGGCTCTGGGCAAACCCTAATACTGTCGCTCCCCTCTCTCACTCGGGTATGGGTGGGGAGAATGGGGGGAGGTGAGTTTGGGTCTTCTATATATGGTGCGAGGTGGGCGATTTTTAGCCAACTCTAGGGGCAAACTCGGAACCCAACTCGCTGAAGCAGTGTGAAGCTATCCCAGGCAAGTTTTTGGCTTCTCCACATTATTGGCGGCTTCCGGTTTCTACCGACGAGGAAACCTGTTGTTTGGGACGGCTTTCGGCTTCCACAAAGTCATAGCCAATTGGGAAGCCGTCCCAAATAGGTCTTAGGGTTGAGGAGAGCGACGTCGTGCAAATGATCAAAGAGAAAATTAATTATATACAATCGATAACTCTCTTCTCTATGATATACCTTTGAATAACTCACTCTGCTTTGTATTTACAATATGTCATCGCCGTGAGTAGTCCGTCCAAGCACCTCCATTAAGCCACGACAAAAGACCGTTTTACCCTTGAATGTCATGTTTCACTCCATGCCACTATGAAGTGAATGCTGTTGTATTCTTTGCCAGGCACAGCTCATAGGAGATTAGGAAATCTAATTATGATTTAGCAGATGAGGTTCTTTAACAAGGTTATATAATTCATCCTTAGCTTTATTAGTATCATCTGTACAGAAGGATTAGTCGTCCACATGCATTTGGGTTCCACACGGAGCAGTCGGGCCAGCCACGCTATGGGGTAGTTGGTGGTGTCCGGGCTGGAGGAAGACAGTGCCCCAGGAGACGCGGCAGCCGAGAACCCCCAGATTTGGCACCACGGAGCATACGGCAGCAGAGACGGGGGCTGGAGCACTGAGCGACGGCCTCTGCTAGACCACAGAGCGGCGGCGACGAGCAGTGACGAGGTCGACGCCGAAGCCGCGGTGGCGGAGCACCAAGCGGTCTGCGGCGACGGCAGCAGGACACGATGACGGCGGTGGCTAAACCAGCTGTGAATGCTCCTGTGTGAGAGAGATTGTTTGGGGAGAGATGAGACAGCCAGGTAATGGCGATTGAAGTCTGCCATGTGGGCCACGGTGGGCAGCCTCTCATTGAGTGCATGGGCAGTTTGGGCATTTTTGAGAAACCTGACAAGCTTAACAGAGAGGTGGTGATGGAATGCTCACCGCGAAAACATATTGACGATAGCATTTCCGATGGTCTGTTATCGCTTTGCTCACGATCAAATATAGGTTGATTGCTAACCACGCTTGCCACGAGGCGGCAACATCTTGTATATATATAGTTATATATACCAGTACAAATGCTTTGAAATAACGTGTATACTCAAAATCTTGAAACTTGATAGAAGTATTTCGCAATTTACTCGAGAAAGAAAGTGTACGCCAAATCATGCTACATTGCCATTCTTTGATATTGCAATCAACAATATACAATGTATACAGCGCCTCCTCTAGATTATATATATACACACTACAATGGGCGGTTACATGAAATTTACGTACAAGGGATCTCAGCATGATCGGCAGAAACCAAACGAGCAAATCTACTTGTCAATGATCGGACTTATAATAACTTTACCCGCTCCTCTCTTTTTGAGTCTTGTTTTGGCACCACCCTTAGCTGGTAAGACGAGCAAGAGACTTAGCAAGAGTATATACGTTCCGAGAACCACCTTTAGTCAATCATCTCTTGGGCTTCAATTTTGCTGTGCTGACTACAGGGCTCGGTCAAAGTTGAATCGTTAGCCGTGAAAAGCACAAATCAAATATGAGATTTCAATGTTTGTACCTCCACTCTCGTCCTTTTTTTTTTTTTGCATCTAGTATAAGATTTATGAACACTAATGACAGACGAACATTAACTGTTTCACCACCAAACAATAACCGTATTGGTAAGAAGATGTTGGGCAATATGGGAATTTTCCTCATTTCCGAATTAAAGAAAAGGGAAAAGAAATTACGGTGTGGGGCCCACCTGTAAGAGATATGAGGTAGGGTAGGGAGACGCGGTCGGTTGACCGAACAGCCGAGAGAAGGGGTCAGATCAAATTCAGAAAACAGCCCAGGTGAACAGGGAACACATCACGAACAACTCAACAAAATAACCAATATCAATAAGGAATCAAGTGTCCTTCGCCTCAACACAACAAAACAAAATAAAACAAAATATCGCCCTATTTACTAGCTATTCTAGATGATCAGTTGTTCCAGTAGTCCGTAAAAACTATATCAACTCAGGACACAACTAATGAATACTCTGAATTAACGCAAAAGAGAACAAAATTAACACGAAAAATAACTCCTCAGCTGCACATCAAAGACCAAGCTAAGACTACATGTGAACAGGTGTATATTCTACAATTAGTAACCAATTTCCCACCTTTTGTTGCCTGCAAAAATAGGGGTCAAGAACAAGAGAATCCTCATAAATCGTAGCTGGGCTTCTGATAATCCCGCATGCAACCAATTGATGGAGCTGGAACAATCAGAGGACCACGAAATGACACTCCTAGAGACACGTAGCTAGCTTCCCCTCATTTTGCGGGCGGACCAGTGCCTGCTGATGTGCGACCACCAAGGCCACCGGAATGGTCAACCCTCAGGTAGCCAGCATCAGCTCCACGGTCTGAGCCACCTCTACCACCACTTCTGCCCCCATAATCAGATCTGTAACCGAAGTCACCCCTTCCATAGCTCCTTCCTCCACTGTAGTTACCACGCCCCCTCATCCCCTCAGTTCTGAAGTTATTACCCCTACCTGGTGCGAACCTTCCTCTGATGGAGCCTGAAGATAAAAAGGATGTCATATATCAATTGAAATGGGAAAAGGTTGAACAACTTGATGAAGGTCCAACAAGAGTTCGTATTAAATACTAGATATAAATAAATGGGGAAATATCTAGTGGAAAACAATCTTTGGATGCCAACATTTAAGTCCCATGTGAACCATTCAATAGTAAGATTTGGATGGACAGGATTTTGGCGGACTGAGTGAGATCCCTCATAAATAACTTTGCAGTTTGTAAAGGATTACTCACACCTGTGAGCTTTTCATGCCGATCTAAATATAGCCCATGCAAGTCACATCCAACAACTCGAGTGGTGGTGTTAGCCACTTGGACTTGGATTACATACTTCCACTGGATTAAGTACATGTGGCCATTTGAATGACAGTGCCTCATGGTTCTTACAAAACAAACATGATTGAATAAGGGAATGTCTTCGTAATCACATATTACAAGAGAATTTTCAAAGAAACACTTGACCAAAATAACTTAAAATACAATTCGTACCATATGTATTCTTATGATCCATTTGTTTCAACAGGATCATGCAGTGTATCTGATTTATGTAAGACACTGGTGCTTACACCAGTAATATTGATCTAATACTATGATTGGCATAACTGAAAGAAGCATGCAGTATTTTTTATGAACTGACCTCGTGAACCAGGTGTCCTCTTTTCCTCTATGTAACATTGACGGCCGCCAATCACTACAGAACCAGCCTGCAAAGTCAAAAGGAGTTAGACATTGACAACCTTATCTGCAACTTATCATGCCATCTTGTAATACTCAGCTGACTAAGGGTCTGTTTGGGAGAGCTCCAAGTGCTCCAGATCCACCAAAAACAGCTCCAGATTCAATTTTTTTACCCAAACACCTTAGCTCCACGGACTTCAGATCCACCAAAACTCCAGATCTGGGGGCCAGATCCATGGATTTCCTGGAGCACCTCAAGGGGTGCTCCAAAAACTCATGGATTCCTGGAGTTGGCCAAAATTACCCACCATGCCACTGATTACACAAGAAAACAGTTCGTTTCTTTTTCTCCCGTCGTCTTCCCCGTCGCGCCTGAGCAGAGCCCGCTCGCGCCGGCCCCGGCCACCCACCGTGTGGCCCCCCGGCCAGTTGCGCCGCCCGCCCGGCCGCGCGCGCACCCCCGGCCGGCCGCGCTCGCCCCGGCTGGCCGCCCTCGCGCCTCGGCCTCGGCCGCGCCGGCCCTGCCGCCGGCCGCGCTCTCCCCGGCTGGCCACCCTCGCGCCTCGGCCTCGGCCGTGCCGGCCCTGCCGCCGGCCGCGGTCTCCCCGGCTGGCCGCCCTCGCGCCGCGGCCTCGGCCGCGCCGGCCCTGTTCTCCCCACGCCGACTGCTTCATAGGAAAGAAGATGAAGAATCTGACGTGCGGGCCCAGGGCGTTAGTGAGACAAAGGGGGAGGAGGAGCTCTCACTGATGGGCTTCGGTTGGCTGCTGTTGGGCCGCAATTGACTGGCTGTTGGGCTGGCCCAACAGATCCACCGTGGAGCTCTCCCAAACGGTTTTCTCAGCACTAGTGGGATCTCAGATCCACGGTGGAGCTGCTCCACGGTGGAGCTGCTCCACGGTGGATCTGGTGCTTCAGATCTGATTTTTCAGAGCTGCAACTCTCCCAAACAGGCCCTAATTGCCAACATTGCTCGTTAAAAATAAGAAAATCACCTCAAAGGCACTGCACACTAGTACACATGACAAAATATGACTGAACATTCATTTGAGACTTACATGTTTAGAACTTAGTATTAGACCGCAACTCATATTTGAAAATCACCACCACTAATCATCGATATAACTTAAATAACTAAAGAGCATGCAAGCAAGCCACATGAATAGGATATACACCACAAGGAATTGAGCAAAAGGACAGAATTCACAATGAAATAACTGCAAAAATATTTAACAAATCAGCCCTGTCCATTTGGACTATGGGCCCAGACCAAGGGAATCTTGTTACGTTACAAGGAACAATATATACAAAGCTCATGACTGACCAACTCGTAAACCCTTAACTCTCACAACCCCTTACACCCGTCTACAGGGCTTACACATTAGTTTAATTTAAGTCCCCATTGGAACATAGAAATTATGCATGAATTTTTCGATTAGTGCACAGCAAATGTTGCCCTTCCTACAGAGTTTCGGTGCTCCAAACCAGGTCCAAGTAGTTCTAATGAGATTAAAAGCAAGATCTTTTGACTAAATCAATTTGAATATCTGGATGACATCAAATCAAAATGATCAATGCCTGACAGAATCATAGAAAACAAAACAACAAAGATAGTACACAACACAGCTCCCTCAAAATGCCAACAATTGGATAGCCCAATCCATGTGGCACCTCGTATTCTAGCTAACGACCAGAGTTTGATTCCCACCAACCACGGGAAGGGTGGGTTTTCCACTATGATTTCCCTGGATTTGATCCCATGGAACTGTGAGCTGTGACTTGTGACCGTTAAGATGACTACACTTGCCACTTGTCTCCACTCTTGAAAAAATATTCACTAAAAAAATAAACTTACTGAAATCAAGCTCTCAGAGAATGAATACATCATGCAATGACCACCAAACGATGTGAACAAGGAAAAGGATTGAATGCCATTACTAACACATGGTAGTTTTAGGCACTATTAAACAATAAATAAGTGTACACAGCTAATAATGAACCAATAATGCTCACAGCATTGAATTGATGTTAACACATTATGAACGAATTAATATCACAGAACAATTTGACGAGTTGACTGGTCACAATAGAAAAAAATACCTCTATTGCATTTTGGACAGCAGTACACTCCTCGAATTCAACAAACCCATAACAGAACCCTTGAAGCTGCATTTACATAAGAACATACTGATGTCAACTTTTGGAGTCATAAATCGCTAAAACAATTTTTTCATGGCCAGTGCAAAAAAATAATACTCCCTCCTGTCACAAAAGAGCCACGTTTTGAACATAGACAGTCCCCAAAACACAATTTTCACCACTAATTTCTATTGTAATATAATAATAAAACCAATATTATTAAGTCATCAACTAATCGTCGACTAATCATGGATTAGTTGTCCGGTCGGTGCATGGCTAACGGCTAGGGTCCTCGACTCGACTGGAATGCCTAGTCGGACGGCCGGACAACTAATCAACGACCAGCAGTGACTAATCGTGCATAGCTAGCCGTGTGACTTAATGGACCACTGTTGCTTAACCCTAGTAGATCAAGCCCAAGTCCTCCCCACAACCAGCGGCAACGGCAACGCAGGCGCTAGCGAGGTAGAGGAGCGGTGGCGGCGGAAAGGCAAGGGCAATGGCAAGATGAGAGGCAGAGGAGCAAACTAAGGCCTTGCTTGCAAGCCTGACCCATCTAGCCCACCACTAATAATTAAAGGGCAGGGGGGAGCAGCTCTTAGGTTTACATCCTCACCACACAGCCGCCGCACACAACTGAAGGAGCAGCTACAGTTTGGTGCTGGCTATGGGGGCTCCCGACGCCGCTGCCCCATTGTGCACTCACTGCTGCCCCCTCTCACCTCTTCGCAGTCAGCAGAAGCAGCAGCAGGAGGAGCACGAGAGGGAGCTGCAGGGCTGCCAACGGCGACGGGTACTGCCGATGGGGTTATTGATGGCGACAGCTCCTTCGTCCTTGGCTCTGGCCACCGTCGGCAAGCATCACATGCACCTCTAGGTTCCTCTCCCCCTCTCCCTTCAGATCCTTTTTTCCCGATATCCTCCCTTCACTCTATTTTTGCTGCTCTGTTTTGCTCTTGTGGCAGTAGCAGCAGCATGTAGTAGCAGTAGAAGGCAGCAAGTAGTAGAAGTAGCCAGCATGTGGTAATAGGCTAGTTGGCAACTAGTCGGTGATTAGTCATGACTAGTCACGACTAGTTGGCAAGTCGGTACCATGGTGACTCGACTCGACTTTACGAGCTAATAACGTCGCATAAAACCTAATAAAATTACAATATTATGAAACTGCTTTTCGAGATAAATCTACAGGTATCATTTTCATTAGTCTAATCTAAATATTTAATTTATTAACATACAGATATCCAGTTTGACCGCGCATATCCCAAAACATCACTCTTTAGTGCTGGAGGGAGTGATAATAAGTACCTTATGGCTTCTGACTTGAATGCCGTTGTGCTTGATGGTGCCAAACTTCTTGAACTCATCCGCTAGTTGTGGAGGAGTGGCATTTAAAGGTAAATTTCGCACGTATATCGCATGCGCACCACCTTAAAAAAAGATTGTAAAGTTCATAGGCTAACAAAATTAAGAAGTTTTGACTGCAACCTTAAATTTAACAAACACCTTCTGGCTCTTGGTTATTGCTGCTCACAGGGTTAGAACTGAAAGGCGGAACATCTGCGGCTGGAGCGGTAGCAGGATGAGCAGGAGGCTGTTTCTCTGGTATAGGTGGTGCAGGCCTAGCAAGAGGTGCAGTTGCTGGCAATGGAGTTTCTTTCATGACTTTGACCTACAGCGGGAAAAAAATGCAATGTTAACAAAACAAAAAAGCGCATATCCCAATTAATTTTCACAAGAGTTATTCAATCACCCATCACCAAACAAAGCCACAACCACCATGGGCAACACAAACAAGCCTACTCAGTGATTTCAAGGTCAACATTACCATCTTTTGGAAGCATTACAAATGAAATAACATAACAATATCAGTACTACCATTTCCTTGTCAACAGATTAATGTTCACGAATTATGAGGCACTAAATACATATATATCACGTGCAAAACCAGTCTTGAAAGTGTGGTTGATATAATGTCAACACTTAAGCAAGAAGCACCATGTAAAACTCCAGTCTCAGAAGGCGGTAAGATTATCTAAGGATTCATATATAACAATAAATTTTGTAATACAATAACTTACATCAATGTGCATTCCAAAACTGCAAAGCATATAGAATAAACTAATGAAAAATGCTTTGTCCATGATCAGACGGAAATGCATAAGAAGCAAAAGCAGTTGAAGACTTGAGGAAGTTCCTTTTAGAAACCTACAATTGAGGCATACGACTTCTTTGGTGCCTCCTCTTGTGACACCGGGGTAGCCGTAGTCGCCATTGCAGTCACCGCATTGTTCGGGATTTCATCTATCACCTCAGGAACTGGCTGTTCCTCATCCACAGCAGCCTCCTGCACATCCTCTGGCGGCGGGTTGTAAACCTCCTCCTCCTCCTCAGACTGCACCAGTGTATGCTCCGCGACATGCTGCTCCTGCTGCGGCACAGCATCTACAAACAGAGAAAGACAAGCAATTTCACCGTCTGCCACACAAAAACTGAACAAAATTTCAAGCTTTCACCAAACATACCATGTTCAGGAGCGGCAGGCTCGACAGCTGCACCAGCCGTGCCATTGGCCAGGGGGGCGGCCGCGGGTGGGACCATGGCATCCGCCTCCGGCTGCACCTCGGTGGCGGAAGGGGCAGGGCCTTCCCCCATGTAGCGGAACAAGTCGTTGAGCACAAAGTAGCCCTTCTCCTGCGGGGCGAGGAAGAAGGACTGGGAGAACATGCGGCGCACGCCGTCGCCGCCAGTGAGGTGGCCCGTCACGAGCACGGTGACGCCACCGCCGAGCGACCCCTGCGAGTCCACCGTCCTGATCTCCGCCCGAGCCATGTCCATCGCCATGATCTTGTCGTTGATCGCCTGCGGAACCACATCAAAACCCCTTGTTAGCATTCCAACCAAAGGAAGAAAAAAAAAGGAGGCCTCCATCCTCTCTTAGCGCCAGATCTGGTGGCGCGGGCTCACCTCCATGGTAGTGACGGAGTCCATGACGCCGGCGGAGGGGCGGCCGAGGCGGCTGGCGTCCTGGTAGAAGCGGTGGACCAGATCCGGCGACTGGTGCAGGATGAGGTAGTACTGGTGCACGAACGCGTTGCCCACCTGCAGAAGCACGCACGCGGAGCAGGGCAAAACCCCACAGCTAGATCAGCACCGAACCAGCGCGAGAACCCCCGCCAATCTGAACCTGCGAGGCCCAAGCTTACCACTTCCGCGGAGGGCGGCGCTCCGGGGGGCGGCGGCGCAGCCATGGCAGCTGGATCGGGGGACAGCTAGGGTTTGCGGGGAGGCGCGCAGCTCCCGTGTGGCGGCGCGTGCGCTGCGGGTCGCGTGGCAAAAAAAAAAAAAGGAGGCGTGGCGAGGAAGGAGGGATCTGGATCTTTCTCGAATTTGGCTCCTCCAGCACCGGCACGACACGGATGCACCGTACGTCCGCCGCCTCGAGTTCCAGCTATTTAGTCAGGAATTTGAGTTTAAATTTAAATTAGGAAATTAGGATTTGAATTGGGTTCCGTTACCAAATTGTAGATGAATCTATACATATCTTCTGCTAACCAAATTTCGGTCGAACTTCTGCAATTTATCGCATTAATGCGATGTGGCGATGAAAAACTCATCAAAATCAAATAGACGTAGAATTATATAAAAAGGAGATAGATTTCTCAACGATCAAAATAATGTACCACCGTACAATTCACATATCAGCTTATCGGATTTTGACAAGTAAACAAG
Source organism: Dendrocalamus latiflorus (assembly GCA_017311315.1). NCBI lineage: Eukaryota > Viridiplantae > Streptophyta > Magnoliopsida > Poales > Poaceae > Dendrocalamus > Dendrocalamus latiflorus. The sequence continues at coordinate 700,391 of CM029670.1, read as the reverse complement.
GAGAAATTGCTAGCACGTAATAAAGGGTGTTCTTTTTGGCTTTTGGTTTCTCCGAAAATTGAATAGCTAAACGTCGAAACGAGACGACTTCTTAAAACAGATTCTCTAAACGGTTTTTCGAGTGTAAACTTATATGCGTCGTCTATATCGGTATCTCTATTATCTGCTACCGGTTTGAAAAGTGCAGCTAAAAATCATTAGTCGTAGTCATGTTAAATGCTAAAGCCAAAGCCAAACTAAATGCTCTACTATGTCGTGATTGAGATTCATGGTTTTTTTTTCTTTTTTGCTTTGCTTTGCTTTGTTGGATTGCAATTATGAATTGTTGTGTTCTTTGGACGTGGTTCTCTCGTTTCCTTGCGTTCTTTTTGTTACCAGATTGGAATATATTATGCCTTCTTTCTTGCTTTGATCATCCATGCCTGTCTTACGTGCGCCACACATGTAGATGAACAAAATCGAATCTCTTTCCTGCAAAAAAAAGGTACTTTTTTTAATATATACAAGTCCACGGTTGAAAGTTTGGGATGCAGTACAGGTGCTAAGGGCCTGTTTGGGAGAGCTCCACCAGCTCCAGATTCACCAAATCCAGATCCGGATCCACTTTTCCAACCCAAACAGTTCCAGCTCCAGCAGCTCCACCGTAGATCTACTCCACCAAAACCATGTATCTGGCTCCAGATCCACCAAATCCATGGAGCACCTCAAGGGGTGCTCCACCAACTCAAGTTTAGTGGAGTTGGGAAAAATTACCCACCATTGCCACTGGTTACACAAAAAACGGTTTGTTCTTTTCTTTTCCCCGCCTCCTCCCGGCCTCCGCCTCCCCCGCCTCCGACCGCCTCCTCCCGGCCTCCGCCTCCCCCACCTCCTCCCGGCCTCCGCCTCCTCCCGCCTCCAACCGCCTCCTCCCGGCCTCCGCCTCCTCTCGGCCTCCGCATCCCCCGCCTCCGACCGCCTCCTCCCGGCCTCTGCCTCCCCCGCCTCCGACCGCCTCCTCCCGGCCTCCGCCTCCCCCGCCTCCTCCCGGCCTCCGCCTCCCACGCGTCCGCCTCCCCCCGGGCCGGCGCCGCCTCCCCCGCCTCCTCCCGCGTCCGACCGCCCGCGACCGCGTCCGCCGCCTCCCGGGCCGGCGCCGCCTCCCCTGCGTCCGCCGTGCGCCTCGCCGGCGCCGCCCGGGGCCGCGCCCGCCGGCCGCTGCCACGCCTGCCGGGTTTTTTTTTATTTTGCCCCCTGACGCGTGGGGCCCAGGTGGAAGTGAGATAGAGAGGGAGGTGGAGCTGTACCAAACACTTTGACGAATCACAGATTCACGATGGAGCTGCTCCACGGTGAATCCAGCTCCAGATCCACCTTCTAGGTGGAAGGTGGATCTGGAGCTGGTGGACCTCTCCCAAACAGGCCCTAAGGCATTACCAGCAATCTATCCGCCTTGGGGAGCTTCTACAGTGACCTCCAAGTCTCACTTCATGTCTCTTCAATGAGATACAATTGCAGCCATCTTGCTTTTCTACGATAGAAAGAAGTTCTTTTAAGACTTGGATTCGTGTTATCTTCTCGGTTCTTTTCCGTACGTGTGAAGATTTCCTTTTTGGCTCCATGATTATTATACAAAACAAATTCACTTTTTAACTCTTAACTATTAGATTGGACTGGAAATCGACCTTAAACTTCAAAACTGTCTGATTTCCAACCTCGAACTAACAAATCCATCTGATTTACCCGCTCAAGGTAATCCACCCTGGTTTTGCTTTGACTTGGCATCTGCATGAACCGATTTTGCTGACATGGACCGGTTTTGCTCTGACTTGGCATCCACATGTACATAGATATATAAATACATTCTTTTTATTCTCATGTGAGACCCATGTCATATTAAAGAAAGAAAATAATACTATTCTTTCTCAACCACTGCTCTCTCACATCACCCATTCCCCTGCTCTCTCGTCACCAACTGGCGGCGATCAGTGGGAGGTGGAACTCGTGCATCATCAAATCAGTCTTGGTGCCTTTGCTGGTTCTACCGCGATAGTAGACGAGGGATTTCTTTAGCCCAATCGACTCGCCAGAGTTGGCGGCGGCGACGGGCAGATCTAGAGGCCACGACGACCACCAACTTGGTGTGGCAGCATGGTCTCCTCATCGTCGATGGTGATCTCTTCGAGAACTTGACGCGATGGCGGAGGCCTGTATTAGGGTGCGCCGTCTACAAACTCCAACAACAGCTGTGTCTCAAGCCTGAAGCCGAAGGGGAATAGGGGAACCTTGTCACCGAGGCCTTGCTAGGTGATGGTCTAACCGCTGCTTTGGTTGACGAGGTTGTCAGCGTGGCTGTCAGTGACCAGGATGCTACTGGCCTTCTTGGGCAACAAGATTTCGTTATTTAATAGCCATGTCAGCAAATATGAAACTTATGAATGTTGTGACAACATACTTATATGGGTCACTTGATTATGAAATCTACATGATGATTTTAGAGGGATTGAAACTCTCACATATGAGCACAAATGAGAATCGCAACATGTATAGTATGAAATTAAAAACATCACTATATAGATTAAAGTAGTCAGGTCATATGTGGTACAACCGACTAAGTGAATTCCTTCTCCAAAAGGGATACACAAATGATGAGATATGTCCATGTGTGTTCGTAAAGAAGTCCACTCATGGATTCTATATTATGCCTGTGTATATTGATGATTTGAACATCATTGGAACCACATATGACATCGTTGATGTGAGCTCATACCTAAAGATGGAATTCGAGATAAAAAATTCGAGTGAAACCAAATATTGTCTCAGCTTGTAGATCGAGCATCTGCCTGGTGGCACATTCTTGCACCAAACCACCTACCCTAAGAAAGTGTTAGAGAGATTCTATCTTGATAAACCTCGTCCATTGAGTACACCTATGATCGCTAAGTCACTAGATGCGGAGAAAGATCCTTATGGACCTAAATGTGAGAAAGATGATGTATTAGGACCTGAAACTTCATACTTAAGTGTTGGTTTTGCACTACTCTACCTTGCCAACTTTATCAGGCCTAATAATATTGCATTTGCAGTGAGTTGTTTGGTAAGACATTGTTTCCAGCCTACTAAGAGGCATTGAATGGAAGAAAAGATATCCTCAGGTACTTACAAGGTACTATTGATCTTGGTGTCTTTTATCCTGAAGGTCAAGACACTAAGGTTATTGGTTACTCAAATGTTGGCTATTTTCCTGATTCCCATAGTGGCAGGTCATGGACTGAATATGTCTTTCTAAGCAGGAATACAACAGTCTCTTGGAAGTCTGCGGAACAAACATTTGTTGCTACGTCAACTAACCATCCAGAGATAATCACACTATACAAGACTACTCGAGAGTGCATATGGCTTAGAAGATTAATTCATCATATCTAAGAATTATATGGTGTAGAGGTGGATTTAACTCCCACAATCCTCTATGAGGATAATGTTGTTTGTATTGTACAGATAAAAAATAGCTATGTCAAGACACAGATGACAAAACATATTATCCCCAAGTATTTCTATCCCCATGAATTGCAGAAAGATGAGAATATAAATATAGAGAAAACCAAAACTAGTGAAAATTTTATGGATTTATTCACTAAAGTCTTGTCAACTACTACATTTGAGAAACATGTAGATGTCATTGGCATGAGGAGACTCAGATCATTATTGTCTCCAGGGAGAAATATAATCTTCACAAGTATTTATCTTTGGGATAAAGTGTCATAGTCTTTTTCCCTTAGTTGAGTTTTATCCTACTGGATTTTCTCAATTGAAGGTTTTTAATAAAGTAACACGTGCATTTGCAAGAATGCGAGCTATGTACTATTTTCTTCTTACCGTTTTTCCCATTGGGCTTTGTGGAAGGAGTTTTTAACGACGAATGAGCATGGCATTAGTTATGTGTCAAAAGGGAGTATTGCAATATTATGGTAACATGGACACCTACCTAAACTCAGAGTCCTAGTATATTACTTAGACCTGGTATAGTATAAAGGGAGAGGGGTTATATATTGTACATATATTAATACCACCCATCAATAAAGTTGAGATGTTATCGGAACTATTTGGTGTGTTCCTCTATTTTTTTTGTTCTTTAGTGATTGTTTGTTGATGATGCAACTTTGTTTCTACAACAAATAAATTTATAAAATTTAATAAAATTATACTTTTATGAAGGTTCTTTCTTATACATATTAAAAAGAATATCAATAGCCAAAGTTTACAAAAATTTGACTGTACGTATTCCAAAATGATGTTCCTCCGTGACTGGGGAGTAATTAATTGTTTCTCTATGACTGGGAGTACTTAGGCCCCGTTTGGCACAGCTCAGCTTCACTAGTGAAGCTGTTTTTTTTGTTTCAGCTTCACGAGCAGCTTCACCGGTGAAGCTAAAGCTGTTTTGGAAAACTGTTTGGCAAAACAGCTTCACCAACAGCTTCATGCATGGCTGAGAGAGGGCAATTGTCCAAGATGCCCCTGTCTACCTGACTTGTTCTAACATTTGGAGTTGTATGTTTGTATATGGTCATATGAATTAAAAAATAATATATTTGAATGAGTATGAATTAAAAAAATTAAAATAATAAAAAATTAAAATCAGTGCGAACGGGGGGAGAGGAAACAGGCGTGGGGACCCAGTGGCAAAGTGCTGTAATTTCTGTCAACTACAAGGGCAGTGGGTTCCTAGAACTGCGAGCCTGAGGGAGAGAGATGTGAAAAGCTACTATTTTCAGCTTCACCCCACCCCATTTCCTTGTGAGAGCATGATTTAAGGAGCTTCATCCATGAAGCTGTTTGCAAAAAGGGTATTTGGCAAAAAAACAGCACACAACAGCTCATGAAGCTGTTGGTGAAGCTGTACCAAACAGGGCCTTAATTAACTTATGTTTCTAGAATACGTAGCAAATCAAAAGCGTGTGTCAGTTCGTCCTTTTTTTAAAAGGAAGTATATGGATGGGTTCTTTTGGACTTAAAGTTAGCTTATACTTGTACTGTCTACAATAACTAACTTTTAAACGGGTCGTTTTTAGGTCGGGTCAATAAAAAAACTGTAGTAAAAAATGTACTGAGTTCAGTTGTATTGGCCAAAATCACATGCGACTATTTTTCTCTGCGTACTGCCTCTCGCGAATAGCCATAATTCAAATATTTAAGCCATAAGTCATCAATCCAAAAGAACCCACCCTATATCAATAGTACTACTCAATTGGAAGATAATCAATGGATCTCTATCCTACCACCCTGTCAAGGGTCCTGTGAAAAAACACTGTTCCCTCATTCACACCATCTTCTTGAGCCACATGTATTTTTGTGAACACACCCAATACAACACATAGACGCCCACACACACATATACTACTACACACACTCACATACACGACGCCTATGAAAGACTGAACGAGTGGAGCTTGACGACTTGCAACAACCACGTCGCCTCCCACTAAAAAAATCCTTCTAAATAAGACCCATAGAGCTAAATCTAAGGGCCTGTTCTTTTCCTCCGAAGCCGGTGGCTTTTGGCTTTTGCTACAGTACCTAACTTTCAAACGGAGTATTTTCTTAAGACGGGGTCTACAGGTTAAACGATCTACATGTTAAAAGCCCAACATCTGTACTAGCAAAAATCGCAAGTGAGTATCTGTCTCTCCGTAATCTGTACCGTAAACAGCTAAAATTCAAAAATTTCAGCCATAAGCCGCAGCCGAAAAGAACAGGCCCTAAGATTTGAACTCTGGTGAGCTAAAAGTACAACCACCTTCACTAGTCACCTAAGCAAGGCTAGATTGTTCCTCTGTTCTTTGGTGAAGCTATATCGTCCTAAGATTTACAGATGTGATCAGCAGTTGAACAGAAGGCATATACGTGTTCAAAGTCGAAGGATGGAGAAATTTTCCAAGCCTGTTAATTAACTGTATTTACAAGTGACACATGTGAATTCATCCTGAAAAAGAAATGAGAGACACACGTGAATTAGCATGGCCGTTGTGGTCTTTAAATTGTGGCCGAGAGATGCTGCGGCTCCAAAACAAACGAGACGGGACGACGCTGTCGGTGTCTCGGCGCCTACGGCAGGCAGCGCCAACAGAAGAAGCGCCAGCCAATCGGCTCGTCCCGTCCCGTCCCGTCCCGCCATCCGTCCAACTATCACCTCAATCCCCGTTTTGCCCCTCCAAAACGACCCTCGTTTCCTCCCAGCCGCTATTAAGCCCCAGAAGGAATTATAAAAATGATTTCATCAATTTTATATTTATGTTCTTTTGAGTATAGGTAATTATGTTCCTTAAATGAATTATTGTTTACAAAGATTAGCAAATATATGACTTATTGGTGAGACTCTTTATTTATTGAATGATATTATTCTAAAAGATCCCTGGTCGGATAAAACATGCAGAGAAATGTGACTAGTCGGATGTGAGATTTGCCCATCGCACATAACAAAAGAGATTTCTAAACCCCTCAATATGATCGGATAAAGAACATATATGACAATGCCACGAGTGGTCGAAGAGTCGACCACATGAATTTATCCATCACTAGATCGGGGAAAAGATTGAACATACCTTGGATGACATATTTCTCACCTGTAGTTTAATCAGTTATCGTGAGGCAAAAGGAGAATACACAAACAAATCGTTTAGACCAACTAGATACAAACTGATAATATGGGTATACTGACTAGTCGTGAGCTGGTCGGACATATCACAAACTGATCATATGGGATACGGACTGGTCATAATTAGATACGATCCACTCATAATGAGTTATGAACTGATCGTGAGCGAATAAAACTTGGTTGTAGATTATATTGCATAAAGTTCGTTCAAATTGATTTTTGTGTACATTTGGTAGTCTATATATTCTGCTACATATTGCTACCGACCAGTAATTGAAAAGATGTTTCCAAGTTATAACTAAGTATACATGAATCTATATGGCCACACACTTAACAGGTTGGAATAGTTAAGATCCGGTCAAAAGCTCTCTGAGTGGGATACGATCTCTGCTCGTATTGAATGAGGTTCCGACCGGAGACTCTATATAAAGGGGTGCCTTAGGCTATGGGTAAGGGGGCAAGACAGAGAGACATTGCACCACCCATCAAAACTCTAGTCGTTTCCTTCTGAAAGCCTTACTGTGCGCACTGGTGTTAGCACACTGGCGCGCACGACATTTCATCCCCAGATGTGTGGACTTCGGTAGAAGCGCTGCTACGACTGTAGCGCTGATCGGGATGATCCGAGGAGAAGACACAATCGGCTCGTGGAGAAGACGAACGCACACACTTAATACACACCACACTCACACTACCAATACACACGCTTGAAAATTATCAGAGGCACGTGAGGCCTCATGGAACTACAGTATCCCGTAGTACAGGATCATTTCCAAAAGCCTTTAGGTGAGTGGCAATTTCAAAAATGTTATGAACAATTAGAAGAGAGGTTGGGTAGTATACTCCAGAAAGACAAAATGTAGCTTTATGAAAAAGTTCTAAAATTTTTTTTCACCAACAATCGAATCATCCTCAGCCAGTTCAGGGTCTCCCACCGGTCTAGGGTTGGGCTGGTCGACCTACTAGGTGAAATTTCATATTCTTCATTATTTTGTCAGTTTTTACCTCTTTTGGCGAATTTTCTATAAAACTCATTGACACACATACTATATGGAAATATTAGCATAAATAGACTTGTACTTAGATTAAAACATCATTTTATCTTGCCTTTTGTAGAATTTTCGGGGGCTAAAATATGGGTGTGAGCCGTGTTAACAAGCACTGCCTACTCCTATACATCGTACTCGCAAGCGCATCAGTGTCTCTATGCTGTGTCGATTGCCCCTGCCCTCCTTCCTCGTTGCCAACGGCTCCATGTCAAGTCGTCGAAGCTGAAGGAGGTGACATGGCCATCATTGTCTTTGTCATCTCGAGCCCATATCACTCCCTCTGTGGCAACGCTGGGCCAAGGCCGCCTTTGCACCATTGCCTTCGAGAAATTTCGATATTTGACACTGAATACGTGCGCCTCTCAACTTTTAACCCCCAATTCGTACGCCTTTGGAAATTTAACCCTGTCACTGCGAATTATTTTGATTCAAGGGATTCTCTTCATTTTCGCAGTGACAAGTGTCAAAATAGAAAAGGAGAGAAAATGAGGAGAATCCCTTGAATCAAAAGAATTCGCAGTGACAGGGTTAAATTTCCAAAGGCGTGCAAATTAGGGGTTAAAAGTTGAGAGGCGCACGTATTCAGTGTCAAATATCGAAATTTCTCGTTGCCTTCGCAGCACATGTGTAGGCAAGGATAGGGCCTCTAGCTTTGTCGCTAGTGAGGACAGAGCAAAAGCCGCCACTATCGCTACCATTGTCCATAGCGAGGACGAGGTTGGGCACCGGCTATGCTCTATCGCCGCTTCAGTTCGGGACACAAAGGGCATGTGGGCAACTGTGGTGTGCGCCGTCGCTGCGGCCTCTTGTGTCTTAGTCAACATAGGCACCGACCCTCGCGCGTCATCGTCGCCGCCTTTGCATGCGCACGTGCGTGGCTGAGCCGAGCAATGCTAAGGTTAAGGGGAAACCCTACCGGACCGGCTAGATGGGTTGTAATCAATGTTTCCCTAGGCGCTACGTGCTAGGCGGGCGGCAGACCAATGCCTAGTGGCTAGGCAGGCTATGCGGACGCCTAGGCAGGCCAAATCGGCAAGGCGGAAGGGCGCCGCCTAGGTGGGCTAGGCGTTCGCCTAGGGGAACAGTGGATGTAATACCATTGGGCCATAGAGATTTGGCTAAAAAATCCGGATCGGGTTGGATCGATGGAACCTTAGCATTTTTAAAAAAATCCTTGCGGTTTTGTATAATAAGGCAGCATGTGCAATGGTAAGAACGCAAACTATGTTCTCTTTTCTTCTTAGTTTTTTCACTAGATTTTCGGAAGGAGTTTTTAACAAGGCACGAGCATGACTAGGGGTGGATATCGAGTCGGCTCGGCTCGTGAAGGTTCGTTAGGGAGGAGGCTCGGCTCGGCTCGTTAAACTAACGAGCTAAAAGAGAAGCACGGCTCGGCTCGTTAAACTAACAAGCTAAAAGAGAAGCACGGCTCGGCTCGTTAAAAAGCTCGGCTCGGCTCGTTAGGCTCATTAAGTGGAATATGCAAATTGACTTTCCTGAAAAGCTCGAACTCGACTCGTTAGGCTTGTTTTGACTTTTGAGTGTCTTTAACCTTTGTTTTTATGTTTCAGATTTGTTTTTCTGAATGATAAGTTCTATGATTTTATTTCTGTATGTAAAATTAACAGAGAAAATAGTAACATGTACTTTAATAATACATCTCAATGATAAAAGAGGTGCGAAAATTGGCATGCATATATACATATTACTACTGATGTACTGAGCAGTTCACACGTGATGGGCCAGAGACGCTGCTGAGCTAGGCCGACCAAGCCTAGCGAGCGGCTTGCGAGCCGGCTCGGCTTGCTAACGGATCGAGCTAAAACCCTGGCTCGGCTTGTTTATGCCACGAGCCGAGCTGAGCCGAGTCGAGCCTTCAACGAGCTGAGCTAGCTCACGAGCCTCGAGCTTTTTTGCCACCCCTAAACATGACATTGGTGAAAGTGTACAAGGAGAGTGTTTTTATGTTGACCCATCTAGAGGACCCGATTGTGTTGACACTTTACCTAAAGGAAGGCCCATTAGGGTTAGTCCGCCCATGAGGCCCATTAGTATAGTTTAGTCCTATAAAGTTTATTCCATCATAAAGACACCCACCTTTCCCTATATAAAGGGGGGTATGAGCTACACATTGTACACACCAAGCTACGTGCAAAAGAGCAATAAAGTTAGAGAAAACTTGGGATGATATCATGTGTCTTCTATTCTACTTTTATTTTCTTAAGTTGATCATCACCATATATAATGTGATATATTTGATAACAGATCAAGATCCTCCTTTCCATGTATGCTTTCATTTTGAGGCTTTTGCATATTTCACTTGCATTTGAAAAATCGGCAGGATAACTCCACCGCCGCCTTCAATTTTTGTAGAGGGCCACGACCTTCGATTTTAGCATAGTTTCACATGCATCAATCATAATTTACTTTTTTTTAGGGATCAGTCACAATTTAGTACCACTTCTGTGTCAACGGTCTACCCCTCCAAACATGAGCGCTACATTGGTCTTCTCTTTTCCCTTTTTGACCACCTCACGAGAATGGTGGAATGTGGATGGTTGCACACGTTTGGAAGGAAGTAATTGCTTCGTCATCATGTTGATAGAACTCATAAAAAATGTAACGGATTTGTAAGGAAACGGCTAATTTTGTCATTAACAAGTAAGACCATGACTTGTTGTCGTATTTTTTTTTTGACTTTTTTCACAGGGAAGAATGTCAATACATAATTCCTTATGCAAACATCCCTAGTCCCCTTCGAAGGAACGAAGCTTGCCTGTTCCCTTTGTCTCCCACGATGGTAAAAAATTGGTACTGCATTTATTTATTCTACAGTTCTTGGTTTTTGTACATGGCTAATCGTGCGTTCGCTTACTAGGTGTCCTGGGAGCCTTACTCCGAGCCACAGGTTCTAGCGCTACCGCTCAGCACCATGTGCCGCAGGGACTCCCATATTTGGAGGATGAGGTGTCCGCTGATCTGCTTCTATGCCGTGGAGATTCACCTCCCCCACAGAGTTGCGCGGCAATTCGGCCTCGTGCAGTTCTTCCCCCCAGAGGGGATGTCGACTTCTGTTGAGTTGCACAAGTAAGTAACAATTTAAAATTCTTTTGGTTCGTACTAACAACTATTGTTGACATCTGCTATATATACATGTTCGACAGGGTCCGCCAACGAAAGGTGACAGACTTCGCTGATCACCACCGACAGTACATGCAGTGGTGGAGGAAGATGGACGACAACTGCGAGCCGGACAGTACCCCCCACAGTAACGCCAGCTTCCGGAATTATTTGTCCTGGTACCACACAGCCACGCGCTACAGGCTGAGGCAGCAGTGGACCGATGTCGACTACGCGGACCTCGCTTCGTCCGAGGACGAGGACACTGCGTACGACAGGCGTGCGAGGGAGGGCACAGTGGTCGAGGCCGCTCCGATTCTCGATCGAGTGGTACGGAAAGCATGATATTTGCAATACTTTGGTTCCACACGTTTATCTCGCACTTATGTTTACTTATTTCTTTAGGGGACTTCTCTCCAAACCTCGGTGCGTGAGATCGACGAGGTTCTCGGCCACCTGGACAGCGAGAGCCACCCCCTGAGGGACTTCCTGCAGGTACGAAGATAATTCGTCAGGTTAGATCGATTCAGCATGTATGCAATTATGACATATCATTATTTGCAGAGACTTCGACGTCGCCTCGGTCGGGCGGCAGGTCGGTGTGGTTGCCGCGCACGCACGGACGTCGCATCACCACCGGCGGCCTCCCAGCGCTCGGGTGCCGCTGCAGCCTCGTCGTCACACGTCGGCACGCGCCAGTCCACGAGGAGCTCGTCACGCACTCCGACTTTCAGTTAGGGCGATGACGACGACGAGGACGAGGCAGAGCAGGATGACGAGGAGGCGGAGCACGAGGACGAGGAGGCATCTACCCACGACGAGATTGGGATGTCGCAGATGCCCGACACACCATCTACTCAGGCTTCCCAGCGGCCTCGTCGTTCGGCCCGTCCCCCGAGCACGTACACTCCAGGGTCTGATGCCTTGGCCAAGGGCAAGGGAAAGGCCAAGAGGCAGTGAGAGTGACTATTTTGTGTACTGAGATGTGTTATGTAATGTTTTGAGACTTTTGATAGTTATATGATGTTATGTGATATTTTGAGACTTTCGATAATTATGCGATGTTGTCATTTGAGTTGTTCAGATGTTTTATGTGTGAATGTATTGTATGTGTGTATGTCCATATGTTTTGCGGAAAAAACAGTAAGGTTTGCTGTTTTTTCTACAGGTGAAGCTAGCACGGCGCCAGATCCTTCGGCGCCGAGAGGTTTATATACGGCGTCAGGCTCTTTGGCGCCTTTTGCAGCGCCAAAGAATATTGCGCCGTATGTAAACCATTCGGCGCCGAATAATCTGGCGCCGTGATAGCTAAATATGACGCTACAAGATTTGGCGCCGTGATAGCTGGGCTTGCACTGCAAAATTCGGGCTAAGTCCCAGAGCACGGCGGCACGGCCTTTAACGCCCAACTTACACGGCACGGCGCGATGTGATTTGGCGCCGTGCTATGCCACTGTGGATCCTACGTGGCCATTTACGGCGCCAAAGCATATGGCCCCAGGAGTCTATATGTAAAAAACTTTCAAATTTTGGGCTAAAAAGCAAAAATTTTACAAGGTGGCGTGGGCATGTTGTCCCAAAAGCATAGAATTTTGTTACGTACCTTTCCAATACAACAGTAGAGGAAACATTAGTATAAAATGATAGAAATTACACGTGGACTTGTTCATACCTTGCCTTTTTGTGCGGGAAAATAAGGGCGCATTGGTGCGGATAAATTGGAAATCCCTTCTTTTTTCGGGGAACAAAATTCTACGATCCAAATGGACCCTAAAGCAGCAAATATTTGGCAACCGGTGCAATTTTGAAACACATATTTTATTTTACCAAACGATCCCTGTTAGGGTCGCCCCTCTCGAGGCCTTGACCTCGAGATCAGACGTCCACGCCCCCTCCAGCAGGCCTCCCAAGCTGCAGGGGCAAACCCGTCATTTCACCGTACGCCAGCAGCCAAACCAAGCGAACCCAACCAAGGCGCCGACCCTCCTCTTCACGAAAACAAACAAACAAATAAATAAATGCGAGAGCGCCCGAAAATACCACCAATTGCTAGCAGCTAGTTAATATCGCAGGGCAGCGCGAGAGAAGGAAGAGTCGTCGCAGGAGAGAGAAAAAAAAGGCGGTGGTGGTGGTGGTGGATGTGAGCCACCCTCTTCCCTCGCCAACTTCTTTCCCTCCCCCTCCTCTTGCCGCCGCCGGTACGTGCTTGCCGCCCCTCCTCCGTCCCTGCCCCCCTCTTGGATGTCGCGCTGCATTGACTCTCGCCGCCCACCACCCGCGCGCGCCCTCGTGGCTTGTTGAATTCCGGCCGCGTGTGTAGGATTGGCCGGCGTTTCTCGGCCCGTGAATTCCGGGCCATTCTTGGTTGCTGCGGCGATGTTTTCTTCCTCTCTGTCCTAGTGTGTTCTTGCTGGTCGAGTTCTTGCGCGTTTGGATTGGAAGGTGGCGGTGGTGGTTGGGGACGTGTCGGGTGGCCCGGGTGGACTTGCGGAGTATTCTTGAGGGTTCTCTTAGATTGCTCGATTTGTTTTTGGGTGGCTGAGGGGTGGTTGGGCGGGGCTTCTTGCCACCCACTCTGTTTGTGTTTGCGACTGATTGATGGCCTTTTCGTGGGCGTTGATGATGCTGGGTGTAATCAGGAATCGCCGCAAGAGAATCAGGTGCAATTGTATTGGTTGTTATGATGATAATTATGCCTAAAAATTGGGTTTTTAGGAGTAAGTCTCGGTTTTGTACTTCTTGGCTTGATGGTACATGATGGTAGATTCTGTAAATAATTCTCTTTAGCTGTACTTGTATCTGGAGCCTCATTGCAGGCTAAGGTGATATCCGATCAATTATGTTTTTTCCCGTACACTTTACTGTTAGAGAAGAAGTCTCTGTCTACGAGAGTTAATTCTGGGGGGTGTGTAGCAGATTCCGTAGGCCCTGGGGTGTGCTTGGTCAGTTGTTCTAACTGGTAGCTGTGACAAGTACACCACCTAAATTTTGTTTCTATTTTTAGGGGTTTATTTGGTCATTGGGTGCTACCGCATTTCTGTTGCTCTCACAATGAGTTTTAGTTGAGCTGACTTGTGCCTCTACGTGATTGGAGTGGGACTTTTGTCAGACAATGCGGTGCGGTTGGAGATTGTGTTGGTAAATTGGTCTAAAGTCAGCATTCTTGTTTGTTTGTTGTCCTTTCGAGTCTATTTGTTGTGCTTGTAATCGTTTCAGAATGCCCCAATGGAAGTTGTGGGCCTTGTGGCAGTGGATACTTGATTGGAGGTGGCAGAGGTGGGGTTTCTATGCTGAGGGATTGAGATTGGATTATGCCCTGCTATTGCAATATTTTTAATAGTGTGATCGGGCCCTGTAGATTCCGTTTCATTTGTTAGCAGCTTATGATACTAAGATATGAGTGTGGTGTCTTCCGCATTCATTTGTTTGAAGTGATTAGAAGATCTATTAAGATGGTATAATGCTTATTGGATGAATAATGGAATACACTGAAAGAGTTATTCCATGGAACATATTTGGTGCATAAAATTTACTGCTACTCTTGTTCTGGGCCATGTGGCTACCTTTCTGTCAGAGTTGAGTAAACGACTTGGTTTTTCATCTGTGAGTTTGGCCTTATTATTCTTCAAGGACCTTAATTTTATCCAATTGTGCTTTATCCTTCCTTCTTTACATGTGTGCATTAGTTATAAAGCTTTCACGTGGTCCCTGCTCCATGGACTCGTAACTTAAGAGGGTGACAAATATTAGAACTGTGGTTTATGCTCAGCAACATACCCCTTGTTATATTTAGGAATTAGGACTGCCCTTTTATTGTACTTATGTACATTTTCCTTGTATGTTGAACCATTTCAATGGCAATCCTGTTATATGCTAGGATATCTTAATATGAGTTAATATGACAAGGCATGTTTTTGACGTCTGTGGAGGTATTGCACAAATAGTCAAATATTATTGTGTTGCTTCTTTGAACAACACGGGGGATATTATTATCATGAGCAAGGAAAAGTTATGGCCAAAAAAGACAGTATTACACAATACTGGCATTGTTAGTATATGTTCCAGCATATTAGTAATGGACAGTATTACCAGAAGCCCTTGAGTACTTGCACAACACTAATTACTTTCTTAAAGTTTCTAATTTTGGACTCAATGTTTGTTGCTTAACCAATTCTGTAGTATTGTCTTCTAAAATTTGTTTCGTATATCCTCATATTTCTGACCCTATTGCAGGTGGCATTGCAAGTATGGTTAGCTTGAGGAGACGTCGACTGTTGGGGCTTTGTTCTGGTAAGAGAAACTCATTGTAATACCTTGAAAATCTTGCTGAGATGTTGTAAATAATTGTTCAGAGAATTTATGTTGTGAAAATGTGTAAATTTTTTCATCTTTTCTGTGTATGAAGCTATCAAACCATGTTTTTTTTATCATACTTATCAATTCCATTCCGGTCTAGCTCTTGCAATGGAACCTTTCAGTAATCAGGTTCATGCTGTTCTGGCGTACTGTTCCAGATAAAAGAATAGTAAATGTATGTAATAGTATGCATCCCATAATTTACAAATATCTTGTGCATAAAGTCATAAAGAGGTATAGGAAGCTCAAATTTGTTGTTCTAGCAGTACATAAGGTATAGTCAAACCTTTGTGCAAAACACATCGCAACTCCTCACATACATGTAGTAGGCTGCTCCATGGCCCACGTGTTAGCAGGATCGTGCAGTTTTGTAGAGATTAAAGTGGGAGTTGTGAATAGTCAACAGGCGGTTTCCATGAGCGGGAAGTTCGGTTGTGAATTAATTGCTGCCAGTATCAGAATTGCCGGTACAAAGAATTTTGGCGGGAACTGCTGGTACCGATTGGATGGGACCATGATTGGAGGCGAAACGACACAGTATTTTCTGTTCCATTTTGCATGGTGGGAATGGAACTAGATTAAACATTTTTCTGTTGATGGGTTTGCTTATTGTAAACACTCCATTTTTGAAACTGATTATGGAAATGGACAAGGCACAATTATCTATCTCTGTGTTGCTTCTTTTACCGTTCTTTTCATAATTCTTCTAAGGACGTATGCTAGTGGTCCTTTTGTGTTCATATCTTAATTTGTTTATACTTTAAATAGTAACTTGCACTATGCACCATCTGTTTGTGCAAAAGTGTCAGCACGCACTACTTATAAGCGAAAACTCCACCTTCCACCATGTAAATTTGCACAAATTGAGCATTATGCACCAGGTTTAAACAGCGGATGTCCAATCTGTCAGGTGGGGTCCACCCCAACAATGATCTAACAATGATGGTTAGAGGCCATTTAGGATGCCACGTTGACAGAAAATTTCTTCGGAGTGTGTCTGAGCTGACCTATTTGTCCACACAGGAGGGGACTTTTTGCATGTGTGTCTCTGACCTGGCCTTGCAAGGGCATAAGGTGGCAGCTGAGCCGTCTCGCCTTCCATTTGGCTGCTTGCTTATGCCCTCATAGGTCATGTCGGACACGCCTGGGACAAAAAGCCTGCCTTCCACATTGACAAAAAGGCCTGCACAGGCATGCTCCTGCATGGCAACACGCTGTTGCCACCTCACTGTTAGAGTGGGTCCAATCTGTTAGAACAGACACATGCTGTTAAACCTGGTGCAGAGCGCTCAATTTGTCCAAATTACATGATGGAAAGTGGAGTTTTCATTTGTAAGTGGTGCAGGTTGCCAATTTTGCACAAACAGATGAGGAAAAGTGCAATTTACTCTTGTTTGAAATAAAGCATAAAAAGACCATTATTTACATATCGGGGGCATCTTTCTTTTTAAGAATGGCAGTATCAATTGTCTTGGTATTCCTGCTATGACCTGTTATCATTTATATGGTGAAGCAACAGGCAACTCTAAAAGAATTTTGACAAGAAACAGATGAGTACAAATTATCATATGTATATAGCCAAATAGACAGGGAACATTCCTGGAATACAACCAGATTTGTACAACTATACAAATCCTAATATACATGGAAATATACCCTTGTAGTTAAATTTGTACAACTTAACATGACTTTTAATGTTAACTGTTGGTTTGACTAATAATCAAAATAACAGACTGTTGGAAAATAAGATATTTTTGAAACATCATTATGTTATTGTTCTCATTATTTTTCTTCCCATAATTAGATACCATGTAAGATAGGATCATTACTATTCGGAATCATTACGTAACAAGCATCTCTCTGGATCAATGAACTCGGTATGCCTGTTATTTTTTGAAGAATGACATCAGTTTAGCTTTTGTTTCAGGGAAAGATTCATTGCCAGTTGATCTTCCTAAGCCTATTGAGAACGAAAAAACTGTGGAAGTTGCACACTCCAATGTGAAGCCATTCAGTGTGCACCCACTGCCCTTGGTAAGTTTAACATTGAATGCTAGTACAACTTTGCTCTTATCATGTGCTGCTGCAAAATTACCTTTTTCTACCACGTGTTTGATATCTATGAAAAACATGCTATCATCATTTCTATTTTTAATTAGTGGCTAATAGGTACTGTTAGAGTAAGTATATTCCTTTTGTATTCCTTTGATAGAGTAGACATATTCCTTTTGTACTCTCTATATATTACCGTTTGGATCTCATGAATATACACACAATATTCATAATATAGCATCAGAGTTAGGATACTAACCTAGTTCCTTCCGCTTCCATCCCACCACCACTACTGCTGTCATCAAAGGTGCACAACCCGAGTCCCGAGGCCGTCGCCACCACCCAAATCAGGTCACTGTCGCCGTCACTCGAGGACGCTGCCGCTTCCCCTGGACGTCGCCGCTGTCCCCGACCGCCGTGGCTGCTACTTGTCGTCACTTGACGCTGGCAGCCTCGTGCGCTGTTGCGAGGAGTCGCCTCCCCGCGTGGATCTGTCGCTGTCTTCTCAGCCAGCCACCACCTCGCGTGGATCCACCGCCGCCTCCGTAGTCACTGTTGACTGCATGCTTTAGAAGGAAACCGATCCACAATTTCCTTTTACTAGCATTCAGTTCCAAAAAATTAAAATAAAAAATAACGTCGATCTAACCGCCACGCCGTCCAACATCGCTTGTTAGACTGTTGGCTTGGTCGCTGTGTCATCCAGCGTCGCCTACCGATGGCTTTCGTGTGGTGGGACGAAGGCTTGAAGCTTGTGCGCTCTGTCCCCCACCCTTCGGACGAGCGTCGACGAAGTCGGTAGTGGGACAAAGACTTGAGTGCGCGTTTTGTCCCCTGTCGCTCGGATGGATGTCAACGAAGTCGCGACCATGAGGTGGTCGAACGAGATCACGGGGTGGTTGGACAAGACCACGAGGTGGTCGGACTAGACCACGAGGTGGTCGTAGTGGTCGCGGGTATCGGCGTAGTCGGTAGCGTGACGAGGACTTGAGGCGTGCGCTCCATCCGCTACCCTTCGGACGTGCGTCGACGAAGTTGGTGGTGGGACGAAGACTTGAAGTGCGCGCTTCGTCCCCCACCGCCTAGATGGGCATCGATAAAGTCGCAACCACGAGGCGGTCAAGCGTCTACGAATTCTCAACCCCGAAGCGGTCGGACGATTGTCAACGAAGCTATGATGGTCGGACAATCGTCAATGAAGTGCCGACCATGAGGTGGTCGAGCGTCGACAAAGTCTCAACCTCGAAGCGGTCGAACGATTGTTGACGAGGTTGCGACCACAAAGTGGTCGAACGATTGTTAACGATGTTGCAACCATGAGGTGGTCGAGTGTCGATGAAGTCTCGACCCCGAAGCGGTCGGACGATTGTCGACGGATTGCCGACCACGAAGTGGTCGAGTGTCGACGAAGTTGCAACCACGAGGTGGTGGAGCGTCGACGAATTCTCGACCCCAAAGCGGTTAGACGATTGTCGACGAAGCTGCGACGGCCGGACAATCGTCGACGAAGTGCCAACCACGAGGTGGTTGAGAGTCGACGAAGTCTCGACCCCAAAGCGGTCGATCGATTGTCGACGAGGTTGTGATAGCCGGACAATCGTCGACGAAGTCTCGACCCCGAAGCGGTTGGACGATTGTCGACGAAGCTGTGACGGCCGGACAATCGTCGATGAAGTGCCAACCACGAGGTGGTTGAGCGTCGACGAAGTCTCGACCCTGAAGCGGTCGGACGATTGTCGACAAAGTGCCAACCACGAGGTGGTTGTGCATTGATGAAGCCTCGACCGCGAAGCGGCCGGACGGTCGTCGACGAAGTGCCGACCACGTGGTGGTCATGCGTTAACGAAGTTGCGACCACGAGGTGGTCAAGCTAGGGCTGTAAAAAAAGCTTGAAGCTCGCGAGCTACTCGAGTTCGGCTCGTTCTAGGCTCGATTCGAGCTCGGTTCGAACTTTAAACGAGCCGAACTCGAGGTTGATCTCGAGCTCGCGAGCTTCACCGAGCCGAGCTTGAATAGTTCATGAGCCCCGATTCGAGCTTAAATAATAATACATATTAATTCTTACCGAGCTTTCTCGAGCCGAACTCGAGCTCGAGCTTTTCTTATTATTAAAAATTAGTGTGTATTTGAATTATTTTGACTGTTATCGAGCTTACTAGAGCCGAGCTCGAACTTAAATTTTTTTATTATTGAAAAATAGTGCATAATAAATTATTTTAATTGTTATCGAGCTTCAACGAGCCGAGCTCGAGCCTACTCGAGCTTAGGCCGAGCCCAGGTCCAGGCTCGGACCCCAACTCGAGCTCGGCTCGAGCTTCTACCGAGCTCGAGCCTGAAAGGCTAAGCTCGCTCGAGCTCGGCTCGTTTACAGCCCTAGGTCAACCGTCGACGAAGTCTCGACCCTGTAGCGGTCGGACGATTATTGACGATGTTGAGACCACGAGGTGGTCGAGCGTCAACGAAGTCTCGACCCTGAAGCTGTCGAATGATTGTCGATGACGTTATGACCGCAAGGTGGTCGAGCGTCAACAAAGACTCGACCCCAAAGCGGTCGGATGATTGTCGATGATGTTGCGACCATGAGGTGGTCGAGCGTTGACAAAGTCTTGACCTTGAAGTGGTCTGACGGTTGTCGACAGAGTGCCGACCACGAGGTGGTTGAGCATTGACGAAGTTGCGACCACGAGGTGGTCGAGCGTGAATGAAGTCTTGACCCCGAAGCGGTCGAACGATTGTCAACGAAGTGCCGACCACGAGGTGGTACGAGTGTCGACAAAGCCTCGACCCCGAAGCGGCCAGACGATTATCGACGAAGTCTCGACCCCGAAGCGGTCGGATGATTGTTGATGAAGTTGCGACCACGAGGTGGTCGAGCGTCGATGAAGTCTCGACCCCGAAGCGGCGAACTGCTTGGTGGGATGCGCGCGATGTGGGACTCCTTGGTGCCCACACCGCGCGACTCGTTTACACTTCGTAGAGCTCGCGCGGTGGTGGTGGACTTCGCACGTCTACCGCGCAGGTATTTATACTCCGTAGAGTTGTCCGGAACGACTAAGTTCCCGGCGCATTATACTCTGTAGAGTATGCCAGGGTGCGAGGCCACCGGCGCTTTATACTCTGCAGGGTACGCTAGGACGCGAGGCCATCGTGTGATTTGTTTAATATAACGTAGAGTTGCCTGGGACGGCTATGTTCCCGGTGCTTTATACTGCGCAGAGTACGCCGGGGTGTGAGCCGCCGTGCGATTTGTTTATATTCCGTAGAGTTGCCCGGGATGGCTATGTTCCTAATGCTTTATACTTTGCAGTGCTGGGGCGTGAACCATCGCGCGATTTGTTTATAGTCTGTAGAGTTGCCCGGGCTGGTTAAGTTTCTAGTGCTTTATACACCGCAGAGTTGCCCAGGACGGCTAAAGGGCCTGTTTGATATGGCTATCCATATTACCGAGAAATTGGATGAATCGGTAGCCTCAATCAATTAGTCTAGCTAATCGGTTAAGGAAGAGCTGCTCCTTGGATTTCAGGGAATCCCGTCTATTTAAACGCAAAGTAGAACGAGCATAAAGAGAAAGAAAGAGAGTAACATCTTTTAAGTAGTTTATCTCACGTGCTATCCTCACTCAAGTCTTCCTTCTAGAAAAAGGTATGGTAGTAGTGGTTAAGCTCGTGATGCTCTGGATGAGACTGACTCTATATGCCCGAAAGGACAAATCTGATGGGTCATTTTGACAGAAGATTGAGTGGGTTTTCCGTATGGTGGGAATATGTTTAGTAGGATAGCCCGAGGCTTATACATTGAACTTAGGGCTTCGCTTCGCTCGCTTCACTCGTCCAGTCAAGAGCATCTAGGTGGGGATGCAAGCAAGTACGAGCTTGGTACCCCTATCCCGCCCGTAGCATAGCGCCAAGAAAGAGGAAGATTGGCTGATTTTTATTCAATAATCATAGAATGGCTTTTGGCTGAAATTTTTGAATTTTAGCTGTTTGCGGCAGAGATTACGGAGAAAGAGATACTCGCTTGCAATTTTGTTTGATACCGACGTTGGGCTTTTAACGTGTACATCAATTAACTTATAGACCTGTTTTGAGAAAATACTGTGTTTGAAAGTTAGGTACTGCAGCAAAAGCCAAAACCCGCTTTAGAAGCCACTGTGCGATTTGTTTATATTCCGCAGAGTTGCCCGGGATGGTTATGTTCTAGCGCTTTATACTCTGCAGAGTACGTCAGGGCGTGAGCCACTGTGCTATTTGTTTATACTCCGTAGAATTGCCTGGGACAAACGAGGTTCTCGCGCGCGAAGCCAAGGCCGGCGGAGGCGACGCGAGGTCCACATCGGAGATGTGGGCAGCGAGGCTCGACATTCGCCGGCGTTGTTCGGCACAGAGGCCCGGCGCTCAGCTGTTCGCCTGGCCGACGATGAAGGATATGCCGCAGATACCGCTGAGGTGCGAGCAGGTGCAGCAGAACACTGTCACTCCACTTCTGTAGGTGAGAGGTGGTAGCCGCCGGAAGCAGCTCTGGGTATTGTAGCATTTGTATATCATTATGGAGCCATAAACGTCAAGATGAACTTATCTAGGGAGCTCGCGATACGAGCTCTCTGGTGGTGGCCCTCTCTAGCGCATTCTCTTGCGCAACTTCTTGTGTGTTTCCCACAGATGGCGTCAACTGTTGTGGTATACGCACGACAGTGGGTACAGGGTACCCCTTTCCCCTTGGGGTATATGGAATTGAGAGAGCTAGAGAAAGCCAACAGCAAGAGAGAGAGCTAGTGTAAAATGAGTGGATCTGCCCTTATACCCCTCTTGGGGGTTTATATACATGAATGGGATAGGATGAAAAATTTGCATCCTACAACTTAATAATTACAAAAAGTGAGAGTACATTGGTACATTCCCTTATACTATTGGGCCTGTTACAAGGCCAGTCGTTTGGGGGACAAGGCCACCCCCACAACACTATCCCTTCAACTTCGTGTCACTGATGGTGATCTTCTCGAGAATCCTACTCGTTATCGCCATCTTGTTAAGAGTTTGGTGTATCTTGTGAGCACTCATCCTGATATTGCTCATGCTGTTCATATCTTGAGTCATTTCATGGCTTACTCTACCCACCTTCTCCGTGTTCTTCGCTGCTTACGTGAGACTATTTCTCATCGTTTGTTTATCCCTAGCTCCAACTAACTACAGCTTCAGGTGTATTCTGATGCGACCTGGGCTAGTGACCTCTCTGATTGTCTGAAAGACAGAAGCATATTGTAGTTTCTCGTTCGGGTGCTGAGGTTGAGTTGAGAGTTATGGCAGCAGTGACAACAGAGGTTACATGGTTGAGGTGGATACTTGCAGATTTTGGTGTGCCTGTGATGTGGATACTTGCAGATTTTGGAGTGCCTGTGATGGGACCTACGATTCTTTTGGCTGACAATATATGTGCTATCAATATTGCTCATGATCCAGTGAAGCATAAGCTCACCAAGCACATTAGTGTGGATGTTTCATACATACGTTCATAGGTGCAAGAGGGAGTGCTTGCTCTACAGTTTGTGCCCTCAGACTTATATATTGCTAACTTTTTCACAAAGCCATATACTAGGGTGCAACATTTGTATTTTCTCTCCAAACTCAATGTGTGTGATCCACCATGAGTTTGAGGGAGAGTGTTAGAGTAGGCATATTCCTTTCGTATTCCTTTGGTAGAGTAGGCATATTTCTTTTGTACTCTGTATCTATGTGGCCATTTGGGTCTCATGAATATACACATAATATTCATTACATATGCCATGGTCTATTCAAGCGTATAATTGAAGTTTAAGCGAACAGAATGGTGACAAGTTTTTCTACAACTAATTTTAGTTTCATTTTGGTGCTTACTGCATAGTTTTTACCAACTCTGTAATAATACTGGACATGACAAGGCTGTAAGCCTGTCATAGACCATAAAATAACACTTACTAAATAAAATACCTTCTGTAAATCTAATTTTTATGATATTTAAGATTCACAAAATCATAGGATTGAAAATTTAATTCGGACGATATTAATGGTTCATGCGACTTTCTCTGCCCTATTTTGGGATGAATGAACTCTAGGATCACAATATTTATTCACTTCATGCTTCATTTTACCTGCTGTCATAAGTCATAACTATGCCCTCAGCTTCAAGTGAAACTTTAAGTTCTTTGATATTCTTTCTTTGTCTTTGGGTTCAAACCACTTGTGGGACCTCTATCATCCAAAAGTTGCTGGGTTTGTAGAAAGTAGAAACCAATTGGAACTCTGATTTTGCTCTTGAGCTTGAAACTTCTTGGAAATTATCTTCAGCTGTTCTGGGTTTGACAATACATGCTGCAACTTGTGGCCTTCCTCAAGGGGAACATTAGTTCTGTAAGATGATTGTGCTTGGCTGTTCCTTGTAGTTTTGATGAACATTTGTAGTGCCACTTTTCAGTAGTAGCTTCTTGTGTTAACTCCTTTCTTTTTTTCTTCTGTACATATCTTGATGTGTTTTCTAGTGATTCATCCTAGACACATTATGACTGTTGAAAGCTTGTTACTCACAATGGTAAGATGGTTTTGCTAATGAGATGGACCTTTTTGTTGCAGACAAAGACTTCTGATGTACTCCCAGAATCCTCGAATGGTTCTGACTCTTTGAAGGAAGAGAAAAACCAGTACTATCCAGGTTCATATTTTATTCTTACAGAGTATTCTTTGTATATACTTCTTGTTGTTACAAGTCTGGAATGGATGAATAGCTCCTTGTATTGCACAGCCCTAAAGGGGCAATATATATAGTGAATACATGGAAGCCCTAGGACAATAGGAAATGACTCTTAATACTCTTAATGCCTCCTCAAATGTAAGGTATATGCAATAGCATTGCATTTGGAAGGGTTTACACTAAAATAGGGAAAATCCGAAGTCCAAGTCTTAAAGATGTCATAGCTGTGGCTCTTGAAAAATTTTGTCGAGTACCAAATATCCGGAATCGTGCAACAGTCCAGAAAGCACAAAGTTTAGGGGCTGGGAAAGTAGAGGCAAGCGGGAGCAAAGTAGACTGCAGCAACACGACAAAGAGGATGTGGAAGGTGACACAAATAGAGAGATGTCAAATCAAGCCGAAGAGAGATAGAAGTATAGCGGCACAGATCGAAGTCTGAGACGACGGCGGCGCGGAAGAGAAGTGCGGTGGTCTTAGAAACTCGGGGCGATGGCTCAAAGAGAAAAGCGGTGGCATCATAACGACTTCTACAATCTGCTGCGGTTCAAAGAGAAGAGCGGTGGTTGCGGCTATACAAAAGGAAGGAGATAACCACACTCATCCAAGAGGATAGACCGTGGCTAGCAAAGCAGTCGGTTAACCAACAAAGATTTTGTGGACTCGTACGGCTTTGACGAACTGTAAGAGAAAAGCTACAGACTTGGATGGATGCAATGAAAGACTCAAAAGGGGAAAAAACTCGAGATACTAAATAGCACCATAGCCCTCAGATCACAGATCCAACGATCCACCTAAAACCAAGCAAAAGCAGAGATTTGTCTCTGGAGGCCACATGCAAAGCTAGCCTCCTCCTTTATCTTCTTCCTCCACAGAGATATCATTCCTCACTCCTCCATCCCCTCCTCTCTTTCTCCCCCCATGATCATGTCACTGTCATCGGCTTATCCGCTAGTGATCACGACCGTACCCTCTTTGTACACATCTCTCCTCGGGGTCAAACGCTCCTCCTATATGTCGATGATATGATCATTACTGGTAATGGCTCTCAATACATTGCCTTTGTGAAGGAGCGTCTCAGTGGGCAATTCCTGATGTCAGATTTGGGTCATATTCGTTATTTTCTTGGGATTGAGATCACTTCTATGCTTGAGGGCTACTCTCTCCCAGGAGCATTACATTCAGGATATCTTTACTCGCACTTGTCTTACTAATCAGCGTGTGGTGGATACTCCTATAGAGCTTAGTGTTCACCTTCGGCCTACCGATGGTGAGCCTCTAGAGGATCCCACTGGCTACCGCCATCTGGTCGGGAACCTTGCTCTGATACCATGTTATAAGTCTGGAATGGATGAATAGCTTCTTGTATTGCACAGCCCTAAAGGGGCAATATATATAATGAATACATGGAAACCCTAGGACAATAGGAAATGACTCTAGTACCCTTAACACTTATAAAGTTCAAAATACTTGTGGTAAATTTTATGATAGATGATGTTTTAAAGTCTCCCATCAAAATAGGCTTTCATTTACAGAAATTGTATCAATTGTCATGCACTACATTTTCTCAAAAGGATCTTAAGTTGAGGATAATCATAAGTTGAGGGTAAACTTGCAATCTCCTCGCCTAAAAAGAAGTTTTACAATCTAAGTGAGATTTGTTAGCTTCAGTGAAAAGCAAAATCATGCTTGACTTTCTTTGTCTCATAGTGATTGAATGTTATAAACTAATTAATTACTTCACTAGGTGACTTGGGGATGTTTTAAATTTTAATAGGGCTTTAGCTTTTCTCTAAAGGATTCTCCCTGTTTTTTGCCATGCATTTTTTGAAGTACAGAACCTCTTGATTTTAGATTAGTATAGCTTACCTTACCTTCATCCTTGCTAAAGAATCCTCAGCGTGTACATTGAACATTACAAATTACTCTCTAGCTGATCAAAACCTTTTATTTTCTTTTCGTCCTTAGCATGTACATTGAACATTACAAATTACTCTCTAGCTGATCAAAACATTCTATTTTCTTTTCCTTACGATTTTAGGTAAGGAAATCAAGCGCAGAAAGCGACATAGAAGAAAGCAGTATGTGGACCAAGAGCCATGCATAATGAGAGGCGTTTATTTCAAAAACATGAAATGGCAAG
This sequence comes from Dendrocalamus latiflorus, assembly GCA_017311315.1. Taxonomy (NCBI): domain Eukaryota; kingdom Viridiplantae; phylum Streptophyta; class Magnoliopsida; order Poales; family Poaceae; genus Dendrocalamus; species Dendrocalamus latiflorus. The sequence goes on along the minus strand of CM029670.1, from coordinate 674,323 downwards.
CTGCTATAAAAGTTGACAAGAAACAAATTCACTTGGGTACCGTTGGAACACAGGATGAAGCAGCCCGGTTATATGATAGGTATTAGCTGGACTAAGTTGTACCATACTTATGCATGATTATGTTATTTCCAATTTTCCATCACCGTACCTATGTATGATCATGAGATTTCCATCTTACATATATTAGAGTGCTTTCTGCTTGATCGCCATTCTGCTGTTTCTTGTGTACTATTTTCTCTTGACATTTTTTCACCACCAGGGTGGTCACTATTCTCATATATTTTTTCCTTTTCCAACACAAGCTAATGTCCATAGCATGAAGATTAATAAGCTAGATGGTATTAAAAGAATGAGCTAGTCTGCAAAGTTTAATACATCTGGCGTAGTATACATTGCCGAATTATCAATAAGATAGCCAAGAAATTTTAGGATTACCTTCTACGAAGCAATATAATTCTGCTTTATAAAATATGTTTAGTTTTCTCAAATAAACTAGGATGTCATTAGTATAATGGTTAAACACTGTTAATATCCTAGAAGATCATAATTGTGGTTAAACACTGTTAATATCCTAGAAGATCATAATTGTCCAATGCTCAAGGTGAATTCCACTTCATTTTTGTTTGGCATACGGACCCGCAACTATGCATAGCGTGCACTATAAGTTCCATGTGCACAAAAGCAAGTTTTTTTTTTCTTTCAGTAGCTTTTCCTTGTGCAAGAATGTATGCATAATGTGTTCAACGCTGCGTGATGCTTTTGACAACAATAAGCCAAGGGTTAGTCGCGCTGTGTAATGTTTTTCGATGACATTTGATATATTTTTGTGTTAAACTTCCAGAACATTAAGGGGTGGTACATTTTGCAGACACCGAAGCACTTTTGTTGTTTGTCTTCATGTGTCAAGTTTTTGCTCGATTTCATGATTTATTTCTGTAATTTCATCCCATGAGCATTTTAATAGCAAATAGGCATTCTGTTGTCTATTTGTTCTCCATTGTTGTTAGCGAAGTTGGAAGTATTATTCTTGTCGATTCCAATGCCTGGAAAGAAACCTAATAGCAACCATTTCTCTGATACTTTCGTTCTCTTGGTTAATATTTTCCTAGTGTTATGGCTGGGATGGCACATAGCGGTGTATATCTGCCGAGGCCAAGTGAGCCTACGTTGTTGCATAACTGATGTTTTCTCATGAATCGACGACGTTTTGACATGTCAAGTACGCGCAGGGCTGCTTTTATGTGTGGAAGGGAGCCAAACTCCGAACTTTCTGAGGAAGAGAAGAACGAACTGCAGAAGTACACCTGGGAGGACTTCTTGGCAATGACTCGCAACACCATAACCAGCAAAAGTAGGACCCAAGTTTTAAAGTATTTTGATATCTATCACTTAAACTAGTTAACACTTCTTGGCAATGACTATAATAACATAATTTGTGTTCATTTTCTCTCTCTAGAACAAAGGAAGGTTGGGTTGCTAAGGCGTAACAAGGCAGACTTGTTCATAGGACAGTGTGATGGTGATACTGAGATGGTCAATGGTGGTGGTTCCTCACACTCTGAGGATGGAGATGTTGACACATCACCATCTTAGATCACCGCCAGAGGTCATGGACACCCTATAGGAGTCTTCCAACAGATTCGTTTCGATGAAGATATAATTTCCAGTTAGGGTTTTGTTCTCTCAATAATTAATTTCATGTGCAAAAGGCCCTAGTGGTCTGATAAAGGTTAGAGAAATCATGCCATCTCAAATAAAATTGGAGATGGTCCATTATAGGAACAAATTTCTCTGAGCAATCATGTATACCAATTTCAGAACTGTGTATATCTGTCGATAGGTTTACCGCAAATTTACCCAACATGTAACTAGTTTACAATATCTTTTATCCTAAAGAATACTTTTCCTTTCTGATTTTCCGATACCTTATCTTTCATCGACCCATCCATTTGTATATCAATGGAAATTAAGCATTGGAGGTAACTGTAATCTTTTTTGTAGAGACTGAAACCTGTATTTTTGTATACCAGTCCATGTGTACAAATAAAGAACAAGGTTTAATCATTTTGTAGAAACTTCCCTGACGGAACAATGAACGTATCTGCGAAACTGAGGATGTATTCAAGCATTTCATTTCCCCATGAATTTTGTTGTTTGGGGTCTGCAATGGAAGTAGTTACCAGTCCATGTATTCAAGAGCCTGTGCTTGGCAGCTTATTATAGCTTGCTAATACATTCCATTGTTATGTCTATTTGCAAGATTAGAACCACTAGCTTCTAAAAAAGAAAGTTTAGTCCTCTATGAAATGTGGGCCGAATTGTTGAACTCGGGAATTATTCCTACCACCAATTGTTGCATCGTCTGAAAGACCATTTTTTTTCTTCTTCGGCATCGTCTGGAATCCGTGATGAATGGCAGCTGACCATGCTCTGTCCATGTCCATGCCAGCACGGTGTCTCCGCACTCGTGTTCATCCCATCCTTCCAACCTGTGAACGATTCCAGCAACGCGCCGAAGCATCCAGGACACGCCTTGCTCTACAATTTTGTTTAGAAACAGGAAGTTATGTTTGCGTAATGCTAAGACCCTATTCAGAACGCAAGAATTTTGAAGGATTTTCTCATTAGCACTGTCACTGTCACTAGCCTGGGGGCTGCTGCCATCCACAACTCTGACCCGCAACTTCGGCTAATATAAACTTCACCACCTCCATTGCCTGTTATCATTGATTTATCATAAGATATGCTTGTTGGTTTCCCATCCTCCTCAGGCCTGACGAATGTGCCAAGGCTGAGACCTTTAGCCCCTCCTCTGTCAGCTTCATGTCGCCTTTTTCAATCAAGTCATTGATAGCTTTCTTCTCCCGCTTCAAACCGTACTACACCCAAAAAGAATTGGTGGATGATAACCAGTTTCAGGAAATCCCTACACGTTAAACCAAAGATATGCTTGTTGGTTTCTTGTCATCCTCAGGCCTGAAAAAAGAAAAAGAAATGGTGGATAGTAACCAGTAGGTTTCAGAATAACCCACACGTTAAACGAAAGATATGCTTGTTGGTTTCCCATCATCCTCAGGCCTGACGAATGTGCGATAAAAGCTTTTCGTCACCTGGTTTAGGAGTCCAAGGCTGAGAACTTTAGCCCCCCATCTGTCGGCTTCATGTTGCCTTCTCAATCAAGTCATTAATAGCTTTCTTCTCCCGCTTTAAACCATACTACACTAAAAAAGAATTGGTGGATACTGGATAGTTGGTAACCAGTAAGTTTCAGGATATCGATCCCTACATGTTAAACGAAGATATGCTTGTTGGTTTCGCATCCTCCTCAGGCCTACCGAATGTGCGATATAAGCATTTTTGTCACCTGGTTTAGGAGTCCAAATGTTGTGAACCGTAACATACCAAAAATTTCCATGTTTTGAGAAAATTTAAAATTATCAAAACTATTTTATATATTTTCCAAAAATAAAATGATTTAATGTGAATAAAGCAAACATGAGAAGGTAGTAATGGCTCAGATGAGTGAGCCATATCACATCCAGTGCGATACATTTTTTGTACTACTGTAATTACTTTTAATTGTACAAATTTCTAATGTATAAAATTGTAAAAAAAGTGAAATATTTGTAAATTCATGATTAAGTTAATCCAAATAAACATGGCAAATTCGGACCACATAAAATTTTCAAAAAACTACACAATAACTACATTGAGAGGCTTCACATAAAATTTTATAATTTTTGGAACTCATTTGCTATATGTAAAAACTCGTAAAAATATCAAAATTGTATGCATTTTTTAGCAACATTCGCAATTAATAAAATTACCCAAAAAGTACACTACGAGGTATGTTGTGTCAAGAGGTTGTACGTATATTTTTGTAATTTTTTGAGCTCATTTGATATATTTAAAAATTCAAATAAATATGAAATAAAAAATAGGGCAGCTAATTAAGCTGGCTAATTAGTCGGCTTAATTACCTGCCGCCCTATCACTGGACGACAGACAAGCCTGCCGTCCCCCTCGGCCTGCCGCTCGGTGGGGGGCGGCAGGAACCTGTCGTCAGCGGCAGCGCCGCGTCTCACCTCGCAAGCGCTGCCGCCCGTCTACCGGATGGCAGAAATGATATTTTTGTCAATACACTCGTCATACTGCTACTTTTGTAAATACGGTGTGAAACAATGTTAAAAGTGGCTTTAACTCCAGAGTGAGATGTTGAAGGGGAGGGGAGCCGTGGTGGTGTGGGTGGGGCGGCATGATTGGCAGGAGAGGAGAGGAGGTGACGACGTTATATCGGGAGGGAAAGGAGTCAAAGGCCCCACCCGGTTGTGCTAAAAAATAGTGGTTTATGGTTGAAGTTGCACTGTAGCTGGCTGAAATTACACTGTAGCTGAAGGTGACTTATTTGGCGTAATTAAAATTAAAAAATTTAAAAATAGAAAAAAATATGTTAGCTCATCATGGACAATGCAAACAAATATGAAAAAAAGAACCAGCAAAAAAGCTCAAAAAAAAGACGAAATTTATGAATAGTGAAAAATAAGTCAGAAGCCAGAAACTCAAGCCGAAATGAGCGGAGCGAAAATTGTGATTCCGAGGTGGGCCTATCTGACAGCGCGGCACTTTTCTGAGGAGGGAGAGGCTGGCGTCAACTCCAATCTTTTTTCAAGCAATATAATTTGCATCATTGTGCACAAAATATCTCTCGACATGCTAAATCATCTCCTTGAAATTTAAAACCATTCCTCGGTAATTTTATGGTGTAAACGAGATGTTTAAATTACATTTCCTGAAGTTTTTCGTATAACAGAAATGGGCTAAGGTAAGCTAGGGATGTCCTCATCAGTGAGGCTCAGTGGCCGGCATACATAGCACTATCTCTCTTCTTTTTTTAACACCGTATTAGAATGCATGCAGTGTTGCAGTCTATTAGGATTTATCGCATGAAAATTAAATGGTATTATATTTGTCATTAAAATAACTTTCATACCATTATTTATATGTTTAATAAAATCTACTGTTATATAATTAGAAAAGGTAAGCATCAAAGATATATATTGGAGAGCATATCGATGCCTAAAGCGGCAGGTAAGAAAAACGAAGGTAGTGCTAGCTTAGGCCAACTGAATGATCTGGTTGTTTTTTTACTTGTTTACTCTTACTTAACTGTAACCACTTGCTCAATCATTTCCTACATAGTACGATCTGTTTTGTTACGTTGTGCAGCTAGAAGTTCAAATTTTACCGATGACGTATATTTTTTGTTTAGGAGTCGACCATGTATATAAGAAGTACGTATATATATACACACACGCACACATGGTGTAAGCTAAGCTAGTATATGGAGCGCAATTATTAAGTATATATATATATATTTTACCAATGATGTATATTTTTTTGTTTGGGAGTCGACCATGCCACAAGAAAAGGGAGCGCATGCGATTATATATATTGAGGCAGCAGCTAGCATGGTTTAAACAGCCATGGCCATCCTCCTGCTGCTACCAACTGCGGCGTGGCTGCTAACCCTCGTCCTCACCTCTCTCTATGCCTTCCAGCGAATTACCGCCGCGCGCCGTCGTCTCCCTCCTGGCCCTTGGCCGCTTCCGCTCATCGGCAACCTCCTCGCCATTGGGTCGAGCAGCCCTCACCGGTCCCTCGCTCGCCTCGCGGAGCGCTACGGCCCGCTGATGTCCGTCCGGCTCGGCGTCGTCGACGCCGTCGTTGTCTCCTCCCCGGCGGCTGCCCGCGAGATCCATCAGCGGCACAATGCAGTCCTGGCAGCTCGCCCTGTCCTCGACGTCTGGAATGGGGCGGGCCACCTCGGCAACTCCGTCTTCGCGCTCCCGCCACGCGACAGGTGGCGCGCCATGCGTAAGCTGGCCACGGCGGGGCTGATGGCACCGAAGAAGCTCGATGCGCTGCGGCCGCTGCAGCGGGAGAAGGTGCGGGAGCTGGTGCACCACGTCGGCGAGCAGTCGGCGCGCGGCGAGCCGGTTGGCGTCGAGAGCGCCACGTTCATGACGATCGTGGGCATGCTGTCGCACACCATGTTCTCCTGCGATGTCGACTCGGGGCTGTGGGAGGAGGCGGTGAAAGAGGCGACAGTTCTGGCCACGGCGCCCAACGTCTCCGACTTCTTCCCGGCGGTCGCGGCCGCAGACCTCCAGGGTTTGCGCCGTAGGATGGGAAAGTTAATAGCGGAAGCTTACGAGATAATAGACGACAAGATTGAGCGGCGGAAGCGTTGGCGGCAAGCCGGCGAGCCACGCAAGGATGACCTGTTGGATGCTGTGCTTGACAAGGAGCACGAATGGCAACAAGACGATAATTCTGTGCTTGATCGTGGTGCCCTCAAAGGATTGTTCACGGTACGTACGTACGCTTCCATACCAACTGTGGCGGACCTAAAACTAAATTTTAGGAGGACTAATAGGCATGACGTACAAAAGATAAACGATCTAAATATTAAGGGAACTATATTTTGTAATCTAAAATCACACAAAATTAGAATAGAGACGTAGTAAAAATATAAAATACAACAAAGATTGTATCTTGGTAATAGATAGTATGCCCCTAAAGTCCATAAATATATATAAGCAGCTATCTATACATCAAAATTAGCAAACTTAGTGATGAAATCTCGTTTGGCCAAAACATCTCGTGTTTATAAGCAAAAGAGAGGTTGGATATTTGGATGGGCCAGCCAGTCGAAAATTTTTAAAACAGACCGAATTTTTGGATCGAATTGAACATTTTTAGGGTGAACTGAGGAAATCGAAATTCGCAAAATTCTGCCTGAAAATGTTTTCCCTAATTCAGAATTCGTACCGTCGAACATTAATTCTTTAAACATCAACATAGACCGAAACACATACATATTTAACTAAATTATATTCACTCTAGCTAGCTAATACATCTCAGGATATGTTTGCTGCCGGAACTGACACGACCTCGACTACGGTTGAGTGGGCGATGGCCGAGTTACTAGGATGTCCAGAATCGATGGAGAAGGTGAAGGGGGAGCTCACGAGGGTTCTTGCCACCAAAGAGCAGGTCGAGGAGGTTGATATTGAGCAGCTCCCGTATCTTCAAGCTGTGGTAAAAGAAACACTCCGGCTCCATCCTGTCGTCCCGTTGACATTCTATCGAGCAGAGGCCACAGTAGAAATACAAGGCTACACCATCCCTGAAGGAACCACTGTAATACTGAACATATGGGCGCTTCATCGGCAAGCTGATGTATGGGCTGATGCAGATAAATTTATGCCTGACAGGTTCCTGGGCAAAGATATCAACTTCTTTGGCATGCACCCTGAGCTGATTCCATTTGGCGGCGGACGGCGCATCTGCCTTGGATTGCCACTAGCGAATAGAATGGTGCATCTGATCCTTGCGTCGCTGCTCTATCACTTCGATTGGAAGCTTCCTCAAGGACTCGACCAAGCTGACATTGATATGACAGAGAAGTTTGGAATAGTGCTCTGTTTGGCAACCCCACTTAAAGCCATAGCTACGAAGTCATATCGTAGTCTCTAAGATGGATTATGCTGTGGAATAATTACTCTACATGGACGCTAATTTGTCCCTCCTATAAATATAGCACAGCAGCGGTTAATCTATTTTTGTACACAAACGTCTGTATCCCCATATATTAATAATAAATAATAAAGGGTGTTGGGACTACATTTCTCTACATGCTTTTCAGTTTGCATTTATTGTTCCGTGATCGATCTCGTGCGTGTGATTGCAATGGTTGATCTGTTGAAGGTCGGCAACAAATATTCACAATAAGTTTTTCATTAAAAATGGTATTCCTTAATAGAAAGGAGAGATTATAAATACTAGCCCAAAAAAATAGGTAAGGACACCTAGATTTGCAATAAGAGCCATCAGGGGCGGAGCCAGCTAAGGCCCAGGCTTCAGACCCAGCCCACTGGAGAGCGCAAGGTCCAGTCCAAATTCTTTTTTCTTGAGCGGTTGTACATTCTTTTTTCTTTTCTGCTTGTACATAAACCTTTTTTCTTTCATAAAAATTTTTCAGTAGGGCCTCCCCTCCTGTTCTGTCAAAAAAAATATTAATTATTTTTATTTTTAGGTAACATCCATTAGTTATGGATTGCTAAATATAAGTAGAGTCTACCAAATTAAGGGCCAATTTTTTTATTTATGGGAGAATTTCTACAATATTTCTCTTTTTTCTTAGCTGATGTAACAACTATCTTAAATTTTTATTGTATGATAGCTAACACCTAATTATTGATATAGTTCAACTTTAATTAGAATCCACCACATCGATAGCAATTCTAGCAATTTTTTTCAAAGTTGTAAAACACGTGATGTTGGGAAGCGTGCAGGTAGAATAGATCTTGTCTTTTTTATTTCTACTTTTTTCTTGCTGAGTGCCGGGTTTTTTTTCTTCATGCATAGATTCTACTCATTTATTTTTCACAACCATACCCTTGTTTTTATCTTGTATGTGGCTTTTAGTGCGGGCCATCTAGGATTCTTTTTATTTATTGGGTTCATCTAGAATTTGTAATAGGTGTAAGATTCCTTGTTTTATTTAAGACAACCAATGGTAATTGTTTACTAACTATAATAAGGGTCCATTGAATTGAGGGACGGATGTTTTTCTTTTTTGAGAATTTGTAGCATATTTGCTAATTTTTGTTTAATTGATATTGCGAATTTTATTTATTTATAGATGTTATTTTGAAATTCGTATGAAAATTAATTGCTATTTTTATTTTAGTTCAAATCTCTCTTATTTTGGGTTGTACTTGAGATGGTCTCTTTTTTTAATCTAAGCTGCTATAACTCTGGTCCGTCAAATTAATAGCTAGATCTTTCTCTAAGTGTATAACTAGTATATATATAGATAGATTATTATATATCTAGGTCAATTATCAAATTTAAGCCTTTAAAATTAGGACATTTCAAATTAAGAGCTATGTGTTTTACTTTTATGTAAAAAGCTCAAGTATATTTCTCTTTTTTTTCTCGGCCACTCTAAAAGAGCTATTGACTTTTTAGCATGTAATAACAGATAGATGTCCATCCAAACCGTTCGATCAACTTTTGTATCTCCCAGACCGTCTCGTGGATGAGAAATTTTATTGTGTCCCTGTGACACAGAGCCGGTTGTGTCACGGGCCAACCAAACTTTGACACGTGGTATGGAAGGAATGAAAAACTGTATTTTTACTGTTATGCACTGTAGCAAGTCAATAAAAAAATATTATTTTTTACTGTATTAAACAGTAAAGAAATAATTTTTTATTAACTCGCTACAGTGCAATACAGTAAAAACCATAATTTTTTATTCTCCTATGCCACGTGTCACCATTCGGTTGGCCCGTGACACAACCGGCTCTGTCTCACAGGGGCACAATAAAATTTCTCCTCGTGGACGCACAGGACCCGTCCATCCGGAAAGAACTTCTCTGGGGTCTGACCCCATATGCTCTCAATGGGGTACCGGTCGGATGGCCGACACGTCTCCGCACCGATCTCTGCGCGCGAGGGTTCTCTTCTTCGTTTCTCCGTGCGATCTCCCGTCTCGCGAGCCGCTTCCTCTCCTTCTCTGGACCCATCCCCCCAATCCGACCTCGCCCGCCGCCCGAGAAGCCTCCAGGACCTCAATGGAGAGGACAGCCCCAGCAAATGCCCCCAATCCAGCTCCCCGGAGAACGCCGCTGTCAGAAGCTCTCCCAGCCAACGCGCCGGTGACCGCTCCCGTCAAACCTCCAGCTTCAGAACGATAGACAAAGGAAGAAATCGAAAAAATAAAAGATCCTATACGGCCATGCCCTTTCCTTGGTGTCAACTGCGGCCATCCTGCACCAACCAAGAAACGCTTGTGATCACCGACAAACGCCTCGTGAATCAGAACAACCAAGAACGCAGGAGGCAGGCACGTACTGACGGCGACGAGGCTGGTGAGCACGCCGGAGAGGACGCCGGCGAGCAGCCTAGGGAGACACGTCACCGCGCGGCGCTCTCGGCCGCCGCCGGGGCACGGGGGGAGGCCGCCTCTGCCGGCGCCACCTCCATCACGATCCACGGCCTGACGGCCACGAGGCCTCCACCGCAGCTTAACGCGGAGATTTCTAAGAGAAAGGGAAAGGGCTGCTCGCGCTCGGATCTGGGACGGGAGCGGTCACCGGCGCGTTGGCTGGGAGAGCTTCTGACAGCGGCGTTCTCCGGGGAGCTGGATTGGGGGTATTTGCTGGGGCTGTCCTCTCCATTGAGGTCCTGGAGGCTTCTCGAGCGGCGGGCGAGGTCGGATTGGGGGGATGGGTCCAGAGAAGGAGAGGAAGCGGCTCGCGAGACGGGAGATCGCGCGGAGAAACGAAGAAGAGGAACATCCAAAATTTCATTTTTGGACCCCTAACGTAAAAAATTCCGCAAATGGACTCCGCCCGACCGCGCGATCCCCGCGTTGCGCCACGTACCCCGGTCGTGTGGTGTGGTACCGCACGACCGCACTGTTCACTGGTCGTGCGGTACCACACCGCACGACCGAACTGCCGACCACACGTCCACAATACTGACCGCATGACTCAAAATGCCGAGCGCACGTCTCAGAATTCCAGTGTAAAAATCATGGCTTTGATTCTCTCTCAGTTAGATAGTGTCTCAGAATGGAGCGCGAGATAAGAAAGTGATGGGGGAGAAGGGTAGCAGTAGTAGGATCAGGACAGGGCAAGCATTGAATGCCTCCACCATTAATCATTAAATGGTAGCAGAACAACGTTTGTTCCATCATTCTGAGAAAGTGGTGGGGGAGAAGGGTAGCAGAACGACTGGGCAAGCATTGATTAATTGGACTTGACCGTGCGCTCAGTATTTTGAGTCGTGCGGTCAGTATTTTGAACGTGCGGTCGGCAGATCGGTCGTGCGGTGTGGTACCGCACGACCCATGAACAGTGTGGTCGTGCGGTACCACACCGCACGACCGGGGTACGTAGCGCGACGCGGAGATCGCGCGGTCGGACGGGGTCCATTTGCAGAATTTTTTACATTAGGGGTCCAAAAATGGAATTTCGGATGTCTAGGGGTCCAAATACGTCCAAAATTCGCAGAGATCGGTGCGGAGACGTGTCGGCCATCCGACCGGTACCCCATTGAGAGCATATGGGTCAGACCCAGAGAAGTTCTTTCCCGTCCATGCATTCTGCCTGTCAATCTTCTGCCCGCTCACCTCACCTACCTACCTTCAGTTCTATCGGCTTTCGCGGTCGTGGCAGCCTCCAGCGCAACCGGTTCAGAACTCACCAGTCACCACATATCCTTTATCTTACCTAGCTACACGCTACATATACACAGATAAAACAGTTGCACTTGTCTCCCCACGAATTAGGTAGCTGCTGACAAGCTATAATCCAGCAGCCAGCCATGCCCGCCTTGCTGTTGCTACTGCTGTTCTTGGTCAGCTTGGTCCTGGTTCTTCACGGCTGGAGAAACGGGAGGTTTGGCAAGGAGGAGCAGCACCTGGCGGGGCTGCGGCAGTACCCGCTGCTCGGCCACCTGCCGCAGTTCCTGGCGAACAGGCACCGCATACTGGACTGGATGACCGAGGTGCTCGCGTGCCAGCCCTCGTGCACGGTCGTGCTCCGCCGGCCGGGCGGCGTGCGGGGTGTGATCACCGCGAACCCGGCGAACGTGGAGCACTTTTTGCGCGCCAGCTTCGACAACTACCCCAAGGGCCCGCGCTTCGCGTCCCTGCTGCACGACTTCCTCGGCCGGGGCATCTTCAACGCCGACGGCGAGGCGTGGCGCGCGCAGCGCAAGGCGGCAAGCTACGAGTTCAACACGCGCTCGCTCCGCGCCTTCGTGGCGCGCTGCGTACACAGCGAGCTGCACGGGCGTCTCCTCCCGCTGCTGCGCCGCGCCGCGGCATCAGGCAGGCCTCTTGACCTCCAGGACACGCTCGAGCGTTTTGCGTTCGACAATATCTGCCGTGTCGCCTTCGACCACGACCCCCGCCAGCTCCCGGACGATGACGACGAGGCTGGCGCAGAGGTTGACAGCACCGCGAGCAGCAGCTTCGCCGACGCGTTCCGCGACGCCGCCAATCTCAGCGCGGGCCGGTTCAGGTACGCCATCCCGGGCTTTTGGAAGGTGAAGAAGGCGCTGAACGTGGGCTCTGAGCGGCGGCTGCGCGAGTCCATCGTGATGGTGCATGACTTCGCCGATCGTATCATTCGGTCGCGGCGGCAGGAGATGAGCACTGGCTGCGAGAAGCATGACCTCCTATCGAGGTTCATCGCGAGCCACGACGAGAGCTACACTGAGGTGGCCCTCCGCGACGTCGTGATCAGCTTCCTCCTCGCTGGGCGGGAGACCACGTCGTCGGCGCTCACCTGGTTCTTCTGGCTGCTGTCCTCGCATCCGGACGTGGAGCACCGCATCCGAGACGAGGTCGCAGCAGTGCGCGCCCGCCGTGGACACGGCGATCTTGATAAGGTCGGTTTCGACCTGGATGAGCTGAGAGAGATGCACTACGTGCATGCGGCGGTCACGGAGTCCATGCGGCTGTACCCACCGGTGCCAGTGAACGCGCTGAACGCGATGACCGACGACGTTCTGCCGGACGGCACCGCGGTGGAAGCAGGCTTCTTCCTGGCGTACAACTCATACGCGATGGGGCGGATGGAGGCAGTGTGGGGCAACGACGCGCGGGCGTACCGGCCGGAGCGGTGGCTGGACCCGGCGGACGGGACGTTCCGGCCGGACAGCCCGTTCCGGTTCTTGGCGTTCCACGCGGGGCCGAGGCTGTGCCTGGGGAAAGAGATGGCCTACATCCAGATGAAGTCTATCGTGGCGTGCGTGCTGGAGGAACTCGGCTTGGAGGTGGACGGCGCGTACCGGCCGCGGCAGGTGTCGTCGCTGACGCTGCGGATGGCGGACGGGCTCCCCGTGATGGTGAAGGCGAGAGGGAATTGAGGACGACGAGAAGATGGCCGGACTGACTGGCGTAGTTATGGGGACGCATGATGCATCCCAGATGGATTACTGCAGTTTGCCACGACGTACGAGAAATCGAGAAGATGTTTGTATAACATAACGTCAGAACCATCCATAATATGTGCAACTTTGGTCAGATTTAACACTATTTGTCACGTGAATTCCAAATTTAATCCCCGGTCCCTGTAATTTCATTTGTAGCCTCCTCCCCGAGTGCAGGACTTTGCGAGTGCGACACGTCTGCAGTGGTGCAGTCAGGGAGCGTATGACTCAAATTGTGTACTAGTCTGGTCGTATAAGGCGTGGTCGTGGTCGTAAGACGTGGTCATGAGCGTGATCGTATAAGCCGTGGTCGTAAGCCATGGTTTATGACCAAGCTCACGACCACGGACCACGCTCATGACCACGGTTTGAGTCATGCACTCCCCAACCGCACGGTTTGAGTCATGCACTCCCCGACCGCGAAGCGAAGCGATGGCTCGGATGGTCGGCTCAGACGACATGTAGCAAGCATGGTCATAGCGAGTAGGGGCTCGGGAGGAGCTCTCATGCATGCAGCAGTAGACAGTCGTAGACTTGGAGCATGAGTCCTGAGGTGGCAAGAGGAAGCACATCGTGGTGGCCAGTGGTTGAAAGCAAGAGCACATGACAGAGAAAGAGTTGGTGCTGGTGGAGGAAGCGTGAGCAGGTGCTGCAGGTGGAAGATAACCAGACATACGGCTGTGGGAGCAGGTGCTCTAGCCCAGGCATGCATGAAAGGAAGAAACAACAGCAAGACAGGAGATCGGCGTGATCAAGAAGGAAAATCAAGATTAAGGAAGTGATTGTTAGAGTCGTGTACGAGTTTGGTCGTGGTCATATACGAGTCCGCTTCATAGTCGTAGTTGAGTTTGAGTCATAGTCATAGCCAAGTTCAAGTCGAAGTCGTAGAGCAGAGAATAAAAGGCAAAGCCATGTAACCGAGAGCGGGGCGAGAGGAGCCAATGTGATCGGTGTGATCGAGAGGCAAGAGAGAGAGAGAGAGAGAGAGGGGGGGGGGATGATCAGGGTGATCGTAGCGATCAGTGTGATCGAGGGGAAAAAAATAAAGAAGAGAAGAGCAGTTTGGCTCTAAAAATATATTGAGTTCATCGTGTGTTCTGAAACATGGTCGTAAACGACTTACGACCACGGTGAGCAGGAGATCGCAGGTGTGGTCATAAAGGAGTTATAACCACAGTGACGAGCGGAGGTGTCCGCAGGTGTTGAAGACGTGGTCGTAAAGGCGTTATGACCCCGGTCGTGGAGTAGAAGCTGTGGTCGTAGAGTGTTACTACTACAACAGTCAATAGAGCCTTTGACGTGGTCGATAGAATTACTGTGTGGTCGTAAAGAGCTATGACTACGGTGATCAACCGTCGTCGAAGGGAGTGCATCGGAGAGGCGGTGAACGTGGTCGTAACTTTAGCTGAAGTTTATGACTACATGGTCGGAGCAGCGAGGAGTGATCGGAGAGATCACAACGTGGTCGTAACGGCTGTCAGTGTGGTCGGAGAACTAGTAGAGCGGTTGTAGCAATATAGGAGGTGGTTATAGCCTCTTGAACGTGGTCGTACGGCTACAGGAGGTGGTCATAGCGGTGCGAAGGAGACCGTAGAGATCCTAGGGCAGTCGTAAAGGGCTGTAACAGCAACTACGAAAAATGAACATTACTTTTGTTGGTTTGCAAAGAAAAATCGAAACTACGTCACGATCAGGCTAGAGAATAGCAAGTTCCCGCCATGTTGACAAATAACGGCCAGGTAGATACAAGCCGGCTTAGCTGACAAGAGTCAGTACAAGAGGGAATACAATTGTAGGAACTTACCTGACAAGTAGTCGTAAAGCCGTGGTTGTAACTCCTTTATAACCACACCTGCGCAAAGCCGGCCGTGCTGCTCCTGTTTTGCGCGCCTTCCTCATCTCACACGCAACGGCGGACAACGGCGCCGGAGACATGGCAAGTCGCGCCACCTCCAGACATTTGCAACCACTCAATCTCTGAGGAACCACGACGCAACGGGTTCCAGCCAGCGTGATACCTTATCTCTTCGGGAAATTTTCCAATGCAAAAAATTTAAGGCCTAAGTGTAAGTCAGATTTTGAGCCGTTAGATGGAGATCCAACGCCCTAGATTTTTTTTTGGAGGGGGTCATTTTTTTAGGGGGGCTTGTATGGGTAGATCCGTTGGATGGAGATCTAACGCATTAGATCAATCTGACTGTCGAATGTTGTATAGCAATACTCTAAAATTATACATCATGAAGGTATTTTTAGATGTAATGATATAATATAATTTTGATGTAGGTAATCTAGGTAATTACACGGCCAACTTTCCCCTTCTCCTCCGCCCGTTCGGCTGCATAACCTCTTCGCCCACCGCCGGCGGCCATGGCCTACCTCCCGCCCCATAAGCGCCACTCCAGCACCTCCACGCACACCCCGGCCCCGGTCCCTTCCTCGCTCACCTCCTCCCCTCGCGGCGGCCGCCACCTCCACCCCCGCCAGTCCAACAAGATCATCCACGCTTCCGGCTGCGTCTCCCGCTGGTCCCCCCTCCCGCCCTTCCCCCCCGACAACGACGACGACGGTGAGTCGCTCCGCCTAGAGCCCTTCCCCTGCGACCCCATCGAGCGCAAGAGCGGCGCCAAGCCCCTCGCCCTTGTCTCCTCCTCCCGAGAAGGCTCCTCCGGCTCTGCGGAGGCCGCGACCGCCACCATCGCCGAGCGCTTCTTGCCGGACCTCCTCGTCGCGGCGGAGAGGGTCAGGGCGGGCGATGTGCCCAAGGAGGAGGCGAAGCTGAGCCTCGTGGCCAGGGTGGGGAAGGTGCTCTTCCAACCGTGAGTCTTCATTTACCCATCCCATTTGCCATTTCTTGGAGCTGTGCTTCGCGTGACCTTGTGATGAATGCTGATCGCAAAGAGCTAACGTCAATGATGTTGTGTAGTGGTGGATCACCCGTCTCCTTGGACTCGCTCCGCGAAGCCGCGAAAGCAGGGGAAGAAGGCTCGAGGAGCCAGGTCCATAAATCGTTCTATACGAATGTGCCCAAGGAGTATTTGGATGATATGGAGCGATCCGCTGTGAAGAGGATGGGGCTGGAGTTCGATTCATTGAAAGAGCACTACCATGTCAAGGTTTGCACGTCTAATTGTAATTTGAGAATTATCCTTGTTTTTTTGGTTCAGATGAGTGAATGAATTCGGGGCCTGGAAATGCATGGTAGGTGTTTGACAAGCATCAAAGTGATTCTACACTATCTTGCAAATGCACCGTGCAGGAAGATGGGAAGCTTGCAATCCATAAGGTGTGCTTACCATTCTATCCTTAGCTTCTAGTTTTGTTTTTATAGAGGGTCTGTATCTTAGGAGTTTCTGTGTCACAGTTTACTTTCGGCTCTAACCTCTAAGTGCGTTGATTTTTTTTATGAGCGTGAATGCTAAATACACAGTATGAAATCTGGGGATAATAAATAGTTCTCTCCTTTTATGCTTGGCCATTAAGAATGCCAAGACAAGCCAAGTTAGCATCAAGATGATGTACGATGCTACAATTGTAGCTATCATAGTTGTCTTGATTTGTATGAATTTTTGGGAAATCGAGAAGCAGGCACACATAAAAAATGTTCACTGCATACGAACCGCTGTATTTGGTGTCCGCTCATTGAATTAGATAGCTGATGGCTCCTCAAGTAGCTGTATATTGTTATAGAAAGGGGACCGTGTTTCCATCTTTCTCTGAAGCAGTCGCCTTTCTTGTTCATTGCTGTATATCCTTGGACAGTTGTCTCTATACCCTTTATGTTCTCTAAGTCAGTACCTGCATCAACAAGCGAAACACAGCCTGGTAGGTTTGTTTATTTACAAGGTACTCTGTATTTTGCTTACATGGCAGCTTGTTAGAAAGGAATTGAAGAGAGATTGTGTTAGTGACCGTCACATGTTGTCTAACTCCACGTGATTATAATTCATTTTTGCCTCATAGGACACTAGCACATTTTGTCTTTATTCTACTGCATATATTTTTTGGCAGAACTGTTTGCTGTAGATAGGTGAGGAAATATGCAAATTTTCATTAATATCCTGTATAGGGGCAGTTGCTTAGATTCTGAAATGTGATTGGCATAGTGTGGGTTGTTGCTAAATTCTTCAAATGTAATCAATTTAAACCAGTAGTCAACAATACTTTGGCTTCTCATTCTTCCCTGCTGTTACTTTTGTGCAGGTTGAATTGAACCAGGTACGACAGTTGGTGGAAGACATATCCTGTCTGTTCAAAGATCTCGATCTAAGGCTGATGTTGTCTACCAAAAGAATCCCGAAGAACTTAGACGTGAGTTCTTATTGGAAATACCTTGATCCTTTATGTTATGACTTATGAGCTTATCTTTTGCAGACTCATTTGATGTCACTTGCAGGCTGAAGTGGAAAATGCCATAAAGAGCTTGGTGTCTTCTGCTGTTATTGATCCTAATGTCAAAGGGGGTCTTAGATGGCCACTTGGGAAAGAGTCGATTGGTGAGAGGTTCAGCATAGTTGGAGTGTGGCATACAGACCACAAAGCTTGGAGAAATGGGACCTTGAGGCTCAAGCTAAGGCATGCTGACCGCTTTGATCACCGAAGCTTGACTGGAGAAGTTTCCAACGAAGTTACCTTCAAACTAACTGGCATATCCGAGAGATTGGAGGTTAGTAAACCTACTCCTAAGATAATGGCATTGTGCTGTTCTTCAGCAAGTTACTCTTTGGTTACATGTGTGCATTTTATGCTGATTTTGCTTTGAGGTATCTAATTCCATGTACCTAATGCCCAAATAACCTGGGAAAAAAACGAGAGTAGAATCCGAAGCCTGCCTCCACTTTCTATTGCATTTGCATGTCATGTTCACATCAAGATCCTGTTTTCTACCAACATAGAGGGTACTAAAAATTGGATTAGTCGCCGTTACATTTTCTGATGACAGTGCAGTAAACAGCATAGTAATCGTGTCACTTTGTTCTTTTCCCAGGGTGGTGATCAAGAGGTGGACTCTCTAAAGGAGATGCTGGAGTCTGCGGTACGGATGATCTGGGACAGTGCTTTGAGCTACAAGATGGCGCCCTGAGCTCGGTTACGCTGACAAGTAGATAGTGCTGCAGAGTTGCTTGGCGATGTTACTGTCTTCCTTGGAGCTGCAATGAGCGTGTTTGTTTCAGCCCCGCTGTGTATAGTTTCAGTCTCTTGTGAATTGCCACGCCGATGAAATACTACATTCTACCTGCGAGTTGCAACTTTGCAGATCGCTGATACCGCTATTTTATCTCGTCTGTCGTAGGCAGTGCGTTAGTTCGACCTGGCTCTCAATGGTGTGATTGGTTGCTTGCACTGATTCGACCTGATTCGTTTTATTGGTAGTTTGGTGCAAGCTAAGATTGCGCAACCGGGGGTTGCTTGCTTGGTTGCATGAGACCATTTAGGCCGAGATGTGTGATGTTATTTAGGCTTTGTTTAAAAGTACCGTGACTTCTGGTTTCTAGTTGTGGCCTTTGGTTTCTGATTGATTGTGAGAGAGATTGAGGAAGTAAGGAACATTTGCATTGAGAAATCATCATGTTCAAGGTGACTCTTATAAATAGCGTATAGAAACCATCTCGAGAAATTATTCTGTTTACAAGCGGACTTCTAAAAGCTAGACCCTGCTTGGAACAAAGCCTCAATTGTACGGGTGATCCGAGTTAGTAGAATGTTGCCCTAGTCATGCTTCGTCCACCTTAGGCTATGCTCGGTTGGACTAAAAAGGTGTGGTTTATGGTTGAAATTGTATTATAGTTGAAGGTGACTTATTTTGGCGTAATTAAATTTAAAAAATTAAAAATAGAAAAAATATGTTAGTTCATCACAGATAACGCAAATGAACACGGAAAAAAAGAACCAGAAAAAAGCTCAAAAAAAGCTAAAAATTCAAAAAAAAGATGAAATTTATGAATAGTAAAAAATAAGGCAGAAAGTTGTGCTCAATATGGCTTTTTTTGAGTGGCTTATGGTTGAAAAGCACTGTAGCTGGCTGAAAAAGCACTGTAGCTCACGGAGGCTTATTTAGCATAAATACGGGAAAAAAGAACCGACAAAAAAGCTCAAAAAAAGCTAAAAGTTCAGAAAAAGACGAAATTTATGAATAATGAAAAATAAGTTAAAAGCCAGAAGCTGAAGCCGAAACGAGAAGCCGAAATGAACGGGCCAATTTATGCTAGAAAATATGGATTCATTGATCAGACGACGTCTCTAGCAGAACAACAGCTGTTTGATAAAACTAGCAATACACTTGCGCGGCATTATTTTTAAAGCATATTTAAATGATTTGGTGATATAGACATGATTTGTTTTTTTTGGAAAACAGATGATCACAAAACTATTTGTGATATTTTAATATTATACATTATCACAGAGAAGATGCTCCCTCTATTTCTTAATACTCACCTATGGCCCAAACTTTCTTCCCATGTAATGCTCCTATTATCCCTGCCTGTCACTCACTTTTCTACCTTGCTATGCGTATTTGAGATATTATTGAAGGGTATTTTGATCACACTTCGTATCATGGTCCAAAGTGTCAATTATTTAGAAATGGAGGGAGTAGATTATAACTTTGGGAGGAAAGGGTTGTTGAGTGCTTTTTTTTTCTTTCACGTTGGTAAGCTCAACCAATATATAGTTTAGGCATCAAAATTATGGATGCACACAAATTAGGGCCTAATTAGAAACATGTATCCGAACTGGTGTTCGGATTAGAATTATAATTATGTGATCTGTTCAACTTTATAAAAATATGATAAATCTAAACAGTTATAATTCGAATCCATCAAAATAAGTGATGTATGCTATTTTTTTAATTAACATGATAATTTCTAACTCTAGAGCAAATATGGTGGCTTTCTCCGGCAACCAAAACAAGCAGGAAGACTTCTCTAAACGGTTTTCTGAGTTCAAAAACATATCCATCATTTATATCAGTATCTGTCTATCCGTCGTTTCCTTAAAAAGCATAGTCAAAACCCATCGACACTAATCCAAAAAACAGAAACGTGGCTTCCTTGTTCTCCTTTTTCTATCCATATCATGTTTTTGTCGATGTGGCGTCCATCTAGGATCACTCTAAATCTATTAGTAAAGACCAAGCATCCTAGATAGATGTTACATTTACGAAAACACGATAGAAATAGAAAAAAAATAAAAATAGGGAAGCCACGTTAAAAAAACAGAGCCCACGTCGTTAAAACGGTATCGACTGCTGAAATATCATTATCATCATTATTATTATAAAAAAACGAGTTGGTGGTTGTACGTCCATTCTTCTCCAATCGCTCTATTTCTTTAATTTCTCATCATTCTTCACTTTTCAACCGATCGATCAGAACAACTCTCTTCTATAGCATAATTTTTTATATGTTCAATGAATTTCATTACAATGTATAGATAACTAATAGAAGCCAAAAGTTAGAACGGGGCAATTATTTTACTTGACGGTCCGTCCGCCCTGTTGTCTCTGAACGGGGCTTCACTGTCCCCCTGCTCCCTGTTCCCTCCCTGTCCCTTCAATCTGAGCCATTCAAAGTTGATCCAACGGGTAGGTTTTTATATTTTCATTTTTATCTGAAATTCAAAAATAAAAATATGTTAATCCATAATAAAAAAATAAAAAAATACATAAAAATAAAATTTATTTTTTCTGTATTTTTTATTAATACAGAAAAAATAAATTTTATTTTTATGTATTTTTTTATTTTTTATTATGGATTAACATATTTTTATTTTTGAATTTCAGATAAAAATGAAAAATATAAAAACCTACCCGTTGGATCAACTTTGAATGGCTCAGATTGAAGGGGACAGGGAGGGAACAGGGAAGAGGGGACAGTGAAGCCCCGTTCGTTGTCTCTTCGTCTTCCCACCAAACTAACCTCGCAAAAAAAAAGTACTTCGTTTTGCCGCAAATTCGATCGATTGGAATCGAGCCGATCGAAATCGAAGCAGCAGCGGCAATGGCGGGGCTATCGCTGCACTGCGGCGACTGCGGCGTGCTGCTGCGGAGCGTGGAGGAGGCGATGGCGCACGCCGAGGCCACCTCCCACGCCAACTTCTCCGAGTCTACCGACGTTGTCCTCAACCTCTTCTGCGCCGACTGCGGCAAGCCCTGCCACTCCCAGACCGTGAGATACCCCCCCCCCCCCGGTTTATCGATCGAATTCGGTGGCTTCTTGATCCAATTCGACGCATCTTGGTCGGTTCTTGATCCAATCTTGGTTCTTGATCTGGCGCGCAGGAGGTGGACTGTTAGAGTACAATACATATTTGGTAGGATAGAGTTCAATTGGGATTACAATCCCTTGTACTATCTTGCCCTCCAAGTCTTGTACCTCTGTATATACCGCCCAAGAGGCTCAATACAATACATCTAATTCCACCCAACTCCATCCTCCTTCCTTCATGACCTTCATACCAAGCGCACCGGCCACACGGAGTTCACGGACAAGACCATGGAGGTGGCAAAGCCCATTGATCTCGAGGCGCCGCAGATGCCGGCCTCCGAGTCCATGGACGTCGATGCCTCGGGAAGCGGCGAGCTGCAAGGTGAGGTTTCGAATTCGAGATGAGCAAAGGGTTTGATCTGTGACAGCTTTTGAGTGTTGAGGAGTGTGTGTAATTGGGTTGTGTTCGATTCTGGTAGAGATGGTTGTGCCGAAGGTGAACAAGGAGATGCTTGTGGACCTTGAGGCGATGGGGTTTACGACGGCGCGTGCCACTAGGGCACTTCACTTCTCCGGTATGTATTGCCATAGCGTTGACTCCTTTGACTATCATGTTATCACTGTTATGATTTTTGTAATGTTTGTGGGTGGTGCTAATACCATTGTACATAACATTGCCTATGATAAGAACACTTTACTGTGGCCCTTCTGGGGATGCTTTGGCTTCATTTGGAAGCTGGTGGATAGGGGTTCAATTTCCTCGGTAAAGGACTTGTACTTATTTTAGAAGCCCCTCCAGTTGCATCCTGTTTGGCATGGCCTCTTCTAAGCTGAAGATCTCCCAAATAGGGCTCTTTTTTTTTGCAAGTAGGTGATGCAAATCATGGGATGACATAACTTAATTTACTTGATAATCTATGCACAACTTAGAGCTCAACTTGGGAAGCAACCCACAGGCCAAATCATTAATCATAAGTATTTTAGTACTTACGATTTTATTGATTTGGTCAGCAAGTTTCCATCATTTAGTAGAAGCATAGATACATGTATTTTCCATGAGAATTGAGAATCATCCAAGATTGAGCTGTTATTTAACTTATGTTTACTGCATAATGTGAAACCAGACATATTTTTCGCCCATTTGTACAATCAAAATTATTTACGTTGTAGTTGTTACTCAGTGCTTTGGTAAGCCAAAAGATCCTTTATAAGTGTAATTGGACATATTTTGATATGGGGTCGCCCGATCTTCTCAATGTAGGATTGGATACTCACGTGCCATCTCTTGAATCGTAGCGATCCTCCGTTGCCAATGCAAGAACGAACGCTCTTTAATTCGTAAGATCACACGCGCCGGACTTCACGACCACCAAGCGAAAGTCCTATCGCGCTCCCAATTCCCAGCGGAAAGGTTGAACGATCTTGAATTACAAGAACTCATAAATCTTCTATTGAATTTTTTTATGGGAATCAAAAACTCAAAAAGATGTACAAAGCACTCTAATTTATCTAGTCCTCTCTCTGTTTTTATCTCTCGTCACGTAATGCCTTCATGGTTTCTAGTCGCCGTCACGTAGTGTTCTTCCCCTCTGGATTTCTAGTCGGTTCGTCTTTTATACGGCGGTTGCTCCCCCTGCCGTATGCGTTCCGTACGTGCATGGGCCTTGGGCCACCTATGGCCGAAACAAAGCCATGGTTCGTTGATTTGATATTCTTCTTTTTGGGTCGTGACTACTTCACGTGAATGGCATTGACTTCTTGGTGCGCCTCGACTGGTCCTTGCGCTTGTCTCTCGGACATATATACAGCAATTTAATTTATTGTGGTATGTAACACAGAGCCTGCATGTAATTAAATAAAATAGTAGTAGCTCTGTATCTTCAAGTATAATAATTGAAAACTCAATAAAATTAGAGTTCACCTGGTAAATTTAATGCGGCTCAATAATTCTTTCCAGCTAAATAATATATTTAACTGAAAAGCGTAAGACATATGCGTATCCGCATCATCCTCCCTTTCTTCAAGAAAAGCCGTTCTCGGTTTTTGATAACCTGAAATTATACTAAACAAAGAATACAATGTGTATGCATGATATATATATTTATTGTCAACACTTCTTCTGTTTAGCACATCATAAACATCTGAAGGCGTAGTAAACAAAAAGAACAACACATATGCATGGTATATGTATGAATCAATTATTGTGTCATTCTCATTGTTTTGCATAAAGTATTTTGCACAACAGTAGCCATAAGATATATACATTGCAATATTATTATTCACATCATATTTTCTGTACTATAGTGCTTGTGGACCGAAATGTATATATGGGGGTGTTCGTATTTGCTTCTGCTTCTGGCTTCTAAGCCAATATAAATACCTGGTTTTTCGAATCGGCTTCTCCACTCCTCTCGCTCCCGTCTCGCTCGGACTTTTTGTTTGTTTGTAGTGCTGTTTTTCCCTGGTTATGAATTAGTGAACATTTAGATACTTGTGTTCTTTATCTTTGGCCTTTTGTGGTTTAAACTTTAATAAAGAACCATAATATAAAACTCAAGTATAGAGCCCCTAAAGTTTTATGCACAAGCAATGTTCTAGGCATCTACTTGGGCAATAATTGTTTCTAACAGGCAAATTGTGCATTTTTATAATACTGAGTACTGCCTTTAAAAGGGAATGTGTTTTTGCAATACTTGCCCCCAGTTGCACTTGCATAGGTTTTGGAAGTCATAATGGTTGTGCATAGTAACATTACAATAACCATAGGTTATGACCATATAATTTTGATTTAAATTGTATGTTCTTGAATAGAGACGGATATGATATCGAAATTTTGCAGGTTTGCATAAGTTTATCTCTACTACATTCATTAATTTTTGTTGGTAGTTTTGGAACAATGCATCATGCACTTTTCACAAATGGGGGCGTGGGAACCCTTGGTCACCAACGATTTTTCCTTTGCGAAATATTGTTTTCTTACAAGACATCTCATACTGAAATTATCCACTCCATTTGTAGGGAGCGTGCTCGTAAAATGAAAGAAGAAGAGAGAAGGATGGAAAGAGAAAGGGAGAAGGTATGATCTCAACTTTTTTACCTTGATATGTAATATGCTTATATATGCATTTAAGATGTATATAGATTTAGCGCATGTTATCTCAATACTAATTTTATGTGATGTGATCTCGACATTTGCTAGTAATGCCTTGGTTCAACATTAGAAAATAGTGGCCTTGGCATTAGTGTTATTATTATTATTTCTTACCTTCGCATCTGGTATATTTTTGTACTTCTTTCTTTTAGTATTTTGGCTCACATATTAGGCTTTTTTTAGGAATGGATACGAATTGGTAAAGAGCTTCTTGAAGCCTAAAGAATTGAGGAAAATGAAAGGAAACGGTTGGTTCTTTGTTTCTTTTTTATTTTTCTACACATTTACCAATAATATCATGTTCTCCAACCCTTTTGACTATTTTTTTCCCCACCATCTGCAGCATGATAGAATTGCGGAGATTTGAGAAAGCGGAAGAGAAAAGAGCTAGAGAAAAGATCCGCCAGTAACTGGAAAAGGATAAGGTGTTTGGTTTTTCCATCTCATTCTCAGGAGTCTTCTTGGTTTGGTAGTTTGGTTGAGTAACTAGTAATTTTTCTCTGTTGTTTTGTGTAAGAACTGTATGAAGTACTGTATTTATTTTGATGTAACCTGGAGATATTCAACTGCATGTGTTGTCTTTTCTTACTAATGAAGAAAACTCTAGTAAGTGGGCCCTATAAAGTTTCCTCTCTTTTTTTCCCCAATTCTCAGGCTGAAAGGAGAAGAAAACTTGGATTGCCACCGGAAGACCCAGCTGCTGCCAAACCAAGCGCCCCACCTCCTGTTGAAGAGAAGAAGGTATTTTCTTTTGAATTGGGATTTCCTTGCCATAATAACCAGTTGATCCAGATTCGGAAACAGCACAGTGTACCGTTTTGAGCATCTGAGTTGACCAGAAATCGAATGTCTGAGATAAAAGTGGGCAAGTTCTTCTAGTAAGCTTGAACTTCTCACTTCTCAGGAGAAATGGAGAACTTCTCTTCCACGTCAATCCTACATGATTTCTGGTTGGGCAGCTTGTGCAGGGGCCTTTAGAGCCGAACTGAAGAGGGCAGAGGATACCATATTATTTTGATAAGAAATGTTTTTATTCTTCGTCATTGTTTAACTGTGGTCTATGAATTTCCAGAGTGCATTGCCTGTCAGGCCAGCCACAAAGGCAGAGTACATGAGGGATTGTTTACGAAATCTTAAGCAGCAGAACAAGGTATAATGTGTGGTTGTCCTTTAGTCACCTGATTGTGTTGGTCATATTTGCCTTGTAACTCCATTCATTTCATGTTAACTACTGATTACCAAATGGAGAAGCTTGAGACGTAAACTTGTTCATTGAATATATGTGAATAGAATTGCAGTTGTAACAACTAGATACCTTAATTTATGAGGTTGAGGAACCTAAGAATTCTAGTACTTGTTGAAGTTATAGTGACAAGTTGCAAGTTTTTGGACGTCTGTAGCTTTAGTCTTATCATGTTTCCTTATGTCATGTGCCCTCTGACCAAAAAATGAAAATGTTGCATTTGTGCCATCGTCTACCCTGTAGCTGTAAGTATACAAGTAGATGGTAAACTTATGCTAGATGACCAAAAACTTGTGTTCCTCCTGTAGTGTATCTTCTAGACATAGCAATCGTAGAAGAATGGTAACAACCAGTATATGTTGTGTTGCACATCACCTAGTGAATTGCAAGTCGGTAAGCATGATTAATTCTACTGTGATGAAAAAAAGACAATCATGGAGAGTTGGATGTACAGGATAATGTCAGAAAATTGTGGAGAAACCATGTTCAGCACAGTTGGGATCTCCCAATGTACGCTGCTTTATCTCCGGCTTTGTTTTGATGCCCAATATAACTTTTGCAACCATAGGATAAGCAAAGAAGGGCATATTTTCTCCAATATGTCTGCATGCCATTGAGAGGACTACGATATCTCTTGCATGGGCATATATGCTCATGTTTTATGCATTGGTCCAATGTATATGTTATGAATAGCCAGCGGAATCGGCGCGAAAAACACGAATAGGAGAGTCAAACTGAATGCGAATCATGGTGGCAAAGGTTTTGTAGATAGGTAAAACCTCACTACGAGATGACATAAACTATATCTATGTATGGCGAGAAAAATCATCAATAAAAATGATATAATATCGATGGCCTCCTTTCGAAACAAAAGGAGCCGGGCCCCATACATCAGAATGAACAAGATCAAAAGGACGCTGAGACACTGACTCACTAGAAGGATAAGGGAGTTGAAGCTGTTTACCAAGCTTACAACCCTGACAATGTAGAGAAGTATCACCAGACACAGACCCTAAAAGACCTCGACGAAGTAAAGACGACATACGGGAACCACAAAGATGTCCTAAGCGATGATGCCACTGAGCAAATGAAGCGGTGGAGGCTGCAGCAGCTGCAGAGGCAGTGGTAGAGGCAAGAAGACTGACTGGGGCAGCGGAAGGAAGGCGAAGCCAGTCAAGCTCACAGAGCCGTTGGGAGTCACGGCGGCGAGGGCCAGTACCAACCAGAGTCCCCGTGCGACGATCCTGAACACAACAAGAGTCAGAATCGAAAATAACACGACAACCATGATCAGTGAGCTGGCCAGCGGATATGAGCTGCATGGTTAGTTTGGGAACATGAGAAACAGTAGGAACATGAAAAGATGAATTTGAAAGAGTGCCTCGTCCTGTGACAGAAAGAGAAGTACCATCTGCTGTATGGACAGTGATAGGAGTAGCTAAAGAACTAATGGAAGTGAGACAGGTGGAATCAGATGTCATATGAAAAGAAGCACCAGAATCAAGAATCCAAGGTGATGTACCTGAGGAAGGAGAAGTAGAAGGTGGTCTCTCACCGGAAGACTGAGCAGCAGAACCAGCCGAACCAGACGATGCAGAAGTAACCATGCGGCCTAGCAATGTGAGAAACTGCTGAGTGTCAAAGGTACCAGAAGTCTGCTAAGAAGAGGAACCTCCAGTGCCCTTCGGAGGACGAACACCATCACCATGACGAAGATCCTTCTTCTTCTTGTAGCAAAACTGTTCCACATGTCCATCCTTGTTGCAATAGGTGCAGTGAAGGCCCTTACCAACAGCAGCTGTCACTGGAGGAGGCACAACTGAGGAAGAAGTAACCAACGGCACAGCGGGTGTAGAAGCCGGAGAAGCCACCAAAACCGAAGAAAGTGATGATGATGATGATAGCAAACCCGCTCCACGAAGTCGAATCTCCTCAGTACGAACAGCTGTAAGGGCCTCTAACAAAGTCACACGAGGATGACGAGCCAGCAACTGAGCACGGGTCTGCTCAAACTCAGACCGGAGATGTGTCAAAAAGTCGTAGATGCGGCGAAGCTCTATGTGAGACTGCTGACGCTGACAACACTGACAGGTGCGGCAAACATCTGGCCCCAAAGAGTCGATCTGACGCCATATCGCAGACAACTGAGCATAGAACTCATCTACAGTGACATCTCCCTGCTGCAGCGACTGCTCCTGTCGCACAACAGCAAGGTATAAGGAATCACCAGATGGCTCGTAGCGGCTGCGGAGATGCGTCCACATCGCATGTGCAGAAGCTAGTCCAACAACATCACCAGTGAGATGCACCTCCATGCTAGCAACCAAAATAGCAGAGGCACGAGCATCTTCATCAATCCATGTCTTGTGAGCAGCATAGTGAGTCTGAAAAGTCTCCATGGCATCTTCAAAAGTCTCAGAAGCCGTCGTACGAGCGTCTTCGGAAGCATCCTTCGGGAGTACAGGCTCAACAGGTGGAGTAGGACGAGACGGGCAAGGCAACTCGCCCGTAAGAAACTCCCAAAGGCGCTGACCACGCATGTGGATGCGCATGTGCTGAAACCAGTCCCGATAATTGAGACCATCGAAGATCACCAGGCAACGAGGAACAGAAATGGTGCCTGCAGAAGAAGACATTTTTTTTTGCTTTTTTTCTTTTTCTTTTTTTTATCCGGTCAAACTGATCGGCTGACCGACCGAGCGCCTACAAAACCGACCGAGGCAGCAGGATCCGGCCTCGGCCGGGGGCGGGACGACGGCCGGCGGGGGCGGAACGGCGACCGACGGCGGCGGCTCCTGCAGCGACCTGGGGCGGAGGAGCAGCGGCCTCACCGGAGGATCGGCGGCTTCGGGCGGAGTCGGCAGAGCGGCCGCGACCTCGGGCGTGGGACCGCGACGCCAGCGGCGACAGCCACGGACGGGGCCGGAGCAGCACCGACGGCGACGGCCACGGGCGGCAGCCTCAGGCGGAGCGGCGCGACGTGGGCGGAGCGTCGGCTTCGGGCGGGGCGGAACGGCGACCTCGGGCGGCGGAGCGACAGCGACCTCGGGTGGAGGAGCGGCGGCGGCTTCAGGAGCAGCGGCCTTGGGCGGTGGAGCGACGGCGACCTCGGGCAGAGGAGCAGCGGTGGCCTCGGGCAGAGGAGCGGCGGCGGCCGAGGGATCCAGAAAGTCTGGCGGCTGGAAAAAGAACCAGTGGCGGCTGTCGGATCCGTGAGAGACAGGCGCGAAACCCTAGGTGTCACGAAACCCTAGGTTTGGCTCTGATACCATGTTATGAATAGCGCATGTATTCATTATGAGGCTAATGGGCCAATATATATACAAGTACAGGGTTACATATATGTAGAAAACCCCTCACACAATAGGGTAAAACACAGAGAGGTAAAACATATCTAACAGTATACACATGCCTTAAACTGCACAAGTTGTGTGATGCTGATTTTGCATAACTTGCATAAAATAAGCTGTGGAGACTATATTGCTTTAATCATATTATTTGACATTGAATTTAACCTAACACTGGGACCAATTTTGTGACAGCATGATGATGCTAAAGTAAAGAGGGCATTTCAAACCCTCCTTACCTACGTCGGAAACGTAGCTAGAAATCCTGATGAGGAGAAATTGAGAAAGATCAGACTCAGCAATGCTACATTTCGGGTGAAACTGCTAATCCTGGAGCTGGTAAAATGCTCTGTTATAACTGCTGAACAACGTGAGATTGATAATCAAACTGTTTTTGTACCTTACAGGAGAGAGTTGGAAACTTGCATGGGGGCATTCAGTTCCTTGAGCTCTGCGGATTTGAGAAACTCGAAGGCAACGAGTTCTTGTTTTTGGCAAGGGACAAGGATTGACAAGGCTGTCCTGAATACGGCTGGAGCCGAGCTGAATTCCGCCATCACCAATCCCTTCTTTGGAGCCCTTCGAATCATAAAAATCCAATTGTATACCTGAATCTCTTTGTTTCGCTCTTGCTTGAAGCGCAATAGCGTTCACATTGGAGCGAATTGTAGATTTCTGCGCCCGTTGTCAGTTCTGGTCGTCAGATCTCACGATTTCGAATGAACTTCAAAGAATTTACAGATATATTTATTCCATACATTGCTAAGGCAATATTTCAGGTACATACAGAGATGCATGAATTTTTAGCCCTTCCCTAAGTTTCCTTTAATTGGTGGGTCGTTCATGTTCATGCCCAAACTGGTCTGATGTGAAGAAGTTTTCGTTGCTGTCTCTTTCTACCTTGGAAAATTCGCTTGCTCCCTAAGCCAGGAGGGAGGCATGCTTTGGATCGTGACGTGAACAGATTAAAAACTCATGCATGCGGAACCCCTTTCATCGTGCAATTTTGCACGTTCCATTTACTGCTAGCCACTGGTTAACCTTGACTGACTTGATTAATTCTTGGTTACTCCCTCCTCCAAGCACACAGCATCTTTTTTTGTCTGTGAACACACCCAATACAAAACCACAAATTTTCATCACGTTGTCATTCTTAATATATATTACTATTTACTTGTATATATATATGTGGATGCAAAGATGGAATCGATCGGTGGACTGGCACGCTACGCCAGCCTCTTCAATTTGTTGGGGGGCAAGAACACACGAGTTGAATTCTGAATAGCGATGTGACGTCTGACAAGGAAACGTACGTGGTACTTCACGTGTCATGGCAGCCGGATTTCGTTGAAGGTTTCGTGGTGCGACTCCGTCTATTTTTATGTGCTTATTATTTCACATCATAACTTACAGGATTAGATAAGACTTTTGTTTATTTGATCTTGAGGGGATTTTATTCTTGGTTTATCCTAATGTATTTGAGACAAAAAAGATTTTATCATTGTTGTTATATTATTTCACACGACAACTCAAGGATCGATATTTTGCCTGTCAATGTCTCAATATCAATGACATGTGCACAACTTACGGGAGCATACAAGACAGAATTCAATGCACTATTTAGTCTTGTTGGTTTGGTGCATGTACCATAACAATTGTTTGAACTGGTAAAGATATTTGTCCTTGACTAACCTTTTCGTTGCCTCACAATATCACACACACATGACATTGAGCACCTCAGTAGAGCACTGCCAGACCATTAACCACGCACGCTATAGATTTCCTTGTACTTTTCTTCCAATCGAAGTACTGAGCTGAATCGATTCACTTGCAAGCTCGCAATTCAACCACGTGTTCAACATTGTTCGTGCATCGACTTTGATCTTTCATTTGGTCCACGTAAAAGACAATACTCTTTGTTGTGGAGTAGACAAGTGCATCTGGTACAGACTTTCGTCTGTGGAATTCTCGAGTCTTGGCAGGCCAGTTTATCAGTGTTAGTGATCAGATGGACTATACATAGCCCCTGTATGCGGTGGTGTGGGCGCGTGTGTATCAACGTACCTAGTATTTTTTTTTTGATGGAAAAAAGATATAACATTGAGAATACGCCATGTTCTCACCTCTCAGTATGGGTACTACTAGCAGTAGATTGTAGAACCTGCTAATAGTCAAATTACGAGCATGAACCTGTATGGTAGAGGTTTTGCCATCTCCCCTCATGTACGCTGATCAAATCTACTAGCAGTTGTTCTATTTTTCTGGTCAAGCACGCTGGCTTCCGTGAAGTGCGTTTGGTTGGCCGAGAAATACCTCCGCTGTCGTTGTACCTGCAGTCACATGTTTGATTGCTGACACGATAAACTACGGTTCAGTACATTTGGGAGCTATTTACTAGTTAAGTCTCTACTACTTAGCAAGGATGACAACGTGATCTCTGATTGCAAATGTAACTTGTCCTAGAATCAGTACGGTTAAACATTTTTTAGATTTAACTAGTAATTATTGTTGAGGAACCGTCGCTGGCGATCAGTCCGATCAATTCCTCTGCTTAAAACGAAACGAATCAATCACAGAAGACAGAATAATAGATTAAAATCACACAGAGAGGTAGAGAGAACTCCTGGTCTTTTTTTTATTAATTTCTGATTGTATATGTACAAAATATACCGGTACGGCTCCCTATTTATAGTCTACAATGAGGTGCCCACCATGGGCCAGGGCTGCTGGCCCAGGCCCAGGTTTCCTAACACTCTCCCTTGGGCCCTCATCCGACACATTCATGCCTCGTTAAAACTCCATAAAACCCCAGTGGGAAAATTTAGAGAAAGAGTACATGAGACATGTTATACTGCGATGCACAAATTGCCTCATTAAAAACCTTGGTCGAGAAATTTCAGGAAAACTCGTCAAGGCAAAAAAGAGTATAATTCACCCAACTTCATTCAGTCTTTAAGACTTTATTCTTTTGGATACTTGATCTTCATGATCAGGATTTACTAACGGGCTTGAGAGAATTTTCCCACTGAATTATGCACTTCTCTAAGTCTCATCATTCCAATTCCTCGCACGCACCTTTCAAAGCTAGATGCAGAAGTGACTTAGTAAACAAATTTGCTAGATTTTCACATGACTTAGTATACAGTACCTTAATCTCGTCCATCTTTTGCAATTCATGAGCATAGAAGAACTTGAGGTTAATATGCTTTGTGAGATGACTTTTCACATAGCCCGTCTGCACTTGTGCAACGCAAGCTGCATTATCTTCATAGATAATTGTGGGAATTTGCACAATGTTCATTCCACATGACTGCTGGATGTGGTGAACCATTCGACAGAGCCAAGCGCACTCCCGCGCGGCTTCATACAGTGCTATAATTTCTGAGTGGTTTGTCGAAGTCACTACGAGACTTTGCTTGGGCAATTTTCAGAAAATTGTGGTTCCACCACACAGGAAAACATAGCCTGTTTATGACCTTGCAGTATGCGGGTCAGACAGGTACCCGGCATCTGCATAGCCAATCAAGTTCAGATCTTGATTCTTTCTGTAGAACAACCCAAGGTCCTTGCTTCCTTGGAGGTATCGGAAAATGTCTTTTATGCCCTGCCAATGCCTTTTGGTAGGTTCTGCACTGTACCCTGCCAATGACTATGATGTCGTTGACGTAGGCTTCCACATTCCATCCTAACTGCGATGCGAGAACAAGGTCGATGAGTTTGATGAATGTGGCCCCTGCGTTTTTGAGCTCGAAGGGCATCCTAACGAAGCAGTACGTTCCGTTGGGTACTATGCAGCTTGTTTTCTCTATCGTCGTATCCAAAGTATACATCAAGGAAGCTCATCATTTCGCATCCCGCCAATGCGTTCACCAACTGATCGATACGCGGCTTAGGTAATTGTCCTTGGGGCACGCCTTATTGAGATTAGTAAAGTCGGCGAACATTCGTTGGGCCCCATTAGACTTTTTTACTAGCACGGGGTTAGCGAGCCACTCGGAGTGGATCACCTCCCTGATTATGCCGGAGAACTTTAACTTGGCCACCTCTGCCTTGGCAGCCTCTTGACAATTAAGGGACATGCGTTGCATTCGCTGCTTGACTGGCTTCGCGTCGGGGCGTACCGCTAGCTTATTGTTTGACGCAAAAAATCGCTCTCGGATTTCTTGCCTTGGGGTATAAGGTGCGGGTGTGCCAGTGTACTCAAGTAGGATACTGACTTATTCAAGTACTATCTCGACCAGTGTTGTGTATAGTAACTTTAGAGAAGAACTTCTGAATTTTTATAATCAGGTAAAATCTATTTTCTACTAAAGTTTTTTACTTTGAACAAGGAAATGAAATTATAATTAATTGTTAAAAGACATGCAGAATACTAGCCAAATGTGTGTCAAGATTGACACATTCATGACAAACAACAAGGCTAAGGAAATGGATATTGGAAAGCTTAAAAGGTAAATACTACAACTCAGCAAATATAAAACCATGGTATCTTCTACTGGATGATTTGTAATAGCGCTTTCTAATATGTGAACGCGGTCCATCGGACTTTCCTTCTATGAGGGAGAAGGTATAGTATTTAAATCTCTTACCGACGTTTGTGAGATGACTTGAGGTGTGGTCGACAAACGTTAGTGTTGCTGTTGGGCCTTCTGAATGTCCCCTGGATGCTAGAATGGTATTGTTGGTGGGCCTCCTCCATTTATTTTTGTTTGGCAGCAATAACCTTATTGTTGGGCCGTTCTTGCTGCACACGTGCTGCCTATTCTTGGGCCTCACATTATTCATGTTCCTCCTGTTGTTCTAAGGTCTCACCTGCATTAATGGCTGTGTATTCACGAAACTCCGAGTAATCCTCATTGAAGGACGGGTGGTACTCAAGATTCCAGAGTAAATGTTCTGCGGATGACTACTATAATCTTATCATAGACACCGTTAGCAATATCATCTATAAACGCCATGGTGCCGGAATGGTTGTCACTTGCCTCTCCGATTGAGACAAGTTCGGGAACATACTTGCCTTCAAAGTTGCTTGAAGACGATGGTGGTATCTCCGTCGCCGCAGTCTTAGTGGGTTTGGCTGAGGATGATGAAGATTCTCTCTCAGGAAGGTACTTTGAGGTAGAAGTCGCACTTGTATGCCTCCGCAGGGACGTAGTCCTCATCCATGAGGCCGGCAAGGTAGGAGTTCTCGTCCATACGCGAGGGCTTGAAAACATCATGACGAGGATCTTTGGATGATGAAAATTCTTCCCATGGACGATGCCAACTATTGATGCAAAAGACTCAAGGTCCTCTATCAAACTTATTAAAATAAAAGAGAGACCACAACACACTCATAGACTTTATTGCCATGGATAATAGAGTTCCAAAGAATGCGGAAAGGAATGTTGTTCTTGGAAGCACGCAGGTACCCTAATTTATATATGTCTAACGAATGGTAGTTAATGATGTAACAGACATCTCCTGGCTTCACACATGTGTCTTCTTGGTGTCTTGAACTGTGGTGTCTTTTATCAACCGTCACGTCTCGTCGTAACAGCCGTCAACTGCTCTTATGTGTTCAGTTATATTTCCACATGATAAACCGTCATGGCTCCGACCTGTTATATGTATAGTTATTGGTCGAGAAAATTGATTATTACCTCTTACTGGTCGTCAATGGATATTACTGGTCGACGACTAGTTATATTAAATAAAGCATATGTTTATTTCTCTGGTTAGAAACATAACCAGGTTTAATTAGCCCGCTTAAGATAGTAAGTGGGCCTTGGCTGAATGAGCCTAAATGAGATTCTATCTAGACTAAAAATATTGATCTAGTCAAGGATCCTCATCAGTGTTTACCAACTCACTTGTGTTTATAAACAAAGGAAGTGGAAAATTAAAGAGAAAGTGCATAGCTCAGCAATATACTTTTACTTATCCTTACTAAATGATTTACCACAACCATGTCTAAGATATAAATGCTTACGTAGACACACAGAGTTAGATACGCAACAACTGAAATCTTCATTTCGTGAATGGGTATAATTGTGGGACGATGATATCTAGTACTAACTTTATGGACGGAAAATTTGTGAAACCAAGCTAGTGACATACATCTCTCCGATCGGTTGGGTTTCAGCTTTTGGCTTCTGGCTTATTTTTCACTATTCATAAATTCCGTCTTTTTCTGAACTTTTGGCTTTTTGTTGAGCTTTTTTGTCGGTTCTTTTTTTCCCGTATGTGTTTGTATTATACGTAATGGGCTAACATATTTTTTTATATTTTTTAATTTTTTAAATTTAATTATGCTAAATAAGCCTCTGTCAGCTACAGTGTTTTTTCAGCCAGCTACAATATTTCCAGCCATAAGTCACAAAAAAAGCTCAAATGATCACCTATTGTTACTCAACCATATACCATTTATCTCGCTAAGGACTAGTATCAAATCAACTTTATACTGAAAGTGAATGAATTATTATGGTTTTTTGGAGCTTGATAGCATGACCTGATTGTTGCCAAAATACCTGTATCACTGACTCACCGATCAATCACTGACGAACAAACCATCCAACAAGAGGAGGATATGCCTGTCGAGTGGTCAACATCAATCAGATGCTCCAATCCCAAAATTTAAACCCAAAGAAGAAGGATTCTACTCTTGCCACGACACAATAACTGATGTCGACATCTATAGGTTTAACTCTTCAATCACATCCATATATCCCCAAGGACTGGCATTTTACTTCCCAGTTAGGGTAAAAACGAATAGACTGACTTGAACTGTCGCTGGCAGTATGAGAAAAATGTGTTTTTTTCTCATAAAAACTGCTTATTGCTGACATTAATCTCTGTGATAGTATCAATTATATAGGGTTAAGTTGCGTTGTGCAACTAGGTTTAGGATGAGGTGATCTGACGTTCAGGTTTAAGGACCTAAATGACGTAACCAACCAAGTTAAAAAAATGTCTCTGGAATAAGTTAATTTAAGTACTGCTACATGTAGGACTACTGGAGTGAAATAAGGGCCAAGGGCAAGAAAAATCGAAGGACAAACCAGCAACCACATATGCATTTAGTTATTGAACTTTGAAAGGATCCAGTAATCTCTCTCTTTCTTCGGTTTGTACTTAATTTAAGTCACAAGGTGGAATAGAAGATGAGCATAAAATAAATGAAATACAGCGTTCATAAGGATGAAAAAGACACATCCCTCCAACTGCATGCAGACATTATGTTGACGTAAAATTAACTTTCTAGATGACGTCAAATTCTGTATGCTAAAATATCTGTCTTTTACTTAAAAAAGCCAAACCCGAGACTTGACTTGGGCTAGTTTACATCCACAATAATTAATCTTTGTCCAATAGAGATAAATAAATTTTATATGCAATAGATTTAAGCCTAAAATAAATAAATAAAAACAAAAGGACAGGAGCTTTGAAGGCTTCAAATAAAGCAAACAGTGGCGCTCTCTTGTTGTTAACGGCATTCTATTCCGTTCTCCCCTTCTTTATTGTCTTCTCCCCACACACACTCCTTCCCCTCTCGAATTCCTCCTCCTCTGCTTCTGAGCGTGTGTGTGTATATATACACACACTTGGGGGGTGAGGAGGGCGATGAAACGAGCCTTCTTTGATTGATTTTGAGGTGGCTTGTTTCCTTTCTTGAGGGAATTTGAGTTGAAGGACCACCTACACTTTGACTGCTTCTAGGGAAGATGATTGCATCGTTTTCTTGAGAAAACTTGGGCTTTTGGGCAGAGTTTTTGTGTTTCTCTGAAGGATTTGAGTGAAAGGAGAGGCCTTTCGATATCGGGGTGGAATTGGGTTGCTTTCTTGGGGGTCTAGGGCGAAGCAGCCTGCTTTGACGGGTTCTTGGGTGGTTTATTTTGCTTTCTCGGGGAATTCTGCTTGTTTTGAGAATGAGTAGTTTCACTCTTGCTGGGGGGTATTCTGATGGTTAATTCAAGAGTTTACAAGGGTGGAAGGATTTTTGAGAATTTTTTCTTTGAGGAACTGAGGTGAAAGGAACTAATTTTTGTTCTTGATCTCTTGGAACCTTTTTGTTCGATTTGTTCCCTTAAGGAATCCGAGTGAAAAGAGCTGCCTTCAATCCTTTTTCTCATTCGATTTGGTGAAATGAGGAACCTTAAGTTGTTTTGGGGGCTTTTGGAGTGAAAGATACCTTTTTTTTGTTTTCCTTTTTGGTGAATTTGATCTTGGCGTCTCAGGGTAATTGAGAGAGAAGGGGTAATTTGTTTGCTCCTTTTGACACAGAGAGAGAACGTGTGTAGATTTGATCGTTCTTAGACAGAAAATTTGGCACCCTCTAGCTATTTTTGGAGGATTGGGTTCACTGCACTTTTCTCCTACTGGATCTCTGTTTGTGGTGAGCTCAAAGTGGCTAATGGCGGTGAGTCGCTTGTTCCCATCGTACTTATTGTAGAACAGTTTTGAGTTACTGGTACTTAGGTTTCAGGCTTGTAGCATGATGCAATTTAATTATTATTGACGTTTCTTACTCTGTTGGCGGTTGATTAAACAGTTAAAGAGGAACTAACTTCAAATTTTATTGCATGCGCACCTATCTTGATCAGATTGATCTAATTTTCGCTGGTTATAGTACTGAGCCACTAATCTGCTTCATGTTTGGTTTTTCTATAGTATATATTTTTTAGTGCAAAGCCTAACAACTATGGGTATATGGGATAATGGGACCAGTAAATGTTGATGCTTGGGGAGTGTAATTCTTGTCTACTTTATGTTCTAGGGATTTCTTGACATTGGTATGGATGAAGGGGAAAGGCACGTCCAAAGAGAACATTATGTCAAATTCAGGGAACATAACATAGAGTATTTATGGTTTAGGGATGCAAATTATTCACACGTACTTTTGGATGACAGAATAGTTACTGGAATACTTTTGGTCTGTTTGTTGTTTCCATAGTATTCCTTAGCCATTTTTTACTGATGCTGATTTTATCGAGCTATTATTGTTACTATCGATTATTCTTCAATCGTGAAGAAAATTTCCCAATCTTCATGGAGCAAGTTATCATTGACCAATTCTGTATGTAAGAATTCTAACTGTAATTTGTTAGAGTTAACTTCAGCCATGAATTGCTTAGAACTAACTGCAATTTATCTCTATCCTGCAATCGAGAGCATACACCATGTCTGCAATATCCTTTGGGATGTTTCCAAGATTTTCCTTATTTCAGTTGGTTACTTGGTTTCACGGCACCAAAAGAATCAAAATCCTACACACATTAACAAGCTTATTAAATCATTTGGTCCAACACAGCAACATGGAATTCCTGCATTTGGGGACTGGGAGACAACTGGTAACACCCCTTACACGCAGAAGTTCGAGGACGTGCGGAGGAACAAGAAAACCGGCGTTTTTTCCAACCCAAATGATCCAAGAAGAAACCATGAACCTCCTCGCAAGTCACCGTTGCATCCATCCACTTACACACCTGAAGCCTCGGACCAAAAACCCAAGTACCAGCCACATGCAAGAAAGCCTGAAACTGATCATCCCCAACCTACTGGATCCCCTCTCCACCGCGAACCTGCTCCTCAGAGGCATG
Organism: Dendrocalamus latiflorus; assembly: GCA_017311315.1. Classification (NCBI taxonomy): domain Eukaryota; kingdom Viridiplantae; phylum Streptophyta; class Magnoliopsida; order Poales; family Poaceae; genus Dendrocalamus; species Dendrocalamus latiflorus. The sequence goes on along the minus strand of CM029670.1, from coordinate 635,789 downwards.
CGAATCTACAGCACCAACAACACCTGCACCAAGGTGGTTACGGTAGCTCACATAGAGGCCCTTACAGACCTACTGCTGGGGCTGCCTCTCCAGTGCAAGCAGCCAATCCAGCAAGGCCTAAGCACAGATCAGCTGGAATGCAGACTCCAGAAAGGCGGGCCTCATCTGAAGGCCATGGTCCACTTACTCCTGGAAGGAGCAGAGGGAAGCAAGGAGGCCGAGACTATGAAGTTGTACCCTCTTCTTCTCAGTTCCTTCTTTCCTTTGTACCTTCAAAAATGGTGTATATATGCTGCGTTAGAAGTTTCTGATGAGTGATGTGCTGGCGCTTTTGCATTTCCGAATCCAGGCTGAAGATGAAGTGGCTGTACCGCCATTCGGCGATTGGGATGAGTCTAATGCGGCATCAGGCGAGAAGTATACTGGAATTTTCAACAGGGTGAGGAACAATAAATTATCGCCGAACTCTTCTGTCAAGCAACCACCATCTTCTAGTGGCAACCAGGAACATAAAGTAAAACAGGTGTGTGTAAGCTGCTCCCTAGTGTTGATTAGTAGTTAGCCTCTAATAGAATTGTTGAACTGCTCCTACAATAACACAGATCCCAGTATCATTTTGTATAATTCATGCACAAATCAGAGAAAATATGACCAATTATTATCTGGCATCTTGATCTGTAGCTTCTGTTATTATACCTGATTGATCGATGTAGATATATGAATATATAACAACATAAATTAAATATGGGTTATAGAATCTTACAACTAGTGATCCTTTGCTGGACCACTGATAGAAATATCTACTGAGTTTTATGAACAACATGGTTTGGAAAACTTGGGCGCCCCAAAAATGCAAATTTTTTGCCTGGCTCGCCATACAGAACAAACTGTGGATGGCAGATCGTTTGGCCAGACGAGTGTGGCCGAACCAGCATATATGCCCCCTTTGTTCGTAGCTGCCGGAGTCGGCCATCCACATTTTAGAAGAGCGTTACTTCTCGAGGATGGTATGGACCTCAGTGGCACATTGGGCTGGTTGCAACTCCATCAATCCGGTCAATTAGACCTCCATATCCTCGATACGTAATTGGTGGGAATCGCTCTTCCTCACCGCTACAACACCGTGAAAAGCAACAGCTACTCTAGTAATGCTCGTCACCTGGCAGATATGGAAGGAGCGCAATGCCCGAATGTTCCGTTCCACCACATCCTCTTGGGCCAATTGACTGCAGCAGTGAAGGACGAGGCTGAGGCCTGGTTCCTAGCAGTGGCTAGTAGGCTAGTGGAGTTGTCTTTTTCTCTGTAATTTCCTTCTTGGGATCTGCGTTGCGTTTCCCTGAGTCTTTTCGTTCCCCCGCTTCCTTCCTCCCTGCTCTGACTTCATTTTGTATTTTCTCCTTCCTGTGAGTTAATCAAATGGCAGCTCTCCTGCCGGCTTTTCAAAAAATATATAGCATATGTTTACTTTTCACCTGCACTATCGGTGTAGTCCCTTGTTGTAGTTCAACACCTTTTTTCATGGATGCCTTATATGATTTCAATACAAATAACACTGGAAAACATGCAAATACAGAATAAAATATTTGATTGGTCATAACTCGTAAACACAAGGTGTGCAGATTGAGTTATTCAGTCTGTCGCTCTGTCTAGCCAAGTAGTGGTGAATTTATTTAATTGGTAAATTGAGATCTGAACAGTTTCAATTGTATGATATTTAGGTTCTTTTATTTGAAAAAGATATATTTATTGAGTTTTTATTACGCAACCTATCAGCTCAGTCTCATACTTTGAAGTTTCAACATTGTCATTTAGTACCTATCTGGTGAACTGCTGAGTGCTGACCAGTCATTGCTGCAAGGTCAAGCTATTCTTTTCTGAAACAAGTTATCTGGATATTGCAACCATGGATCACATACCTCTGAATACTAAATTCACGGGAAGATGTTTTTACATGAACCAACCAATTTGCACAATTAATCACTATCAGATAAATTTAGATGAACCAACCAACATATCACAGTTTTTTTTTCACCTGCACTATTAGTATGGTGACACTATGGTCCCTTGGTCTAGACTCTAGTGTATCACACTTCTTATTCACAAATTCCTGATATGATATCAATAATAAAAGTACTGAAGAACATGCAGATATGAAAGTCACTATAATACATGTACATTGTATTATTCAATTTGTCTAACCATTTAGTGGTAAGCCTTAGTCTAATTATTTTTTAATGGGAAAGCCTTAGTCTAATTATTGAATGCTCTTGATTTAAATTGTAGATTTAGATTGAACAGTTTCAGCTGTCTTATATTAATTTTGTTATATTTGGAAGAGATTTATTGAGTTTGTGTTACACAACCTATCAACTCAGTCTCATATTTTCCAGTTTCAACATTGTCATTAGTGTTACCAATTTGGTGAGCTGCTGACCACTGAACAGGCATTGCAGCAAAGATAATCCTAGCTATTCTTTTCTGAAACAAGTTAGCTGGATAACAGGATTGCAACCACATATCACATACCTCTAAATAATAAAGGGTATTCTTGGCAAGATAATTTATACGAACCAACCAACTTGCACAACTAATCACCAATTCATCATCAGATATCTGACGAGAACCAACCAACTTGCACAACTAATCACCAATTCATCATCAGATATCTGACGAGAACCAACCAACTTGCACAACTAAATACCAATTCACCATCAGATATCTGACAAGAACCAAACTAAGCTACTCTGGTGCGCAATCTGCTCATTCGTTTTTCATGAGCAAAGCTGGATACTTTAGCCACACTCAACTCAGAAACCAGTATGACGGCAATTATAACTGCGAACATGGATATAATGTCATGACCTGAACTAAAACGGAGTACTAACTTTTGATCCCTCTTAAACAACTTGGAGATGTAAGTTTACCTCAGGTAATTCAGGGTGATAAACTGCATTGGTACAGTGAGGTGGGCAAATTGCTTGAATGTTCCACAGAGTAGCATTATTTATTTTCCAGCAAAATTTTTGGTGCAATGCTAGAATGAAACTTTATTGACTGATCTCTTTCCCTCTCAGACCTGCCCATGCTGTATACTGTGAAGAGATGAAGAAGAGATCTCCAACGATGGCTATTCTCATGGAGAAACTGCACTGAACCGTTTCCTTCTGTGCTTGTTGTCTACGCATGTACGCATGCATAGTTGAATATTTTATAAAAGGTTAATGTTTTCCCTTTGCTTGAATATAGATACGTAGAATGTTGCATATATAGAGAATGCTGTTTAGCTGTGTCACATATCATCCTTCATAATAGTTTTCTGTTTCCTATGTTCTATTGATAGTTACTTCTCAAGAATTCCTGTATAAGTAGTTCATGTGTAATATTAATGACGTCTCTCTGTATAATGGTTGTTTTTTACCAATCTATTGCCAACAAGTGTTTTCATCAAATTTTCATAGGAAGCTCTCAGTAAATCATGGTATTCCCATAATATGCTAGATTGAATGAAAAATGAGTATCGTTTGCATGATAGAGAACTTAAGGATTCCTGACGGTTGCTGAAAAGTGATCCGAGAAACCAACAGCACATGTATGATGCACCATATTCAGAAATAAAAAAAGGATATAAATTTACAAGATCACAGAACATTTACTACAGCTGTTTGTTCAACCTGTCTCTTTCAGCATCCGGCTTTGACGGCCGATACCTAGCCTGATGTCTCACTAGCCATTTTGGACCGGCGCAAGACACACTATCCACCGGGCCCATTCACAGGTGAGGCAGAATGCGGTGCGGAAGCCAAACATTTCAAAGACGATTTCTAGCTATAGCCTAATTTATATTGAACCAGTTAACTTTCATTCTACTCTGCTGTAAGTTATAACAGCAAAAGACCAGGTTATTCTTTATTACAGCAACATCCTCATCACTAGATCACTGTAAGATTTCATCTACTTATTTTGCAATCTTACTCAAAGCTGCACTTGCCGGCCATAGATTCAGCTGAAAGGAACAACCGGTGCTTGCTTTGCCCTTGCCTGAGCTCTCTCCTCCAGCCTCCTGAATCTTGGCCCCAGGGAGCAGACGAAATCCTGCGCCCGCCTCCCTTCCCTGGCAGTGTAGACGCCCAGCCGTTGCGCCACTGCGCTGAAGTGCTCGAACAGGTTGTCCTCCTGCCCATCATACATCAGATGGGCGGGCATTGCGATCTTCTTCTTCATCATGTTGGCAAACACAAGCACCGTGTAGTCAGGATCGATCTCGAAGAGCTTCTCCACTTTCTTGGTGTAAGCAGACTCGTGGCGCTTCTCATCAGCCGCTATGGTGCCGCATATCTGAGCTAGTTTTGTGTCTCCGTACTTCTTGGCGTGCCTTGCGGTATTGCCATGAGTTGCTCTCTCTTGGAATTGTTCTCAGTTCTTGGATCCTGCAGGAATTAAGAACAGCAGAAGGTGGGTTTAGAACAAAAATGTATCTTAAGGCATCTATCATGTATGTTGCTGAAGGTAACCAATCAACTAACAATGTCCCTTGCTGAACTTGGGTGTTCAACAAAAATGTTGGCAGTTGCTATAAAATGGTGCATATAATTAAAGAAGGCAGGTTAATTGACCGACATTTTCACAATGGAGGTGTCATCTCCAATTACAACAAGGTTATTGCATACATTGCTTGTGTGAATCAAATATCAATGGTTGCCATTTTGTAATTGTTATCCTTGTTACTTTTTTTCAAAGTAACATATTTGTTATGCTTGTAGACACTTTTGTCAACTAATCATCATTTGACGAGTACAATCAGAATTCCCTACTGGTAATTAGGTGATTCTTTGTCAGCAACAAAACAAAGAAGCAAGAAAAGGAAAGGTAAAACAAAAAAAATGATTCTCCAGGAAATAGACACAAGTGCTTACCATTCCAGAGCCAATCAGATACTGTGTAGTCTTCTCAATTTGTCTTATATCATCAACCCTTCCGGTAAGGTACAGGTAGTTCTTCATAAGATCACCATGCCTGTTCTCTTCAGCAGTCCCTGCTCTTGTAGTCTTGTCCAGATTTTTTTTTTAGATAAAGGATATAAATCCGGCCTCTATATCCACATGTGGGATATATACAGCCAAAAGTTACACGAGCTCTTAGGCTCAAAGCCTCAAAACTGAGAGGCATAGAACAACAAGAAAGAGAGCTTAAGGACTACGAAAAAAGCTAGAAAGACTAAGCTTCAGCACTTTTTCTCCGTCCTTGCTTTCAACCAAGTCCTTATCCTCATCCGACTGTGCCATCGAAACTTCGGTCTGCTTTGCGAGAAGAGGACCTCCGAGGCGACGTCTCCAAATAGGCGACGAGAGTCGCCGACGCCGCCTGCCTCACCGAAGCAAGGTTTTCACCTGGAGATCAGTAAACATGAGAGCTATGGGGTGCCACGACAACACCTCCAGGAAGGACAATGGCGCCCGAAGGCGTCATTGTTGTCGAGACCGGTAAGACCACCAGCAAGGCTTTCGCCAGCACCTCCACAGCACCCCACGCACTACCCACACACAAAATAGACCGCCACCAACCCACCGGGATTCTGCACGCCTCAAGGCCATGGCATAGCCACCCTTGAACTCCACGACGAGCCGCTACCTGCAATGACCAGCACTGTAGAAACCACTATGCGACGCCTATACGCCACCACTGAGCAGATCCAGGGACATGAGCCACGGATCAAACCTATAGCAATACAACAGAAGAGCACAGAGCCACCCTTCCAACCTCACCGGCACACTGCACTGACTCCAAACCCGTCGCTGAGATAGCACCGCTCCTGCGCACGGCAGATCCGCGCCCAGAGAAGCCGGATCCTCTCCCAGAGAAGCCGGATCCGACTGCGGAGAGAAGAACATCGCGTTGCCGACGGCCGTCGGCGCACCATGTCGTCTCTCCCGCTGCTCCCGCGCTGGCCTGCACCGGCGCGCACCCGCCCTGCCGACCAGATGCATATGACGGGGGCCTGGCGGCGCCGCCAGGAAGCGGCACGGAACCAGGGGGCTTCTCAGAAGCCAGGGCGGGCTTGGACCAGCCGACCGCAGGCCCGCCAAATCGGGGCGGGGCCGAGGTAACCCCGCCGCCCGCGGTGGCGGCCGCGCCATCGAAGCGCTCGCGCTCCGTAGCGAGGGGAGGTTCAGCGGCGGCGGGACGGAGAGCTTGGGTGGCTGCGGCTTGGCCACAGAGGAGCCGCGGGGGCGGGAGAGCAGAACCATGCCCCCGCCACCGCCAGAGGAGCCGGCGGGGCGAGAGGGGCGGCCGCCATGGTGGGAGGGGGCGGACTGGCCGCAGGATCGGTTGAGGTTAACGGAGACGAACTTGCCGGGGTGCGACATCGGCGGCCGCCGGGCGCAAGAAACCCTATGTCGCCATCCAGATCTGAGCGATGACTGCCATTAGCAGGGGAAAAGGCTTCTCCAAGGCCGTGGATAACACCCAAGCCGGGGTGGATCCCCCTCCCCTCTCGCCGCTGGCGAGACCGCTGGACGTCGGAGCAAGGGGAGGGGGCCCAGCAGGTTGGGCTAGCACCAGTTTCGTCTCGGACACCGCCATGGAGGGTATTGAGCATTGTCTCATAAGTAGGGAGGGCTTCCTCAGTGACCATGTCTCCAACTAAGAGCATCTCCAATGGGTCTATAGCAGCTATCTACAAGAGAGTCCATGTCATCAACTGTCCTACGTGGAAGATATTAAATGAAGAAAGAGAACACAGCTCTCTACAGCTCTAGAGATAGTCTATAGCGCCAAACGAGGCAGCCTCCATAAATTCTGTGTGTGCATGTAAGCATCAAATAACTATCCTTATAGATAGTTCTTTAGAATGCTAACTTTAGTGTGTACTATATAGATGATGTGGAAGTCTTATAGTTAGTTGCTAGCTATAACCATTGGAGATGCCGCAAACGAAGTAGTCGTCAGGAATTTCCTTCGCCTGCTCCCTAAGTCCATTGATTTCAACATAGAATCCCTCAGAAGATAGGTCCGGCAGGTAATCCTGCGGCTGCCATGATTTCTCAACCAGCTTCAAGAGGACCAGGATGTTGTCCTCTGCCCAACAATCCAGCGAATCGAAAATTTCCTTCTTCTGATGTGGCAATGAATGGCACCTCACGAGGAGGTGTGAAGGGCTTTTTGGGAGCTCCGACCCTTCATAAAGCAAGACAAAGTAAGTTAAAAGATTGGACGAAGATCAAAGCAAAAGTGGATCTAAAAGAACTACAACCGCATTTGTGAGTGCCGACATTCCGACAAAATGGTTGAACGCAGCTCAACGTAAGGACTAAATAACTACCTATGAGCATCTAGATTGGTGAAATATCTATGCTTTTCTCCCAGCAAATTTACACCCGTTCGTGCAAATTAGTTGGTAACATTCAGAACTCACGAACATCGTGACAATGAGCCACGAATTAATTGCTCTAATTTTAATGAAGCAGACCCTGATGCTATGAGAAATTGAGAATACTCTCTTCAAGCACTGATGCATGCTATTTGCAGCTAAGTGTAAGAATAACAAGAGTCAAGATCTAACATTTTTTAAGAAAACATCAGTCAAATTGTCAGCTAAAACGACATGATCTAGTCAAAACATAAACATCTGGTTCGAAATATCCTCGTTGCAATTTTTGTACTCCTAACGGTAGTGGTTCATTACATATCAGCATATTAGTTGCACACCATGGGATCTGACATCCTGAACCTTTAACCGAACTGCACTAAATTCAGATCTCTCAACAATTTAACCATTTCTGCATGACAGTCACTGCTGAAGACGCTTGATTTAATACAACCTACTATGCTATGCAGTTAAATACTGGATATTTGAGTTGAACGTGATGAGCATAACTCCACTACACTAGCACATTCATGTTTTTGGAATGCTGCATATAAGTGTTCTGAGCCGTGTTGGGGGAGTAATTCACCCCTCTACCAGCGGGATCCGCTCTACAGAGGACACCTACCTACAGATGAAGAAATGCGATTGCACTCACAAAGAACGATTATACCCCTCGCTTATGCTCATAGGGTAGCTATCCCCTCAGGGGGTATTCCCGTCATTTGTACCCCCCCCCCCCCCCTCACTCATGTTTGTTTTTTCACACCTACAACATTAGCGCCGTCCATGGGGATCTCGTAGTTAATCAATGAAAGGTTATGGCTCCTACCAGGAAGTACTCTAAGTCCACGAGACCTCCCCCGGCTCTGAAGCGGAAAGAGCCCGTGGATGACCCATTCTCTCTCCGGAGAAGCCTAAGGCACGTGCTACCTTCGAAGATTGGGGCAGACATTGTCCTACGTGTCCCAGGGCTATTAGGCATACTCACTTCTCTCATGCCAACTAATGTAGGGTTCGGCCAAAGGCATGTAGCCCAAAATACCATCGAAGCTCCGAGGCCAACTATTGCATCTGCGGTGCTTGACACCGCTAACTGTAAGACAGTGGTGGAGGCTATCGTAAGGAAAGTGGTGGACTACTTGATGGCTGCCTACCGTCCTCCCGACAGCACGCAACACATCTCACCGCTCCCAGCACCGCCTTCAGTTCAAGTGGCTACCGACCTAAGAGTGCGTGGAGTTTTCATCCTCAGAGGAGGGTAAGGGGGAAATCCTTACAATCTCCCTCCACTCTCCCTTTGCAGCGGTAATGAACAGGGCTCCTTACTGGCCGCTGCACCCACCGAGCTCTGGATGGGGAGGAACTCGACCTATTCCATTGCAGTTCATCCCGTCACCTCCGTCTCCGAGGCAATGGGGTGGGGGATGTCCCAGCGGCCCCACCCAGCCCCCGATAGGCTGTCCCTGTCCCGCCCCTCCCAAGCTTCACAGAGGAAAAGTGTCCCCCACTCTCGTCCTCTGTGGGGTCTTGAGCTACGTGGGGATCCCAGGGGATTATAGTTTTAATATAAATTATTACTTGTTAATGTGATTTTAGCTATTAATTTATAAGTATTTAGGCATACTATTTGTAATACATAGTTTGAAATCTTAAATTATAATATGTTGATACAAGTTTTAGTCAAACATATAAGAAAATGCCTTATCATACTAAAAATACATAACATATCTTTACTATTATAAAAGAACGAGTTGGTGGTTGTACGTCCATTATCCTCCAGCTGCTCTATTCCCTCAACTTCTCACCATTCTTCATTTTCCAACTGATCAGAGCAACTCTGTTCTATAGCACGATTCTCTATACATTCAATGAATTCTGTTACAACTCACGGATACACGTAACTAGTGAACTAAAACAAATATATTTTATTTTTGATGGGTCCCCACAGGCCCCTGTAGAGAGGGGGCTTTGACCCCTACCCCAATCCCCTGTGGGGAAAGTATCAGGACCCAGAATATGATTATTATGTATACCATGCTAGTCCCACGATCAATTTCTAGCACACACATTGAACATTGACATATCATATCCACACACGAGAAAGATAAATGGAATAGCAGAAGATAGGTAACATTTGAACATAGGTCTACACGATAATATTTATAACAAAAGAGCCAACCGGCCAAAAAAATTCACAATAAAGTACTTAATTATTTATTCGTGCATGTAGTTGATAATTCATCTATGTGTATCACCGTGTGTGCTAGCGTGATCTTGAATTAGTGCAGATTACACGGATGGTTCGAATTTGCTAATCCGTGTCCCGACAATAAGGTTGTGAATTTATTGTTGGCCTCCATTCCAAGGGTATGTTTGCATGAACAAGGGTGTCAAAAATTCTCATAGATTTTTCTCTCCTGCTGTGAGACGAACGAAATCTCATAGATAACTAATGAGATTGGGCCATGCATGCTCTGTGAAGCCCAAATATAGTAGCATGGCAGCACTACGGGTCTGAAACTAAGCCAGGCCTAGCCCACTCCAACTACACAGCCCAGCCCACCCACAGCGCCAAAAGATCAAGCTAGTTAGACTTCACATCCCAGCCAATCCAAATCCTATTCTCCGACTCCACATATGTCAGAAGAAGAAGACACAGAGGATCATCAGATCATGTTACCTTGCCATGGTTAATGCCGCTTGCACAGTACGCAGTCCCCATGCTGTCGGCTGCGTGCCTTCATGGCGTACATCCACACACGCCTTCGCTTCCTTACACATCCGAACGTTTCATATCCAGATCTGCCGCATTAACCATCGTGCATCCACAACGATCCATGATCCACGCAACAGTAGAAAAAGAAGCACAAGAAACGGCAGATGATGAAGTGCTGAATCTTCCATCCATGCAGATCTGCAGGCCAGTACGCCTGGTCCCGGCCGGCGACGTGCGTGATCATCATGATATCGCCGTGCCGGCCGGCCAAAACCGGCAGCGAATCGAGGCCTCTGCTCTGATCTGGGGGATGTGATGATCTGCACGGCTCGAGGAGAACCAGTGCTCGATGGATGCTTTGGTTTTGCTTTGCTTTGCACTTCTTGAGATGTGAGAGCACATGCTGCCGTCGTACCCTGATTTCTCTTGCCCTTCCGTCCGTGCCACCCTGTGGGACAACAAAGGCTTCTTCCCCATCTGCACCATGGATTCTTTTCTTGGTGCCTGAGGATTAACGCAGCTGCTAATGTCGGATTAGTAAACTTGGTTGTTTTCAAGGTTAGGTTAGTTGTCATCTGCTACTAAGCACAAGGGTAGATTGTTTAATTAAGCGCTCCGACCAACTCGCCTGGAAACTTACTCCTAAAAAGATAAATTGCTTGGAAGCCGTAGGCGCTGCTGCTTATTCTTCAACACACGCCATCGTGTCATACGCCCGTTGAGCAAGTCCTAATAAACTACGGACATCCGTCTGGACTACTGTGATGATATGTTAAGCTTCATCCATCAACCAACTCGAAGCAAGAGAAAAAAATATTAAGCTGTTAGAGATAAAGGCAGGTATCGTTAATTACTCATCCCTGAACCTGCATTTGGAGTACAAATTGCCGCTAAAATTACCGGGACCCAAAGCTAAACTGGCAATTTTTGGCTATTTCAATCCGGTCCAGATTCATTGGCTATCTGACGTTCAGTGAACTTGTCCCCACCATTACTCAAAGTGGATTGAGACATTTTACGCTACCTTAAAATAAATATAAGTCATCTAATTTTTATGATCTAATGATTCAAATTAGTTAGGATTTAATTAGGGAAAATTTTATCATCCTTGAGGGGGAAGAGGTACCAAATTTGAGCTGTTGATCACAATGATCAAACGGCTGAGATTTGGCAGTACCTAGTGGTACCGGACGTGAGGTACCAAGAGGTACCAAATTTTGAGCCGTTGATTACACTGATTGAACGGCTGGATCTAATTTGGTACCTCTTGGTACCTGCTCAAGGATAGGAAAACTGCTCTTTAATTAGACTATCATCCACACTACTAACAGTAGAATCTCTAAAGAGATAAGATTGTAAACGAAACAAGTGACATAAGATTAATGTCACGATTTCATATGCCCGATCTCGCTGGAGGGGCGGAGGAGCATGTTGAAGCCGGCAGAGCGGATGGTGGCGAGCTTCTGCGGAAGGATGACGGCGTCTACGACACACCAGTGGACGACGCTCTGCGGCAGCGGCGCAGTTCTGTGTGTAATTAATTAAGAAATCAAACAATGGGATGTTCATTAATTAGAATGGACAGATACATATTATGCACGATCAAGTAGAAGCAACGAGAATAAACTGAATTACGACGAGATGGACCAAATCACAAGAGAAGCTGGAACCAAATGGATCCGATCGAGTATACGCTCGAGCTCATCCGTACTAAATCACACTTTCACGCGTCCTCATTATTAACCAGTGTGCTGCCATATCCATGCATGGCCTGTGAGATGGACGTCGCAGCCAGCGACGCACGGACAGGTGCAGTAGTATGCAGCTACCTATCTGGGCGGGAACCTGGACTTGATGGACCAAACCAGGCCGTCATCGATCTAGAACGCCATGGCCAGCACGTCCGTGTAGACGGTGCGGGTGAACAGCTTGTTGGCCGTGGTGACGAAGCTGACCTCGAGGGAGCCGACTAACACCAAAATATCCTTCAGAAAACTATGTTAAAAATAAAAGTTTAAAATATTTTTATAAATCAGATTTTATTTCTACTATCAATATAATGTACTATAAAAAATCTTTAGAAAAATGCAAGCTGCATTCAGGTTCTTTGATTAATTTCCCAGATCGAGCCATTTCAGCTCTCATCATAATGGTTCATGTAAACTTCTCTCCCCTCTTGAGGAAAAAAAAATCACATACACACAGAAGCAGTGAAGCACGCATATCCAATCTCCAATCATATGCAACAGACAGACAGCTCACACTGCTCTCAACCTGCAGCGAAGGACGAACTTGCACATCCCCACACCCCATATACACACGTAACACGCCCATCATCCTGTCTCCTTCCCCACTCGTGTGCCGTCTCTGTTCAAACAGCTGCAAATGCCGGCTCTTCCCATCATGGCACAGAGGAATTAAGCGTTGCAACTCACAACTAGGACTTGGCCTTCCTCCTGCTCCTGCTCCTGCTCCTCTTTAATGGGTATCTTTTATCTGTTCTTCATACATCGATTATTTCAAGTTCTTGGTGCATTTTTACTTTCAAGTTCTTGCATTCTGTTTGAGCATTACATTGTTCTGCAGATCTTCTTTTTCTTTTATTGGCCATACTAGTATTTGATCTATCTGCAGTTCTGGCACAAAGTTTCATTTAGATTTCTTGTCTTGATTGTCTTTTGTACTCTTTTTTCCCCCTTGATTTAGACAGCTGAACTCATTTGAACCTGTGGTCCTAAGCTGCGCATATCTCTCTATCTGTTCGTGATGTAAGATCTCAGCTATCTTTTGCAGATAGGAGTACATGTCCTCGGTTCATTCAATCACTTATTAGTGTGCCGATGAACTAGGCATATTTGCTTCATTCCAATAGATATTTTCGAATTTTTCTCGGTTCGCGCGAGAGGCGCTTCCATGGTCTCTTTCTCTGTTCAAAGGAGATTATGAGAGATCCTAGTTTTTTTCTCCTAAAGGTGTGAGGGCCACATCTTCCTTTTCCAGTTTTTGCTTCTTATTCCTTCCACTAAAGCTGCTTCCATCCTCCTCTTCACCCCCCCTCCAAGTACTGCTGCTTGATGTTGCTGTTCCTCACTGTTTATCAAAAGCAAATCCTAATCCCAATGCAAATCCAAGAACATAACTAGCGCCTCACACATCCATCTTTTTATTGTTCTGTCTTGTTTTGATGTGGCATTGCTCGTGTAAGCACAACCAGTTCTTGATCACTTACTGATACCATATCGTTCTTGTCGAGAAGAAGCAAGTCCGAGAACAAGACTGCAATGCTGAGGCGCAATGTGGGTGAAGCTGCTGAGGTGACCAGACCTCGCACGACCAAGATCCGCAAGCGGTGCGCTCTGTCGTCGTCCGGCGCGTCGGACCCTCTGAGGAAGCTGAGGCTGAAGCGCGGGGTGGTGCTGCCCGGCCGGAGGGGAGGCTGCGGCGCGTCGCCGTGCTCGAGCAGAAAGATGTCCGAGTCGTCCTGGAACCGGCACTGCCACGCCGACCGGCTCACCGACGGGGTACGCACGTCGGTGTCAGCCCGGAAGCTCGTCAACGCTCTGTGGCAGCTGAACAAGGGTGGCTTGCTCGAGGAGGAGGAGGAGATCTCAAGGGACGCTGTTGCGCGCCGGAGCTCGGCTCACCGGCGCTGCGCGTCGGTGGAAGTGAGTGTCGCCGGTCACCGTGTTGTGCTGTGTCATTATCCTTTTTTCTACAATTGTTTATAGAAATTGTTGTTTTGGTTTAGCTCTCAAAGAGGTCAGGAACGAAGAGCAAGGTTTTGGAGGCTGATGGAGAGAGGAGCTGGCACAATGGCCATGGCCAGTGGTTTTCAGAAAAGATGAGCAACGGCAGCACAATGGAGGTAACTTTGAATTTCCTTATCTGTACAATCAGTTGGCATCAGCATGTTTTGTCTGCTCTTGTGTACATATTGTTCATTTGCCTCTTGCAACAATGCTATCTGATTCATATCCTCGATGGATTGAAGAAAATATGTCAGCCAATTAACAAGAAAGAGTATCCTTATATTCTCCAGGATCACCTCAATCCAATGGCTCATGGGGGGCCTCACGGGAGACCTTCCACTATTGGATCTTCTTCCTATTCTTTGCATCACTCATGGATTTGTATTATTTTTAGCATCTGCTTATTTTTCTAAATTTCTTTATGTAGATACTATCCAGAGTTAGAATCTTACCATCACTTGGTTAAATAACCGAAAATGTGCCGCCTGACTCTGAATTTTGATTGCCATTTTTTTTTTCTGAAGAGCTGGTGAGTTCCAAAGCTTATCCATGGAGTCACTATCTCTGATCTTTTTGGTACCTCACGCATAGATTGTACATTGTAGTACAGACGACAGACTGATAAACATCGCTTGCATTTCCAAGGTTACCTTGTGATAGGCACATGCATCATTGTCCTCTTCCTCCACAGGCTACGAGCTAGGCTTGTACCAAACCCGACTTGTTTATCCATCTGACAATGCTCTTCTCCTCATGTCTAGGCTGTTAGGGGAGGCAGCAGTCATCGAGCAGCTGTTGGTTTTTAGAACTATCCGTCCGCGGCGGCGCAGATTAATCGATGAATGTTTACGCAAATACCGGCTATTTTTTTAAAAAAAATTTAGTCCCGGACACCCGAGCCCCATAGGAGCGGCACGTCGTGCAGCGGCACTGTAGGCTTAGTTATTTAATTAGTACTAATTATAATTAATTAGTACTAATTTTGAGCATTAAACACTAATCATCACCCGTTTAATGCTGTAGCAGGTCAAGTACTGTAGCTCACAGCCACATGTCGAGTTCTCCTGACTCTATAGGTATTTGCTGAGCTCGATAGGCTCACAGAAGAGACTCGATTTACAAGAAAGAATGTTCTATTACTAAATTTTTTTAAAAAAATATACAGTATCATTTAGGTGAACCATTGTTAATCGATACTTAGTTTGAACTTGGAACCTTCTTCTCTGAAACACTTACGTAAACAGTTCTGAATTGATTCTTAGTTGGAACTTGGAACCATCTTCTCTGAAACCTTAGGTCCTGTTTGGAATGCGGGAATTTTTCCCGATTCCTGCGGGAATTGAACTGTTTCCTGTAAAATTCCTGTGAAATTCCTTTGTTCCAAACAGGCCCTGAGATGGCATGGCAGATTCCGCGGTTGTCAAGTTCGTTGAGACTTGTTTTTCAATTGGTAGAACAGTTGTCGAAGAGGGCGAGGACAGCCTCAGCTCTGACTGGATGTCTGTCAAAGACACCAAATCATACCATGTCTTTTGTCTGATTAAAATGGAAATTTGGATCAACAGTGCTTGTTTCCATTCCATGGCCATCTGAGACCAAAAAAAAATTGAGTAAATTTACATGCTTACCAAGTACTAAATTTACATGTTTACCAAGTACTAGCAAAATGCGCAGTATCTGAACAAGTTGGTGATAAAACTGTTCCATCTATTTTTCAGGTGCATACATGCGCTCAGGACTCGAGTTCGACACGTTCCGGGAACAGAATGGCGCGCCTGCAGGACATGTACAACAGCCTGGTCGCGTCCAAAGAGCTCGTCAAAGTTCTCTTCAACATCTGGGGACCGAACCCATCCACGGCGTCGCTCCTCTCCGCGCTGCGCTCCGAGCTCGATCTCGCGCGCGCTCACGCGCGGCAGCTCGTCAAAGAGCAGAGGAGCCGCGGCGACGAAACTGGGTTACTGAAGAAGCAGCTCGCGGAGGAGATGCGTGCGTGGAAGAGCAAGCAGAGGGAGAAGGTGGCGGCCACCGTGCAGGTGATAGTTTCGGAGCTCGACGGCGAGAGGCGGTCAAGGCGGAGGGCGGAGAGGGTGAACGCAAAGCTCGGCAAAGCGCTGGCCTTGGCGGAGAGCTCGCTGCAGGCGGCGGAGAGGGAGCTGGAGCGGGAGAGGAGGTCGAGGGAGCGGCTGGAGAAGGTGTGCGACGAACTCGTGCGGGGCGGCGCCGGCGCGGACAGGGGCGAGGTGGAGGAGATGAGGCGGGAAGCCGAGAGGGCGCAGGACGAGCTGGAGAAGGAGCGGGAGATGCTGCAGCTCGCCGACGAACTCCGCGAGGAGAGGGTCCAGATGAAGCTGCTGGAGGCGCGGCTCCAGTTCGAGGAGAAGAATGCCGTCGTCGAGCAGCTCCGCAGCGAGCTCGAGGCCTTCCTGGATACCAAGAAGGATCAGCAAGAATCACCTGCTGCAGATGAACACCGAGCCAATGATGATCACAGCTTGCAGTTAGTACCTCCTGCATCTGAAGGTGCCAATGGCATTGGTGATGTTGCTGTCAGCAAGAGTACTGGAGAAGAAGACGATGACAACGTCGAAGACGAAGGAGGCGGCGGCGAGTGCGAAGCTGATGACTCAGAAGGCAGTGACATGCACTCCATCGAGCTGAACATGGATGGCAACAGCAAGGACTACAGCTGGAGCTACACCGCCGCTTCGAAGGAGATGACGGCGTCCAACAATGCGGCATCGAGGCACGGCTCATTTTCAGTGTCGGACAGGGGAACGGAATGCGCCGCCGATCCGTGGGCCGGCGCCGCCTTCGACCGGCGATCGCTGGAGATGGGAGAGGAGCTGGACGGTGACCAGTGGAATGACGAAGGGTGCAGCGACAGGACCAGGGATCTGGACGAGGACGCGGAGAGGTACCAGGCGATCAAGAACCTCCGGGAGCAGATGCTGGCCGGCCATGGCCGATTCATCTTCCTGTCGCAAGATGGGAGGGAACACTGAGAGAGAACACCATCAGTATGGTTTCATATGCCAAATTGAAGAGGGAAAACTTTGATGAGATTGGCATGGAAGAATGAGTTGAATCGGTTGTTAATACCAGTTGATCAGTTCCCTGACAAACTTTAGTGTGCGTAGTTCTTGTGCTCTCTCTTTTTGGATGATCATTCTTTCTTTCATAGGAATGTTTTGTGCTCTTGAAAGTCGGGGCCATACCATATTTGTGTTCAGTTCTACGGTTTCGGTGTTTTGCTTTGGCATTTGGTATCAGGATAAAAAATCTCCTATGTCTTGTATATAGAAAGCTGAGTGTTAATTTATTTTTCATATAGCTGTTGCTGTCTATATATGCTGCGTTAGAGCAACTCCAAAAGATTAGCCAAAAGAAGTATCTAAATTTAGTGATTTAGCTATTCTCTAAAATGAATCTCACCAAAAAAAACAAGACTACTCCAACAGGCTATCTAAACTAGAGGGCGCGCGGTGGGTCGCGTACGCGTGGGAATAGGGCGCAGCGTGCGGGAAGGAAACGCCGACCGCGCCAAGAGGCTGGATGGTGAGCGAGGTAGGCTATCCAAAAATAGAGAGCGAAGGAGGAGAGATGGAGAGCTACTAAATTTGGAGAGTCATTTACAGAGTCTATTGGAGACGTTTTTTCTCCAATAATAGCCAAATTTACCTTTAGAAAATGATTTAGCTCTTCTCTTGGAGTTGCTCTTATTCAGTCATTAGTAAACCTTACTCCCTCCGGTAAAAAAACAAGTAGTTTTTTACTTTTCAAAATCAACAAGATGCTACTTTGACCACTAAACTTTATCATCATATTTGTCAAAAAAATAATTTATAAAGTGTGATATTATGAAAATATTTTTCATGCCAAATTTACTTATACCATTTTCATATATCCAAACTGCAAATGGTTTCAGATGAAACGGTTGTATATGGAGGGAAGTATATATATGCACCTGTTGGATCAGCCTCACAAATGAGAATTGTTTCAGAAGAAGAAATCAAGGCGCCTCCCAGTTTTGAAAAGCAGACAAAATTTCATATACCGCTGGAGGTAGCGAAATGGTACTGCTGCGGGTTCCCTAGTTTGCTCTCGCTTAGGGGCATTAGAGCATCTCCAACAAATCTTCTAAAGTGCTCATATCCCCTATATTTTAGAAGAAAAGGTAAAAAAAAGGGCTGCAACAGATCCCCTAAGTGGTGCCCAAAAATATAGAGGACTCCATCCCTGATTTTTCGTCCCCCATATATGGAGGACGCACACCATCCCCTAAATCGGCCCCAACGCTCCTGCGCCGTCCGATCCCCTAAATTCTTTGGTTTAGTTTTTGTGGACCCACATTTTAATTTAGGGGACCATATTTAGAGAACTTGTTGGAGGTTACATATTTTTAGTCTTCTATATTCTAGATTGTGTCCTCTAAAAAGTGATTTAGGGGATGAGATTTAGAGGATATTGTTGGAGATGCTCTTAGATACCTTTGTAAGGGGTAACACGTTGCCGGCAAACTCCGACGACGCACCACCCGCCACCGTCCATTTCACCTCACCTCCTCGCCTGTCCACTCCACCACTGCCACCACCCCTGCAGGCCCGACGTTGCCTATAATTTGTGATAATTTGTTCTTTCATTTTTTTTTGCAAGGATTGTCACACCGGCCCAATCTTTGAGTATAAAATGCTACCACTACTCTATGACACTTCTATGTACATCATCACTCTTAGATTTTGACAGCATCTCCTCTAATTAAATCTCAATGATATTATGAAAATATTTTTCATGCCAAATTTACTTACGCCCGCACCGCCGTCTCCCGGCTCCGCCCGCCCGCGTCGGCTTCTGTCGCAATGGAGGGCGGCGTCGAGGGCGTGGCACCGGCTGCGGCGGCGGCGGCGGCGGAGGTGAAGAACCCGAGGTGCTTCATGGACGTCAACATCGGTGGCGTGATGGAGGGGAGGTTCGTGATAGAGCTCTACGCGTCGGTGGTGCCGCGGACGGCTGAGAACTTCCGCGCGCTCTGCACCGGGGAGAAGGGCGTCGGCGCCGCCACCGGCAAGCCGCTCCACTTCAAGGGCTCATGCTTCCATCGTGTTATCAAAGGCTTTATGGTACAAGGTGGAGATATAACTGCTGGTGATGGAACAGGAGGAGAGTCAATTTATGTTCTCCGCCAGCAGAGAGAGACGGGAGAGCGCGCGTAGCCGCCTCGCCGGCGCCGTCACGGCGAGGAGGAAGGTGCAGAAGGACTAGGGCCTCGAGCCCTCGGAGTTTGTGGACTCCGTCGCGCAGGTGTTCTTCGACATGGAGAATGGCAACCAGGAGCTCAAGAACGACCTCAAGGTCCTCTTCATCAGCTCCAAGTTCCAGTTGGTTGCGGCCGGGAGCAAGAAGGCGGTGGTGATCCACGTGCCGTTCAGGCTCCGTAAGGCGTTCAGGAAGATTTGTGCCAGGCCCTTCCGTTGTTTTGCTGTAGGTTTGATCTGTGGCTCATGTCCCTGGATCTGCTCAGTGGTGGCGCTTAGACGTCGCTTAGTGGTCTCTACAGTGGCGGACGGTGCAGGAAGCGGCTCGTCGTGGAGTTCAAGGGTGGCTATGCCATGGCCTTGAGGCGTGTAGGGCCCCGGAGTGTTGGTGGTGGTCTATTTTGTGTGTGGGTAGTGCGTGGGGTGCTGTGGAGGTGCTGACGAAAGCCTTGCCGGTGATCTTACCGGTCTCGACATCAATGACACCTTCAGGCGCCATTATCCTTCCTGGAGGTGTGTCGTGGCACTACATAGCTCTCATGTGTACTGATCTCCAGGTGAAAGCCTTGCCTCGGTGAGGCGGGCGGCGTCGGTGACTCTCGTCGCCTTCTTGGAGACGTCGCCTCGGAGGTCCATCTTCACGCAAAGCAGACCGAAGTTTGGGTGGCTCGGTCGGATGAGGTTAGGGGCTTGGTTGTAAGCAAGGACGGAGCAAAAGTGCTGAAGCTTAGCCTTTCTAGTTCTTTTCGTAGTCCTTAAGCTATCTTTCATGTTGTTTTATGTACCTCAGTTTTGAGGCTTTGAGCCTAAGAGCTCGTGTAACTTTTGGCTGTGTATATCCTTTGTGGATATAGAGGCCGGATTTTATATCCTTTATCTAAAAATTAAATCTCAATGATGTGTACACAATCCCGCCACCGTCCATTTCACCTCACCTCCTCGCCTGTCCACTCCACCGCTGCCACCACCCCTGCAGGCCCAACGTTGCCTACATTTTTGTGATAATTTGTTCTTTCATTTTTTTTGCAAGGATTGTCACACTGGCCCAATCTTTGAGTATAAAATGCTACCACTACTCTATGACACTTCTATGTACATCATCACTCTTAGATTTTGACAACATCTCCTCTAATTAAATCTCAATGATGTGTACACAATCCCGCCACCGTCCATTTCACCTCACCTCCTCGCCTGTCCACTCCACCGCTGCCACCACCCCTGCAGGCCCGACGTTGCCTACAATTTTGTGATAATTTGTTCTTTCATTTTTTTTTTGCAAGGATTGTCACACCGGCCCAATCTCTGAGCATAAAATGCTGCCACTACTCTATGACACTCCTATGTACATCATCACTCCTAAGTTTTGGCAGCATCTCCTCTAGTTAAATCTCAATGATGCGGTACACAATATGCGCTTAACAATAAGCATCGGAGCAAATGTATAACTTCACCAACTAACGAAAAAACACATGAGCCACACACGACTAAGTATTTTCATTAAGGCATATTTTTAACCTAAGCATGTCAGTAAAGTCTGAATATATCAACTAAAGGTGATATATGTAAATCTACTGCTTGCACGTGGAATATATTTGCTATTCCCGGCCATGCATGTCACCTTTAACATTCACCTAAAACAACAACAAAGCAAGCGTGAGTTCAAGACTCGATAAGTATAAAGCAAAATATATAGTAAACGTCCATCTACCCATATCTCCATCTTAACCTCCATTCTATGTAAATATTCATATCCATTCATCCTGTTATTATCATTAACTTTCTATTATGCAATTACATTTCCTTATCATGGAAATAATGCAACTGCATATGCACACAACAAGCCCGATATAAGGCAGTACTAGGTACATGCATGTGGTAATGCCGTGACGGTATATACATATCGAGTAAACTCAAAGTTTGGCGCTTGACTCCATTCTTGTCCCGGTCCAACTGTCCAAGAATGCGCTACGTTCCGTCCACCATTTCTGCACTCACATGTGGTATACAGCTATATATGCTTACGTACGTACTAGTAGCTTGTTACTTCATTAATTGTCGGAATTAAAGAAGGCAGCTTCTGCTAGGTGGGGTCTAGCACTACCGGGTTCAGCAGCTTTGCCGAGTGCCGGTGGCACTCGGCAAAGCACGAGAAACACTCGGCAAAGTCTTTGCCGAGTGCCACCCACGGCATATCTCACACGCCATAGTTTCTGACGGCAAAAAACTCTTTGCCGAGAGCTTTTTTCCGAGCACTCGGCAAAGTCTTTGCCGAGTGCCGAAACGACTCTCGGCAAACAAAGGACAGTGGACGGCGAGAACACGGTGACGGTGTCGTTTGCCGAGTGCCAGGACGGAATGGCACTCGGCAAAGCTTTAACCTTTGCCGAGTGTCATGGGGAAGACACTCGGCAAAGATTTACACTTTGCCGAGTGTCATGGTAAAGACACTCGGCAAAGCCTTGTAGTTTGCCGAGTGTCTTTACCATGACACTCGGCAAACACACATACACTCGGCATAGTACGTTCCCAGAATGCCCTGGAACGTTACTTTGCCGAGTGTTTTTACCATGGCACTCGGCAAAGCCTCCCTTTGCCGAGTGTAACACACGGCAAAGTGGCCAAAAACTGCCTATTTTAATTGTTTATTGCACCCCACTCAACAAATCACAATAATATCACAGATATATCAACAAGTAATCACCACAAGACACAATATATCATATATCAAGTCACAATATCACATATAGTCACAACATATCACCACAAGTCACATATATATCACCACAAGTCACATATATCACCACAAGTCACAATATATCACCACAAGTCACATATATCACCACAAGTCACAATATATCACCCCGACTGATGTGGTGGGTCATGAGGCAAGTTATTCGAAGCCGCCGATTGATTCTGCACAAAGGAGAAGAGATTGCATGTGTGAGACAAGATTTAAGGTATGAACATACAAACTTAAACATTCATACTCCACTAGAAACTCACAAGAGTAGTTGCAGGAGGAGGTGGAGGGAATAGCTCCGGTGGCAGAGGTTGACCCATCCTCTCGCCAAGACTTTGCATCCACTGAAACATCTGCGTCATCCTCTGCCGCTCGGCCTCATTCCTCTGCCGATCGGCCTCCATCCTCGCCGCCATCTCCTCCCGTAGCCTCTTCTCTTCTTCCAGCTGGGCCTACAATATTTCACCCCAATGTTACAATGCAAAGCAAAGGTATGTAAAAATTAATGAACGACGAATAAAACAGAAATAACCTGGAGTGCCTCCATCCGGGACTGTGCAGTGTCTGGCCGTGGGCGTATGGCCGGGCTTGAGCTCGTGCTCCTTGCTCGAATCTGGGTGAGAGTGGGAGTAGTGGCCGTGTCGAGTGTGCTGTCGCCAATCCAGTACCGCCCATGCTTCTTGCCTCCTCCCACCCTCATGACGACTTCTCCATCAAGGTCCTGGGTGCTCGGATCGTACTCTGGCCCATGGACCGCCCTTGCCATCGATGTGTACTCACTGAGGCGGCTGTGGACGGTCGCATTGCTGTACACCGAGGGCGGGTCCTCTGGGTTGTAGTCGACGTCGGACGTCGCCTTGCCCTTGTGGGCCAAAGCCCATGCCTTGAACTGGGAGCAAGGCTGGCCACCATGTGACGACGACTGCGAAAAAACAGCAAGATGATTAGAAATTATGCAGAATTGAGCGTTATAATAAAGAAATGAATTCGCGTACCCATGTAGCCGCGAATTCGTCGAGGCTACGGTTGCCTTGATGGTGTGGTGCACCTGGCATCATCAAACGCCGCTCCCGGCAAGCGTTGTGCGTCTCCTCCCACTCGGCGGCGCACCACTTGTCCACCATCTGTGCCCAGCACTGGAGATGCTGGGCGCACCACCACGGAGGCACCTACACGTCATCAAGTATATAACATATAAGAAGATCAAATTAAGCGTACTTAATCTCAGAAAAAATCAGTATTAATGTTCTATATTTACCTGCATGTAGTCTTCCCGGGTCAACCTCATGTTTCTTGCTTCAGTTTTGGTGATCTTCACTCCAAGGTAGGTAGCGTTGTATGTTACGATGGCCTGGACGCGCGCCTCGTAATGCATGTCCTTCACGAGTTTATAACATGCTTTGTGAGCCACACTAGCCGCCTTGGCCTCATATCCCTCCTGGCATATGAAGAAATCCTGCATATAGACGCGATGTATCCAGTCATTATTTCAAGAATGTCCAATGAATGTGATGTATTGAGCAATGTAGTGCGAGGAAGACTTACCCACAGCTCGGTCGTCACCCGCGCCGCCTTGTTGGCGAATACCCTGCCATCCCGATCTGGTAAATCGGGGAAGGCGACGTAGTGGTCCCACGTGTAGGCCGGCTCCTGCCCTCCGCCAAACGCAACCAGGCCAGGGAAGTGTAGCCTGCACAAAAGACCCAGGATGCCATTGACATGGCGTTTGTGATCACCTGCAGCCACAAGCGTCCAACCCCTGCCCAAGTGATTAAGATAAATTATTAGTTTCTATTGTGATTTTCAACATATCAAATGAAAAAGTAGTGATAACATCTAAAGTTACTTACCTAGCCCCAGTGGGTTGAATCAGCGGGCGTCTCTCACGAGGTATCGGTCGCCTCGGGAGGGTCGAGGGACCTCGCAACCAGACACCCGACGAACCAGAGGAAGCGGAACCCCCTGCCGCCTCCTCCTCCTCCTCCTGCTCCTCCTCCTGCTCCTCCTCCCGCTCCTCCTCCTCCCGCTCCTCCTCCCGCTCCTCCTCCCGCTCCCGCTCCTCCTCCCGCTCCTCCTCCCGCTCCCTCTCAAGAGTGCTCCTGCTCCTCCTGCTGCTCCTCCCGCTCCTCCTACTCCTGCTCCCCGACTGCTCAGCTGCATCGTGCCATCTTTGGTAAAGCGACCTTACGTTCCTCATACCGCCCACCATCTTTGTTCAATCACCTGCAATTAAAAAGAGTAAACCAATAAGCACAGATAAACAAGACGTACTTTAGAAAGAGATGCAAAATAAACAAAACATAATTAGAAAATAACAAAGTATTACATGTATTAGAAATAATCATCATGATCGGGATTAGCTGGATCATAAGTCTCATCATCACTATCAGCCATGTCCATATAATCAACACTATTCGAAGGAGCAATGTTGTCATCACTGTCATTGCCTAAATGTAATCGCTGAAGTAATTCTAAGTCCTTCACATTTTGAACCTCATCTCCAGCGTCCTCGTCAACAACCCTTTCATTGTCTACTTCCATTCCGATCGCTTCGGTTAAGTCTATCTCAAAACTCCCTTCTAGCCCCTCTTCTTGAAAGAACGCTCCGTCATATGTGTTTGGGTCAAAATTGTAATCTTCATTGTTTGGGACAGGTAGTTTACCGTGTGGCGATACCTTGTACACAACATCCCAACCCTTAAGACGGTCGTCTTTTTGGCACGGGTATGAGAGATAATAAACTTGCGTGGCCTGTTGAGCCACAATATACACATCGTCTCCTGGTAAGACGGATGACTGTCGAATTTCGACTAGCCCAAGATTAGGGGTCCGTCTCGTTACTTCAGGATCAAACCAATGGCATTTGAATATCACAGGATTAAGAGGTTTGCAACCATGAAACGTGAGTTCGTATATTTCTTCAATTCTTCCATAATACTCGACCCCATCAAGGCCAGGCGTAAAAACTCCAGTATTTGTGGTTCTTCGATTGGGCCGACTCTGCTCATGTCTTGTTGTGTGAAAGCGATATCCATTCACGTCATAACAGGTAAATGAGCTTACCCTATAGGCACAGCCATCGGCAACCTGTCTCAACTCGGCACTCATAGACGCATCGGTTTGGCCCTTCTGTTTGAACCAAGAAATGAAATCGGGCATTCCATTTCCCGCACCGTGGCTAAGAAGGGTCTCAGCTTCCTGCGGGGTAGGTTCCCTTGATTCACGCCAGAATTGATGATGAAAATCTCTGCACCAACAAGAAACAAAGGGGTTGGATGCAGAATAGTGACTACTCGAGAACAAGTTTGTTGACAACTTACCGCATGTACGGCTCCACTTCGGAAAGGTTGTTCAACACATATAGCATGATAGTGCGCCACTCTTCATGTTTCAAGGTCTTGGGGGTCGCATCACTTGCACTTCCGAGTTGCCCTCGGAAAATGCTGAGGTTCGATTCATTTTCGCCAGCATTGTAACGACGGGGTGGATTGTGCACGCTAGGAAGGTTGTCACCATAGTACGTTGTTGTGAAGTTTGACACCTCCTCCAAAATGTATGCCTCTGCAACGGAAGCCTCAATTTTGCATTTATTTTTACATTTAGTTCGATGAACCTTTAGACATCTCTCAATTGGATAGCACCAACGGCCCTGCACGGGCCCCCCCATTCGTGCCTCATACGGGAGGTGCAAAATCAAATGCTGCATCGGATTGAAGAAGCCGGGTGGAAAGATCTTCTCCAACTTACAGAGCAACACAGGTGCCATTCTTTCCAAGTCTGCAATCACGGTCCGAGATAACTCCTTGGCACAAAGCTGGCGGAAGAAATTGCTCAACTCTGCCAGCACTATCCAGACATGCTCAGGGACATAGCCTCGAACCATCACCGGAAGAAGCCGCTCAAGCCATATGTGGTAGTCATGACTCTTGAGCCCATTGATTCGCATAGTAGATAAGTTCACTCCCCTCCTCAGATTCGCTGCATACCCATCAGGGAACATTAACGTTTGGAACCATTCTAGTACTTCCCTCCTTTGGGGCCTGGTCAAGACGAATTCGGCCTTAGGCTTTCTCCATGTCCTGCCGCCTCTAGGAGGCTTCATTTCTTGCTTTGGTCTATCGCATAACGTTGCCAGATCCACTCTAGCCTTAATGTTGTCCTTTGTCTTATCAGGAATGTCCATGATTGTTGCCCAAAGTGCCTCGGCGACATTCTTTTCAGTGTGCATTACATCAATGTTATGTGGAAGAAGAAGGTCATCAAAATAGGGGAGCCTCAACAAGCCCGACTTATGAGTTCATGCATGTTGCTCACCATATCCCACAAAACCGCGACATTCTTGATTGATCTCGAGAGCATCTATCTGAGCACGAACCGCGGCACCGGTCATCATCTGCGGTGCAGGGTCTATAACTACGACACCTTTCGTAAAGTTCTTGATGTCTCGTCTGAATGCATGGTCAAGAGGGAGGAATTGTCGATGTTTGTCGAACGAAGAATACTTGCCACCCTTCAGCAACCAAATGAACTTCAGAGCTGCCTTGCATACTGGGCATGGGAACTTCCCGTGAACACACCAGCCGCAGAATATCCCATACGCCGGGAAGTCATGCAGGGAGTAGTGGTACCAAACATGCATTTTGAAGTTTCTCTTTGTAGCTCGGTCGTATGTCCATACCACTTCCTCCCAAGCACGGACCAATTCATCAATCACAGGCTCCATGAACACACCCATTTTATTCCCCGGGTGTTCAGGAATTATCAACGACAAGAATATGTTCTGTCGTTGGAAGAGGACGCCGGGGGGGGGGGGGGAGATTGAGGGGGATAACGAACACGGGCCAACAAGTGTATGGGGCGGCCATCATTCCATAAGGATTGAACCCATCTGTTGCCAGCGCAACACGTACATTACCGAGTGCAATCTATCGGGCACTCGGCAAAGGTATTGTTTACCGAGTGCCCGATAGATTGCACTCGGCAAAATTTCAGACACTCGGCATAAAGTAGCTTTCCGGTAGTGTAGGTGAACCTCGATCGATCGCATCTGTTGCTCCACGCCAATTAACATGCACGTCGACTGGCCAATGCATGCAGGTACCTATATATAACTAGCTACGTTCTCCGATCCACGGGCGACGAGTTAATTTGGAACCTTCCGTTGCACAAGTTTTGACTCGATCGGGATCTGCTCCTAGCCGGCGTACCTATATTTGTTAATTTTTCCTCGTGCATTGGAGCTGAGTTTCGATGCTGTGCGCATCAACATGCATGTGTAACTTCAGCTCCAAGCTTGTTTCTGTCACAGGACAAGATTGTGGTTCAGCCGGAAATTATTGAGTTGGTTAATTCGGCCTTTTTCGCCATGCTTTTGCGTTACGCGGCCTAGCAGGAGGATTGATTCGGAGCTTCCATTTCTCCACGCGAGAGTCGCGGATGGGGGATACCTAGCTACATGGCTAGTAGCCCTTCAAAAAAAAATTAGGGCCGGATATCTCTATATAGTGGCAAATATATGAAAATCCTAAAAAATTACTAGAGGCAGTACGTACCCACGGAAGCCCCTCCTTTTCTTCCCTCTTTCAGCTGGGGAAAAAACTTTCAACTTGGTTTTTTTGAAAAACTTCCAATTAGAGCTTTAAAGCTTTCAATTCGCTGAATTTCGATATTTTTCAACTCAGGTTTCAAGACTTTCAACTCAAATTTGAAACTTTGAGCTCGGATTAGAAAATTTTCAACGTTGAATTCGAAGAAAAACCTTTTGACTTCAATTTGAGACTTCCAACTTGACCCAAAAACTTTTCTGTTGGAAATGGAAAATCTTACACCTCAATTTTGTGACTTTTAACTCCGATACGGGAGGAATATTGTCCGGCTCCGGCGAGCAGCTCCCGGCAGTGAGCCTGCACAGTGGTGCCGTGGGCGCCGCTGCATATGTCACGGTGGTGGCACAACGGTAGGGGAAGTTAGGGTTTGAGGATTCGAGAAGAAGGGAGAAAAGGAGCATGCAGCGAGGGGTAGGGGACAGTGGCAGTGGCGAAGCCAGAAAGAAAATAGAGGGTGAGCTCAAAGCATACTGGTGGTGAGAAAGATTAGCGAAGTCATACTCGGAAATAATGTAGTCTAAACGTGAAAAGCGGCCCAAACAAAATAAAATCAAATGAAATAAAAATGTATAAAATAGGTACTTGGAAGTATAATATAAATGTAGATGAATTTAAAATTTTGAACCACTTGATTTAGAGTTTGGATGGCAGAAAATAGGTCATTGGAAGGTTTGCCCGAGGAGACAGTATAGAACAAGATGAATGAGACAATGTTCATTGGTGCTGTTTTTGTGGGTGATGCCTATTGATACGGCTGGGCAGTACAATTTTTGAAACAAGTTTATTATGATTTTAATTTGGTTATGATAAACTGGGAAGGAATCGTGCCGTGGAAATCAACAGTAACTTTTGCTCTCGAGCAACGAAAATGTTTAGAGCGCAGAGAAAGGCAAGAAGTAAGCAAGTAGTAAGCAAAATGGCAAGCATTACTAAAAGTAGGTTGTTGGTTGTTACCAATGGCAGAAGGCTTTTGATTGCTTGTTTTGCTTTACTTTGCTCAAGCAAAATGGCAAGCAGCAAAGCAGCAAATAATATAAGAGCAACAAGTAAATATATAAAATCACTTCTACTTTGCTTGTTGGTTGCCATTGGGGGGAGGTGAGGCTCAAGCCTCACCAAGCCCCCCTGCTGGCTACGCCCCTGGACAGTGGCGACGGGAGAATGGACTCGTGGCAACTGTGGGTAGTGATGGGCAAAGCGAAGAATCATCTTTACTATTATAAAAAAAACGAGTTAGTGATTGTACATCCATTCTCTTCCAATCGCTCTATTCCCTTAATTTTCACCATTATTCACTTTCCAACTAATTAGAGCAATTCTTTTCTATAGCACGATTCTTTATATATTTAATAAGTTTCATTGCAACGCACGAATACGTAACTAGTAGGAGTAAAAAGAAAAGTGCAACAACAGATTCAATGACTCGATCCACTCCAAGTCATGGATACTACTATCCGTCGCTCACATGGCCACGTGCGTGTAACGAATGGCCAAGATCGGCTACTGTGTGGATTGTGGCGATGGATGAAGGTGTCCGCGAGAAGGAGAACTTGAGGGCATCCATTAATTATATACATATATCGATTTCTCAAGAGCCTTTATGTACTCTTCTTTCATCTAGTGTGTCGGAACTGGGAAGCTATTTGAAACTTTTCTACATTTTCCGTCTCTCTCCAATCCCTATTTGCATGATGAGTGGTAGTGTAACTAATAGAGGGGTGGAAAAGGAGCTTTGTCATCTTGTTCTACCTCCGTTACTAATCTTTTTTATTTATGACATCGGACTTCAATGTATATCTTTGAATACGACATTTACTAATTATATATGTTAGTAAAATTATATAAAAAAATATAATAATGTGAAAGAATTTTCGATGACAAATCTACTAATATCATGTCTATATAATACATCATAATACTTTTGTGTATATTATTGACCAAAGTTTTAGAAGACCGGCCATGCGCATTATAAAGCGACTTCTAAAAGAAAAAGGAGGGATTAATTTATACTGTGAAAAGTGAATCCTTTCCTAATGAATATTGGCCTAGGGGCAAAAATGATTTGTTTACAGCCCTGTTGCCCGTAGTTTCAGTGCTCGAACGACAAGGAAATTATGGGAATGAATCATATTCACTCTGACCGTTTAAAGCGTGAGATTTTTTCCCCAAGATTTCTACATATGAAAGTGTTCCAAATGTGGCAGATCATCATAATACGATCGGCAATGAAAACGCCAACTTCGGGCGATTCCGCTCGTCGCTGATCGAGTCCTAGCCTCCTAGGAGTACATGCATGGTCCACGGCGCTGTGCTGTGACCTAAGCAATCGCAAGCTCCTAGGAGTGGCACTAGAGCAACAGTGCTCCCTGTCTTGTCCTTAATTACCACTGTGATAATATTCTCGCAGCACGTACGTCAGGGAGGGAGGGACAGACGACGACGACGGGGAGGCAGGAGCAGCTAGCTAGCGCTGCATGCAGCCTGCAGGTGCACGAATCCACCCTCGCTAGCTTTTCTTTTCCATCCCAAAGATGAGCAGCACAAAGCAGAGCAAGTTCTTGGCCGGTGCAAGCTTTGCCTCCCTAGCGATCTAGCTCCTCTCTTTGTTGTTTGTACGTACCTTGTCTTTCCTTGGGTGGAGATCGATCCCTACGCGCCTTTCTTCAGTAAATTAAGATGGGGGAGGAGCATAGTACCATGCCTTTGATGGGCAATTTTCGGATGGAATAGATCTCATAACCGAAATTATCGCTAGCTAAACTACACTTTTAACACATTCTTATCTACAACGTCAACGTGTATGATACAGTACATATGTTACAGTGATCGCTAGATTTGTTGTAGGATCGGGTACGACAAGTATGCCTTTTTCAATTCAGCTGTGGCTTTTGACTAAAATAACGTTGTAGCAGCTGTTAGATTTTCCTGAGGATTTCAGTTTAAAAAAATAAAGAAAAAAGTAATAAAAACACTATTATATCTCACAGATGATACAAAAGAAACGGGGGAAAAGGGAAACAACAAGAAAAAAGACGCGTTAAGAAGTCAACATGTTTCAAAACGGCTTTTGGCTTCTTTTCAGAAGCCTTGTTGTTTGCAACAAGGCCAAAATCTTTCCCCTAGTATTAGCAATACAATGCAACAGAAAACATAAACCCACAAGCTTCAACAAAGTCAAGAGCTAAAGATCACTGTTGTGGCTACTGACCAAACAGCATATGAAGGGACTAGCTAGAAAGAGATAGAAACAGGAGAGAGAGTTCGTATGTAAAATGAATGGATACCCCTTTCTCATACCCATCTTAGGGGGTTTATATACATGAATGGGGTAAAACGAGGAATTCCCAACCTACTCCTTTGATAATTACAAAAGGTGAGGGTACATTAGTACATTCATATATACTATTTGGCCTATTACATATTGAGCCAGTTGTAAGACCCAATCATGGGGATTGGGCCATCCTTACAACAGTATTCCCTCGACAGCAAGTGCGGAGGTCCCGATGGGCAAGCTGACATAACCAACTATCTTAGCCCCCCGTCCCCCGCTAACAAGCACGAAGGTCCTGATGTGCGGGCTGATCAAATTGGTACCTCTAGCCCCGGGGATGTGGATGCTTTAAATCTGCCGGCGCCAGGTTCTTTCGCTTGGCTCAGACTTGAGCGGCGCATAGGCACACGCCACCAAGGGCACGGTCATGCCATCAATGTCCTATTTCCAACGTGGGCGGCACATGAAGGCAGAGTCGTGGGGCAAGCTGCCCCTCCGAGGCGATGCCTACGAGGAGGGTGGTGAAGTCCCACAAGCAGCCGAAGGCACCCCGTGGAGGTGGAGCTTTTGAGGCGGAGTTGTGGGTCGGGCCGCCTGTAACACCCCACATAACTATATGGGATACTACTATGGAACGTCATCGTCAAAATGAAGAAATAATGAGAACAACAAAAGAAATCACAAAGAGTTTAAAACTTTATTAACACTTTAATAGAGAACCGACGGAAGCTGGAATAAATATTTTAAAACATGGGACCGGTCCACTTCTAACTAAATAAAGAACAAATGAAACGACAAAACAGTGGCAAACCACGGTGCTGAAAAACTCGAGTGCTCCCACCCATGCATGATGCTATCACTCCACTGCCCTTTTACCTGAGACTGAAAAGAGCAAGCGTGATATTTGGAAATCTCAGCAAGTACCCAACAACGGTCGCAACACAGAGAGTAAAGACAAGTAATGCAACCATGTGAATTAAAGGACAAGCATCACAAGTAAACAGCGGGTACAAGATGAAAGCAACACACAACTGATATCGGAGATACTGTCATAAATGGAAGATAGATATCATGGAGACTGTGTATTAAAGATAGTTGTTATGTGACAAGTTATATAACTACTGGCCGGTCCAATCGCTCGCTCATCTCATTAAAAAACACTCCTCTAGAAAATCACTACTGGCAACTAATGGCTAATGCAGCAATCGCTCTCCGGTTTGACCACCAACCATGGCCGGTCTGACCACTTAGCACCTGACAGCAGACCATAACTTTGTAAATTCAGACAAAATTAAACTCCAACAACACAATAACTAGAATTACAATGTCAAATACTTATCACCAACATAGAGTTACCATCACATAGTCTTATATTTGTGTGTGTGTGTGTGTATAGTGCTTCACTACAAATCAGTGGCAGACTCAAGACTCTAGACAAGATAGTGCTAGCCACCTTTCGCCTGAATTTGTCGCCCGAATTGCTAGTGCATGCCGGGTTGCCGATTGCATCCATCTCGATCTGTCCTTAATTAAGGCCAACAGCAGTAGTGGTCAGGGGGCTTCAATTCGTCGGCCATAGCTACTAGTCGCGTTCCCATGCACCGGCGATGGATCCACCCATAGCTACAATGATGTACGGTTTTATAAATATTAGGATTTTGCTGTGCTCGGCCTTATTTTATTGATCAAGACAGACAAATGACATAGATCACTACTACAAAATAAGTTATATTGGACGTTTTATTATAAATGGTTTCTTAAGAGCTATTTGTGATAACTTTTTCTACGGTAGTGAACCATTCGTTCCTTGGCCCAAAGGACAAAGCTGAAGCTTGAATGCACGCATGCATGCATGTGCAGCAAGCGAGAGCTAGCTTGGGACAGCTGAGAGGGGAGGGCCTTTATTAGGCTTTTGTACGTGGTCCTTCAACCTCGAATGCGAAATGGAAGAGGAAGTGAGTGGCTGAGTGCAGCACATATATATACATTGTACGTGACGCATGCATGCTTTGCGGTAGTAGTGGAGCTAGCTAGCTAGGTAGGTGCATGATGCCAATGACGCGAACTACGGGAGGATGGGCCCTGACCTATATGGTGTCCGGCGGGCGGGTACTTTGTTCTGCCGCATCGACCCGTCGTCGTCACCACGCACGCCGGCCCGGTGGTTTGTACATATATGTCCCCCACACAATTAAGTTGATCTTTATGTGTGTACTTCCCACCAAGATTAATTCCCTCGTATTGCATGCTTTCGGTGGTGCTCAGCTCGGCTGGGCTGAATTTTTGTGGTTTATAACTGAATTTTTACTGTAGATGGCTAAAATTATACTGTAGCTGATGGTGGTTTATTGGCACAATAAAATTTAAAAAAATAAAAATAGATTAACCCAACACGTATAATGCAAACGAATATGGAAAAAAGAACCGGCAAAAAAGTTAAAAAATCCGAAAAGTCAGAAAAAGATGAAAATTAGGAATAGTGAAAAATAAGTCAGAAGCCAAAAACCCAAACCCAAACAAGCAGGGCCAAAATCCACAGTGGTTACACGTACAGTTGATCAGGCTTAGCTTGAGGCTACATGGGGCAGTTGATCAAGCCGAGCTAGGTTCACATATGCTCTTTAATTAAGAAAAAAACATTTATGGGACAATTGTATTAACTAGCTAGCCGATGCACCTGCGCAATTGCAATGTGTGTAGTACAGTATAATGTATAAATGTTCTTTGCGCAGCTCCAAAATTCGAAATTCTTATTTTGCAAACAAAATACATTTGAGATATGTATATTTGATTTCATATTAAGTTAGCACAGTTTTATTTTGAGATCTCTCTCCCTCATATGAAAGAGAGGATTGGAGATCTCTCTCTCGTCTAGCAAATTTAGTGCTGCTTATCTCTTTTTTATTTTTTAAATTAATATATCTCTAAATCCCTCAAATTAAGGGCTATAGGCTTTTCATTTATTTTTGTGAGAATTTCTATCATATTCGTTTTTTCTTGGCAGTTGTAAATCACCTATTATCAACTTTTATTATATCATATAATTCACACTACCTGGCACTCTATCCGGTCCAAAAAAAAAGTAATTATTTTTAAAAAGGAATTTTTTTAGTTTGCAAATCCTTGTTGTTTTAGCTTTTCGAGCAACTTTCCACTAAATACCTCTGTCATGCATGCGGCTAAAAAACATGATGGTAATCCTTGATGGATGTTTTGACTTCAAATTTAAATTCAAATTCATTCACAAATGGTAGTACATGGATATGTGATAATTAAGTTATCATTTTCGGATGCACGTCAACCTACGAAAAGTGTTAGTTGCAGTGTACCGTGCGTGGTTGCCTGGGCTACGTACTAGTAATCGGTCACTAACCCGTACGGCAGCTGGCATGCATCAAAGTTGCAAAATTTCTACTACTCGCATAGTCGGATGGTAGGAATATTTTGCTGCTAGGGATCTGTGCTCCTAGAGAACACCGCAAGTGGCGAGAAAAAGATTTGAGGTGGCCCCGATCACTAACGGACTGCCACAAACCTGCATGAAATGATCTCATCGAGTAGACTGGCTTAGGCTTTAGCTTAGGTTGTAAGTTGTAACTGGCTTTTAAATATATATTTTTAAGGCAAATTTTATCAAAAAGTATTGTACGAGTTTAGTTATATCGGTTAAAATTATACGTGACTATTTCATTCTATGTATCATCTCTCGCAAACAGCCAGAAATCAAAAACCATAAACCAAAAGCCAAAGTTATAACTCAAAATAATCCACCCGTGCATATCTAGGACAGCTGCTGCCTCTGCGTCCGGCTTTGTTAGAGATGACACATCACCTTATGCTTGCCCATTT
Source organism: Dendrocalamus latiflorus (assembly GCA_017311315.1). Lineage (NCBI taxonomy): Eukaryota > Viridiplantae > Streptophyta > Magnoliopsida > Poales > Poaceae > Dendrocalamus > Dendrocalamus latiflorus. The sequence continues at coordinate 601,237 of CM029670.1, read as the reverse complement.
TATAGTACTACATATGTTGGACTGGGGCACGATCCACATCGGGCAAACTGCCCGTCGAGCAAACTACCCACCAACCGCACAGATCGGATCAAAGATTGTTAGAACATGTGATGATTGTGATTAAAAATAATGATGAATAATTGATGTATGTGTTCTTTTGAGCTGATGGCTTATGACTTAAATATATAAATTTTGACTGGTCACGAGAGGCAGTACACAGAGGGAAATAGTCGCATGCGATTTAGGCCGGTACAGCTAAACTCAGTACATTTTTTACTACAATTTTTCTATTGACCATGTCTTGAAAAACACACTATTTAAAAGCTAGTTACTGTAGATAGTACAAGCATAAGCCAACTTTAAGTCCGAAAGAACCCAGCCGATATTTGGATTGCTTTGTAATTTGTGTTTGCGAAAGTTTCGGTCGATCGCAGTCAAAGGTCTTGAATACGAGTGACCTCGTTCAGTTCTAAGTTGCTCCGAATGGCTTCGAGTGGTGTTCGTTGGCTCCTAGTGGTTGTGATCGCTCGGAGTGGTTTTGGCCTACTTCGAGTGGTTTTGCTTTGCTACGAGTGGTTTTAGTTACATACGAGTGATTTTCATCTGCTCCTAGTGGTTTTGGTCTATTTCAAGTAGTTTCAAACCAGTCATATTGGGTCCGAGTTGCATCGGGCGGTTTCGAGTAGCAACGGAGTATCGGACGGTGTCCGAACATCGGACGGCACTCGATTGGCATTGGAGGATCTCATGGCTGGCTTCGACCTCAAAGAGTGATGGACCAACCGATGTTTACAACCACTTAGAGTCATTTACGACCACGTAACTTTGACGACAACGGACTTCGACCACTACGGCTTTCAACCACTGCAGTACGAGCACCGTAGCATGACTATAGAAGAACGACCACGTCTGTTTTGACTACGCCTGGCTTCGACCACGGCAACTCGACTACAGCATTCCGACCACGATAGACTTCAACAACGTCCAACTTTGACCACATTTGACTTCGACCACTGAAGGTAATCGCAGCTATAGTACTTTTTCATGGTCGTAGCTACAATACTGTTTCATGGTCATAGATTTTACTAGTTGATAGTCGAAGGCTTTACAGTCAATAGTCGTAGACTTTGTGGACTGCTATTGTAGTCGTAGACTTTGCAGCCTACTGTCGTTGTTTTTGGTAGTCGAATGCTTTACGATCAGTTACCGTAGGTTTTACGGTCGGTACTAGTAGACTTCATTGTCGGTTCGAGTATTTTACTTCTTGCGATCTTCGGGTACTTCGAGTACTCGTGTTAGACTAGTGGGATGACTGGCTGATGCTCGGTGGTCAGGTGCATATTTTGTATGTCCTAATCTCATGTCTTGACTCCACGGCACCAGACTTCGAGTACTCGTGTTAGACTAGTGGGATGACTTCATGACACGGTTCACAACTAACATGTACAATGACAAGGACCATGCAACAAAGTTAAACGTGCACAACTATTCTAAACAACAAGATTAATCTCACAAGGGACCCCAGTGAACCCTATTGAGTGGAGTGGTTTTAGGCTTGTAACCATCAGCAAGCTTGCGCCATTACCATTGACTTGCCCTACCTTGGCTTCCTCTCACGCGTAGAGAAGAGGATGGCGATCAACGACCTGGGGCTCTCAACGCGTGCGATCCAACGGAAGCTCGAGCGCCTATTAATTAGTGATCTCGGAAAAAAAACTGTGGAAAGATTTGATGAGCCAATATACAGTAGCCATTGCTGGTATATATATTTTAGCGAGCTAGCTAGGGTGGTAACTAGCTAGTAATTAAGGAAGTGGGAAAGGGGAATGATGCACGCACTAGATCCAACAACCGAATCGAATCAAAATGCAGCGTGAGTTGCTAGCGATGGAGCTAGCTAGTTGCTTTACGTACGTGGGGGAGAAAAGCTGAGGGGGATCAAGGGCGGACACGGAGCATGTTTGTCAGGGCAGAGCTGATCGATGCAGCTTAACTTGCATACATGCAGGTTTGTATGGGCAAGCTCTAGCTTAGACCCTGTTTGGTACAGCTTCATCAACAGCTTCATGAGCTGTTGTGAGTTATTTTTTGCCAAACACCCTTTTTGCAAACAGCTTCATGGATGAAGCTCCTTAAATCATGCTCTCACAAGGGAATGGGATGGGGTGAAGCTGAAAATAGTAGCTTTTCACAACTCTCTCCCTCAGACTCGCAGTTCTAGGAACCCACTGCCCTTGTAGTTGACAGAAATTACAGCACTTTGCCACTGGGTCCCACGCCTGTTTCCTCTTCTCCCGTTCGCACTTCTCTACCGTTCGCACTGATTTTTATTTTTTTATTTTAATTTTTTAATTCATACTCATTCAAATATATTATTTTTTAATTCATATGACCATATACAAACATACAACTCCAAATGTTAGAACAAGTCAGGTAGACAGGGGCATCTTGGACAATTGCCCTCTCTCAGCCATGCATGAAGCTGTTGGTGAAGCTGTTTTGCCAAACAGTTTTCCAAAACAGTTTTAGCTTCACCGGTGAACCTGCTCGTGAAGCTGAAACAAAAAAACAACTTCACTAGTGAAGTTGAGCTGTGCCAAATGGAGCCTTAATTAGGTCAGTTTTACATATGCAGCGAGCGAGCTTGCATGCATGCATTGGTGTTCTCCACTAGCTAGCTCACCCCAGCTCTCTCTCTCTCTCTGTGTGCGCGCGCGCGCGCGGCGCGTCCGTGTGTGTGTTGGGGACAAAGACCGGCTCTTCTGGGGCAATGATTTATGCATCATGGTCACCCACTGTAGCCCAGCAGCACTCCAATGGAAACCTTTGGCCACCATCAGCCTCAAGGCAACAGGATCTTCCTCTCTTTCATCTTGCCTTTATTCCTCTCTCTTTCGCCCCTCTCTCCTACGTCTCTTCCATCTTTAATTTTTCCCCTCCAAGGAAGTACGTACGTACTTCAAACCCGGTATCTACAGCAGAACCTCGATCTTCTAGCTAGTCTAGTAACTTAGCAGTTTCCAAGAAAAAAAAAGTCTAGTGACTTGCCAAATTTTACATGAAGAGAAGTACATGATACACATTTCTGGGCCGGGCTACCTAATGGCCATGTTAATAAGCCATTAATTAAAGTTTCACCCCTCCACCAATTAAGTAATGAAGAAGCTTGTCCGAGCTCAAAAGCGTTCATGCATGCATGTGTTGTGTAGGGTGAAATTATTGCATCCTAAACCACTGCCGACCTTAAAGTGCACAAAGGAGAGTATGGATCAAAAGCTGAGAGGACATTTTATGGTCTGTGTCGATTTGGTCGGCTGATACCTAAAGGTCGCAAACGAACTATATATATAGCCATATTTTAAGCAAAAGAACATAAGGTATGCTGGCCCAGAGTCCCACTCGCTCACTCAACTTCACGGTGGACACACGCATACAGTGGTTTCTTGCCTGAGTAGGGAACGAAGGCTTTCTTGCCTGAGTTGAGAACGAAGGCAAACAGATTGCTTTTGTGTGTGTGTGTGTGTGTGTGTGTGTGTGTGTGTGTGTGTGTGTGTGTGTGTGTGTGTGTGTGTGTGTGTGTGTGTGACGCTATCTTCTTGCGTCTCTAAAGCTTTTCCTCAATCATTCAGCTCAACTAACAATCTCACTGATTACATGAAGGAAATATGCTGGATGGTGCGGTCAGTGACTAACCTCTTGATCCGCTTTTCACTCCACGCCTCAACCTGTGCACCGACTAATTTAATTCCTACATGCAGCTAGATGCAAAAGTTCACTTCAACATGTGTCGTACGTGTACAGCGCCATGCACTCCCTAACAAACAAAGTTGAACTGGCAATTAACATAACAAAACATTCTTGCTAAACACAAATGCAGCAAGATTATTCTAACAACACTGTATGTCTAGCAAGAAAGATGTCGCGGGATAATGCCACGTGCCACACCATCTCGAGGGTATGCCTGTTATGAACTCCATATATCTTTGTCGGTCGTCACCAAAATCTCCGGCGTCCCTATGAGGTCCTTAATCTCTGGTGAAGCTACTATTTACGCCGAGCAAGCAATGTTGACAAGGAATGGAGAGAATAGTCCTCAAGGACTAATATGTAATTTTTTATTTCCTGGGGTTATCTGTGGGTTATCAGGAAGGCTATGGTCTTTGTAATGCTTACTCTCATAGTATAATTCAGTGCTCTTTTCCTTAAAAAAAGATCTTTACGCGCAAGGAGACTATATATATATTAAAGAAAGTTATAATTGCCACCAGCTAGATATATATTATCTATTTGTTAAGGAGCATAGATGAATAAGGGCTAAAGAGATCGCTTTCTCTGAGGATACCCTCAGGCTATATATAGTGCTCCCCTAACGCAAGAGAAAAAAAAAACTAAAAGGAGACAAGCTACAAGATATGCCAAGTTGCTGCCGCGATCGAGCTTTTGATGCGCGCTAGGGTAGACCAATCAATATAATTAAATCTCTATTCCTCGTGTTTATTGGTTATTTTCGCTTGGTTCAATTCCACAACATTGGTCTTAGGACAAGTTATATATAGCGTGGACTGAAGGGGATTACTATTGGGCAGTAGTCCGCTGCAAATGAAGGCAGCAGTCATCGTCCCTGCCTCACCTCCGAAAACTTTAGACAAAAATCCCCCCCCCCTCCAACTTAAAAAAGTCAACCCAAAATTGCAAACTTCACCTAAAAAAATCCAAAAATTAACCCTAGATTTAGAACTTTCAATCGGAAATTTTGAAACATTCACCCCACAAATACAATGGCTGGCACCAATGTGTGGCCGAGATGCCAATGTGGGCAGTTGGGTGCACCTGCTTAGCTTGGCTACCCAGGGGGGCAGTGGTGAAGCAAGGCACGGCGGAGGTGACTCCTAGCAGTGTTAGAGGGCAGGCAAGGTCATGGGAGGAGGAGGTTAGTCAATGCACCGGTGAGGCAGCTGGGTGACATACACATAGGTGGCTGCAAGGGAAGTGTTTGTTAGGGGAGAAGCTAGCAAACGCTATCCGGTCAGATCCCATCTAAATGGGATACATCTCCACCGTCCAATATGGATGTCAACACTACTCTAGCCTATTTTCCTAGCCACCCATCAACGTCTACCTTATCAAAACACTGAGAACCGGATTTCTCCATCTCTCTCTCTTTGAGAACCGAACTCCACCATTTCTCTTTGAGAACTAGACTTCTCCATCTCTCTCCCTCTCTTTGCACTTTTTGTAGGGTGAGCTGAAGCAATTGAGGAGGAGGTCATGGCGGTGCTCTATGACCAGCGACAGGGGTTGAGCGCATGGCCATTGAGGGCCGTGACCAAAGAGGGACAGGCGGTGAGGGGACCACGGTGGTGTAGCCAGATCACACCTGATCCGGCGTCTCAACTAGAGAGGGGCAGGGTGGAGCGGTGACCAGGTAAGGATGTGGCCGGAGAGGGGCAGGCGGCAAAGGGGAACACAACGGCATAGACGAAGAGGGGCCACTAGAGCAGCAACTGGAGAGAGGTGCAATGATGCGGGCCATCTACACCATTCACAGCAGTGATGGGTCGCCGCGCACCTCCAACTCCTTTGACCATCTCCATCACCCTCCTCTCCATGTCCCGTCCCCGCGCGATGCTAGCCAAGGCAGGCACAAGCACCGCGGCTATCGTAGTCACAGTGAGATCATCGAAATTCGCAAAACTTTTTGGTACTTTTCGGTTGAAGCTTGTCAAAACCCAGCAAGCTTGTGGAAATTTCTTGAAACTTTTGAGTTGAAACTTGATGAAACTTTTTGAAACTTTTGGGTTGAAATTTGATGAAATCTACTGAAACTTTAGGGTTAAAAGTTGATGAAACCTGTTGAAATTTGCTAAAACTTCTTAAAACTTTTGGGTTGAAACTTGATGAAAGCTATTGAAATTTTAGTGTTAAAAATTGATAAAATCTGTTAAAATTTGATGGAACTTCTTGAAACTCTTTTGGCTGAAACTTGAATTCGATAATATGAAACTTGGTCTTGAAACATTTTAAAATTTTCTAGAAACACGTGAAATTCACTAAACCTAAAACCTTTTTAAATATTTTAATAAAACTATCTGAAATTTAATGAAACATGTTGCTATACTGTTGTAACGATGTACTACTCTCTCGTTATCTTTCTTTGTTAGGGTTTGGACAGGTGGTGATGGGTACGCATGAAGCATCAGGCAACTTCACGGACGGTGGACGCAGGCGTCCGCGGGCGTCCTCGACCTCGAGTTAGCATTTTCGTGGATTGAATTATTAACTCGACTCCACGCACGCACGGACGTACGGGCACACTACCATGGGCAGGGCAGTAGCACCAACGGATATTAAGGGCTTTATGGTAAACTCAATGGCCATTCTTATCGTATAAAGCACCATAACCTCCAAACGAATGATCGAGCCGAGCTAAAACCTCCACCCCGGCCGACCTCATGCTCACAACCCCCCTCTTCTCCGCGGCCATGGAGCACCAGCAGAGAGAGAGGGAGCTCCAGCTTCTCCTCCAACCCACGACAACTCCTCGAGACGCCGCCGCCTTCCACGCGAGCCCCTCCGACCACCCGCAGCTCGACCTGAGCCTGTCCATGAGCATTGGATCACCACCGCCGTCGCTGCCGCCATCGACCGATCAGGAGAAGGCCGCGGCGAAGGCAACCAGGGCGGACGTGCAGGCGCTGAAGCGTCAGACGACGGAGCAGTCCCGGCTGGCGTCGGCAGAGCGGGCCTACGCGGAGCGCGTGATGGAGCTGGCGCAGCGGGAGCTGGAGCTGGCGGAGCGGGAGTTCGCGCGGGCGCGGGCCATCTGGGAGCGCGCTCGCGGCGAGGTGGAGAAGGTGGAACGCATGAAGGAGATGGCCGCCGCGCGCCGGATCGGCTCCGCCGCTCTCGAGATAACCTGCCACGCATGCATGCAGAGCTTCCACCCCTAGCTCCTCCTCGTCGTCGTCATCTCTATCTCCTCAGCTTAGCTAGTAGCACGACACCATATACCGCGCTCGCGTGTCTGTAATTCTTCACACTAGCTTATTGCTTATATTAGCTGTTGTTTAATCTGTGAGTGCTTTAATTTGGTGTTAATTAATTCAGCTTCTTCAGATCGTCTGGTTGATGCATGTGTCAAGGTAGCTAGGGAAGATAGATGTTCAATTTAATTCTTCTCTCTTGCTTTGATCGATGTTGTTGGCTCCATCGTTTCCAGCCTGAAAAGATAAGGGAATCTAGCAGTTGAGCTAAGCTAGCTTTACTTAGTGCTTTACATGCTAGCTGGAGTACTGGCTAGCACCTGTTTATTAGGACAGATGAGGCTCTCCAAGCTAGCTAATTAGTTTTTTTTCTGTAGAAACAATTGTTGAGGTGACTGCATCCCTACTTTTTTTTTTTGTAGAAATGAAAGATTCTGGGTAGGACTTGTTGTTTTCAACATGTAGCTTATGATTTTTTTTCGAACAAATAAATATGACAACTTCTCTACTGTTTTTTCGAAGTGATTCATCATAACAGCCTTTTTGAAAAGGTTTATCGACATTCGCTTCATTCGCACAAACGTTCAACTAGAATAAAATATCACCCGACACAGTTGAAAAGAACCCACCACTTATGTAACAGAGACATAGGTCATGAATTCGAGACATGTCGCATGCATTTACAGGAGAAAAGAACAATTATTGTAGTTGGAAGTTTGGTGGAAAAGAAACTAAAATGAGCGTATAGGTGGACCATAGTCTAGACGATATCTAGTCCACGTCGTAGGCCCAATTAACCCTATCCATGAGGGAAATTAAGGCCCTGTTTGGCACAGCTTCATCAACAGCTTCATGAACTGTTGTGAGCTGTTTTTTGCCAAACACCTTTTTTGCAAACAGCTTCATGGATGAAGCTCCTTAAATCATGCTCTCACAAGGGAATGGGGTGGGGTGAAGCTGAAAATAGTAGCTTTTCACAGCTCTCTCCCTCAGGCTCGCAGTTCTAGGAACCCACTGCCCTTGTAGTTGACAGAAATTACAACACTTTGCCACTGGGTCCCCACGCCTGTTTCCTCTCCTCCCGTTCGCACTTCTCTAATGATTTTAATTTTTTAATTCATACTCATTCAAATATATTATTTTTTAATTCATATGACCATATACAAACATACAACTACAAATGTTAGAACAAGTCAGGTAGACAGGGGCATCTTGGACAATTGCCCTCTTTCAGCCATGCATGAAGCTGTTGGTGAAGCTGTTTTGCCAAACAGTTTTAGCTTCACCGGTGAAGCTGCTCGTGAAGCTGTGCCAGACGGGACCTAACTGTTGAAGTATCCGATCTTAGGATGTTTGATTTCTGCGAACAAAATTTGACACGAAAGCCAGTAATTCTGAGATAGACTGTCGAACAAGAGAGGGGTGGAATGGCAGCCTTGTCAAAAAATGGTGATAGCTAGATAAACGAGCAAGATTAGATACAGTAACCATGAGCTGTTTCTTGCACGGTCACTCAGTAGACTCTTACCAATGAATAGTTGCAACCTGCAAGAAGAAAGAGAAGACATGCATAGATGCCATACGCAATGTGTTGGTGCTATCATTCCGATGCCAAGATGTTGGCACTCGGCAGAAAGGATTTCTACTGTGCTGCTACAGCTCCTTTCTTTTCTTTTCTTTTCTTTTCCTTCCGTTAGTTCTGACATTTCTGGGAAGCAGTAGGGTATGTATGTTGATGCTACCCATGGATCGACTTCGCGTGAGAAACACTATGACAAAACCATGTACCACACGTATAGTATCGTTGAAAAGTTATCAGGAGGTACTAAGAATTTATGTGTAATTTAGTGATAAGGTACCGGTACCTTTTAGTACCTTCTAAGGATAATAAAAACTCTCATAGTAAATTAGTAATATATGTAAATAGCACACTTGTAGGAAGATCAATTGTACAAATGTTCCAAGAACTTCATTGCTCAATTGTGTCGTTTTGGTCCTCGAACTAGAATTATATTGTGAGAGGTCTTTCAACTTGCTTAATTACGCTACTTAGGTCTATCTGTTAAGTCACGAGGATACCGTGGTGGAGACCTTGAAGCTGCTTAATTGTACTACTTACGTCCTTGAACTTGTTTAATTGTACCACTTGGGACATGCTCAATTAAAATTGAAGTTGAAGGATACAAGTAGCACACGTGGACAAGTTAAACGATATCTTCTGCAATTTAATTATCTAGCTAGGAATTGTACATAGTTCAGAGATATATGCAATCTATTCAATCAGCGATGCTGGTAGAGTAAAGTGCCATAATTTCGAATCCAGAAGAACATTCTGCTGCCAGTAGTAACAAATGATTGTTGCGTTATGCGTCGTGGAACCAGGGGAGGTGCTCCCTTTCATTGTTTTGATCTAGACCAGACAGACTGAGGTGCACAATCTCTGGAAAAGTACTGACATGGAGCCAAAACAAAACATAGCTAGCAAAGTCTGCCCATGTGCACTGCCTTTTGCATTTAGAATTTTGTTCTCACATAACCACATTGGTTTATATGTGGTTTCTAGCTAGGACTAACATCATGGTTATTTAGTTTCTTTGCATATGGCGCCATTGCCGATCTCTTCCAGAGAGTGCTTAATCATGGTTGCCGACAGAGCAATATTAGAGAATTGTCCTTATTATTGCAACGAAAGTTCATCCCCGCGGTAGAGAAATCGCAAAACAGTACCTATTTCACAGCATTCCTTAGAGTTTCTTTGTAAAGGGTTTATGTTTTTTGAGCAGTTTTCCTATCCTTGAGGAGGTACCAAGAGGTACAAGGTACCAAGAGGTACCAAATTAGATCCAGCCGTTCAATCAGTGTGATCAACGGCTCAAAATTTGGTACCTCTTGGTACCTTGTACCTCTTGGTACCTCGCGTCCGGTACCACTAGGTACTGTCAAATCTCAGCCGTTCGATCAGTGTGATCAACGGCTCAAATTTGGTACCTCTTCCCCCTCAAGGATGGTAAAATTTCCCATGTTTTTAACAGACTGTAAGATAGCAAATATTAACATGCTAGTGTTAAGCGACAACAGAATTGGCAAAATAAAGTCATCTGCTTAGATGTGATGCTTTTCGGAAAGAGAAGATACACAAATTGTAAAATAATTCAGGATCTAATCTACACCAACCCATTACTAACTGTAGTTTCTTTACAATCTGTGCAGTTCTTATGTAGCCAATCCCAAATTCGGTGATTTGATATTTTGGTGTCGGCCTTCGAAAGATCCAGAATATGCGAACATTGATCAGAAACATGAATGTGTATATCCAACGGAAACATGCATATAGATGATCCAAAACGAGGAACCTGGCAAACAGAAACTAACAGATGATCAACTAGCAGGGTAGCTTTCCCCTCACAGGACAAAAGGAAACGAACAAAGGGGAAGCAGATGGCCTGAGCTCAGACTGAAAAGGACAGATATATTGCATGCATGTATAGAACGGCAGCTTCCCACATTACACTCTGTAGATCTCATGTATGTCTTGTGGAGATAAGCTGAATCTGTAAGCAGGCACTATGCTTCTGGACTGGCCTTCCAGAGAAATCTACTGATGAAAGAGCATCTCAGGTATACTGGTGATTGGTGAACATCACAAAGCAGAGAACCATAAGAACATAGCCATTTCGTCAGCTGCACAGACCAAGGTCCTTGCTAAAGAAACTAACAAGCACAGCTGTAATCCACAACCGGCCTGGAGGCCAATCGACGAAACGAACGCCTCGCAAAGGGGTTTACCGACAGAGTCAGGAGATCTTATCCGATCGAAACAAGCAAGAAGAAGATTGAGATTTACGCTAGCTACTCGATGTGCCGATGACTAACGAGATAGTGAGATGACACGCAGTTAGCATGGCAACTTGACGAGCAATGGGGCTGTATGTCTCAATGAACAGGCAAGGGGTCCCTGTGGCCACTCATGGTCACTCACAGGGCCCCTGCATGTGCAGTGTTGGGCTCGATCAAATTGTGTCTCTTCTTTTGGGTTTCTAAAAACTATTTTTTGATTTTTCTACAGTAATTAACTTTCAAATATAATGTCTTTCGAAGGTAAGATGTATAAGTTGATTATATATATTATACATTATAGCGACTTCATTTATATCGATCACAATCGCACGTAAGTTTCTATTATCCCGTATTCTCTCTCACGAGAAGTTCAAAAACCATAACCGAAACCAAACAGTCCGTGTGTACGTGCGTCCAACCACGAGGGACCCCTCTAGCTGCATGTGCAACGCACGGCTGACCCGCTGCTCAAATGATGAAATCCCGAAAGGCCCGCGAAACTGAACAAAGACAAGTTCACTCACCAAGAAACTATCAGACGGCGGGCTAGTCAAGATGATTGTTCAGTCAGACCAAACAGCAAATCTGTGAGAGAAATGCGCAAACAACGATATCGGATGATCCCCGTCGCACTTGCCAGAGTGAAATGATCGATCAACTGCCGATGGAGGCAACCAAGGATGGCGACGTAGGCTCGATCCATCCATGATCACTGCGAGGTGACAAGGCCATTTGAGATTACAAGACCTGAGACAACGGTGGGCTAAGTTTGTCATCCATGGCAGAGGCCTAAGCTGAGCAGCACCGCGAAGTGGACGGGCACGTTGTTGGTTGGGGTAAAGCGAGTCGCCGTCAGTCGATTCCTAGAAGAGAAAACCAACAAGGGGAAGGGAGGAATCGGCAGGCAGTAGAGGGGACACAGGAAACTGTTCTGCCAGTTTACCACCGCGCATGAGGACTGCAGCCTGCATTGAGGCCGGTACTAGTACCAGTACCTTGTAGCTCATCAGCCCAGCTGCAGGGGCTGGGTGAGAGCAGTGTCAGCCGGATCCCTCCGGCCAAGAGCAACTCAACCTCACGAACTCAACGAACACAGAATGAACGTGAGAGAATTTTTGGCGCTGTGCAAACTGCCTCAGCTTTTCTGTTTATTGCTTCCTCTTTTATAGCAATTACATACATGCAGCAAGTAAAGCTAATCACTAAATACTTGTAGAAACTGACTACTAATTGCATTAGAAACTGACCACTAATTGTATGAGAAACTGACTAATTACTTGATGTAACTGACCCACTACGAACTTCATGCAGACATGAAAATAATGAGCAATAACACAAGTTTACAAAAGATGTTAACAAGCAGGGCTAGGAGTCCGATTGGCTTGCATGTACAGGCTCAAAATCCAAGTGAAAGATGATGTGTGTAATCGGCATGGATTGTTCTGAGGGAATATGAAGGATACACTGCATGCAGATGGCTCCCTGGATTCTAATCTGAGTTAGGGTGTGACTCGTATGTTACCCTTTTAGGATTTAGAAAGATCTGTCATAAAAAGTGCTAGATAAATTTTACTAGGATTAGAACTCCTACTCTTATTTACATTAGGATTCCTAATCTAATTTGAAGAAGAGCTAGAAAAGATTATGTAAATAATAGGGGTGACCTAAGAAAGTAACCAAACAATCAAGCCTACCCATCCAAAGATAGAGAATGTACGAAAGGACTAGATGCTAGGATATTTCTTAACACTAGATTCTTACCTACTTGTTGTAACAAAGCACATCACCCCATCTTATAGCTTGTGTCAACATCAGTGAATTGTTATACGAGGCAATATGGAAATGAAGCGAGCAGGGGCTTAGCGTGAAATACCGGGAAAGAAATGGATTGGTGGATAAAATTTACTTTTTCCAAAGAAATATGTTAATTTAGTTGCTGAACTATGTTAGTTGCGTTTGTCTATCTCGGATTTAAAAAGGAAAGGAAACATGTGGAAACAAGAGTTTTGCAGGAGGAAGTACAGGAAATTCAGGTGTTTCAAACGTGTGTCAAACTTGTTAAACTAGTCATCAACCCGTGCATTAGCATGATTCTTTTGAAATATATAGGATCAAGTATAGCAAGTCAGAGAGAGGTAAATGACTCTTTCAAAATCTTCTTCTAAATATAAACAACAACGTATAGAAGAAACACAAATTTATAAACTCGTCAAAGTCCACAACCAAAGAAGGTAAAACTTGAGAAAAGTAAGCCAACACCAATCATACCCCTAATTGCTAGTGGTCAAATCTCTATCGGTTAGTGGTCAAACCTCTAGGTGGTGAATAATAAAAACAACACGATTTAAAAACCAAGAATCATATAATTTTTTATCTAATGATCCAAATGATTTAAAACTTGGCATGCATCTTCTCTAGAATGTCACGAAGCTATTCCAATCAATGATCAAGAGAATTGTTGCTAAAGTTGTGACCTTTTTTCTATTTGAAAAAATGTTGCACCAAAATCGGCAAAAGAGGGAAACCTCAATCTGCTCTTGCTCGTGAGTCTTTGATGATCTAGATGACTTTATATGGGTTCTCACATGTCATAACAAGCTAAATCACAATACGAATCTAACCCAAATCACCAACAAGAGCAAAACTCTAAAATCATCTCTTTCTTTCTCTCTCAATTGATCAATCGAAGAAAACCGAGCAAACTCAAAATTTTCCTCTAGATCATACCTAGATGGATGGAGATATTATCTTCAAGAGATATCTCTACCTCTTACATGCCCTTGACACCAGAAAAGATCAAAAGGAGAGAAATTCAAATAAGAAAGCAAATCCATGGCACAACTCACTTAGGCAAACTTTAAATGTTCATTTCACTTGAATAGGAATATTTTGCAATCAATCCCTCATGGTAGTAAAGCTTTAAGCCTCAAAAGTCTTCACACTTGAAAACCCTAACCTTAGACTTGATTGACTTGAGTCTCTCTCTCAATACAAAAACTTATATAGTAGAGGCTCCTCACCTCTAACTTAACCCTAACAACCAGCCACTCCTTAGTGGATCACACCACTTACATATTAGAAAACCCAGTAACCCACATATAAATGTATTTTACATTATACACACTTATACGCATTTCAAAGCGTGACTTCCCAAAGGCTCCAACAACCAAATAAGACAATCAACCCACAAAAACGTGACTTAAACCATATAAGCCAGCGCTACGGTTTTACAAACCACCACTTCAACTGATATTGGATAATTTCCCAAATTGCCATCCACTGGTCTTCATCAAAATGCAATGCGCAATCATTCGTCGCCAAGATCATGCACCTGCGCCGAGGTTGTCACCACTTGAAACGCTCAAATCTAATGGCACACCACATTACACCATGGTTCATGATGCCCAATACTTGACATCAAGATTGTACATCTGCTCTGAGAACCATCACCACTTGAAACTCAGAAGACCAATTGGCACACCACATACACGCATTGACTCCTCACGATCCTTGTCTTTCTTCTGTGCTCTTGGCTTAAGAACTGCCCCACCCGGACTTATACGACACTCCATAGCCACTAAGCCTCGGTCTTGTCACTAGCCGCAATCCATCATAAAAGCATCTGCACATCAAAGACAAAAGAATCCATCTGAGCACAAATGACATGCACTTGACTCTTAATTAGCAAAATATATGCATGAACCTACGCCATGACTAACTCTTACATGGAAACACCATGACTAACACGGCACAGACTCTTGTCGTGACTAACATCACAAGAAACAACTCAAAACCAACTCCTCTCAGAAATAGGGGCCGGTCTAACCACGGCCACTAGGTCGGTCAGACCACTAGCACTCCCTGGTTGAACCGTTGACACGGTTGGTCACACCCCATAGGTCAAACCATCGCCTCTGGCCAGCGATCAGACCACTACCCCAGGCTGATCTAACCGGTGCTATTAGAAAAGCACAAGTCACACTACAATTTTACAAAAATCAAACTCAATTAACAAAAGCAAGACAAACAATTTTAAATACTCATTACTCTCATGGGGCTACCACCACATTGCCTTACAGAATGCATAAGCTATATATAGTATAATATAGTTTAGTGTTAGTAATTTTGTAATTTTTATCTCCAAATATAAAAATACAAATAGCAAAGTTCTAGTTTGGAACTTTAGTTTTGAATTATAGTTTTAAATTTTGAAAATTCTAATTTATTTTTGTAATTTTATTAAAACAAAGCTTTCCGGAGTTCTTAATTCCTTTTTATACACACACACACATTGTTACAGAAACTATTTTGAATTTTATAAATGTATTTGCCAACCATAATCTTTTTATATTATTTAATTTCATTGCACATTTGAATATTGTATTGTTTTGGAACTTTAATCCTATATTTCAAATTTATTACGAATTTAGCTTCAATTTACACTTGAATATACAACATCAAAAATAACATATTGACTAGATTTTAATGTACGTTGGACTCTTACATAGTGGTGGGAAACGGTAACGGATAATCTGTTGTATCCGATATTCGTATCTGAGAAAACTCGAATGTGGTAAACAAAATTTGTATTCAAAAATGTTCGTATTCATATTGGATAATATTCGTATCCGTATTTGAGAATATTCGTGTTTACATTCATATTCGAGAATAATTTGTATTCATATTCGAGACTATTCGATTCGTATTCGATATGCTTCCTATGCCGGCCGAGATTTGTATTCGATCATGTTACATAAATTTGTTCTACCAAGATTTGTTACAGAAGTTGTAGGAGGATATTCGTATTCGACCGAATTAAGTACATATTTGATTCAAATTCGTATTCGTTATGACATTCGATTCGTGTTCATATTTGAGAATATTCAAATTTGTATTTGTATTTATTTAAAAAAAATATGGATTCGTATTTGAGACTATTCGATCATATCCGATCTGTTTCCATCCTTACTCTTAGGTCCCCCAACACATACACATATGTCAAGTTGTTCATGACTCGTTGAATCTTGCAAAAACTTCAAATAGACGCTAACCTACAGCTACCAGCATGTTTTGGTTGATTTGTATATATTAAGCTATAGAAGAAAGGAATTGCAGCATTGGCCATATAATACGCAGTATATAGTAAGCTAGTGTATGAATTCTAATTTTTCATATGTTATTTCACACACTGCTAGCTACCAACTGGTGGTTAATCCAACCTGTATGATACTTGTCAGTCTTGTGGCTAATGACCACACGGTTTGAGTCGCACTAACTACATGTTACGCGAGTTTATTTCTGGACATTCCGGGATTTGATTCCATGACATCCCAGTTGTCGAGCCTAATATGACTATGATAATTAAGTGCACCCTTTGGCAAAAAAAAAAGGTTTACACGATATCCGATGATGGTTTGTAAAATCCATTGTTTTCAAAGTCCTATTTGGTCAAATCCATTATTTTTGCTTTCATGGTCTAATCTTGCTCAAGCATGGCATCAACGTACATATAAGCTCCTAGTCCTATCCAGCATTGAGGATTCAGGGCATTTGTGTTAAGAGTCAAAATGGTTTTCGTCTTTAATGATTCGTGGAGAAAACATTGCCTTGTGTAGTGCAATGCTAGCCATAAATTTAGATTCCACCACATAGAAAATTGGATGATTAAGATAATTTTTTATTGGATTAATGTGAGGTTTCGAAGCTTTTTTATTAAGATGCGGATTTCTAGCATTTTTTAACATTGAAATTTCTTTATTCCGAACTGACGTATATTATATTTTGATCCGAACTTTTTATTCCAAAATTTACATGTTTGACTCCAAATTCTTTAAACATGGCATGTACAATCTAGATTCCGATTCGCATCAAATATTTAGGTTAGAGTTAGTCAAATCGTAATAATCAAATGTCCATTTGGTAGAATTAGTAAGTATTTTTCTAAACTAGTGTATAGCTAGTGTATACCTCGAACTTCCGCAGCTGGACTCGTCGCCGCGCACATCGGGCGCCTTATCATTGCCGGAGACCATTGCCTGGAGCGCTGCCAAGCTCAACATCTGCTGGATCTACTCGCCCCTACCGTCGACAGCCTCTTCGTCGCCTTCTTCGTCCCTCCGTTGCCGGCCCCACTAGGCGTCCACCGCCATGCCCTTCCTCTGCGTCCACCTCACCTGCACCTCCATGGACGTGCACCAGCTCCTCGCCATCAAGCGTGTCCAAGAATTCCAGGACACCACCACCTCCAGCGCACCGTCGGCTTCCCCCACCTCCAAGAGCTCACAGGGTCGTTGATCTTGCCAGCGAGGAAACAAGCGTGAGGCAGTGGGGCAGCCGGATTTTGAGGAACTCGAGCTCGACGGTGAGGACGGAGGGTTTGGGGGGAAGGAAGGGAAGAAAAAAGAAGGGAAAATTTGTTCAGTAGCACTGAAAGATCACTGATTTCGGAAAATACCACCGAAAAAACCGGGCTCCGGAAATTATCACTAAAAGATGCAATTTTCTTCGGAATTTAGCATTTTGGACCAAAATACCCTTACCCCTGTTCCCCCTCCCTCTTCCTCTTCTCCCTGCCCCTCTCCCTCTTCTCCCGTCCGCCTCCCTCTTCCGCGCCACCTCCCCACCTCTTCGCCGCCGGCCTCCCCGCCTCCTCCCTCCTCACGCCGCTAGCCTCCTCTCTCTCCGCGCCTGCCATGCGCCCTCCCTCACATCCGGCGCCCCTCCATTTCTTCCCCGCGCGCCAATTCTCTTCCGCCCGTACGCAGCCACCGCCGCCTCATGCCGCCCAGGTCGCTCCGGCCATCTCCTCCGCAAACCACCTGCGTCACGGTGTGTCTGTGCCTCTCCTCTACCCCCTCCCTCACTTAATCGAACCCCGGTGCCTCCGACTCGCCGCACAGCCCATCTTCCTCACCGCCGGCCGAACGCGCCTCCGCCGTCGCCGCTCCCTCCTCGGCGAGTCTCCCTTCAATTCCTCGCCTGGGGAGAATGTTCTCACCGCCTCGGACCTCCTCCGACTGACGCTGGAGCTCCTCCTCCACCCTAGCTCGCCGGCACTGTGAAGCTCCCCTGCGCCGCCCATGGCCTCCGTCGCCGACCGACCTCGGGCCTCCTCCGGCTCAATAGACAGCGTGGTAAGCACCCACCTAACCGTCTCTAGCTCGTGCCCACACAAAATCTCTCCTTCTCCCTCTCCGGCGCCGCCGCCCCGAGCGTACCTCGCCGCCGGCTGCATCAAACTGCCGCCCGCCTGCCTCGCCGCCGTTCCGGGCCGCGCCACCTCCCCACTAGCATCCCTGCCCCCTCACGGTTCCATTTTGCCGGCCTGCCCAGCCTCCCCGGCCACCCCTTGCCGGCGCCGCCACAGCCCAGTCGTGCCGCCTGTCCCTCTGTTTTGCCCCAACAGGGAGATGGGGGCGGAGGAGGAGGAGCGGAGGGGGATGTGAGGGAGGGCGCATGGCAGGCGCGGAGAGGGAGGAGGCGGGGAGGCCGGTGGCGAAGTGGTGGGGAGGTGGCGCGGAAGAGGGAGGCGGACGGAGAAGAGGGAGAGGGGCAGGGAGAAGAGGAAGAGGGAGGGGGAATAGGGGGTAAGGGTATTTTGGTCCAAAATGCTAAATTCCGAAGAAAATTGCATCTTTTAGTGGTAATTTCCGGAGCCCGATTTTTTCGGTGGTATTTTCCGAAATCAGTGATCTTTCAGTGCTACTGAACAAATTTTCCCAAAAAAGAAAGAAGACGAGGAATAAGGAGAAGGGTAAATTGGTCTTTTTGTATGCCATTTAACATAAGGTTTTCATAGTTTATGGACGGCAGTGGCATATGGAGACACAAATTTTCATGTAAGTGGTATAGAAGAAACAGTTTTTCAATGGCAGATCAAGAAAGTTGGTATCTTTACATGATAAATAAGGAATTTACTCTAAAAAATGACTAGGTAGATTCAAAGAGACCTGTGCTTATGAAACTGTACCTAATTAGCTTCCACTCATTATTAGTTTGGTAATCTTCTGAGTGCTCTTACATTAACTAAGAATCTATTAGTTTTCCCTTAGCGGCAGCTAGCCTTCAATTTCAATTTGCTTGTATGCATGCAGACCATGCGAGCAACACCTGACAGAGGGAAGTTCTCGCCTCCTCCTCCTCAGACCTTTCGCCTCCTCCTCCAGATCTGGCCCCCCTCCCCATTCTCCGGCGGACTCGTCGGCGTCGAGGGTGGAGGGGGTCCCACCTCGTGGTTTCCGTGTCTTTTGTTGCCCTAGCCGCCGGCTCCCTGGCGGCGCGAGGAGCTTGTGTGAGCAGACGGTAGGGGCGGGCGGCGGCCGAGCTCGGTTTCGACCGTGCGCAGCGGCTTCGGGGCAGCGGTCGGCGGCGCCAGCGCGGGCGCGGGCAGCCGGTGCGGCTCCGGCAGCTTCGGGCCGGAGGCGGGCGACGGGCCGGTGGCTTCGAGGCGGCGGGCTCGAGCGGAAGCGGCGGCCGGCTTCGTACGGGCTCCCCGGCAACGGCTCCCCGCGCCGGTGGCGGATCCGGCGGCCGGATCTGGTGTCCCTCGGCCTGGATTAGGGTCAGGGGCGTCAGGTCTTGGCAGCGCCGCGGCGGGCTCCCGAGCCACGGCGCGGCTGCTTGCGCGGGAAGGCGTGGCGCGGCGGTGCTCGCGCTGGACGTCGAGAAGGCCGGCGGGTTGAGGAGCGCGGCCGTGGCAGCGGTCCGGCCGCTTCGAGCTCGGGCGAGCGACCCGGAGGCCGAGCGGCGGCGGTCGGGCGGCTTCGAGCGCGGGACCGGCGTCAGGCAGAGCGCCCGCGAGCGCTAGTCGCTTCAAGCCGGAGGCGGACGACGGGCGGCGGAGCGCGGCGGCGGCCGTCGGAGGCCGCGGTCGCTGGCGGCTTCGAGCCGGAGGCGCCCGACGGGGAGGCCGAGCGGCTGCCGGCTGCTTCAAGCGCAGGCGGCGGTCGCTTCGGTCGGGCTTCGGGCGGCGGCCATCTCCGGCGACCAGCTCCGGGCACGAGCGGCGGGGGCCGGCGGCGCGACCGGCGAGCAGCGGGCGACTTCGGCCTAGTGCCAGGTGTCGCCGACGCTGCAAGCAAGTGGAGGGGGCCATAGGAGGAAGTGACGGCGGGGAGGAGGCAGGCGCTGCGAGCAGCTTTGCTAGGCGGAGGCACCGAGGGAGGCGCAGAGAGACGGGAGAGCGCGCGAAGCCGCCTCGCCGGCGCCGTCATGGCGAGGAGGAAGGTGCAGAAGGACTAGGGCCTCGAGCCCTCGGAGTTTGTGGACTCCGTCGCGCAGGCGCTCTTCGACATGGAGATTGGCAACCAGGAGCTCAAGAACGACCTCAAGGTCCTCTTCATCAGCTCCGAGTTCCTGTTGGTTGCAGCCGGGAGCAAGAAGGCGGTGGTGATCCACGTGCCGTTCAGGCCCCGTAAGGCGTTCAGGAAGATTTGTGCCAGGCCCTTCCATTGTATTGCTGTAGGTTTGATCTGTGGATCATGTCCCTGGATCTGCTCAGTGGTGGCGCTTAGACGTCGCTTAGTGGTCTCTACAGTGGCGGACGTTGCAGGAAGTGGCTCGTCGTGGAGTTCAAGGGTGGCTATGCCATGGCCTTGAGGCGTGTAGGGCCCCGGAGTGTTGGTGGCGGTCTTTTTTGTGTGTGGGTAGTGCGTGGAGTGCTGTGGTGGTGCTGGCGAAAGCCTTGCCGGTGATCTTACCGGTCTCGACATCAATGACGCCTTCGGGCGCCATTATCCTTCCTGGAGGTGTGTCGTGGCACTACATAGCTCTCATGTGTACTGATCTCCAGGTGAAAGCCTTGCCTCGGTGAGGCGGGCGGCGTCGGTGACTCTCGTCGCCTTCTTGGAGACGTCGCCTCGGAGGTCCATCTTCACGCAAAGCAGACCGAAGTTTGGGTGGCTCGGTAGGTTGAGGTTAGGGGCTTGGTTGTAAGCAAGGTCGGAGCAAAAGTGCTGAAGCTTAGCCTTTCTAGGTCTTTTCGTAGTCCTTAAGCTATCTTTAATGTTGTTTTATGTACCTCAGTTTTGAGGCTTTGAGCCTAAGAGCTCGTGTAACTTTTGGCTGTGTATATCCTTCGTGGATATAGAGGCTGGATTTTATATCCTTTATCTAAAAATTAGTTTTCCCTTAGCTTCTCTTAACACATTGTGCGCCACATTGATCAAGCCTATGATGTAATTGCTTCAGGATCTGCTCACGGTCCAGCTATGTCGCGGCAGAGAAAAGCCTCACCGGCTTCTGCCACGGCAGGGAAATCTTCTGCCGTGGTCTGCCGCAGCAGAAACAGCAGCCGAGCGCCTGAAATCACCACCTTGCCGGGAGGGCTACAGTATGGCGATCTTGCCTGCAGAAAGACACAACCGAAGCAGAGCAATGCAAAAACACAGAGCAGAAGATACAGGCAGACAGCAATTGAACGGAGATTTTTCGGTGCAACAACTGCCAGCGCTTTTCCGGTGGCTTTCTCCTCATATTATATAGCAAACTTTCTATCTTGATTACAAAGTCAACTCGAATTAGGACTTCTATCAGCTAACAAAGAAGACTATCAGATAAAAACTGAAAACTGAAAAACTTTCCGTCTGGCAACAAGACTCTCTGGCCGCACGGACTCTCGACCAACCAGGAAACCAACCCGACTTCAGAAAGTCATCTGGACTCAGATGCTAACAAGTAACCGACTCGACAAGATTACCTCCAACAGCCTACTCCACATTGATCAAGCATTGAGAAGAAGATACCAGAGTAAGCAATTCACCTTCCCTTCATAATCCGTATATTAAGAAAATGAGCAATCACATCAGGTTGTTCTATTCCAAAAAAAAATTATAATCACAGAACTTTTGGTGCTGAATATCAGAAGTTTACTGAAGCACAATATATTTTCAACGATATAGTTATTCGAATGTACCACTATCGAAGAAGGGAAAAGCGAGGCTAAAATTATGCTGATCATAAGAAAGTAGGTAGGATGGTTGATGATTCACAGATAATACAGTTCCTTCAAGAACTAAAGATATCAACCCGTGGACACACGCAGACCAGCACATGCATACGCATTCCCCTAGGGCAAAGCCATATAGTGAGCTGTCCTTCAATCCTTATCCCAGAGAATTAAGAACTCAAACGGTCATCCCACATGGAGGAAAAAGGCAAAAACAAAAGAAAACATCCTGCATCTGCATTATCCAGGAGGTAGGCTTAATCCTTTTCAATGATTGTACTAATACATCTGCTTATCCTGACGAAGTCATGGGTATTCTGAACCCTCCAGCATATGTACTTCATATGACTAATTATCTATTCTTAAAGAAAAAGAAAAGGTACATGATGTTAATCAAGAGCAATGGAGGGCAAATTTTTAAAGGAAAAGGCATCCATCAGAGAAGGAGCACCACCAGTGGAGAACATTCCATTTCATTCATGTCAATATGTCACTGCAACTTAATGTTACATAAAGAGAAATTTACACTTGGATTCAGACATAAGCCTCGAGTATCATGAACATAATGTAGATACCGGCCTTGATCCTAAATAAATCCAATACATGAAAAAAAAACTATCACTGAAGTTTACAACAACAGGCCAATTGCACTCATCATCCACATATGTTTGCTGCCAATCAAATTCTTCAGACTGGATACAGCAAACAGGCAGAGAATCGCAGTACTGATGATTTCCTCGCACAGAACAATCCACCAATTCTTATTTTTGAGAACACGCAGGAGAGGCCAACCGATTCTTTTTGGATCTGTGCAAAGGTTAAGGCGATGTGGAATATAACTGCTATTATTCTCTACTCCTGCTCCGGTTGGGCTGATGGGATGTGTTCATCAGCACCATTTGATGTTCTGTCCATGCCACACAATTCTTTGCAGCGTGCCTGCCGCGCTCTGGCCATGCTCGCGAGCTCGCATCTTCCTCTGGATTAGCCGGGGCGACAGCGATCTCGTCGCAGGTGGTGGAGCGCGCCGGAGGGGCACGGCGAGGAGTGGGCTAGCGCGGAGGGACACGGTGAGGAGAACCGCGCGGTTGTGTCTAAAATGTTACTAATGGATTTGTTCCATTGTGACTTGAGATGCATGAGTTCCTCTCAATCGATCCAAAGAGAAAGCGTGCGAAGATCGCACACGTTTACCCGTGGGTAAAAATCCTATTAGAGTAGGGTATATTCCAATTTTTTTTGCCCACAGGTATACTAATGGGTCAAATTCTTTGCACGATGGGTAACCGGGCACGGGCATGGGTAGTCACTACCCATGCCCACTTCGCCCGTTTACCCGCCAAACATGACTGACAAGTGGGCCCCTACCTCCCTGGGAGTCTTTGGTATATATACACTGAGCTAAAATCTTTAGGGTTTCCCTGCCGCCGCACAAGCACAACTGGACAAAGCCTTCGGCCTCCCCCCTCCCTTGCGCGTTGCGCCCTCCTCCTTCGGCCTTCTGCGGTTCTGCCCTCCTCCTTCTCTGGCTCTCTGCGCCGCCGGCTCCCTCCTCCTCCCTTGCGCCGCCGCCCCCGCCTCCTCCCTTGCGCCGCCGCCCCCTCCTCCTCCCTTGCGCCGCCTCCCTTCTCCCTTGCGCCGCCACCGCCGCTCCAGATCCGGTGTCCCTTTCTCCCCCCACACCGGCGACCGCAGCTCCAACCGAGGTGAGCTCCCCTCCTCTTCCCTTGCGCCGCCGGTCGCCGCCTCCTCCTCCTCCCTTGCGCCGCCTCCCTTCTCCCTTGCGCCGCCGTCGCCGCTCCAGATCCGGTGTCCCTTTCTCCCCCCCACACCGGCGACCGCAGCTCCGCCGCCCCCTCCTCTTCCCTTGCGCCGTCGGTCGCCGCCTCCCTCCTCCTCTCTTGCGCCGCCGGTCGCCGGCTCCCTCCTCCTTCCTTGCGCCGCCGCCCCCTCCTCCTCCCTTGCGCCGCCACCCCCTCATCCTCCCTTGCGCCGCCGGTTGCTGCCTCCCTCCTCCTCTCTTGCGCCATCGGTCACCGCCTCCCTCCTCCTCCCTTGCGCCGCCTCCCTTCTCCCTTGCGCCGCCGCCGCCGCTCCAGATCCGAGGTGAGCCTCTCTGTGGTAAATCATTCCTCTCTTGCAGTGAGCCGAGGTGATCTCACTTATTTTTCTTGCAGTGACTATGTCGACCCGAGGGAGTAGCGGTCAGCCGGAGCAAGCTTCACAAGCTTCAGCCCCTACTGTGGCCGCATCTGTGGAGGAAGTTCCTGCTCAAACTAAAGAACAAGAAGATGAAGTGACAGAAAATCATCGAACAAAGAGGAAGCTGACATCTGCCGTTTGGAGCGAGTTTACAAGAGTGCAAGTGAATGAAGTTGATAAGGCAAAGTGCATGTGGTGCTTCAAGCAACTTTCAGGTGATACTAAAAATGGCACAAAACATCTACATTCTCATTTAAAAGTCTGCATTTACAGAAAGAGGGATGGAGAGAAAGTACAAAGTAATTTGAGATTTGGCAGTAGTGAAGGAGGGAAAGTAGCTTTGGGGACCTATGTCTTTGATCAAGAAGTAGCTAGGAAAGCACTTTATACCATGATTATTCTGCATGAGTACCCTCTGTCCATTGTTGAACATCATGGCTTTAGGAAATTTGTGAGTTCATTGCAACCCTTGTTCAAAATGGCCACTCGGAACACTGTTAGAAAGGATATCATGGATTATTATGAGGTGGAGAAAAGGAAGGCTAGTTTTTTCTTACAAAAAATGAATTGCCGTGTTGCTATTACAACTGATCTTTGGACAGCTGATAACCAAAAGAGAGGCTATATGGCTGTCACCGGGCATTTCATTGATGATAATTGGAAGCTTAGAAGTTGCATCTTGAGGTGATTTTTAGTCTTGTGCTTTATGTTTCAGTAGTTAACATCTACTTTTCCTTCACTTTCACACTGAAATGATGCAATATTTTTGTAGGTTTGTGTATGTTCCTTGCCCTCATACGGCTATTGTTATTGCAAATGCTCTATATGCATGCCTCCAAAGTTGGGACATTGACTGTCGGGTATCCTCTATGACTCTTGATAATTGTTCTACAAATGATAATCTTGTTAAAAAATGGAGGACAAGATTGGGGCAAGTAATCTTTTGTTGGAAGGAAAGATGCTACACATGCGTTGTTGTGCACACATCCTGAACTTGATTGTCAAAGATGGGTTGGATGTGATTGGGCCATGTATTGTAAGCATACGGGACAGCGTTGCTTATTGGCTTGCCACTCCAAAAAGGTATAAAAAATTTGTGAAAGCAGCCCAGCACCAAAAGATTGAATTGACTAAGAAGTTGTGCCTTGATTGCAAAACTAGATGGAACTCAACCTATATCATGCTTACTGTTGCTATACCATATAGGAAAGTTTTTGATCGTTTGTGTCAATTAGATAAAGACTTTATTGCTCCTACTGCTGATGATTGGAACTTTGCCTCAGTTGTCTGTGATAGATTGGAAATTTTTCATTCTCTCACGGAGTTGTTCTCTGGAACTAAGTATGTTACTGCTAATGTGTGCTTCCCTAAAATATGTGAGATCAAGTTAAAAATAAAAAATTGGCAGTTGTCTGAAGATAGGGTGATTAAGGAAATGTCTGATGCCATGATAAAAAAGTATGATAAGTATTGGTCAGATATACAAGGTGTTTTGGCTGTTGCTGTTATTCTTGATCCACGTCTTAAAATGACAATGTTACATGCTTGCTACATTGCTCTTTTTGGTGAAGAAAATTCTGAAAAATATGTTAATGAGGCCTATGAATTCTTGTCATCCTTGATGAATGAGTATCAAGCACAAGTTGAACAAGAGGGTGTTGGTACATCAACTGCTAGTAGCAGTAATACTAGCTCAATTAGTGCTTTAGAGGTCTTGGAAATATTCAATGAACTAACTGCCAACAAAAAGATCACTGCTCTCCGGAGGACAAAAAATGAGTTGGATCGCTATTTGGAAGAAGAAACACTTCCATGTGAAACGGGTGTGGATTTTGATATCCTTGGTTGGTGGAAGGTTGCGGGAAGTCGCTGTCCCACACTAAGGATGGTGGCTCGTGATATCTTAGCTATCCCAATAACTACTGTTGCTTCCGAGTCAGCCTTTAGCACTAGTGGAAGGGTTCTAAGTGAGCATCGTAGCCGTCTCACTCCAAAAATGTTGGAGGCATTAATGTGCAGTCAAGATTGGCTTCATTATCAGCTTGAAGGTATGGAATTGTGCAATTGTGTTGTCTATTCTTTTCATTTGATGGCCAGCTACTAATGCAAATATTATTTTTTATGATCTAGGTGAAGATGGGTCTGATGGCTTCTGGACATGCCTTGAAGATGTTGTGGAGGACTTCAAGGATAGCTCATCTTGCATCACAATTGTTGATTCAGATTGATTTCATCCTTGCTACATTGAACTGTGGACTTGTAGACTTGTTGCTGGGATTGAACTTTGCTTGTTGACAATTTATATTGTGCTTTTATTAAATTATGATGCCCTGTCTGGCTGTGTGGTCTTGTAAACTTGTAACTTGTTGCTGGGATTGAACATTGCTTGTTGACAATTTATATTGTGCTTTTATTAAATTATGATGCCCTGGCTGGCTGTCCATTTGTTGGAGTACATATTGTTCACTAGCAGCACATACAGGTGGTGCTAAGCTATGCATAATGGAAGGAACTTATCTTTTCTTGATGAACCCACTAATGCTCCTAGTTTGTACCTATTTAGATACTTTCCTGGTGTGCTAGGTCAATGATTTTTAGCTGCGAAGTCATTGTGTTATTATGGTGTTACTTTGCTATTCATATTTGCTATTGCCTGATTATTTTCCTTTTTAAACAATTTTGTGTTGGATGCATTCATGGAGGCCCCGCCCAAGGACCTGCAAGCTTGTCCAAATGTCTCAGGTGTTTGGTAAGATCAGTTGCTAATGAGAACAACTGCTAGAATTTGCTACCTTCATTTTCCCCATGTTCTGTTGGTAAAATGCAACTCTGCAAATAGCATCACATCACTTAGAAAATAACTGGTACTGTCAAAATGACATGTGCAATATTGTCTAGATATTTGTTGGCGGGCAAACGGGCGTGCCCGCGGGCGGCGGGCATGGGCGCGGGTTTTTGCCCGTCACGGGTGGCGGGCACGGGCGCGGGCATGAAAATTGCTCGCGGGCGCGGGCATGGGTATGCAATACCTGTGCCCGTCGCGCCCAACTGCCACCCCTAATCAACGCACACCATTAATTGTAAGCCGCATCCCTACAGATATAGTACATACATGGATTTGTCTCCAGTTTCAAACATTTTTGCAGGTGAGGCAGCAACTTTGACAACTAAGATTAAGCCCATATATGCAACTAGCTACTAGCATTAGCCATCATAATTCAGAAGACTTATACAATACTAGTAGTTAATTAGCAAACGATGGTCATCGATGAATGCTTAATTTCTATGGGATTCTCACTCACCGGCTAACTAAACAGTAGGGATGATGACGTAGCCAGTAAATTAAACTTGAGAGTTAGTAAGTAGGAAGAAATGTGGGATCGAGAGCAAGAGCAGCCCGATCGAGGCCGTACGTGTTCTGGCTTAAGTTATTCAGGCTGGCATGGCAGGCAGGACCAGCAGCTAACTAGCTGATGAGTGCTAGCTTACCTAACTTGTCTGCGTCGATCGATCTGTCCGTGTGCTTGCAAGTTGCATTGCACGCCTCACTTTGCTTTCATCTTCTTTTGTTCTTTGCATGCCCAACTACACACAATGACACAACTCGAAACATGCATGGAATTGGAAGAAGCTGTAGTCGGTCGCCACCCCAACGTGCCGTCCCAAACCAAGAGGAGGCCAGCTTCTTCTTCCAACAAGGCTCTTGAGAGATGGTACTGGAGTACATAAGAGAATACTAGGATAGGACCACAGGCAGAGGAGGGACGCGAGGACGGAGAAATGAAATTTAAAAATAGAAAGAGAAAAAAAAACAGATTAGCTCATCACAAATAATAAGAAGGGATACAAAGAAAAAGGCAAAAAAAAACCTAAAAAGTAAGAAAAAGACAAAATAAAGAAATAGTAAATTAAAAACCAGAAGCTAAAACTGAAACGAGTGGACATGTAGGCTTAAACACTGTGCCTCCCTCCCTCCGTAGCTAGGCTACTCTCTGCGACTAGGGGTGGCAAAAAAGCTCGAGGCTCGCAAGCCGACTCGGCTCGTTGGAGGCTCGGCTCAGCTCAGCTTGTGTCACATACACCCCCTCAAAGGACCCGACGTCCTCATTGGCCTAATATACCCATATTGAGGCAAATGATCATGATCTCTCCTCTTGGCATACGTTGGATATGTATGAGGACGCCAAACACACACTGAGGGGGGCATTAGTTGCGGCCATCCTAACGACGTGTTTATCCAGTCGGCTACAGTGTTGTCTCCTCACATGCTAAGCTCACTCCGGCAGCGGCACTTGCCTGCTCCTGCCGAGCTCTGGTGGTGTGGCAGGTGTAGGTATCACTTGTTGTGTCTTTCAAACTCAGAGAAGAGATATTTTTATAAAATCAGATGTTCAGGACTAGATGTAAAAAAAAATAGGCAGTATCAATAGCGTGAATAGTTGGATGCAATGGAATGAGTTCCGTTTTGTTGCTAACTCTCATGTGGTCTGGCCACACAAGTAACCACAAGAAGGATACACTAACTGTTTTAGCTTCGTCTTTATAGCAGCTGCAGCGGCAGCAATAGCTATGACTTTTTTTTTCTGTTTTTCAGCGACTTATAATTTTAGTTTTTCTTAATAATTACTATTTATATACTAATAAAATTGTAGCTCAAGGTCATAAATTATAACCTAAAAGAGAGATCTCCAGGTGATAGAGACGTGCATTATACTTAAAGTGCAGGTATGTATAGCAGTTTCTCGATTGACTGCGGAGCTTCTTCAGGCCTCTGGAAAGAATTGTGTAGCTAGCATCGAGCTGCAGCTGCTGCTAATGTGGAACAACTGTGCTGCTACTTTCACTCTCATGCACGACTGCATATATGAGTCAGCTCAGATATGCAGTCATTCGTGTTATTCAGACAGTTACGTTAGGGAATCTGACTGGCAGGAGCTAGTCATGCATGCTGAATTGCTGATACTAGTAGAGCTGAAAAGGAGAGGAGAAATGAATGAAAAGGCCAGGTGGTTCCAAATTGACTGACTTGGTAATGTTGACCGCGGTCAGCATGGTGCTGGATCTGAATATACATTCGAGCGAGGCATGAATAGTGGTTGAGGGGACATGCAGTGCAGGTTGCAGTGAGATGCATCACGAATGTCCCCGTAGGATGCCTACCCGCATTCGTACGTCACCGTGTAACAGCTGCCTCGATTTGGTTGGAGGAGCAGGCTGCGGAGGCTAGTAGACGATGGATGCGAATAAATGAATGAATAAGTGGCATGCAGGCAGTTACACGAGATCAGATAGATATATTGTTAAAGTTTAAATCTGTTCATATAGGATATATCATCTTACATGAATAAGTGGCATGTAAGCTCAAATCTGTTCATATAGGATATATCATCTCGTATTAAACATAGTATGATCGATGTTATTGTCAACCTGTAGCAATCGATTTTGATTCAGTTTTCTCTCTATATAAAGCTCGTTTTCCTCGTCCTATGTATGTACCCTAGTAGTCAATAGAAGGAAAAAAAGAGCATCATGATAATATCTTCTCACAACGAATTTTGCCTTCGTACGCTCATTGTTTTTCTCGTAAAAAATTTTTATGTTAAATTTGTGTCCTTTTAATCAGCTATTTTTACTGCATGTGTTATAACATAGATGATCATATGCATACTTATATGGGAAGAATTGATTGATTATTGAAGCTAACGAGTGCATTGGTTTGGCTTCCCTGATCCATACGGCAGCAGTCAGTAGTCGGGATGGATGCTTCAGCACAATCTCTTGAGGTGAGCCAGGGTTTAATGCAGTCGCTGGCCCTTGCTTGGAGCCATTCGCCGATCATTACTGCTCATCCAGCATGCGTACTGGATGGATCGATCGATTCGGTGCTACATACTTTTATTTCCTCATGCTTCAGTTACTGACTTGACTTACCGCTCAGTAACATACTACTCCAAGCAGTCTGGCTACTACTCAAAGGCAATTCAAGGGCAAGTTATTGGTCCTATTTTTTAGATTTTTTATGTCTTTTTAAAAACCGAAATAAATAGAACAATTTTTCAAAATCGCTTCTAAAATTCAAAACCGTGCGACGTCCACATCTCTGCTGTATCGAAAAACACAAATAAAACTATCAACGGCAACCAAAAACCATCAGTTGTAACTCAGAAGAACAAGCCATTGCTCTGTCCATTTGCAGTAGTTTCGCTGCTCAGAAACAGAATGAAATTGAGGTCGAATTAACTGCCGGGAAAGCTGAAGCTCTGGCTGCATCCTCCTCGTATAGCTACTCATCAGTCATCTTCAGGAGAAGCGGAAATGAAGTTGATGGATTAATCAAACGCACAGGCATGACCAAATGAAATGAGGTGAAGGGAAACCGGGAGGCCAGCCAGCACAAGGTTTTCTTTCAGAAGCATGCAAGTCTGTGGTCGGCAAATACCAAGTGCGTTGGTTGCATAGACGAATGATGAATCCCATCGTCCCATCCCATTTATGCACCAGTTGCCGGGTCCAGTCTTATTCTTATCCCCCTAGCCGGTTCTGGACGAACGCATCGGCGATATGTTGTATCATTCATTCATTCATTGTTGCGACACGGATCGCTTCGATGGCCTTGTTTTTCGCAATGCGAAAGGAGGAATCGGGAGATGGACAAGCCAACGCAACAAAAAGTAAATCAATGTAGGCAGGACGAGGGTCACGCATCAAAATTTAAATGAAAACGACCCGCTCTTTGGATTCGCTCGGTTGCATTGTATACCTCCTCTCTTTTCTTCTTCTTTCTGATTTTTTTCCTTTTCCTTTAAATGAAGTGTTGTTGGCGTGTACTTAACTTGGTTGCATTGGACCATACCTGCTATAGCTTCGTCGACTCATTTCATTCAGAAAGCAAACACTGTGGTGTGACGTTTGTGTCAAGATTTGACAGTATGTGTTTAGATGATTAGGTTGGTGGGAATAATGTACATCTCCTCGATAAAAAGTGAATGCTTTTTCCTTGAAAGAAACAGAGTCCTTTTACAAAGAAAACAGGGGGCTGCCTCAGCATCAGCAGTAAGCACTACTAGTGTCGAAGCAGTGAGCAGCTGGGTCCGTAAAATTGAAGTACTACTAGTAGTACATTTTGTAGGCCAAGCCGAAATTTTTGCCAGTGCCAGGGACTGTTATTTAATATGCTATATTTGCAAGGTATCTTTTGTAATATTCAGAGTAGATGTACTTTCAATCTCATATTAATCCAGAGTTGATGGCTAAGAGGCCATATTTGCTTTAGATGCTACTCGGTTGGACTGAAATAATTGGTTTATAGTTAAAATTATATTGTAATTAGTTGAAATTATACTGTAACTAATGATAACTTATTTAGAGTAACTAAATTTAAAAAAATTAAAACACAAAATACAGGTTAGTTCATTATGGATAATGTAAATGAATACGGGAAAATATTGGTAAAAAAGCTCAAAAAATATTAAAAAGTAAGAAAATGATAAAATTTAAAAATAAAAAAAATAAATTAAAAGGTAGAAGTTTAAATTGAAATGTGCGAAGCTTAAAAAAAGAAGACGAAGAAGGCACATGTAAAAAAGCTGCATGGTTTCACCTTGTGAAAAAGCGCTAGCATTATTAATAAGTTAGTACTAGTACACGCACCGCACTCTAGCTTAAACCTCGCACGGACACAGACACTGCAGTGCAGGCTCGTCGACAAACACCACGCAAAAGGCGAAGCCACTAGCCAAGAACAACCGGAGCTTAGCCACGGAGAAGACGGCAGGCTGAGGTAGCTAGGCCATGGCGACGGCACCGCACGAGCAGCATGGACACCGCTCCGCGCCCAACGCCACGGCCTCCAGCACCATTGCGACCAATCGGTGGGGGCCCTACTCTGGCGCCGGCGACTTCGCCAGCAACATGGCCATCATCCTCGCCGCTCTGCTCGCCGCGCTGGCCCTGGCCCTGGCGCTCAACGCCACTGTGAGGTACCTGCTCCGCCGCCGGCGCGGCGTGACGGGCGGGGACCCGGAGAAGCCGCCCGTGGCGGAGCCAGAGCCGCCTCCGGCGCTGGTGTACACGGCGGCGGGGACCAAGCTCGCGGGCGCTGCGGAGTGCGCGATATGCCTGACCGAGTTCGTGGACGGGGACGCCGTGCGCGTCATGCCGGTGTGCGGCCACGGATTCCACGCGCGATGCATCGAGCGCTGGCTCGCCGGCGGCCGACGCTCGTCCTGCCCGACGTGCCGCGCGCCGGCTGAGACGCCGGCCGGTGCCGGGGCTGACAAGCCCGCGGCGTCTTGATGCAAAGGGCTTTGCAATTGCATTCGGGTCCTTTGTTATGGGCAGGTGCTCTGCTTTTGTTTTTATGATTTTTCCCTTTTGAAGTATTTTTTTTCTGCTTTTATCAAGATAAGGATTTGAAGTGCATGGATGGTTGGTTTGATGTCTTTGTTCGAGTTGTTGTTTGTTTGTTTGTTTGTTTGGTTCTTCTTTCTGATAACTCAATTCGCCTGTTGAAGGACAAGAACTGAGCTAGTACTGGTTATAACTTGGTTGCTTGCCATTCAGATGATATTGTTTTATCAGAGTTCTGTACAATGCATGGATATTTTTCCAATTAAGTGAAGTAGCAGCTGGTGCAGATAATTTCCTTTGGATTTGGTTTGTCTAGGTAAGGTTTAAATTCTCTTTCTCTTCGAAGTGGGCAAGGAGCTCTGCCGATCAAATAAAACAGGGAGAGGGTTTACAACACCCCGGAAAATTATGCTTGATTCTGTATGCCTCAAAGTCGAAAACTATGCTTGAGACCCGAAAATTTTGAAAGGAAAGAAACATCCTTTTTATGTTCAAGGAACACTTAGGAGGCTCAGGCTAGGACTAAGCTTGCATGTTGGTAGGTGACCATTCATCGAATCAATTCAGATCGTTTTGTGGTCATGTGTCCTGTGTTTCTTGACGAATGATGGAATCAGCATGCTTGCTTGCTAATTGCTTGCTTGCTTTACCTTGACGCCAGGTAAGTAGTATAACGTACTGCATGATTCCAGCAGATATTGCTGATAACAACTTGGGAATGCTTATCAGTTCCTATCTATTACTGCACAGATATCACTTAAAATTTAAGTGCTAAAATTATTGAAACAAGAGCTAAAGATAATTAAAACCATGGCAAAACAATGTGAACATGCATATAGGAGGAGCATTTGCAAGCCAACTTAGCAATAAACAGGTCGAGCCGTGCTTGGACTGGAACCTTGGCACGGCACACAGTATCATACCGAGACATGACCCAAACCAGCACGGCGTAGAATGCCATTCACCCCCAACCTCCCACTGGACCCCACTCCAAGAAGGCTAGATCCGCTCAAAACAGTGCAATAACCCTCATATGTAGTACAATAAAATTACATGAGGATGCCAGTAAAATTCTTACGTTACTGTTAATGCATTCTTCCGAGCGCATACAGGTTATTTGGAAGTAAAGTTACTTGTGAATTGCAGTAAAAAATACTTTTGGTTCATGGTAAACTTACTTGCGACCCACAGTAAAAATAACTTGCGATTGGCAGTAAAAATACTTGTGATCGGCACCTTCCTACGAGGGCTCCAATATGACCCTACACGGCTGACCGCGAGTCAGGGAGTGCGTGCCAGCATGGCGGCGTAGATGTGGACCTTGACCTACTTCTTGATGGACTAGACAGAACCGACCCAGACAGACATCGAGGTGAGAGTAGACGGGTTCGCCACTCGCCAGCGTGACCGCGGACCTTGCCGTAGGCGGAGGAGGGGGGGGGTGACGCGGCAACGCAGAAGGTGGAAGTATGAAACCCTAGAGTTGGGTGCAAGCGACGGAGTGGGAGGGTGCGAGCGAGAGTGACAAGGTTACGAGGGCTGAGGGTGGATGAGCCGAGGACGGAAAGGGAAAAAATCAGCCATAATTTTACTAGCATGGTAGCATATATACTAGCAGTAAAAAACTGGCAGTAAACTTACTTGCAAATGGCAGTAAGCTTACTAGTGGACTGGATGGCACGGTTGGGCACCGTTTGGCATGGCTCGTTTAGACTTTGGAAAGGCTAAGGCATGGTTGGGCATGGAAAGTGTTTGCGTAAGCGGCTGCCTAGGGCGCTAGGTGCAGGCCGAGCATCGCAATTCGGGCGTAGTTGGCGGCCTAGGCGCTCAGCCCACCTAGGCAGTCAACGCCGATCCCAGGCGGACCTGGGCGGGGAAGGCGCGCGTGGCGCTGGGCGTCCCGAGGCGGCCCCTAGCATCGCGGCCGAACCAGCACAGCGTGCTGGGTTTGGGAAGCGCGGCGACCGAGCTGGAGCCGAAGGCCGACGCAGGGAGGCCAGAGGCAGAGATGAACAGTAGAGGGACCGAGCCTCAGGATGGCGGCACATGGGACCAGGGGTTAGGGGAGCCGAATGGCCGAAGTAGGCCGGCAAGCAGGGAGGCCGAGGCAGGGCGTCGTGATTGAGCAGGAGGCGACGGCTAGATTCGTAGGGAGGCCGAAGCCAAAGGGGTCGGCAAGGAGCTCGGCGAGCTAATGGCCAAGCTGGCCAGAGGCACATGGGAGGCGAGGAAACCGGCATCGCAGGGGGCTAGAGCTGAGGGGCGCGCGGGAGAGGGAGAAGGCGCAAGGCTGGCCGGATCTGGTGGGGGACTTGAGGAGGAGTGAGGACATGGGAGAGAAAGAAGAAATAAGGAGAGAAGGTTGGAGAAAGAAGTAGAGGAGTGAGTGGCTGGAGGCTTTTGGCCGAACGGGGAAATAGGGAATCGAGATTCTCTTTGATTGAGCCGGTTTACAAAAAGACCCATATGCTTTGGACATTTTACAACATGGTCCTTATGTGCAACCGTAGGGCAAATGAGGCGATTACAAAGGCAAATCATCAAAAGTTTCTTAGTTAATTACATATATACGGATATATACATACAACACATATACATTTGGTTACATTTGTTTTTGGCCGCCTAGGCGCTAGGCGGCCACCCACTGCCCACCTAACGCCTAGCTCCTAGGTTAACACTGGGCATGTATTTCCAAATATCAGTTAAATGGTTGTGACTATATTTTATAGAGGTTGCTAAACATTGAGGAGTTCTTGAAATATGAAAAGTGCAACATCGCGCTAACCGCAAGTATTTTAGGAGCTAAACTCGATAAGATGGACTGAAGCAGTAATATTAGTGAGTTACAATAAACTTACATTATAAAAGCAATAAGTTGTGTCTCTGCATCGTGGACAACCTCTTGTATTTCAATCGCATCGCCGGTTTCTCCGCCAGTGGCTCTCCTGCCCAGGCGCCCGAGGCGTACCGCGCGTTGCTCCGGGAGGATAACGTCAGGCCTAGCCGCATCACTCTGTCTGCCATGGTCATGGTCGCGTCGGCCCTTGGCGACCGCGCTCTCGGCCGGCAGGTGCATTGCCAGATACTGCGATTTGGATTCGGGGCATACGCTTTCACTGGGAGCCCGTTGGTCGATATCTATGCCAAGGGGGTCTATGATGAAATGGAGGGCAAGAATGTGGTGATGTATAACGCGATGATCACAGGGCTGCTCCGGTGCAAGATGGTTGTGGAGGCAAGGGGGCTGTTTGAGGTGATGGTGGACAAGGATTCCAGTACCCGGACTACGATGGTTACAGGGCTGACGCAGAACGGGTTGCAGTCAGAGGCTCTGGATGTTTTCCGGAGGATGATGGTAGATGGTATCGGCATTGATTAGTACACTTTCGGAAGCATCCTTATCGGCATTGATGGTGTGAAGCCTGATGGGGTAACATTTATTGGTGTCCTTTCTGCTTGTAGCCATTCAGGGCTTGTAGAGAAAGGCCGCAGCTACTTCCATTCCATGCAGAAGGACCATAATATTGTGCCCATGGATGATCACTACACTTGTATGATTGACTTGTATAGCAGATCAGGGAGGTTAAAAGAAGCTGATGAGTTCATAAAGCAAATGCCATGTCGTCCTGATGCAATTGGATGGGCGACATTGCTGAGTGCATGTAGGTTGCGTGGTGTCATGGAGATTGGCAATTGGGCTGCTGAGAATCTCTTGGAAATTGACCCTCAAAACCTGGCGAGCTATGTTTTGCTGTGCAGCGTGCATGCTTCTAAAGGTCAATGGAGCGAAGTTGCCCAGGTTAGGCGTGGAATGAGGGACAGGCAAGTGAAGGAGCCAGGCTGCAGCTGGATCAAGTATAAGAATAAAGTTCACATCTTTTCAGCCGATGACCAGTCTCATCCCTTCTCCACGATAATTTATGAAAAGCTTGAGTGCCTCAACTCTAAGATTGTGGAAGAAGGATACAAGCCTGATGTCATTTCAGTGCTGCATGATGTGGTAGATGCTGAGAAGGTTCATATGCTCAGCCATCACAGCGAGAAGCTTGCAATTGCCTTTGGCTTAACCTTTGTTCCACAGGAAATGCCTATTCGGATTGTCAAGAATCTACGGGTATGTGTGGATTGTCACAATAATACCAAGTTCATTTCTAGGATAACTGGCCGTGATATTATTGTGAGGGACGCTGTCAGATTTCACAAGCTTAGCAATGGCATATGCTCTTGTGGGGACTTCTGGTAATTGTACTGTCTATCCAGCCAACATTCCACATGCTTCGAGTTGAAATATTAGTCAGAAGTGCTACCGGAAGAAAACAAAAATGGTTGATCAGAGACAAAGGGGCAATGTGTAGTTGTGAACACAGCACACACTGAGATAAGTGAATATGATTTTAGTGGACCGGTGCCAAAATTCACTTTATGCCCAGTGGTTGTGGTAGTACCTGTGCAGGATATATATGGCCAGGCCCTCGTTTTTTATGGCTTCGAGATGTGCCTTAAGTATGTTGAAAGAAGATTCCAATGATCACTTCGTGCGACAAGTAACAAAGAGAATCGAAGTGTTGAGCTACCATCTGCAGAGTTGCTAATCGCTATGAGACTGAAGCGTACGTTCAAGGTGATACCTAATCCAATCCCTCATTGGATTTTCGACTTCATGCCTGATC
This sequence comes from Dendrocalamus latiflorus, assembly GCA_017311315.1. Taxonomy (NCBI): domain Eukaryota; kingdom Viridiplantae; phylum Streptophyta; class Magnoliopsida; order Poales; family Poaceae; genus Dendrocalamus; species Dendrocalamus latiflorus. The sequence goes on along the minus strand of CM029670.1, from coordinate 564,251 downwards.
GTGAAGGGTGCTTCATTGGCAATGTTTGTCCTGTGGGGATATATTTCCGGTGGTTCTGCTTTGGCAGCTTCATTGCAATTATGTCATCATTAGCAACTGGAGAACAAGCTGCGGCAATATTGGATCTTGTGGAGGAGCGCTGGGAAGAACTCACTAGAGAGATCAGAGATGCCCCCTGAAGGTCTGCTATACTGCAATGGAAAACCAGGATAGTCATAGTCCCCAGGTGCAGCCCCAGCCCAAGAACTCCAGATCATGGCCAGGTATTAAAAATCTCCTTAAAACTTTTGGCTCATGAGATACATCATACATGTACAACTATAGCGTTGCTTGCATCATGGCATCTTCCACTAGGTACAATCAGAAGGCCTCGATCGATAGAGACAAGTAATTAAAAATAAAAATAGAAACAAAAATGAAGCAAAAAAATCAGAAGGGAAATACACATGTGCCATCAGAAAAAATGTGTTTTTACAATTAAGCCATGTAGGCTTGGTTGTAGGAGGAGTCCATCTCGTGGACGACGAGGCTCTTGGCGGTGACGCGGGCGTTGGTGGCATTGTTGAAGAGGTACACCCCTGCGTTGGCGTAGATGGCCTCCGTTGGGTACACGCGCGACGTCGCCATCGACCTCCCGCCCTGCGCGAAGCTCTCGACGATGGAGTGATCCACCAGGACCCTCACCGAGAGCGTCTCGCCATCGAGCACGGGCACGACATTGCCGACGACCCTCTTGACGATGTCGTTGGCATATGACGACCTCGTCTCGTCCTGGCAGAAGTGAGTGCGCAGGCTGCCATCAAGCCCTCTGGAGACGTAGAAGTAGACGGCGGTCTGCTCCCTCAAGCGCCTGTCGGTGAGCACGAGCAGGCCGAAGGGGCCGAGCGCGCCCCTGCCGGCGGCGCCGCCGCTGGTGCTGCAGTTGTAGCCGACGTCGGCCTCGACGACGGCGTCGACGGCGAGCGGGTCGAGCTGGAACTCGGCGAGGATGTCGAGCTGGGTGGCGCGGTGGAGGTTGAGCGGGAAGACGGAGCCGTGGTCGATGGTGATGCCGCTGAGGTCGGTGGAATTGGTCCGGAGCGTCTCCACCTCCTCCACCGGCCACTGGAGAAGGTTGCTCCCGGTCTTGGTGTCCAGCACCACCGTGCGAGGGATCGACTGCAAAACAGCACGCAAATTAACGTTAATTGTTGGATAACAATTGTAAATTTGCATCCAGGGATCAATTAATCTAACAAGAGCAGATTAATTAGGTGATTATGTTGTGTCGTGGGTTAGGTCCTACATGCCATTCCTACTGGCTTGTGGCTACCGAGCTTTGGCAACATTCTTTTTTGATCCGTCGATGTCTCTGTTCTACGTATAATTAATGGCCAGACAAGACACCTCTTTTCTTGTCTAATCCCAGCTAGGATATACTAGTAGGAATTATTTAGTTAGGTACCACCGATATATCCTGCCACTACGTACGGTTGCACATGTGTTCGTTATGGGCGCATATGCACAGCTAGTCATGTAGTAACAGTTTTTAGGGCATGTTCAGCTGCCTGCTGCATTGTGCTAAGCCAGGTAACCTAGCTGGAATAGTAGTCGGATGAAGCCAACAGACACTCGACAACGAGATGACAGCAACTTGGTGCGAGACCAAACACCACAAGATTTTGTTGCCATGTGCATGATTGATTCACAAGTGGCTGCTATCATACTCGATCATGTATGTATGATCCTCCCATGCCTACGTGTCTGTGGAGCCCAGTAAAAGTGCAATGCTAATCATGCTAAGCAGCTTTTTTTTAACGAAATAATAAGATTAATCTTGTCATCTTAATTAACTGAAGAAACTGAGACGGACGTAGCAAGCATGACGACGTAGGTATAGGTACCTGAAGCGATGCCCATCCCTTGGCGACGTCGGCGCGCTCGGAGTCGGTCTCGCCGACCCATCCCCAGAGCACGCGGCGGCGCTTGGCCGGGTCGTAGAAGGTCTTGGAGGCGTAGAACTTGCCCCAGTCGTAGCGCAGGCCGATGCCGACGTCGGCGTCGGGGTCCATGGGCGCCCACGTGTTGGCCGTCGCGTCGTACCTGCCGAGCGCGTAGTAGTCGTGCCGGTCGTCGTCCATGCTCGCCTTCATCACGTGCACCACGTCCTCGGCGTTGTTACTCTTCGCCATGGCCTCCGACATATCGATGCCGTTGTCGCCGCGCGTGCCGACGGGGTAGAAGTCGATGCACTCCCACATGCCGGTGGCCGGGACGCGGTGCAGCAGCCCCGGGACGAGCTCGTAGTGTACAAAGTCCTTGGTCTTGTAGGTCATGGCGATGCCGGCGTGGTGGGCGTCCTTGGAGCCGATGACCACCCGCCACGTCTTGTCGGAGGGGTCGAGCCAGGCGGTGGTGGGGTCGCGGAAGTCCTTGTCGCCGATGGCCGGCGGCGGGTAGAGGACGGGGTTACCCTCGTACTTGGTCCAGTTGGTGAGGAGGGGGTCCTCGGGGTTGGTGGGGAGGGCGAGGCACTGGACCTGGACGGAGGTGTTGGTGGAGCCGGTGTAGAGCACGGCGAGGCGGCCGTCGGGAAGGGTGGTGGCGGAGCCGGTCCAGACGCCGTTGATGTCGTACCAGCGGTCGGGGAGCATGGCGATGGGGAGGTGGCGCCAGTGGAGGAGGTCGCGCGAGGCGGCGTGGCCCCAGGCGATCTTGTTGCCCCACACCGCGCCCTCCGGGTTGTACTGGTAGAAGAGGTGGTACCAGCCCTTGTAGTACACAGGCCCTGCATGCATTTCACCACTTCCATACTTCCATCAGAATTTGCATTCTTCTTCTCGACGATGGTAAATAGACTGATCATGTAAAATCTGATGAAAGATTGATCGATTGTTGCGTGGGGCAACAACACGTGGTGTGACGATGAAAGGCCCCACACCGATTAATTCTGTTCACTCTCTCTACACGGGCCAGGCTGGTAGCAAGAGGCCCAGTTCTTAATTTTCAGCTTGTGGATTATGGTTTATGACATATATCTTCTCTTGAACAAATAAAAGGGATGACTTTTCTATCGTCGTTTAAAAACGGTCTATCGGGATAGGTTTTTGAAGCGACTTATCGACTTATTAGCATTCGATTCGTTCGTACAAATGTTCACGCTAGAATTAAAAATTATAAGCCGCAGTAAAAAAAGGACTCATCCGAAATATATGGAATCCCATATTTAAAAACAAAATAATTAAAAGAAAATGGTAATGGAAGTTGTCGAGAAAAATAAAACAGCAGCGGGCATTGTGGGTCAAGATGCCATGTGGGTTGATAACTTGGTATGATGGCGAGGGGAGGTGACGCAGTTGAGGAAATACGGAGAAGAAGAAAGTCTTTCATCAGATTTGATATCACTGTGTTTTCGTTAAAAAGCCCGTTCCTTGTGTAATACGTTACGCTTGTGTCTCTTTCTGATTTTTCTCTCTGTATAATTTTATTCACTTCTTTTTTTAATTAAATAGCAAAGGTCCTGCCCTCTTTTTTTTTAAAAAAAATGATGACATGTAGGCTTGGGATTTGGAGCTCCACTACAAGGCGCAACCTTTCCTTCTCTCACGCTCTTAAGATAAGAGAAGGTGGTTTGTTATAACCAGATTCTGTTTACGACTAGATCTTCTTTTTTCTTGTTAGCCACATTGATCAGGACCCAACGTTTAAACATGCATCTCCAGCGAGAGCAATGATGAACTAGAGAGACATGAAACAAAATAATTAAGGATGGGAGTGGGAAATTAATGCTGGGTCACCCACCGTTAGGGTCGTTCATCCAGTTCTTCTGGGGCTGGAAATGGAACCCCGTGCGCTGCCATTGCAGCATCGCATTGCTCCACGGGAACGCGTTCCCCGCGTCGCCGCCGGACGCGCCCAGCCTCCCGTCGCTCCGGACGCCGGACGTCTTCTCCGACACCCCCGACTCCGGCCCCCTGCTCCTCGCCACCGCGTCCACCTCTGCCGAAAGCGCATCCATGGGGCGGCCGGCGAGCCTGAGGCCGGCGAGCGCGAGGCCGGCGAGCGCGGCCGCGGCAAGGAGCGCCGCGGCGGCGCACAGCGGCCGCCGTCGAGCGCGTCCGGCGCCGGAGACCTCGGCGGAGGCGGCGTCCCCGGCTGGCAGCGGCGAGTAGGAATAAGGGAGCGGCGGGGAGCTGCTGTCCCGGGTCTCCATTTGGATTTGGATGTGAGAGAGACTAATGGGATTAACAGGGCAATCTAATCGTATCTTAACGAGTTGTCAGTTGTGTTTGTGTGCAAGCCGAGGCGCTCGGTCCGGTATTTATAGCCAGGTTGTTAACACGGCATGGCACCACCCCATTCGCCCATGGAGGGCTGGAGCAACGGGCCCACATGGATGTGCTAGCTTAGCTTATCGTGCCTAATTACCCTACTAAACCTGGCCACGTTATCCAGCTCGATACTTAGGCCGATACGATCGAATATGCATGCATCATCATGGCGATGAAGAATATGATGAGTACATGTGAGTTTTTTTTTCCTGCAGTTTATACATTTTTGAATTCCGTCTATTCGTGGTAGAGAGTATAAAGAGATATGATCGTCGACTTACAGACTCTATCTTAAAAAAATACGTATTATTTAAAAACTAATTAATATTGAAAAATCAAAAACTATAAGTAGCAAACTCCGAAGAACTCAGCTATTGCTTGTGCTCGTTTGGTGCCGCCGTCAGTTTGAGAAACTGACTGTCATGATGGGCTGGCTGGCTTAAGCTTTGCATCCGATGAGTTGCATCATTAAGGGGGGAAATGCATGAGCATGACTGTGTTTCGGTGGCTGACACATGCGTGAATCAATTAATTTTTGTTTGATATTACAATATAGAACCGCACACCCGCGAGCTAGAACTTTTGTATATAGCATCTTTTATACTTGTATTTATAAAAATAATCATATATATATATATATACACACACATATATACACATATATGATATTAACAAAAATAGTATTTCTACTGTTTGGTCACCAGTGGCAGCGCTCCGTAGGTGATATGTGGCGCTTGCCATCTGTTTGGCCACCAGACGGCAAGTCACCTACCGTCCACCCACAAAACGGCAGGTGATACCTAAATTCATAATTTTATATTATATTTGTTCGAATTTTTAAATATAGCATAATAGCTCAAAAATTTATGAAATTTTATGCATGGCCTCTTGATACAACATACTTCATTGTACAATTTTTTGACAATTTTATCCACTATGAATGTTGCTCCAATATTCGTACGATTTTGATATCTGTAGGAGTTGTTACATATAGCAAATGAGCTCCAAAAATTACAAAATTTTATGTTAAACCTTCTGACACAGTCGACCTAATTATGTAAATTTTAAAAATTTTATGTGCTCTAAATTTGCCATGTTAATTCGTCTTAATTTAATCATAATTAGCGATATACGATGCTCAGGCATCCTTTGCAGTGCGTTAACTCTATCCTTCGCATATATTGTAACATCCTAAAATTTTGAACTTGGGAAATGTGTAGGCATGAATTGTTTTGAAATATGTTTTGTCGATATTTGGAAATTTTGAGGATTTTCTTTGGTTTGTGATTGAGGCTCCAATAAATTGAAAAATAGAACTAATGGGAAATCATGAAAGAAATAGAAAATTAATTAAAAAGATTTTTGGGCCAATTCTTGACCAGGCCTACCCGCCCCAGACCCATCACTTTCTCTCTCCCCTTGCTTCGGCCAAGGCCGAAGCCATCCTCGCCATCGCAGCCCACTTTGCCACAGCAGCCCGACTTTATGACTGCACCCCCTTCGGACCGGCGGTCTAAGGCATGTCCCTGCACTTGCGTCACCGTCTCTCCTACTCCCCCACGACCATGCGTATCACTGCCAACCCTCTGCTGATGTGACCGACCCCTTTGGCCATGTCGTCGCATTGCCTTGCGTCACCACGGGCGTCGCGTCCACTCACCACCGACTCGCCTGGCCACCCCCGTCAGCTGTAGTGCGCACCTGCGCCTGTCATCTTCGCGCCTAGCCCGCACGGCCTAGCCACTCCCGTCTTCAGCGCCATGCCCTGCTCGCGCGTCGCCCACGCCCATCACCTCGGCGCCCATGCTCTACGCGCGCGAATGGGAGAATAATACCTGAATGACTGCTTGGTTACATTTCTTAAGCGAGAATTTTTTCTGCAAGTTAAGGATGATGACATTATATCATACTTCCAAGGCATGAAGCATCGCCGAGTTAATTTGTGAACTTTTGCAATTGTTTTGTATTATCTTTATATTATTTGAGATATTATCCTTAGTATGAACAATTGTATGTTAACTATTACTACTATAGATCTTTATGTTTTATACTAAAAAATGTTTTTACAATTTCGAATACTCGGTCTAAAATTCCGGCGTCCATCACTACCAGTGTGTGAAACTAGTAACCAACCATTACAGTTTTGAAGTCTTGCGACTAAGAAGTCTTGGTTCCACAGCTCGACTCCACGAACCACATGTTTACATGTTGACGTTGCTGCTGACTAGAGTAGCCGCACCCCTCCGAAAGAAAGAAAAGTACGCCAAGCTGGTCTACGTGGATGAACCAGCTAAGCGGAGGCGGAGTCCTTTTCTCTAAGCAACTCTTTGTGCCGTCAGCATGTGGCCCACCTTAAACATGGACCCACATCGTTTTGTTTTCGCGAGCACCATTTTAGATGTAGCGGAAGCGCACAGGCCCTCATGAACTCGGCTTCGGCTTCTGGCTTTTGGCTTATTTTTCACTATTTATAAGTTTCGTCTTTTTTTGAACTTTTGACTTTTTGTTGAGCTTTTTTGCCGGTTCTTTTTTTCCCGTATTTGTTTGTATTATACGTAATGGGCTAACATATGTTTTATATTTTTAAATATTTTTAAATTTAATTATGTTAAATAAGTCTCTGTCAGCTACAGTGATTTTTTTCAGCCAGCTACAGTGTTTTCAACCATAAGTTATGGGCTTTTCAGCCGAACCGATCACCACCAAGCTTATCTAAATCAGCATATTTTGTATCGTTTCCTTTAAGGCTCCATTTGGCGTTGCGGTGACTTTTCAAAACAGTATATTTTCCTACTTTGGGATGTTAAGAGTAAGTTGAAACCATCTTTCGTAGCTGCCATAATAGCAAAATCTTACTTTGGGATACTAGATTTGACTCTCTCACACGAAAAAAAAAAACTAGATTTGACGCAGCATAACAACCGCGCGCAAGCTAGCCCTTATTTTTGTTTTGGTTTTGTTTGTTTCCTTTCTCGGAATTTACAAAATCCCCAATTTTGCAAAAGTGAAATTTAGCATTCTGCTTCTAATATGACAGTAGTATTTTATTGGTTCACACGGCCCTCTGTCACCCAACCATACGAGACATTTTGGTCGGCAGACATGGCACTGTATCTACAGGACCGATGCCGGTAATCAAAAGAAAGTGTCAGTAATCAGAGAAGAATAAATAATTGTTTAAACTTTTTCTCACAATGATATTAAAAATCTTCACTTAAGTGACTATGAGAATTACCAAGTTTAGATTGCACCAAACTTTCTGCGCATACCCTAATAATGCATCATGCAACATCACAAAAACCAACCAACGGTATCCATGCCGTGCACACACTCACCAAACTCAAAAACCACTGGTCTGACCATACTCCACATGGCGGTCAAACCACTAGCCACTGGCCGGTCTAATCGCTTAAGACCACTAGAAAACGCGCTCTGTGAAATTTTGGTTAAATTCTATCTAGTTTCAACTCTAGTTCTCATTTCTAGTGACACTTAGTGCAAACTCATCTCCAAACAAAACTATCCAAGTGTTTGGTGTTCAATTTTCTAAAAGTATATGGCCGATCTGACCACTCGCTTCATGGCAGTCAAACCATCAGCCATTAACCCGTCTGATCGCCTGAAACCTTACAGCACAATCTAAATTCTCAATTTTGTAGAAGTTTGATCCAAAAAATTCTTAAATTTTTATAATTATTCGTAAAAAAAAACATATTCTAGACCACCGAACGCCTTGCATTTTGCCATCTTGCAGTGCATGCGCACATGCCACCTGCCTCTATCGTGGACATGGAGTATTCGCACACTCTAATGGTGATATCATCAATTGATTGTCAGTCTCATCGGTCTGAGAAATTCTAGAGAGATCGATCAGCAACCAAATACTCTACTACAGCTAGGTTGGTAGGTTAATCTGCACCTTCACATAATCAGCAGTAAAAAAAACAACACCAGATCCAGATGGATCAATAATGGATAGAGGAAGGAAGGGCAGGGACCCACAGGCAGGACAATAAGAGAAGCAATGCGTTCGCTGTCACAGGCCTAAGAACTGAGCCAAATTCTTGCAGATTCAGCATCGGCAGGGCGGTGGTACAATAATGCAGAGGATTGAAGCCATCCAAATTAAGGAATCCAAAAGCTGGCTGGTACTGGGAATGATGAACTCCTGGCTGCGGCTCCCTCCAAGTGTTGGGCGGGTGCCACGTCAGGCACCGCGCCTTTTCTCTGTCAGTGCAAGCCAGCCATTCGGTCGCGGTCCACCAACGACACGTCGGCATGTGGGTCGCTGCAATTATTGTACCTGCACGTCATGCTCGCCCTGTTGACACGGCATGCGAATCTCATTGCTGACGCCCCGTCACTCTCCCCCCCCCTCTCTCTCAATGAAATGAGGTGGAGATCACGCGCTTGCCTAGGTGTTTGGTTCATTGGATGAAATTATTTCATCCTGGATGACGTCCGGCTCTTTTTGATTGGCCTAGTGGATCCAAGTATTCTACTCTAATGGAGTGGTTTTACTTAATTGGTTTGGTAAAAAAAATATTCCGTCCGTTTAGATGTTGTATCACGTCGTTCAATCAAATCGAGCAAATCGCATCATTCCAGATAGGATCAACTTATTCACCTTGCTACAATAAACCAAACACCCAAAAGAGAAATGTCATGTGGATTACCTCGTTTGAATATGGCTCCGGTCCCAAAAGTTCAGGCTGCTTGCTTTCATAAAACACAAGCCGTTCGAAATGCATTGTATTCTTAACGTAGGTTCTCTTTTTATTTTTTCTTTATATTATCGCTAGAGATATAATGTTATTTTATTTTTTTATTTTTATTTATTTTTCTTTAATTATTGTTTTAGGATATTGTAATGGTAGGCTGTAATCTTAATAAAAATAAAATGTGTACTGTGTTCATACTATATTTGCTTGTTTTCATTTCAATTAATTGATTTACGAAATGAATGTTTTATGTTAGTGAAATAAATTGAGATGTGAATTGGATGTATACATGTACATGTTGATCTTCTTGTTTCAGAGGGCATGGCTAGTATTTCCTAAGGCTAGCAAATAAACAAAAATAGATTTAGGGGTAGAAGAGAATATCACAGAACTAAAAACCGTCTGTGATATTTACATCATAGACGGTTCGAAAACCGTCTGTGATAACCTTCGATTATCACTGACCCATAAATTCAGACGGTTCAGAAAACCGTCTGTGATGACATTTTTGAACCGTCTGTAATAGAGTTTTCTGTAGTAGTGAGCTAGCCTAGCCTTGTTGGATTGGCGCGCGGGACATGCAATTGTATGTACCTAAACGGGTAGGATTCATGTGGACCACAAGATAACAATTGGAGGGTATACGATGCCATATATTTGGGTGCCTTCTTTTATGTTTAGCTTTGGATTTGTTTTACATGTATACCACTGTAATTAGCTTTTAAACGATGTATTTTTTTCATAATAAGGTTAACACGAAGATTGTAGTAAACAATATACTAAGTTCAGCTGTACCAGTCAAAATCATATGTGACTATTTTTTCTCTGCGTACCGCCTCTCGCCAACAGTAAGAATTCAAAATTTTAAACCATAAATCATAAGCCGGTCCAAAAAAATCTCAAATCATGGTGTGCTGACACATGGTGTCTCATTTCGCCCTCTCCCTCTCTATGCACTGTGCATACTCTTAAACTCCTCCCCCCTCTCCCTGTCTATGCACTGTGCATACTCTTAAACTGTGCATACACTTGGCACATACATCCCATCTATATCTGCGACAGCGTCGCCTAACGAACCGCAAGGAGCATACGGGGGAGTAGATGCACACACCTAACGAGTGGCAATAATGCAGCAATCATGCCGGCTCCACGTGGCAATAATACAGTTTTGTGGACACAAGCTATGCCACGACAGCATGCAACCACACGAAACTTGTTGCAGTCCTATCCTATCCTATCCTATGTTACGATCGATCTGGTTCTTGTTAATTGGGTTGCAAACTGCAGTCAGTGTGTACACATGGATCATCTTGACCGTTCCAAATTCGTAGCTGACGGAGTAAACTAATGCTACGCAGACAGAGAGTGAGAGAGAGAGCACAGCAGGTATGATCGAGGTTCCCAATTTTACTGGCCTTCCGGTGAAAGGCGTTGGTTGGTTAGTCCGCTCCTCCTCCTCCTCCTCCTCCATGCCGTTACGACGCTTGCACTGCACGCACGTGGATGGTCGACCTGAATTCTGATCCTGACACTTGCGTGCCATTATTGTCCGGACTCTCGAGTGTGTCTCCCCCTTATTAATCATCCATCCCTTTGATTAATTAGAGATGTAAACGGGGTGAAAAAAATATAAAATATGATACATGATAACCTATATCTGTTCATATCCGCTCCAGTTGCACCCCTAACTCCAAATGCTTTTAGTTTGTTGTTTATTTTAGTTTTCGATTTATTTAAGTCAGAATCCACTTAGAATGTGTTGGTTTCTAATTTTAAATTACTTTAGTTTTTTTTAGTTTTTTAGTTTTTTTATTTTTTTTCTTATTCCTTTGTATTATTTGTAACAATATACTGATTTTAGTTTATTTTTTCTTTTAGTTTGTATTATCCGTAAGCTATCCAGTTGAAGCGGAGAAGCAATGGATGTACATGTAGATTCTCAGAAACGGTCACCGATAACTCCCTTGATCTAGATCTCTCCAATAATTCAAGCGCCGGATCTCGAGTGCAAGCCAAGCCAACACACAGCCATTGCGGAAAAGAAGAAGAAGAAGAAAAAAAAAAGAAAGATTCGTCCGCTCGCTGCTCCTCCGATCCGGTCCTTCACATCGCCTTACAGTTATGAGTAGTAGTGTAAATTAAGGTGGTGATCGGTTCGGCTGAAAAGCTCTTAGCTGAAAACACTGTAGCTGGCTGAAAAAAGCACTATAGCTGACAGAGGTTTATTTAGTATAATTAAATTTAAAAATTTTAAAAATATAAAAAATATGTTAGCCCATTACGTATAATACAAACAAATACGGGAAAAAAAGAACCGGCAAAAAAGCTCAACAAAAAGTCAAAATTTCAGAAAAAAAACAAAATTTATGAATAGTGAAAAATAAGCTAGAAACCAGAAGCCGAAGCCGAGTTGATCAGGACCTTAAGGCACACCAAACTTTCTGCGCATACCCTAAATTATGTACAGTCTTGTGCATTAGATAGTTTCGTCCTGTCCTGTTTGAGGGTACAAGGACAATGCCGCTCCGATATATTTCACTCCCGACGCTAGCCTCCTCTTTCACAAGAATCATATTCCTCTTTCGCAACATGCTGCTATGCGATTCATGGCTCCTGTCTCAGCAAATCGGTTTATGCAGTAGCACTACTGTCTGATGAGTGAACTCAACTCCACATACACCAAGCATGCATCCCATGGACCATGGTGTTAAGTGTTACTTTCATCTCTGGGACAGCATGGTCTACTGAACTGCCGGGTACTTGAGAGCTACATGCACCCAACGATCTGCAATAACATGCATATACATGCTCCACGTGGCAAGACTTAAATTGTACCCAGACAAGGCCGCGACAGTAACCACACAAACTGCTCCTTGCTGCAAGCAATCCTATGATCTGCTTCTTGTCAATTTGGGTTGCAAATTGATGTCTAAACATCAGCTTCACCGTTCCAAATTTGCAGCTAATGTCGCGTTCGAGCCACGCCTATTAATGCTCAACCATTTGGCCACTGCGTCACAGCAGGTAAAGTTTCCAATTTTATGTACTGCTCATGTCTTGTGATGAAAGTTGGCTGGTCAGTCCTCCTAGTTCATGGCGTTAACCAACTGCACGCACGTGGATGGTCGGCCTGAATTTCTGATCCTCACCTTTCTTCCAGTAACAGTCCCAAGTTTCCCCTATGGCTATGGGGTAGTATTTGGGTACGGAGGCTTCTTGGTCCTCCTAGAACTTTCAGGTTCTTTTCCCTTTCTTTTCTGATGTGTTTTAGGCATGGAAAATTGTGCAACCAGAATACTAGTTCCTAACATCTTGTGGCTTCTCGCATGACAACAATCCTCTTAGACTCTTAGCCACTTGACCATCGGTGATCCAGACAATTCATAGGTTGGTCTAATTCATCAACTGATTAACCAGTCACTATACAAGCCAGCTGGAGCTATTGCTTGTAGAACACTGACAAGTAGCATTCTCGCCTCATCACACCTTCACTTGAGGTTCGCTATTGTGACATGTCAGCCATGGCAAAGTGACACTGTGGGCCCCTGGCAAATTATTTCATCAGCTGGTACGGCCCCGGCGATTAGGGAGATCCAGAATCTAATCCCTCGTGGGCTCACTGATTTGCCCTGCTTGGCATGGCCTGATTGGCACACGCCCTGCCAGCTCAAATGCTTCAGCTTAATTTTTTGAGCAAATACAATGGACAGGCAAGGCAAACATCACAGTCTGCCTTCAGAACTCATATGCAATGTTTTGCTGAGCAGATCATTGGATGTTACTCTTTGACACTTGTGTGGCATTATTGCCAGGAGTCATGAGTGTATCTCCAATAATTCCATTTCTTTATGCAATGGATGTGTAGATTCTCGGAAACGGTATCTAATAATAGTTCATGTCTCTCTCTCTCTCTCTCTCTCTCTCTCTCTCTCTCTCTCTCTCTCTCCAATAATTCATTTGTTTAAACGAGTGTTTCGGCCCGACGTCGAGTTCAAGACGACACGCAATCATTGCAGAAAATAACAAAGAACATCAGAGTCTACGTGGGCACATGTAAGGAGGAATAGATGTTCTTCGGTGCTTGGAAGGTATTAGGAGGTATTTTTACTTAAAAAAGGATCAACGGTTACTAGTTTACCCCGATCTTCCTGTTGATCGATGTCCATTCATGGCGGTCGTTCTACTTCTGCCCGCGTTGCCGACCGTCAAATGGTTAATTGTTGTCCCGATCATTAGCTACTTGCATTAAATCAAAAGGAAAGAAATAAATCTTGCCTTGATCTCACTGTGATCGTATAAACTTGACTTGACCACGTTATATGTAGGATCGTTATTATATGTACGACCACATTGTCTTTGGTTAGTTACGACTATGTTGTGAGTGATCGTTATGACCAGATGTGGTTGTAGACAATTGATCCGTGTAATCATAGATGATAAGTTTGTGCATGGCCATTACGACTAGTGCAGTCGAAGTCGACCAACGTGTGCATGATCGACTACGACCAACTTTTGTAATAGTCGGTGGCTATTATAGCTACAACGGTCACTGTAGCAGTCGTCAATGCTCTACCCGATATGGGCAGCAGTTGAGGTTGGTAAGCACTATAGTAGTCGTCAGCGCCGGAACGGAGTATGGGCAGAGCGGTTGAAGCTAAGTACTTGTAAGTCAGAGTGACTGTATATAAGTTATAATGTAACTCGAAAGCAAAAATGAGAGAGACAATAAAAAAAGAATTGCTCCAGTACGTAAAGATTGCTCTCCCACTCGTAAGAGCAACTCCAGCAGACCCCCTACTTGAGCCCTCAAACCTCATATTTGAGAGCCAGAGCCAAAAACTGCACTCCAGCAGACCCCCTACTTGGCTCTCAAAAATAGGAGGCCTCTCAAATGAGCCCTTCAAGCCCTCATTCCCAGGGGCCCCCTACTCTGCCTCTCATTTCCGTTTTTTCCCCGCTGCGTGAAAAATCACCGCTCCCCGCTTCCGCTCGCCCCCCGCCTCCTCCTCTTCCGCTCGCCCCCCGACGCCTCCGCCCAGCGCCTCCACTCCCCCGCCCCCTCCCCTGCCGTCCCCGCCGCCCCCTTCCCCTTCCCCGGCGCCTCCACCCCCTCCACCGCCGCCTCCGCCCCCTTCCCCGCCGTCCCCGACTCCCCCCCCTTCCCCTGCCGTCCCCGCCTCCCCCGCCGCCCCCTTCCCCTTCCCCGGCGCCTCCGCCCCCTCCACCGCCGCCTCCGCCCCCTCTGCCTCCGCCCCCGACTCCCCGCCTTCCCCACCGCCCCCTTCCCCGGCGCCTCCGCCCCCTCCACCGCCGCCTCCGTCGTCCTCGAATCCGGGCGCCACCTACCGAGCTCCTCCACCGCCGGCCTCCACCGCACCAGATCCGGCCTCGGCCCGGCTGGATCCGGCCGCCTCCCGCCCGGATCCGTCCGCCGCTGCGCCATCGCTGCCGGATCCGGCCATCTTCGCCCGAGGCCGCCGCTCCCCGCCCGGATCTGACCGGAACCGACGCCATCCGGCGCCGCACGCCGTCTCCATCCACCTCGGCTCCGGCCTCGGCTCCTCCGCCGCATCCGCCTCGGCTCCGGCCTCGGCTCCTCCGCCGCATCCGCCGCCGCCTCCGCCAAGGCCGTCGACGCCCTCTTCGGCTTCCACGCCGTCCAGCCGCCGCCGCCGCCGATGGAGTGAGGGAGGGGAACGGTGACGAGAGAGAGGGGACGAAGAATTTGTCAGGAGTGGGCCCCATGTGTCAGTGTGTGGTGAATAGATTTGAGGGCTTAGATTTGAGGGGTGCTGTTGGAGTAGAAGCAAAAAAATTGGGCCCTCAAAAGTAGGGGGAGCCCTCAAATAAAAAGTAGGGGCCCTGTTTTGAGTAGTACTGCTGGAGTTGCTTCCTGTCATCAGAATTCATCATTGTCGTAGGAACTGCTGAGTGCTCGTAGAGCGTTTGAGCGTGCAGATCCGGATCCGGATCCGGTTTTCCAACACTCACGATCTGCTTTTCCTTGATCAATCAATTTTGCGTGGTGTGATCTTTGCCTCTACCATGGCAAGATGGCCATGGCTTGGTATTGCGGACGTACGTCCTTCAATCCTTGCCGAGTGAACTGCGGATCCCACCATCAAAAAACACTTTGCAGTTGAGGATGCTTTAACTGTTAGGATGAAATCCAGTGGTCGCTGATCAGCCCTTTCCGTCATTGACTGCCAACATTAGATGACGATGAATTCCCATGTTTGTTTCGCTGATTGATCTACTGATCACGGAATGGTTGAAACTGAAAGAGATGATCACAGTTCTCTCTCTATTTTTATGGGGGTATAAATTACCTATCTACCCTTTCGCCTTATTTTTAAGTTGGTATCTACCCCGCAACTTAACTACATTTCTGTAAGTACCTTTAACTACGGAGCGTTAGATTTCAACTAATGGACGGCTTCCAAGCACCGTAGAACACCTCAAGGAGGGAATAGCAGGAGCAGTTGGTTGGCAAAGAGAATTGGTGGATCTGAACAATGGTCTGTCTGTGTGCCCGAATCTTCCCTTGATGCAACTCTGCAACTGAACATAGCACAACCATTTGTGCTCTCTGTTTGGATTTGGGAGAGCATCTGTTTCGAAAGTATTTGAGTCTGCCAGTAGATCTTGACCGTAATACTATGTGGAAAGAAAAACGAGGGAAGCTACTTGACAAACTGTTACTACATTCATAAGCTGTGTACTTTCGCTCTGAAAAAGAAGAATAGCAGACTCTACATGCAAGGAAGAAATCGTACAACAAATGTCCCAGCTATTAATTGGTTACATCACATTGTCTCAAGACAAGCGGTGGATCTGAAGAATGTTTTATCTGCTCGATCTTTCAAGTAACACTTATTGTCACTGTCAGCCGATCACTAATTTGGGGAGCCTCATCAGAAACGGGCTCCAAAATTGCGCTCTGTATATTTGAGAAATTTGCATATATTTGGAAATTTTTTTAGTCTGCCAGTAGATCCTAACAACGGTATATGAAAAAGAAAGGAGCGAAGCTACTTGCCCTGGTAAACCGTTGCATCCATCAGTTTATTTAGTTTGCTCCAGTATTTCGGATATAAATCAAGGAATAAGGATTAGTAATACCAGTAACCTAATTGAACTGCATCAAAGTATGTGAACTTGTTAAGGATACAGTTGGTCAGGTTGATATGTCATGCAAATTGAGATCCCCGTCTCCTAGTCTCTTCAAGTACATCATACTGTACTTCACAAATCAGAACTCGGGAGTCAGGAATAGTATATTGGGTCTGTTCTTTTTGGCTGTGGCTTATGGTTTTTTGCTGAAATTTTTAATTTTTGGCTATTTACGGTACAGATTACGAAGAGACATATACTCACTTGCAATTTTATCTAATACAGATATTGAGCTTTTAACGTGTAGATCGTTTAACTTGTAGACCCCATCTTGAGAAAATACTCCGTTTAAAAGTTAGGTACTATAGCAAAAGCCAAAAGCCACCAGCTTTTGACTTAAAGAACATGCCCATTTACAGCAGACAGCTCTTTTCAAATTAAGCACTAATATATTTGGTAAATAAAATCAACCTATGAACAAGTGCTCTCCGGAATTGGTTTGCAGACCGGACTGCATTATGTGGTTAATTGCGTTAGGTAAGATGGGGCGGCTGTCGCAAACCTTCTTGAACCATCTATTGGTTGTTTTCGTATGGCCGTTCAATTCACCATGTCGGCAACAGAACCTGTAATGTTTACTAACTAAAGCTGCAACCCACAAAAAAGCAATATTAGCACATCCAGAATGCAAAACACCATAATAGCATCTACTTATCACAGTAACATATATGCTCAAATGCAGCATAAGAAGCTAAAAAAACACCACACCACGATGATGATAGTTTATTCAGGAGGCGGCCATTCCATGAGTTCACATGAACCTCTTAGACATCAGGGCGAAAGAAATACTCACTACTTAATTAGCACCGACTAGTCTTAACAACACATGCCAAGTCCAAGCAGACGATGGATCATACAACTAGCGTTACCAAGAAACAGCATTCTAGCAAATACACCACAAAGGTCTCTCAAGCATCTTGAAGAATATAATTTCGCAGAGATGGCACAAACTCCATAGGCCGCACAATATACTACTAACACGGATGCATTTTACTTGCCCTCCTCGACAATTTTGATGACATTTTGGACACCATTCCTCATCTCACTACGGATGGCTCCACCTTCTGGAAGATCAAACTTCCTGCGGCTTAGCGTCCTTGGCTTCCCTTGTGGCTGAGGGTCCTTGACTTCCCTGGTGGCTGAGGGTCCACGATCTCCAGCATCCCCTCAAGCTCCTCGAGCATGGACCTCTTTGCATTGCGAACCATATAGTCCGGTCCCTAGTAAGCACAAAGGATTGGCATATGAATCATACTTGGTCATAGTTTATTTAGATGAAGAAGCGAAAGAAACAACAACAATGAAACCTTTTGCCCCAAACGAGCAGGCTAGCGAAAGAAACAACAACAAATTTTAAAAATGTTTTTTCCCTTTTCTGGTGGTCTCATCCTGCTTCAGTTTACACCAATCTGAAGAAAGCCCTAAAGAGTGTGCGAGGCTTATGTATTTCCAGTTATCATATTTCATAAATTCAGAACAGAGCCTACACTGCCAACAGAAAATTGGAGATAATTTGTAGTCATGTCCTTACACTTTGATGATTTGATCTACCACGCAAATCTATACATGAAGGTACACAAAAAAAAAATTGTGAACTGGCTAAAATAACCAAAACAAGAAATATTTGACACTAGCAACTGGCAATGTGAAAAATATAAGAACAACATTCTAACAGAGCCGTGTAGTCTTATGCCCTTACTGCTCACCTATATAAATTACTACGGAAGGAAACACTACAAAGAGCAAATATAATCATATAAAGAACTATTTGTTAATGCATGAGGAAGTATGTCAAATGGCTATTCTAGCATCTAACCTTCTAGTCTGTAAAAGTGCCTTTATTCACACATTCACACTGTGCAAAATAAGAAGTTTATTCTTGCACATGTTTCGTATAATTGATTATAAGAGCAAATCCGCAGAGCATGTTAGTACTGTTATCTTTTATGTCCATGATGACATCACTAATCGGATTACTTCCTGCAGTAAAACTACAATGCTGACAACTGGTTGTAGTATAAAGACTGATAATAAACAGTATCATGGTTATCAATTATCACCCCAGCAAAGAAAACATAGACTCTGCAGCACATCATATCTAGAATGCAGGTTTGATGGTCCCAGTCATTCAGTAGGAAGGAAAGGGCAACATTGAAATGGGTCATGAGTTTACCTCAAGGGCATCAACAGTCAAGAGTAGGACAATGATTTTCTCAGCGAACCTCTGGCGCTCTTCAATGTCGTGTGCAACACGGCGGCGGTAAGAGATGTTGTAGAACAAGGACCTGATCTCCTTCAGCTTGGCCTTGGCTACTGCCTGATCACGAAGGCAGCGAAGCACCTGTGAACGGTGGGCCAGATGAGCCCTGTAGTTCATCTGGATCAACAATGCAGCATCCTGCGGGGACAGCTCCTTTCTCTTTCCCTTGCCATGGCTCCTAGCAAAAGCCTTCAGAAAGGAGTAGGGGGGGTTGGTGCTGTGGTGCAAATGCAAATTGCAAAGGAATGCACTTTGTTGTTGCTAGTCATATATGTGGTCTTGAAAATGCAATGTTGGATGCCCTCCCAGGATTCCAACTCTTCACAAACCTAATCACCCCCAAAATCCAATCTTTCACACGGATGTCACTACATTGAAACCAGAAATCTCACAAATCCTAAATAAAATTGACATTTCCCACGGACCAAACCAACCTCTGAGCCTCGGAGTCGGAGCCCCGAAGAAAGTCCAAGCTTTGCTACACAATGATTGGAGCAAATCCGGTGCCCCACTTTAATAACTACAAGCACGAAAGATCTCACCTTCCTGATGGCGACGCATCCCGCGGTGTCGTCCTCGATCTGCACGATCTCGACGGCGCACTTCTTCTTGTTCTCCTTGATCTCCTTCTTCTCCTTGTTGACCTTCTTGCGCTTGCTGTCGTCGTCGTGTTGGTCATCCCCGGAATCAAAGGCCTCCTCGACGGAGTAGGCGTGCGACCATGGCTCGAGCCAGCCCTTGCCCTTGACCTCCTTGGCCCACTTGACCTTCCTGGCGCCGGCGGCGGATCCCTTGGACTCCCACTTCCACTTGCGGTCGAATCCATCGTCGTGGGGGGTTTTGACCTCGGCCTCCCACTTGAGGGTCCTCTCCCCCGCCGGCTTCTCCTCGGCGGTCCACTTGACCTTCCTGCCGTCGGCCTCGGCGGCGTAGGTGTACTTGCGACGGGGGAGGGAGTGCGGCGAAAGGGCGAGCTCGAGCGCGGAGACGCGGTGGCTGAGGGCGTGGAGGAGGAAGGGGTCGTCAAGGGCGGGGGTAATGGTGGGAGGGTGGGCCGGGAGGAAGAGGTGGGGGTCGAGATCGAAGGTGTCGTACGGCGAGGAGGAGGTGGTGAAGGCGAGGGGGCATGACGGGGAGGAAGGGAAGAGCAGGGGGTGGTGGTCGGCGGAGAGGAGGGACGAGGAGGCGAAGAAGGGGCAGGAGGAGGACGTGGTGGTGGGAAAGGGGGAGGTGAAGAAGGGGTCGTCGTCGGCGTGGAGGTCGAGGAGGCGGAGGAGGTTACGACGACTCATGATGGTGGCGGTGGTGGCAGAACGGAGGCGAGGAGGTGTTTGAGGGGAATTGAGTTGATGGCAAGTGATCAGATGCTGCTCTGTCCATACGAGTTTTTTGCTATTATAGTACTCCTTAAATATGGCTTCGACAAAACGGTATCTACATCGTGTACTTCTCCAAAACGATACCTATTTCGTATACTCTTCTCTATAATAGTATTCCCAGGGATTTGAACTCAAATTATTTTGATTTTCGAATTTTATCTCCTCTATATGACTAAACTACCCTTGATTATCCTGGAAGCCGTCGTCCCATCTCGAGCGCTCGCCGTTCACCGGGATCCTGGAAGCCGCTGCCGTGTCCCCATCGGCCTTTGCTACTCTCTTCCTTGCCAACCATCCAAACACAGTTTAAGCCACTCCCTTAGCTGCCACCACAACCCGGCACTTCAGAGTCCAGATCTCCCACTCTAGAATCCCAGCGAATCTGCAGCTGGCTCCGGCGACTCCTCTCCGGCGATGGATTTCATGAAGGTTTTCGATCAGACTGTACGGGAGATGTAAGTTCTAGACCGAGCCGAGATCTCGCCAGTGGTATCCGCTTTTTCGTGGATACGGCGTGTATTGAATTGGATCCGCGAGATCTTGATCCGTTTGCTGTGTACGTGTTCTTGTAGAAAGAGGGAGGTCAATCTGAAGGTGCTCAAGGTCCCCGAGATCGAACAGAAGGTCATATGGAGGAGATAAAATTCGAAAATCAAAATAATTTGAGTTTAAATCCCTGGGAATACTATTATAGAGAAGAGTACACGAAATAGGTATCGTTTTGGAGAAGTCCACGACGTGAATACCGTTTTGTCGAAGCCATACTTAGGGAGTACTATAATAGCAAAAAACTCGTCCCATACTCCTCCTCTAGTCTCAGCGACTGACCGGGTAGCAGTAGCAGTACCTCTAATTTTCAGCCCAACTAGTACAAGGAAATGGTCCACTACTGCTCTTCGCAGGAGACAGTGGCCGCCGCCTAAGATTAGGGTTAGGATTCAGCATGTAAGAAACGGATTCATCATGACCTTAGGGTATAGAAGAATGGGGGAGACGACGGTCCGATAGTGGACGGTGGCGGCAGCAAGTTGGTTAGGCGACGATGGCATCATCAGTTGTGGTTCGGAGGAGGGAGATAGGCGGCAAAGGCAAGCGGGACAGTGAAGATGACCACGAGTTAGGGTGGGCAAGGTCTATGGTAGTGTCGGGCGGGGAGTGTAGGCGGAGCGGCGAGGCGATGGTGAGGCACCGCCGGCCGTGGGAGGTGGCAGTGGGTAGTGGTAGGGGGGTTTGGTGGGTGGCAATGGCACTAGGGGCAGCGCTAAGAGCCATGGGGCGAAGGCGGTGGAATGGGACGACGAAAGGAAGAAAGACAAGCTCGACAATGGTGACGAGGATGGTGGCCAAGGGGGAACTAGAGGTGGAGAAGACGACGGCGGGGGCAATGGTCGAGGGTGGAGCCGAAGGTAGAGCCAGAGATGGCGACTACGCGGGAGTAGCGCGATAGCACTATTGCACTCTAAGAAGTGCAATAGCAATTACCTAATAACGATCCATCCTGTTGGAGTTAATCTCTTGGCTGACTTCTTCCGTGGAGCTGAGTTCGCTAACTGAGACTACTTGAAAACAGCCCACCTCCCTCCCAATTTTGCCAAAAGACCTTTGTTTGATGTTATCATTCAACTCCACACAAGCCTGTCGTTGGGCTACTTGCATCTTCGATAGATACAAAGGAGGAGTGACAGTCAATGAAATAGCCCTCCAACTTGTAGCCCTTCTTGCTCTCTAGTGTTACAAGACTCGACAAATGTGATGCCACATCAAGCATATGATCTTTGATATTGACATCCTAACCTTGATGGTCCGTCTACTTTTTTTTACGATTACACACATATACACCACGACGCACGCATGCACACTCTAGTACGCCCCTATCACACACCAAAATAGACAGAGGTCATTATTTGCGACCTCACAAAATTCCAACTGAAGCGCACCCACGTGTATGTAATAGTTGAGCACCAGGATGGCCTATCTACTTAACAACCCTTGAACTATAAAACTAACTATCGAATTTTATCCACTAAAACATTTATTTCAACCAGCTTATCATTTTGAAATTAGTTCAAACTAATTTGATCTACTTTTCAATTTAATGCGACTAAAGTAATTATTTATTGTGAGACAAGTTCAAACTAATTAAACTGGTTATGAATTTATTTTTTTGGACTTTGATATCTGAAATACATATTTTTATAGGTACATGACGATACCCATTGCCAAAAGCAATTGGCTAATGCTTAACGATCGATTTAGCAGTGTGGGGACACCCTGATTTACCAGGATCCTCCACAATCACACAACTATGTAGTATTTCAGTTCTGCACAGATTGATAAATAGCCTAATAACTATTACAATATCATAATAAAATTCTTATTTAAAGTACGATATGGCTAATTACTCCGTGCGTCTTGAACTGGCAAGTTAGGCGCTTATTTTTAGTATGTTCACATAGGTTAACTTTTCGCACCTCTAGACTCTATCGCCCTTCGGTGGCTATATCTAAGCAAGTCAAGCTTGGCATTCCCGGGCATACCTTCACCTCTCAAACACCATAGGTCAAGAACTGACTTTACGAGGTACTTCTTTGGGTCAAGTCCTAACCCCGCGCCTTCGCGTAGCTTCGGCACCAAGGTGGTAGACGCTTGACTATATAACTGTTTATGACCCCGCATCCTATGCGATGGCGAACTCCTCAGTATGACCCAAAATTGGCCGAGTGTAGCAATGACCCTTTAGCGGACACCAGGGGAGCCCAACTTAGAGGCGTGGGCACGACCTTGTCATCTGAAGTTCGTGCAAGGACAGATATTTTAACATATTGTCGGAATGCATTGCAGGCTACCAGTGGGATCGTAGACCCAAGGTAGTGCGTCGGCCCAAGTAGGCGGTCGACGACCACCCAAATCGGCGAGGGACTATTATTAGAGGAGGGTCCTTGCGCTACCTTAGGCCCACGACCACCTCGGAGTGACGACACTTGTTGGAAGGTCTATCACAAGCTAAGTCTACAAATCAACCTCAGTGAGGTTTGCAAGATCGGCCCCGGAATGGTTGAGGGCCGATCCTGAGCGAGGAATGCAAGACCAACCAGAAGGTGTCTAGGACCAATCCCAGGCGGGGTACACAAGACCGGCTCCAGAGGCGTTTGGGGCCAATCGTGAGAGGGGTATGCAAGACCTGCCTCAGAGGGGTCCGGGGCCGACCCCCCGGCGAAGTATGCAAGACCAGCCGTGGAGGCATCTGAGGTTGACCCCGGGTGAGGCACACAAGATCGGTCCCAAAGGCGTCCAGGGCCAACCTCAGGCGAGGTAGGCAAGACCGGCCCCGGAGGGATTCGTGGCAGTCAGCCACGAACCAATCTCGTAGTCCCAGACGTGGCGGGGGCAGTGCAGGGTAAAAGACGTAAATACCCCTATGAGTAAGTTAGGCTCAACGTCACACGTCCGCCTCTCTCCCCTATAAAAAGGACCCTTTGTAACGAGCGAGGGGGGCGATTTTATAACCCTAGAATACTTATATCGAATACACTTAGGGCCTGTTTGGATCCTATGGGCTAACAACTAGTTGCTAATTTTTAGTCCTTGTGGATCCAAACAGGAGGGCTAATGAGTGGGCTAAAGTTTAGCCAAAGCCCTAACTAGTTGTTAGCCAACTAGTTGGCCAAACCCAGCAAATGAGGGCTAAAGGACCAGCAGGATGGAAAAAAGACGTTGATACCCACGCCAACCCTCCCAGACCGCCATGCATAGGGGTATAACAGACTTTGTACTGAGATAGTAGTACTTATTAGTCCTTGGATCCAAACAGGACTGGGCTAATTTTTAGCCAGCTAACTACTAGTCAGCTAACAACTAGTCCTAGCTAACAACTAGTCCTAGTTCATCCAAACAGGCCCTTAGGCCCTGTTTGGATCCCATGGTCTAAAATTTAGTTGTCTAAAGTTTTGGACTAAACTTTAGTTGGCTAAACTTTAGCCACTAAACTTTAGTCGAAGGTCCTGTTTGGATCCTGTACTAATGGATAGGACTAAAGTTTTAAAAAGACCATACTACCTCTCCTCGTTTCGTGCGTCAGCCATTAAATGGGAGGTGAGAGACCAACATGCATAGGTAAACACGTCTTTGTGCCTAAGAACCCAAAACTTTAGACCACTTTAGTTCACTTTGGTGGACTAATGGTCTAAAGTGTTTTTTAGGGGTTAGCTAAAGTTTAGATCTAACTTTAGACCACCTGTTTGGAGACTTTAGACCTAAACTTTAGTAACTAAACTTTAGATGGAGGAATCCAAACAAGGCCTTAGTGGTTGTGTGTTTCTCCTTGAGTCCTTTTGCATCCTCAGCGGTCTTCGAATCTGATCGGAGGTTATTCTATGTTTATTGTCCGTATTCGTACCAACGACAAGTAGTATTAATAGAACAGTGACCAACATAAGATATTTGCAAAACCGCTCCATTGCCAACTTAAACCTGATCAGTGCCATTGTTGTTCTCCCAAATGGTGAGCGCATTCAGTTGCCCTGAGTCCATGTATCAATTGGGGTCAACTTGATACAACGAAGTCATAGCAGCCACCTAAGCCGAGTGCCGTTCGTCTGCTTGATATGAATGATCAAAACGGTGGTAGTACTTGATTACAGTATGCCCTACCTTCCCGCAGATTTGGCATGTTGGTCGAGGACGGCCTCTACCATTGCCGCCACCCTAGTTACCCCCCTGATTGTTGCCCTTGTAGTTGCTTCGATTCTTGCTGCGTGGCTTGACTCCCTGGTTACTGCTTCCCTGGTTATTGACGAAGTTTCCTCGATTGCGGCCAGAGAAGTTGGCAGATGAGCCAGATTCACCAATCCGGAAGGCAGCGCTGTTATGCTACATCTCGTAACTGAGCAGATGAGAGTACACATCATCGAGAGACAAGTAGTCTGATCTGGTGGTGGGGGATGTGACGAGGGGGTCGTGATCTGGACAGAGCCCTGCAAGGATGTACGAGACGATCCCATCATCTCGCGGGGGCAACCCGACCGTAGGCAGTGTCTGCAAGGGACATCATCCGCTGAAACACAGTCAGCAGCAGAGAGATCCGGCTTTCAGATTGGATAGTTGCATCCGTATCTGAACCACACGAGCCCTGAACCTAGGCTAGAAGCATACATGCCAGACTTCATGTGCCGTTGCCGCCATCGTGACATGCGACAGGATCTCCTCGGTGAGGGAGGAAGGTATCCCACTCAGGACCAGTTGGTCCTACTGACGAGTTGGAGGCAACGGAAGGGGAGGATGCGGAAGTGAGAGAGGCCTGAGTCGACGTTGCGTCTTCAGGGATCTGATACCATGTAAAGAAAAGTGTTTGAGGAAGTACTTGCCGCGATGGCTAATCGAGTCATCTCTGTGATGTATTTGTACTCAGCCGGCAAACGTGCCGGACGGTGAACAACATCAAAGCGTAAACAACAGAAAAGATCAGAGGCGCAACAGATGAGAAAGATGCATGCTGTTGCGCTCGGTTACAGAGATAAGATTACAGAGAGGTTAGAACGCAATATACACAAAGACTATCTAACGTGACTAACAATATCTTGTAACGGCCGCGGATCCTTCACCGTGACGTCAAGTCCAACACCATCCTGCTCGACTCTGCCCTGGAGGCGCACGTCGCCGAGCTCCTTTCCTGCGTCGGCGAGTCTGGCTCTCGGCCATCGCCGGCGCGTATGGCTACATCGCTCCAGCCTCCAGGTAAGCATGCCGATCGATCTATGGACATTGATCGTAACAAGAAGCTAGCTAGCTTGTTTGGACTTGGACGCGTACCGATTGATGGCCCTTGTGATCGATGAGTGTTGCGGAGTACGCGTAGACGCTGCGTGTGGACGAGAAGACGGACGGACGTGTACAGCTTCGGCGTGGTGCTGCTGGAGCTCGTCACGGGGCGGCGCCCGCTCGTCAGCTTTGGGGAAGACGTCGACATCGCGCACTGGACGGGGAGCGTTGTGCCGAGGCCGTCCGACGCGGCAGGCGTGCTGGCCGTGGCCGACGCGCGGCTGGCGCACGAGCCAGGGTGGGCATGTCGTGCGGCCTCGGCCACCATGCGCGAGGTCGTGCACGTCCTCTCCGGCAACCGTCCGCACGTTGCCGGCCCACCCCAATCCCAACACGCACCCAGCTCCTCAAACTCCTGAAAACCTGACAGGCTGAGCTGCTACTAGTACTCGAGCAAGTTCAATAATAGAGCTAAGTGTTTGACTATAAGTCAAGTTATAAGAGCCAAGTTATACAATAACTTGTCTTCTATTTATCTACAAAAGATTTTTTATTATTATGTGGTACCATATCTCACATTCTCTTTCCTATTCCTCCTTATGTGGTACCATATCTCACATTCTCTTTCCTATTCCTCCTCACATACATTTATTATCTTGGCCCACCACTGCATAGGCTCTCGTGCCCAGCTTGTTGCTTGCATGAGAGCCAAGCTCTCATCTCTCTCCTCTCTTCTCTCCTCCACATCAGTAAAAATGCTGACTAGTTTGGCTATAAGACCATTAGTAGTCTTAAATCTTACTACTAAAATGCGTGTGTATGCGTACTTAGCCGATGGGCAGTGAGAAATAAAGGCCAAAACCTTCACAAAAAAAGAGGACATAAAGGCCAATATGCATGAGAAACGGATAGAGTAGAGTATATAAAAGGGATTACCACTGCCGCTGAAGTACTCATCTACTAGGAAGAGCAAATCTATATATTCATATAAAAAAATTCGATGATATTGAGGGTACTCCTTCATTTCGGATGTTAGAGAATCCCTATAATAATTCTTAAATAAAAAAGTAAAAATTCTCTCGTTAATCAATATATAAAATATCTTCGGCACTTATTTTAAGTGAGACAAGATTATAACAATACAGATTAATCATATATATATATATATATATATATATATATATATATATATATATATATATATATAAGAACTATTATCACTGTATACCAAATACAATTATATTTTTTGAAACTCAATTGAATTATATAACAAATACAATAATATCTATTACACAGAAAATTCTCCTGGTTACATGAAAAAATTACAGGTACGATCGCGCGCAACTAGCAAGAACCAAGAGCCGAGTACTCCATAGCATAGCATGCCACGCATGGTAGGTAGGAGAGGATCCTCTCCTGCTTTAGGAGTGTTCGTTTACAAGTTACTACTGCATGCAAATAATAATAATAATAATAATAATAATAATAATAATAATAATAATAATAATAACCGTTACTAGTTAAGCAGCAAGCGTAGGATAGGATGACGTGATGGTAAATATGAAGCAAAGCCAACGGCAGTGCGTGCGTGCAGGATGATGCTTCATAGCTAATTAGAGGCCGAGGAGCTGGCAGTTCTCCCAGAGCGTCTTGGCCGAGCGGCGGAGCCTCCTGGCCTCCTCCTCGGTGAGCTCCATGTCCGCGACGCCGAGGACGCCGGCGCGGCCGAGGCGGGCGGGGAGGCTGAGGAAGACCTCGTGGTCGTCGCAGATGCCGTGGAATCCCTTCGCGAGTACAGACACAGCGTGGATGCGGCGCTGGTCGCGGAGGAGGGAGGAGACGAGGCTGGCGACGGAGTAGCCGATGGCCCAGGAGGTGTAGCCCTTGAGGCTGATGACCTCGTAAGCGCTGTCGACGACGGCGTGGCGGATGCTCTCCAGGGCCTCCTCGTCGAAGCACCGGTGGCTCTCCTGCAGCGACTTGAGCACCGGCATCCCGCCCACGCTGATGCTCGACCAGATCGCCACCGAGCTGTCGCCGTGCTCGCCCACCATGTACGCCTGCATGCATGCGTCAACCCTTTAATTAATTTGCCAGACTCTTGACCACCGGCGCTACATGATACTTGGCATGCATGTCCATTTACATTTGCATTTCTACTAAAAAAGCTGTCACTTTTACTCTCGTGTGTTACTATACGTACTGAGTAGTATTGAAATATTATTAGGAGATTTTTGTTTGGAGACGGTGGGGGAGAATTTATGATCGTTGGATCTTTAATCTAATAGTCATAAATCTGAATAATAATTAGGAAAAAAATATCCAGATGATATTTATCAATACCCATATCATTATGTAAAAAGCGGCTAGCTCAGCTACTTTCCCACTGGACTAGTACATTAGTTCGGCACCGACAGACAGCATGGCAGCCAATAGGATGTGCGTCTTCCTTCTCCGTGGATGCTTTCCAATCCAATGCAATGCAGTGCAGTGGTCTACTGAAGACCAGGAGAACATCACATCGGACGGGACAGTGCTTCTGACACCCCTCCAATGGTCATGAGATAGGATCATAGGAGGAGGTTCAGAGACGCCACTGTAGAAAGGACAAATCCTACGGCCCCACATGTCATGAGATAGGAGAGGAGAATAAAAAAATAAAAATTAAGCGCGAGACCAAACCAACCTGTACGTCCTGCGCGTTGACGTCGAGGTGCTCGGCGAGGAGGAAGCGGAACCTGGAGGAGTCGAGGTTGGTGCCGGAGCCGATGACGCGGTTGGCCGGGAACCCCGACAGCTTCCAGGCGACGTAGGTGAGCACGTCCACGGGGTTGGACACGATGAGCAGCAGCGCCTCCGGGGAGTGCTCCGCCAGCGCCGGCACGATCTTCCGGAACAGCGCCACGTTCCTCTGCAGCAGGTTCAGCCTCGTCTCCCCCGGGATCTGCCGCGCGCCGGCCGTCACGATGGCCAGGTCCGACCCCTTGGTCACCGTCAGGTCCGTGTCCGAAACAAGCCGCACGCGCGGGAGGAACGCCGCCGCGTGCTGCAGGTCCAGCATCTCCCCCCGGAGCTTGTCCGGGAGCGCGTCGACCAGCGCGATCTCGTCCGCCAGGTCGCGGGTCAGGATGGTCTGCGCGATGGCCATGCCCACGTTGCCCGCGCCGATCACCGAGATCTTGGTCAGGCGCCGCCGGTGGGACGTCGGTGTGGAGGGGCAGTCGGCCACCGGCCGGAAGAAGCCCGACGACGCGCCGGACGCGTCGAACCCAAGCTCGGACAGCGACGAAGCCTTCTTCATCTCGGAATATTGCAGCTCGGATGGCGCGATTGGGTTGGGTTTTGTGGATGTGGGGTGAGTTGCAGCCTGCAGGCAGGCAGCTGCTATTTATAAATTGGAACCAACCAGCGAAACCACTTACCACCAACCGTGTGCAGTGTGCTCCTCCATGAATTAATGTCATCTGTGGCGTGCTGGAAAAGCTGGCTGGCTGGCTACACTCGTCCAGGGGACAGAAGAAGAAAAAAAAAACAAACTAAAGCATACTAGGGGAACTAGAACCATTTCGTCTTCACGATGTCTCGTCATAGAGAATATTTCGTCCATATATCGTATTGCTTCGTTCAGCTACGACCTTTGTCTTCAGACTTATTTTTTACTATTTCTAATTCCATCTTTTTTTAGTTTTTTTTCCTATATTCATTTGTATTATTGATGTTGGACTAACCTGTTTTTTCTTTTTTAGATTTTCGATAATTATGTCGTTTTATCTAAAGAAAAAACTTGTCACATGCGTTTAACAAGATAAGGACCCTCCAACAGTAGTAAGATTCACCATCTACAAGTTTTTGGGACAATTCTCCGGTGTATGTGGATTTGTAGGCCAAAGCTTGTGGCTTTGGTCCAGGAGGAAATTTCTGTGCAGGCAACGCTACGGTGCTGTGGGAAAACGCATATTAATTAGGTTGCAGTTTGCGTGGCCCTGGGAAAAAGTGAAGAGTAACATCGACCATCCTGTCAAGACGAGATGATGCGCTGCTGCGACGAGCATTGTCGCTCAAGCAAGGCGCATCGGCACCACTCGATTCAGCTTCAACTTCTGATTTTTAATTTATTTTTTACTATTTATAAATTTCGGCTTTTTTTATTTTTTTCTTCTCATTTTTAGTTTTTTTGTCGGTTCTTTTTCCCTGTATTCGCTTGCGTTGTCTGAGATGAGCTAACATATTTTTTATATTTTTAATTTTTTTAAATTTAATTACGCCAAATAAATCGTAACATGTTTTTATATTTTTAATTTTTTTAAATTTAATTACGCCAAATAAATCGCCTCCAACTACAGTAAAATTTCAACCAGCTACAATGTATTTTCAGTCATAAGCTACAGCTTTTCAGCCCAACCAATCAGGGCCAAAGAATGGCAGTGTGTGCCCTAGCTCTACTCCTCCGTTATAATTTACGTTATGACTTCTTAACAAAGCTCTCAGCTTCCCTTCCAAGAAAAAAAGTTCCAATGTTTCTGCAGCAAGGTATTGAACATGATTGCAATCCTGCTTAACCAATGAAGTGTTTGCTCTTGGTCTAAAAAGGCTGTTCCTAATTGAGACTTTAAATAGACCGTTAAATCAAACTCCATATTAATTTGTATTTGTACATAAACCCCCGTTGCACATATATTAGGTATCTGCTGTCAGAAGGTAAATGACTCAAAAAGTACCAGCTGAGCGGTCAAATCAGAACGGCGGATTAGCAACATTTTATTGTGTTGCAGCTAGCTGGGATGGCATAAGTAGTGGAACATTACTACGTGCCTACATAGAAAACTTATCAGCTATGTATCTTTGGAGGTCAGGTGAGCTAATATAAGAGAACGACCGTACAGATCAAAAACCGCTGATCAGCAGCACATTGGAAAATTGTAGCAGCATTTGCGAGGAAATCATGCTTTGGATCTACCCATTTAAAAACGGGACTAGCTTACAGGTCTCCTTAGCGGGGTGGATCTTCACCTATAACACCGGATTTGATTTTCCTTGCGTACAAACATACTTTAGGGCCTGTTTGGAACAGAGGAATTTCACAGGAATTTTATAGGAATTTTACAGGAAACAGTTCAATTCCCGCAGGAATCGGGAAAAATTCCCGCATTCCAAACAGGGCCTAAAGATCTGCATTGGCCATACGCAGCACTCCGACCTAGTAGTTCAAAGTTGAAGCTCTAATTAATAGAGCATTCCAGCTTCTTTTTTGAGATAGACCGTGGTAAACATCTGTATCATCCAAAATCGCAAGCGAATATCTCTCTCCGTAATCTCTGTCGCAAACAGCTAAAATTGAAAATTTTCAACCAAAATACATAAGCCATAGATATAAAGTCAGACCCATTTTTTCAAGACGAGGTTAACAGAAATATTATAGTAAAAAATATATTGAGTTTAGCTGTATCGATCAAAATCACATATACCTATTTTTTATATAGTATTTTTTTATAAACAGTTAAAATTTTAAACTATAAATTATAAATTATAAGCCACATATTAGAAGAATCAATCATCGTCCGATGGATGGAAAGGAAAGGCGTTGAAATTGAAAACCACTGGAGATGCAGCAAACAAACCATGGATGCATTCCCGGAGGCAGCCTCCGGGATTGTGGTTGCTGGTTTCTGCGCATGCCTTGGGAACTGGGTCGTCCGTCCATCGTTTCTTGGAGAAGAGGCAGATCGCCGTACGAAAGCGAGTGCCATGCCAGGAACTTGTGCCCATCGATCAACCCAGCTATCAAAGTCATGTACGGTCGTTTCTTTGACCGACGCTAGGAGAAAATGGTTGGCATTCGATGGATGTTCCAGCCGGTTCGACAGTTGAGTTGGACCATCTGTATTGACTGGACTACTGGTAAAAGAAAGAAGTTGCCTTCCTACTGCTAGGAAGCTTCATTCATTCTAGTTCTACGGAAGGAGTACACGTGGGGGAACACGATGCCTGCAACTTTCAACCGGCTAGTTGATCCGTCAACAAGCTGTGCATACAGCGCGTATCATCTGGTACGTATTGTAGCAAGTTTCGAATTTTTGGTATATATAATGCTATTTAAATCCATATTTATAAAGAAAATATCAATATACAAATAAAAAAAAGATAAAAATAACACTTCTGCCATACAATGACCAGACGGCAGCGACGTGGAGCTGACACGTGACGCCTAGAGCCATGGGCGGGGTCCAAAAAAGTTTTAGCAGGAATTAGCACTTTTAGGGCGTGTTCTTTATGGCTGTGCCTCATGACTTTTGGTTGAAATTTTTGAATTTTAGCTGTTTGCGACAGATTACAGAGAGAGATATACTTGCTTGTGATTTTAGATGGTATAGATGTTGGGCTTTTAATGTGTACTACAATTAACTTGTAGGCCCCATCTTGAAAAAAATACTCCATTTGAAAATTAGTTACTGTAGCAGAAGCTAAAAACCGATTTCCAAAGCAAAAAAAAAAGCCCTTAGCTTATGTGTGAACCTCCTAGGTTAAACTCAGTGTAACAAATTCTTTTCTTGAAACCCAATGAAGTGAGCACTAGTAGCCCAAATTCCTAGTAGTTAGCAGCAGTTCACGAGAAGCCTCCGCTCCCCTTAGTCCATGAGGCAACTACAGCAGATCAAACCAGCCCATGAGCTAGCATAAGAGGACTGCAATAGGGCACGGTATCCATTTGATGATCCTGAAGTATACCACTTCGCAGCAGCTCTCAACGTTTTTTGGTCTCGCATGGTTGGTAAGAAGATGTGCACCACATCCGTCGCACAACCACACCCAGCTAGGCAACAATCAATCGCCAGAGAATGGGAGAAATTGGCAGCACCGGCTACCCTCACCTACCATCTCGTTGTGGCGTTGCCTGGTCTCTATTGTCTCACGTCCTCACCAGCCGAAGGAAGCTTAGGTCTACCCGATCAATATGTACTTTGCTTAAATTTCTCTCAATTATTCCAATTTGTAAGTTAAGATTTTAATGTGATAATTGTTGATTGATTTTTGTCGAATTGTAGAGTTAAGACAATATTTTAATTTTGATTTTTGGAATACCAACTTAGCTCGTTGCAAATTGGAGGCAAAATTGTGGTGTTTGATCGCAATGTCAAGTAAGTAAACCTCTAGACGTATTTTCTATTATATTATTTTTAAACTATTAAACATACAAATATCTAACTGATTTTTCAATTAATTGGTAATAATTTTATCAATGATATACTTATTTGCTATGTGGAGAAATAAGAATCGACAAAAATTACTAATGATGTTACGGCCCATCGCTTTATGAACTTACAATGTAAATACTAAGAGATAATACATTAACTTACATTTGATCATTCTACTATTTTTTACTTGAAAACTTAAGTAATTTTGTTTTATTTTAATAGGCCATTAATTTTGCAGGCCGCTTGTCGCATGATAGCGGGGCTCCAGGTGCCACGTGTTAGCTCTATGCTACTGTCGTTGGTCATCGTATGATAGAAGTGTCTTTTTTGCTATTCTCATACGTATAATGATATTTTTATAAATGCAGGTTCAAGTAGTTTTGTATGTACTAAAAATTTGTTCAACTAGTCCGACAAGACATACACCCCTCAGTACAAAATTCTCTAATGTTCTCGCTTCTGCACCTTTCCAAGCACAGCACTTTCTAGAGAAGAAAGAAGACTATTTTGCTTACTCTCTAGAAAGGACGAGAACATATTTTTGTCAAACAGGTAACTCTCCTTGAGAGCAGTAGGGAGCACATGAGGTTGTAAGCCCATCCATCCTCGTTCGACTTGTACTTTTACCTTAAATTTGAAGCATGGAAAAATAATTCTTATCCCATCGTATTGTAAAAGAATTGTCAAACACAAGACCGAGAACTACAGGAAAAGTAATATAAGAATGAGCATTTTTCTCGTTTCGATGACTGACGGAAGAAATACATGAAATTTAAGAGAATTTTCATAACAACATGCAATGAAATTAGACAAGCATGAAATCCTAGCATATCTGATCACTCACGTGTGAGCTAGATCGACAACCATAGGTCATGTCCTTCTAGCCTATAGTTGATATCTTTTGATTATAATTAATAATTTTTATTTATATTTTTTAAGTTGATAATAGATTTTAAAGACATTGATGACACTCAGTTTTACGCTTCAATTATTTCGGCTGAGCTTCTGACTTCTAACTTATTTTTCACTATTCATAAATTTTGTCTTTTTCTGAACTTTTGGCTTTTTTGAGCTTTTTTGCCTGTTCTTTTTTTTCCGTATTCGTTTATGGCCCTGTTTGGATACGCTTATCTGAGAATCGATTTTAATCTAATCAGGATTTTTTGATAAGTCGCGATCTGAAGAATCTGCAGTCTGAAGAATCGTCGCGGTGGAAGAAACGACCCCTCGGGCTCGCGGTACAGGATTTTGGATTCCCAGTGCAAATGCCGATCTTTCCCACCGCGGCGGTTGAAAGAATCGAAAAATAATCAAAGCGTTTGGGTGGGATTCTCGCTTAATTCTACCCAGAATCGGATTTTAAGCGTATCCAAACAGGGCCTATGTTGTCCGTGATGAGCTAACATATTTTTTTCTATTTTTCTATTTTTAAATTTAATTACGTCAAATAAGCCACATTCAGTTACAGTGTAATTTCAACCAGCTACAGTGTAATTTTAACTATAGTCACTATTTTTTAACCCAACTGAGCGGGATCATAGACTTAAAAAGCTCTTCAAGAATCTACTTTAAAAACCAGCTTATTTGTTTTAATTTTAGAGAAACCAAAACAAGAGAACCGGACCGTGACCAAACCGACCACTTCCGTACGATTAAACAAACCTCAAACAATGCTACGACAGTGCTGCGGTAAATTTGAGTCGACAGAAAAGACTTTGAGCAGATTCAAGTCTGTTGGGCACGCGATGACGTGGACCACCGGCTTTGATGAGAAGAGAGGAACAGATGCCTTGTAGTGGCAGCCTCCTTTTCTTTAGATGCAAGAGCTCCTAATTGCGGCAGCGGATATTCCACGAGATGGACGACCCAAAACAAAACACGTCAAGAGCCATCCACACCACATATCCGTATACCATACCAAGCATGAATGTACAACAGTTAAAAACACTGTATGAATTGCTCTGACCAATTTATGCACATCTCGTTAAAATTTTCCATAGGGGCGGTAAAAATCAGTGTTTCTCCCAAGATCGGCTGTTTATTCCGACCAATTTCTGAGCCTCTTGGTTAAATTATGCATAGAAAAGCCAAATCCAACACTGCAGAGTTCCTCCGGGGAGTGACATTCTCGTGCCATCACACTTGCCGAGAAAAAACCCACAAAAAATGAGCTCAATAAGGCTTGTAAACTTGAACCGACCTCGTGTTACTTTGGGAAGAACCAAAAGGGTAAACGAACAGAAGCTTTTAATCCAAAAATCAGGTCATCCTGTGTTGGCTCTGTGCTCTTGGTTTCCAGGTCCTCCTCGAAACCGTGCGGAGATTATACAAAATGAGACAGCACCGTTCAGTGCGTTATTTAGAACTTGAGGACAAATAGTTTTCATCATCCTAACTTCACAGCAACAGGTTGGGTCCTCTATATTTCAACCTAACTTCACAGCAACATCGAGGTTGGGTTCTCAATATATCCCTTGAACGCTTTCAGAAATTCGGCACCAATTGCACCTACAGAAGATATCCGACAACAAAATGTTATCTTCTCACCAACGGAGCCGCCGCCATTGATTCACACAAGATTTAAGAGCGTACCATCAATAACCCTGTGATCACAGCTTAGTGTTGCTGACATGTAGGAACCGAAGTCATACTGACCATCGGCGCCGCCTGGTATCACCCTCTTCTCAGCTGCTCGATAAAAAGAAAGTGATTAGCTAAACAATGAATCCCTATGAAAGGACACAAAGAACATCACAAACTGAATGGATTATTGTTCCAATTTAGACTTATCTATCCCAGCAAGTAGAATACAGAAATAGAAGGCACTACACATTAAATTATGTGTTTAAGATCCTGTTTACAAAACTAACTGAACGTTACTAGGCAGTCAGCACTGAATAGAATCTAGAATGCAGAGTAATGATCATGCAGGATTTCTGAGTCGAAGTACTAGGGTTTCCATAGCAGATTGCAATACCAGGTTGGTACAACTCAGAAAATATGCTTTTTTAAAAAGGGAAAATGCTGATGAATGCTGAAGGCTACTGTTACTTTTACACAGTGCAAGCTAAGGAACAACAACATATTTGTGAGGGAGACATAATGAAAGTGCTACAAGATTTATCACCAGAACCAATGGCCAAGATTGCTGACTGAGGAGGATTTATGATGGCACAGAATTGTTTAATTCCAAAAGGACCTCCCAGGTTCGATACGGTGAATGTGCCACCCTGAAAACGCAGCACCAAACTTGTCAAGGACAAATGATGTTGATTCATACTTATCAGCTACTATGCAATCCGTACCTCATAATCTTCTGGTTTTAAGCTGTTATCCCTTGCTCTTTGAGCCAACTGCTTCACCTCCTCAGCAATCGCACCAAGTCCCTTCTTGTCTGCATCCTGCAACATAAGTACCAATTTAGAAAACAGGGGGGAGGTTTTCACAAATTGGACAAGTTTAGACTAACTTACCCTAATTGCTGGAACAAACAGTCCATGCTCAGTTTGTACAGCTACATTTATGTTCACGTTGTGGTATCTGCGTGAGAAATACTTTTGTCATATATCACATTTCTTGCCATAGAGAATTGAAGTCCCCAGTATAAATGCTCCGTCAGAACTTACTGGCGAATAAAATCATTCATCCAAGAACTGTTACACTGAGGGACCTTTTGAAGAGCTAAAGCTGCAGCCTGCACATCAAATAAAGATAACTTCAAATCTGGGGATCACAGAAGAAATTAACAGTCTACATGGAATCCAATATGAACTTATCCAGATAAGGAAAGAAAATTCAAACATGAATGCAGATACCCAATAGGAGACTGAGAAAGCACCACAAAAGGAGGAACCAGCAATTACCTTTATAACAAGATCATTAATTGATATCTTCTTTCCGCCAGCAGCATCCTGCAATGCATTCAGTTCCCCTCGCAACCTGGATTAAAATGAAATTAAGAGCTCTTTACTAGAAAGTTCTAAATGCAGCAGCACAAAGTGATCCATTACATGTTTTTCCACAAATGAAAATAGTGCTTCAGATGACAAAATTTGGCCAGAAACATACTTGATAAGTTTGTCGACACATGTGTCAACTGTCAAGTAGTAATGTGGGATTGTTTGTTTAGAGGTTAGCAGGCGGTTCGCAGTAACCTGCAAAGCATGGAAGTTAAAACACTATCAGTATGATAACATTGACTAAAAAATCTACAAGGGATTCTGTGAGTTGAAATTTACCTTTCTTATCTGTGTATTCGGAATGTCAATGTAACTTAATCCTGGAGCTGCAATAGGCTCCATCTTGCCACCCTTGGCTACAGAAGCTTTGTTAAGCGCAAAAAAAAAAATCATTAGAAGCTGGTTTATTTCCATTTGATTCACACAAATAGACTAATAGCAAAAGCCGAATCATGCATAGCATAATGAGCTGGGGACACAAGCTGCATGATTCACTTAAACTCTGGCAGGCTCAAGCGCATTGTGGCTTTCTTTACTTGGATCTAGCTAGAATGCTGGTAAAAAAAACCTAATTATTATGTAATTAAGGCACAAATTTCAGGGGAATAAGAAAACTAACACAATGAACACAAATAAAACAAAAAGAATCAAGAATAACACATAGGAATATGAGTTATTTTTATGAGAACTGGGTATGCAGGTCCAACAAGGATATTCAGTGTATATGATCAAACAGCATATAACACAAAATATGAAGTATAAAACACACGTAAATTGCATATCTGATCACCTTACTGAAGTACTGAATGACAGCAGACTACAAAAAGATTTTGAGCAGTGCAGCTTGAACATCAGCCAAGAGAGCTCAGATCAATCACAAGTAGACAAGAGTTTTCTTAATATTGACCTTTATGGATTGCTACTGTACATCAATACGAGCAGAAAAGGGCGTAAAAAAGGAGTTTAGACAGCAGCAGGTGATAGATTTATACATGGGATGGATATGATACATACAACTTTTAGTTATAAAAAGTTTTTAAGCTTTTTTCCTCACATTTTTCCTACTCAGCCACTCCCCACTACTCCCACTTGTAGGATGATTAGTGTATGTAAGGTGGATAAATCACATACACATGTACCATAGCCACACTCTTTATATATAGTTTTTTTGGAGAAAAATAACCATATCAAAGGGATTTCTAAGCACACATGAAATGAAATGCACTGGTCATGTTGCAGCTACATTATCAAGGCTAAAATGCAAGTAACATGGCTGCAAATAGCAACATTGCATGGAAGCATCAAAAAGCAGTATATTGTCCTTCATATAACCAAAACAACCTAACTGTGCACACAAATAAAAACATAAGATCTCGGCACATGGGCAACTCAATGTGTTTAACATCAATTCCCAAGGGCTCTGGAATATCCTACCCAACTAGTAAACACCATTAAACAAGTCAACAACCAATTACAGGTATTTGCACGGGGAAGACATCCAAATCAAAATTAACATTAAGAATAGAATGTAGTTCAAAACTAGCATGAGATTATAAGGATGTACATGCATAGCCAGGAAGACATTTAGTTGAAAACTAGTTAGTCTAATGGTCAATACCAAATAGTTACTCAATTATCAGTCAGTACTAAATTTTTGCATGCAGGAAAGCGAGATTACATCAAACAACCTTTCAGTTTCATCAATATCAGGGTTGCAACTACAGGAGAAAACAACATACCCAAGTAATCTTCAATGTCTGCCTTCAATATACGCCCGTCAGGACCAGTTCCTTTTACACTTGACAGTGGGACCTGTTTGAGGGAACACAACATCAGGTTCATTAACTATAGTCCTACTATCTAGACTAGCTCAGATAAGAAAAACTTACATTGTTATCTTCTGCTAATTTCCTCGCAAGAGGGCTGGAGAATATTCGATCTCCTGGTCGAGAAGCTTCTTCGGTCTTTGGAGCCTTTGGCTCAGGAGACTTGGCAGGCTCTTTCTCCTCCACCTTTAGCTCTGTAGGTTCAGATTGAGCTTTCGATTCAGAAGGAACTACAGGTGCAGCTGAAGACGAAGGCTTATAATCCTTAAACTTCTCGATGTCACCCTCTTCTTCCACAGTTATAGCAATGATCTAAGGGAACAGCATGGGCCGAATAATTCAACCAAGATTATGTCAGTAAAATATATATATGCATTAGTAACAATTATACTGATAAATAATGGGTCAAAAATTATTTGTTCTTTGGTCAGTAAATATGTACCTCACCAACTTTAATCTCCTTGGCGCCATCTCCATGAATAATCTTAGCAAGATAGCCCTCTTCCATGCACTCCATCTCCACGGTGGCTTTATCCTAATAAGCAGAAATGAGTTCACAGGTTATTTGGCTTCTACTGCACTTAACTAAAAGAAATACTAAATAAAAAGCCACGTAGCCTTAGAGAATAGAAAACTCACCGTCTCCACCTCGCAGAGAACTTCACCAGGTGAGACTTTGTCCCCTTCCTTCTTCAGCCACCTGGCAATGTTTCCCTACAGACAATACAAGTGTCCGGTGTAATATATGCAATTTAAGGAATACAGATAAGACGAAATCCTGATGTCAATTCAGCTATTATTCTATTCATCATAGTTTCATACTAATAATTTGTGGGTAACAAATACCTCGGTCATTGTAGGAGAGAGCGATGGCATCCCAATTTCCTGATATGGTGGCAGATCTGGAGAAGGCACATTATATAAAGACACAAGACAGCTAACATAGGAACTTGAGGAGTTTTATAGCCAATTTTGACATAAGAACCAAAACAATGGTGGAGATGTGGGGCCCCAGATTCAAAGATACTAAAACTTTTGTAGCAACATAAAGCAAACAAATTAAAGGCTTAGATAGAGCACAAGTCCTGAAAATTCAACAGAGAAATAGAAGTGGAGAAAATACTATTATCGCGTAATGGGAGCAGTGGAATACAACTTGCCATGTGGTGCACACATGAACAAATGAATAGTTGGGAA
The DNA here is from genome assembly GCA_017311315.1 of Dendrocalamus latiflorus. Taxonomy (NCBI): domain Eukaryota; kingdom Viridiplantae; phylum Streptophyta; class Magnoliopsida; order Poales; family Poaceae; genus Dendrocalamus; species Dendrocalamus latiflorus. The sequence continues at coordinate 524,476 of CM029670.1, read as the reverse complement.
GATGGAGTGAAAAAAAGCAACAAGAAAGTCAGCAGATGATGTTCTATGTAAGCAACTGCAAGAATAAAACTGATAGGTTGTACTGTAATGAATTAAAGGGAATAAATGCACATCAAGAAGGGAAGTACCTGCACTACTTGAGAAAGATCTTGCTGAAGCTACCTGTCCACTGACAATAAGAAACAAAAAGGGCAAAACAACTTCAGTGCGTTACCAACACCTCATGGGGCTCAGTACATCCGTTGGGCATCTCTAGCAGGAATCACGCTTAAAATAGGACAATGAGAATTCCAATCTCATCCATTGGATTAGATTTTGTTATAGAGCAAAGTAGATTGCCACTGGCAAATATCACCAAAAGGTGTAAAGGCATGAGTATAGTGGAATAATTCAGGGGCCTTTTGAAAGATGCAAGTGGTTTTTTCATGGTTTATCTTAGCCATCAAGATGAGATTCAATGGTCAGATATTGCTAATTCTCAAACTCCTCTTTTACGGGTGGTTCTCATTTGATACGTCCCCTCAAAGCCACATAAGCTAACAATAGCATGACAGCAAAAGACATATACCATGACAATGAACCATTGAACCCAGTAACAGCATTTGGGATACAGTTGTTGGGTGCTCTGCAAGTGTAGCTTCTGTTTGCTCCTCCTAGTGACACCTGAAAAGATAACAGAACAAACTAGCAAGTCAGGACAAGATACCAGGGATCTCAACTAAGGAGGAGTTTTTACAAGCATATAACCTTGAAGGTCTCAAACCCTTTCCCAGGTTGCTTGTACTGAGAAAATCTGGCGCCTCCAAGTCTTTTTTCAACACCTGCAGAAACCAGACGCATTAAATCTTCAATAGTGATAACGAGGGCCATCCAATCAAGGTGGTGAGCTTCTCACTGCACACATAAAGTCCACACAGGAATAAAAATAACTTCTACCTACACCAGACAACAGAAATGAAGATGCCACATCGATAGTGACACAGCCATTGTCATCTTCCGTTTGTAAAAAATGTAAATGTGATCAATTGATGATCTGTCTATATTAGAAGTACATTTAGTACATTAAATGTACTAGACACCAGAACATTATCAATTAATGCTTCATGTTCTTGTTACTACTCAGGCTGACTGAGGGGGGAAAAGAAGAAGCACAGATGGTCATCTAGAGGGTCCAGGATAACCAATATATGTGAGCCTGCACATAAACCTTGTATACCTAAATACCTAATTGGCTATACAAGGTGTTCTAGCAGTTGCACTACGATAGTGATACAGCCATACAGGACTGTGCAGCAACCACAACCACAACAGGATTTCATTATTAAACGCAGCAGTGGGCCACTTATATACCCGAGTAAAAAATAGTTATCACGACAGTACGTCATTTGAAAGGGCATCTCCAATTTTTTAGTTCAACAAATGGAAATACAGACCTATCAATCACCTAAGAAATGCACATTATGGAAATAAAGTGGCGAAAGAAAGGCCAGAAAGACGATGCATACCACTTTCCTTTACGTGAAAGGAGCCAGAACCAGTAGAGAAGTAGAGCGCAAGGCTAGAACGCTCACAATACAGAACATTCTGCAAACTCCGCAGCTGTAGAAGCAAAAGCAGAGGGCAATGTCATGGAGGGTAATGGAGTATTTCATAACTCAATGAGGCAACAAATAATTAGGTGCATGGAATGTGCCCGCAGTTATATGCTGTTACTATTTAATGTGACAGGGGCATTAAGCAATTCAGCTGGAGCATAGCAGCCCGTAAAGGCAAGGCCAGATGAGAGAAAAATCATTTGTACCAAAAAACAAAAGGAGCACCAATACAAGAAGTCCTATGGTCATAATTCATACCGCACCTTTAAACACATCCGCTTGTACAATTAGAAAGCAATCTTCCGATCCAACTTGTATAGTAAGAGAGAGAAAGAAGGTGTGATCTCCAATTTGCCAGACTTTGTCATGGCACACACAATACCCCCAGCGATATTCACCAACGACTCGTACCAGCAGGCATTAGATCTTGCGATCGGAATTATACAAACATAGTTGCCGCATGGAACGGCACATCGTGCCTACTATCCGATATCCATTGGCACGAAAAACCCAACAAGATCAAGGAACGATCCACAGCCAGCCTGGTTGAATTATTATTATTACTACTACTAGTAAATTACTCGTACACAACAATGACAACGCGCAGGGTCCATGCGGCAAGCGTGACGCAACACTAGGCCACGGAAACACCAGATCAGAGGGAGGGAGACGGGGGAACGGACCTTGCGGGAGTGACGGAGGAGTTGCGCGGCGGACATGGCGAGGGGAGGTGGGAAGGAAGGCGATGGAGGGTGGGTCTAGGGTTTGGACCTTGTGGGGAGGAGTCGGAGATGGGGACTGGTGATGGATGGGGGAAGCGGAGGCGAAAGTGGGAAGGGCTCGCGTCGCGTCTCGCTAGACTAGTCTTCGTGTTGCTAGGATTGGGGGATCAGCTCCTCTCTTTTTTTTCTTTCCTTTTTTGTATATTATGCTTTTCAGATGGCCATGGGCTGCCGCTTTTGATAGTTTCTGTGTATGCTCTTTTAGGCGGCATCGGATAGCAGAATCATTAATGTAAATTTCATATATAATTTTAGATTAAAAAATCTGTTTCAAAAAATTACTTCATTTATTTCGATTCTGGGAGAAACTAAACAGAACAGGGACAGCGTTACTCTGCGCCTAAAAAAATCAGCTTGCTTATTTCGATTTTAGGAGAAGAGAAACTAGAAAAACAGGGACAGCGCTACACTGCACCTCAAACCTCGTTGATATAAAATCGTTATGTAAGCTAATGCTAGTGTCAGGTAATGCAGAGTGAAGATCAGCAGTATCAGATCACATCGGCCAAGATGGACAAGGAAAAACTGGGCAGCATTCAGCTCTTTCACGCGTTTTAAGAGGGAAAAAATTGATTCACCTCCAAAGAATAATATATCATAGCTTGGAACAGTACAGTACGTAGTCACGCTTTCTTACACTAGAATAGAAGATGCTCTCTCTTCTATTCTTCCCCCAAAAAACGGAAACCAAATAAAGAGCGGGGGTGAATTTGTTTGCATCTTCAATTGATGGGGGTAGAGGCGGATTATCTGTACAATGGCATCCACATGCTGCCTCCCCCATGTAAAAAAGGACACCCAGCTCTTTTCATTCTTCCTAAAACAAAACATTCCTACAAAATATTCAAAAACCAAGACTGTTAGTACAGGTCAGGCGCTCCTCGGTTTAGCGCGGATCGCAGAATGTCATGCAAAATTGGAGAGATCCATTTCAGCCACGGTATTCCCTTGATTTACTGTATAACAGTTTCTTTCTCTTTAACCCTCGATAGGGGTTTGCCGGAAGAATCGGGGTTTACCAAGGTTGTGTGGATCAAATCATGACACCTGTCAGAGCTCAACCTCATGAAGATCCCCTGTCGAACTGCACAGATGAGTTGCTGTTGGAACGACTATGCGAGGGTTTGCCAGGCATGAGTGGCGAGGGCATGGTCCGTCCGTCAGGTGATCTAGCGCCTGCCACAGCACTAAATTGCTCAGATTATGTTCCACTCCATGACGCTGCTCGCGATCTCGAGAATGAGCTGATGTCACTTCCCGATGACACCCCCGATCCCTGATTGGGAGTTGCGATGTTGTCCATGCTTGGATACCGCTGAATGGTAGAGGACATTGGTGCTGAAAATTGTGTCGCTGGTGGGGGTGAAGAAAATGATGTTCCTGCTGGGGGTGAGGATGAACGCTCATCCTGATGGAAGGTTTCACTATGTGCCTCCGCTGTTTGGTTAGGTATCTGCTCTGCAGCAACAACGGCGGCAGTGGGCACAAAGAACTTCGCACCAGCTTGTGGTGTCACAGATGGAGCAGCCGGTTTGTTATAAGATGGCACTGCTCCGGTTGCACCAGCCTTATTGAATGTGTCCACATACCTTAAAAAGCAGAAAAGCCATAATTTTCCCTGGTTAATATTTTACATAATATCAAAGCAAAATAACTGAAATCAAATGACAGTAGTACTGAATTACCTGGACCGGACACCCATCCGTCCACGAGCAGAAAACTGGTTCTGGCTGGGCGGAATTGGCGGCATCCCCAAACCATGCTCTGAAGTAGTTGAAGATTTCCATTCTGCGACTCTGTTGGGAGCATGGCTTCCACTCATGGGGCCATTTAAGTTATAGTCTGGCATACCATTCTGGAATGAGGATTTTGTTGGAGGTGGAGGGAGGGGAGGCTCTTCGGCAGGAATCTCAGCACCTTCCTCCACCCATCGCTTCAGCTTTTCATCATAGTAGAACTTGTTCTGTTGCCCTAATTTTGCCTTCAGAACATAAATACGATCTCAGTGTTAACGACTTACCGTTGCTATGAGGAGGAAGAGCAAAATGGACAAAGTTTGTCCAAATTCATAACTCTTATAACTCAGTAAGTACCTGGCGGTGGGATTTTGAAACAAATCCCATTGTCTTCTGCAGTGTGGAACCTAACCAACCAAATCGTGAATTACCCGATCCTGATGCACTGCTCTGCGTGCTATCCGATCCAGCACCCTATTATAATTTCCAAAATGAAGCGAGGAGAGAGAATTAAAAGATCTTCCTCGCTCAGCATTCACTAATTAGAAACTAATCCCTTTTCCCTTTCTAAGTTTCACTTCCTCAACCAAACACATAGGTACCTGTTTTGGGGTTCTGCCAAAGTCTGGTTCAGAAACACTTCTGTTGTGTGCAATCTTCCTGCCAGTGACACCAGTATTTTCTGTCATCTCACTCATAGACTGCACTGACGTGGATGGCATTAATGATGACATGGTCATTACTGATTGGCTATTTACAAATTTTGTAGCTGCAGGTGCAGAGTAGCTCTCTCTATCACTAACAGAGCCCTGTGGCAATGGTGGAAGTGGCGCGGACGGTGTACCCATCATGCGGGATATAGATTTATCAAGCGAGGTAAAAATCTTTCCAACTAGTTTCGCAGGGGCAAGATTTGTGCCATACCCACCCTAAAAAAAAGAGCAAAGCAAGTTGATTAATGATCAATGAGAGAGAGTACCTCAGCTACTATGCAAAACAAGATAGAACAGAACCAACAATAGTAACTATTATAAAGTAAGGTTGTACCTGCTGGTGAGTGCGTATCCTGTCCTCCAAGGAGAAAAATAATTGCTTCCATGCTTCCAATTCTGGGGCACGGCCAGAGGCTTTCAGAACCTTCATAGACGCTTGGCAATACCTTGAAAAGGTGATTTAATTGGGTCATAATGTACAAGGACAGAGTCTAGGGAAATCACTGAGTCATTCGCAAATTATGCACAAGCCAACAACATACCTCAAAGACTCAGCAACCCTTCCCACTTCCGCAAGCATGTATGCATATATCAGCTTATATGGCTGAAAGGGTAGAAGGATATACTGAGAATTACCAAGCACCTTCGCATATTCATAAACCTCTGTCCTCTGTTGTTTGCATTTCAAAGATATTAGTCCAGAGCATTGATTAGCAAAGAAAAACAAGCCAAGTAATGGATTACGCACAATCCTTCCTATGTATCTGTGTGGTAAATGTTCAAAACACGTTGCAGTTTAAGTCTAGCCCTCAGTGTACAACAAAAGAAAAGAGCTTTGAAGTAAACTTCCACTGAGATTGAAATTTTTAACAGATAATGACAGATGCAACAGACCTGAATGGCTTCAGGGCTGGCAAATGTTCGAGGACATTTCAAGTGGTCTGCACCAATGAGACATAACCTTGCAGTTTCAGAGTATGAGTCGATATTCAGTTCAGCAACTAAATAGCATGAATGAGCAGCTGCAACCTGTATCAAACAGTGTTAAGGTACTTGATCACAGAAAAGAAAAATAAATAAATACTAAATCTGCAAATACATATGACGCAAACCTCATTTTTCTCTTTCCAAAGGCAATCTCCAAGATGGGTAATTACTAGACCATCACCTTTTGTCCTATTTGCAGTTATAATAGCCAAATTCTCCTCCCAATCATCCAACATGCCATTAGGACTAGGCTGTCCCACAAAAACACTAAATTATGAACTCAGCCATGGATTAAACAGAAAGTCAGGAAAAGTTAAAAACTGGATAAATGGTACAACCGTACAATGCATTACCAATGGAGCAAAAAGATAATCATTTCTAAGCAACACCTAAAAGTCATGACACTGCAGTAACCAAGAAACGATAACATATTATGACATGTTTACATAACAACATGAGACAGGCAAGGCCCACCAAAAAAAAAAGTAAGAGCGATTCTTACTATTGCTTCATACTTACAATAATGATTACATGGTCAAGATGATAATGCATCTAGCAAGCGAAGAAATCATGAACCACATAATTACCTCCACAGGCTGCTGGGATGCACCTAGCGTACCATAGATGCTGTTGATGTTGTTCTCTACATTAAAAACATCTGCAGGTTGTCCAGCAATGAGAAGGCACAATGTTCGCAAAGGAGACCCTGGTAAAAAATGGCAGTGAGCCATTTTCTTCACTGTATCCACGTAAAACTGCACCACCAGTCAAAAAAAAGAAAAACGAAAGAAAACTTAGGAAAATGGAAACCTGACAGGCAAATCAAGCAAACTATTAGAGTGCAAACAAAAGAAAAAGGTTATATTTAAGTCATGCAAACCTTATCACCAAGTTGTAAAGCAAGTATGATTGCAGGTCCCCACAGCTGACCTTCCTGGGCACACTGAATGGCCTCTTTCCTTCTCCCAGAAACCAGAAGATTTTGGACCTCTTGTGCGACAGCCTACAAGAAGGATAGTTGCCTCAACTGGGGAACATTTGGCTAAATATTGCATGACATAGAATATAAAACAGTTACCTGCATCTGACTTTCGGCTGGAATATTTTGCATGCAACGAACGTTGGATCCAAAATTCCCCATATGAACACTACTTCTCTTATAAGATGAAAAGAGCTTAGTTACTGCCATTTCCGGGCCATCTGTATCCTATTATTAAGAATTCAAATATGGGTCAGAGATACAAAGGTCAAAGAAGTAGTCAGATTCTGCCACACGGTGATGCTAAAAAATGACCATTCTAATTCAAGTTACTCAATAAAAGAAATAAAAATCTGAAATCGAGCAAGGTTCCACGTGATAATGCTAATAAATGTAACTTAGACATTCATAACTTCGCATGTTTGAACAATTTGTTCATCAGCGAAGCCTAGATCATAATATCAATCTATAGTTTCAAATAGTCCTTGATAAAAGTCAACTCAATGCTCTTAATCCTTGAAAGGAAAATCATTTTTAATTAGTAGCTGAACCAAGGGATTCTGGTTTACCACTGTAAAACAACATGAAAGCAGTAGGTACAATGGAGGAAGAAATGTAGAATCACTAACCTAAGACATGGCCAAGCACTAATACACAAAAGGGAAATGGAATTTATGAAATTAAAGTCTGAAGCATCTATTATGATCATTCAGATATGCTCATCCTACTAAAAGTATCAATCTGCTATTATCACAACACAAGGATCGCACCATGTCCATCTTCCTTCTGATGGAAGTTTCAAAATCGGTAATCATAGCAAAGGGGAGTGGTCCTCATAATAGAACAGGGGATAGAAACCAACAATACAACTATAACTGCAAGTAACGCAGAAAGTACCTCTTGTGATGGGTCAGACCCAAAAGGTGACTGTAGTTTCCCATAGTGCTGGCATAGTATCTTAAGCAACGAAATAAGCAATTTGCGAGTATCACCTCTCTGGAATTCACTGGTGGAAGATTCATACCAAGCAATCATCTCATCAAGCCATGTGTTTACATCCTTTGATGCAGCACTTCCACCAACAAGAGGACCAGGAACAGGTTGCCGACATAAAGCATAGAAGTAACTAAGTGCACTGCCATTAGTGATGCTTGAAGCATCAGCTTTATTAGCGACAACCTCTGATAAATTAAGAACTGACACTGTGCCACTAGAATTCCCCTTAAATTGAAAAAAAAATCTTTTAGTTACTTGAAAATGGAATTTGTGATTTTATTTATAACTAAAAATATATTACAAAGGAAAAAAAATATATTACAAAGGAAACTCTTTAGGATACCTGATTTCCACTATTAAAGTTTGTGGCCATGGAGTTGGTTTCTTTCATAACTATAAGCTTCCCTCCAAACCCAAAAGCAACCAGAGCATGAGGTGGCCGTCCAGCCGATGACCTCTCTTCATGTGGGGAATGACCAAATTGCATGTGTGAAGCATTTGCACCAAGAAATTGTTGATGTGAGAAGTTCAGGGAGTTCTCAGTACCAAGATAGCTGTTTGACAAATGAACTTGGGGCCTTGCATGAGCTTGTTTCTGGCTGCGGTACATGCTCTCCATTGGAATGAGACCTTGTGCATCCACAGCACCATTGATATCACCATAACCCTGGTTTGAAGAAGTTTCAAGTCCGATGCGATTAGACTGGTGACCTGTAGAAGGTTGGGATCCCATGTAACCAGAATGTTGACCTGAAGAAGGTCCAAATCCCTTGAAACTGGCATCAGGCTCGAACCCCTTGTAACCACCCTGGTGGTGACCCGTGGAAGGTTCAGACCCCTTGTAAGCCTGGTGGCCCGGGGAAGGTTCGAAACCCTTGTAACCGGCTTGTTGACCATCAATTGTGTTGTAACCAGTCTGAAGACTTGACAATTCTATCTTGTTGTGGGCATAGTGACTTGTAGTGGTGTCAGCTGTGTTAAAACCAACCTGATGATTTGTGGAGGAACTGAAAGATTCGGCACTGGCATGCTGATCAGAACCATAGAAACTGCCTGCCAGACTATCTGTTACACTTTCAGGTTGCATAGTGTTGCCAAATGCATCCGCCTGCCATTGCCTCTGATGACTATAACTATTTGTAAAAGAGTTATGTTGGGTCACCTGATCGTGGCCAACATCCTCGGTTTGTTTGGTGTTATAATTTGCCCCACCAGAAGACGCAACAATACCATGGTTTGCACCATCCTGAACCGCACTAGCTGTCCCGGCCTGCGTGATGGCTTGCTGGTACGACACAAGCGATTGCCACTGCTGTGTGTTGGTATCGAAGTACCACCCTGGGTACTCCGCATAGAACAGCATGTTGGGTGGGTACTCCAAGGCGCCCCCCTGTCCCCAGGTCGATACACTTCCCGTGGTGGTGCCCTCCTCTGCAATTGTCTCCAGCGCTGCCTGTGCTGAATTATGCAGGTAAGAAACACCAAACTGCTGCTGCTGCACATTCTCACTACTATTGTCCACCTGGGCAGCGCTCCCAGGTGTATCAAAACTACCAACCTGGTACCACTGCTGTGTTGCCTCATCATACTTGCACCCAGGGTAGATGCTCTCCAAATATTTGGGATCCGTAGAATCCACAGTACCACTGCCGCGCCATTCCAGTTGCTGCTGCGCATCGGTGTTCTGATTCGAGCTCCCCCCGTAAAAATCTTGATTCGTCACCTCAGTGGCCAGGCTCTGACTACCGCCAAAGAACCCGTGATCTGACACGCCCACGCTCCCAACCACGGAGCTCTCCAAGCTATGGTTCACAGCCATGCTCCCGAAAAACCCCTCCTCACCGGCACCTCCCGAGAGATCACTGAATGGATCAACCCCATCATCGGCGCTGCCTCCAAAGGAGGCCCACTGCACCTGCTTGACCGTGGTGTGGACGCCGCCCTTCCCCGAATCCGGTGACCCACCCTCCGGAGGCGCCTCTGCCGCGGGAGGCGGTGCCGCGACCTCCGCCACCGGGGCCGGCGCCGCGGACGGCTCGGGTTCATCGTCAGGGAGGCTGAGGCTGGTGACGCCTCGAACCAAGGCGGCCTCCGTCACCTGCTCCTCGTCGTCCTTGACGGGAACAGGAGCAGGAGCTGGGGCTGGGGATATGTCGTCTTTGTCGTCGACGAGCTTGTCGAAGAAGTCTACGTCGGTCTGGTCGTCGGCGGCGAAGGATGCGGCCATCTCCGGTGGAATCGCGACGGGATCGAGGAGATCTCGTCGGATCCGAGCGGGGGGTGGATCTAGGGTTTGGTTTGGGTCAAATGGCGGGAGGCGGAGGCTTACCGGAGGGGGCGGCGGGGAGTTGGATCGGGAGAGATTTGAGGGCGGCGGAGGAGGAGGGAGGCGAGACGGTTGCGCTCACGACAGCCGACGTCGCATCATCGCACCACCCATTCCTTCCCTCTTCCTCCCTTCTTGTCTCCCTCCCTCCTTTCTGTGTTTGTTTTTGGGTTTTTTTTTCTTTTTTTCCTCTATTTATTAGGAAGGTTTTTTTACCTTGTGAACATGGTGTCACGATCCTTTCAATTTCAGTTTCTTACTTTAATTTACTATGTTTTTATCTTTTTTAGCTTTTTTATGTTTTCCTTTTTCTTGTAATGAGTTAATCTATTTTTTATTTTTAAATTTTTTAAATTTAATTACGTCAAATAAACCACCATCAGTTTAAGTGAGAAATAAGACAGATACAGTAAAAAAAGTCATAAACCATCGTCAAACTTAGCACCACCTTAGAGACTATGGGACAATTTATATTAACTTTTACTAATGGTTTTTAGTTTTAGTTTATAAATAGTAACAGCTTGAAGAGAGACGTACGGAAAAAAACTCATATGCAATTTTGACTGATATAAATGAAATCATTACAGTATGTACTATAATTGACTAGTAGATTATATCTTTAAAAACACTCCGTTTGAAAGTTAGGTATTATAGAAAAGACATTAACATAGAAAAACATTTTTTTAGAGACCAATATGAACTAGGCCTATAAGGACATGACTTATCTATCAGCTTGGTTTTTGTAGAAATTAGAATAATAGATGTTGTTTCGTTTGGGGTTGAATAGAGCCACAGGTAGTACGGCTTGGCAGTTTGATGTAGATACACATATTTTGTGCTCTTCCGATAAAGTATTATTTGACTAGAAAGAATTATTGAGCAATATTAAAAAAATAGATGAACTTGCTTCTAATTGAGTCTGGTGTTAATTTACATGCGAATTGATTGCTACCTAATGTTAGTATTTTAATTGTTCTTAGGTTGGTGCGGGAGGATGGAAACATCAAGAGAAGATTGCAAATGGAGCTGCCCGGACACGGCAGGAGGAATCAACACATGGGTGCATGAAGCCGAAGTAAGGAAGCAGCAGGCAAGAGAACTAAATGACGAAACCTGCAACAATGTCGTGCACATGAATTAGGCCAGAGCTTTGAAGGGAGAACAAAACTTAGGAGGCGCAATTTATTTTGATGAGGATTTTGAAATGGCTGAGGTGGTGATGAGGACATCCTTTCCATGCATACAACCATGCCGACTCCATATCAAACTGAAACTATGATACAAGGACCAATGACTAGAGTGCGAGCACGTCAACTTAACCATCAGGTGAATGCGTTCCTAAGTTTGCATACAAATATTTCAAAGAATGGAATACTACTTAATTCTTGTGATGATTTAATTGTCCTTAGGAACCATGGGGAAGAACCACATGAGCTCAAGTATAGAAGTGGAACCGTCAAACGTAAACCAAGTCCTGTTCACGAGTTTGACTCGGATTCGGCCTTGTTGACAGCGCCTACTTCAAATGGCTGTAACTTTTGATCCAGAAGGTTTCTCGGGGCCCGTGAGTACTCGTTGGAAAGCTCTTGAAGTCTACTTTCAGATGGATCCAACCTCACCTCCAAATTCCATCCGAGTCGACCAGAAACTGCAAAATAATTCACATCGCTTTTCCAGTCCGAGTCAAAGTGGGCCTTGGGCCTTATAATTCGAGTCCTATTCGGCTTCCTTGTGTTTTGGCCGACCCTCCACCTTCCGTGACCCTTAAATAGGCAGCCGCACCCTCTTCTAGGGTTTGAGTTTTGTTTAGACTAAGTTAGCTTTTACTGCTTTGCCTTGTACTCGCGCGTGTCGGCTAGACCGCCCGAATACTTGTCTTCGGAACCCCACCGTTTTCTGTTTTCGATTGAATCTTACATCGTTATTTGCAATTGAGTTGCTGTTCATCTTGTTCTTGCTTGTTCTTCGATTGCTTGCAGGAATAAGAACCCTCGTGGTTAGGTTGATCGTGCGCCGACAAGGTCACGAACAATCTCTGGAGTTGGTGTATCGATCGCTAAGGCGCAGCGTCCTTGGATGGTTGTAGTCGGGTCGTCAACGTCATCTACTTCCCCAATCGAATCTACCACTCTCATCGAAAGATCGGGACCCCTAGTGCTATCATGTAGCATTAGATATACCAGGAACATATCATCCTTGTGAATGCTCTGTTTCTTTACATTGCTGCAATTTATTTACCAAACACTTAAATGCGGCATATATAGCTATCATGCTAATCAGTTTGATTATTGTGTTAAATAAACTAAGAAGTGAAATTTACTCGAAGTTTAAAGTCTAAGCTCAATCGGTGCTAAGAGATAAAATAAAGAAACATCATAGATACAAATTTTGGGTTTCATTCTATAAAAAGATATTCTATAAAAAAATGGCATGATTTTTACGTTAGCTTGCCAAGCCTAATACAATCCTCCTTTTTTTGATTTGGAACAGGCTACGTAGAAAATTGTATAGGCGGAATTATCCTACATATAAAATAAAAAAATAAAAAGAATATTGATATACATATAAGCTTCACTCCCTTTTGTTTTTATAGGATGGTAGATCAAATTGACTAATCGAGCAGTATCCGCACATTTCTGTTGAGTACCTTTTGAATTGATGATTTCAAGCTACAATTAAAAGAATCAGCATCATAGCACCTACTATCTAGAGGGTTTACACTAGATATACACCTGCTTCCAATAGCAAACATTCGATTAGCCACATCGTTAAAAATCAAACCTCACAATCAACACGCATATCAATTTATGGTCCACTTTCGTCGTCATCTAATTCCAATCCAATGGTAAGTAGCAAGTTTAATCAACACAAACATGTCCTTTGAACTGCATGGCGTAACAATACAATCCACGTCAAAATGGGAAGCCAAACCGAATAAGATGGGACACATGATTGCTTCAAGAGCAACCTCCAACACCAAGCATGTCCCAAGAATCATGCCGAGAATCCAAATAGCAAGAGATTGTCGTGGTCAATCGGAACGCCAATATAAATTTGAGAATTCAGATATAATTGATGATCACATTAAAGATGAACATTTCATAAATCCGCTCATCATACAAATTGTTAGCATTACTGCTGGAAAAGCTTAAAAGTGAAGATCATTACAACTGAATTATAGACAACGCTGCTAAGTCTTACCATAAAATACAGCACTTCTGACTTTTGCGGAACATAGAGTAGATAACTAAACGACCTACTGCAAATGAAAGTAAATGGACACAATAAAGGACCCCCAAAACCAAAACTTCTAATGATGTTCTGCAGTATCTAATAATATCAAATTCGCCTACGGTTGTCAACCCTTGGTTTCTTGGATGCAGCTGCAACATTGGAATTATCACCACCGGATTGTACCTGGTATTTTGAAAAGGAAACTTTTAGCTTATCGACATAGTCGCTGTACTATGTCAAATGATAGGGTACGAGGATAATCTTACCTTATCGAGCTTCTCTCTCACTAGTTTTACGGTTGCATTCATCGACTCAGATGGAAAATAATCCTACAAACAAAAGCATTTTCTACGCACAATGGTAAAATAGCATTTCAATGAAGGAAAGAAAACCATAAGCCACAAAAAGAAAAGGGGGATTTGTTGGAAACTCCTACAGTTTGTCAGGTTACATTAAACATGTTGGCATTACATGAAAGGATATCCAAATAAGTTACAGGTTTTGCCTTTACCAGGTACTTTGCTTAAGTGGCTAGTGCACTGATGTTTGTTTTCTAGTATTATCATATCTCAGTTGATCAAAGTTACTTCATAACATAATATAGCCTGCGTAACAGCCCAAAATTTCTCAATTAATTACTTCTGGGTATTCAGATTAAACATTGTTTTACTACCACACACCTTATTAGAGGGCACATGGCTGAAACGAGGATCTTCGATATGAGAAGCATGAATTGCCTTCATGTATTCCCTGAATATGAATAAAATGTACCATTTTAGAAGAACAGTCACATTGGTGTTTACCTTTTTCTCAGAGAACAGTCGGATTGTATTGTTTTAGCCTAGCAACATAGTTCCACATCATCCAACATAACTTTGAACAGAATAACAGTCAGATAAAACCCCCTTGTAAAGAAAAATAACTGTATAGGAGTCACATCATAATAGAACCCATTCCCTTAAATGAAAAGGCCAAAAAAACAAATCTTGGTTGGTACTGCCAAATTGGCGCACAGAAGCTCCAGATGACGCCCAAACACAAAAGATGGAACTAACTGCCTGGAGAAATGGTTTCAATCTTCTAATTAAACCTTGTCGGTTTCGCTTTTAACATGATTGTGCCTTATAGATCTCGATATCTTTTGGTTATCTCGCAATGGCTAAGCTAATCATAAAGACTGACTTTATATATTCAGATCAGAGGTCATGAATCAATCATTATAGCAATATCAGTTCTCAAGTGGCAGTACAATTTTATGTGATGACTAACTTTTCATTACCAGTATTACACTACGAAACCAAATAAAGAACACGAACCAATACTAATATGTGAAATACTAACCTCTTATTGGAGCTTATTTGATGGTGTGAATTCCCACCAGATGATCCCTGGCCTGGAGAATACTGAGACAGCCCTTCAGGTCTGCCAGCAGATGCTGAAAAAATGTATGCACTAATTCAAACTATCCAAGTACCAAGGAAAATAAACTAGCAATGCTGATAATCGTAGCAAAATTTTGGTTCCATGCTGTCATCATAATAATAAATGGTAAGCTGCAAAGATGAAAAAAAAGAAGAAACCACACATTTTATTCGGCCAAGGACTTCCTTTCTCCTGATTTCCAGTTTCTCCTTGGTATCCAAAAGACTCTCAAACTGAGGTGCATAAGACACCTGCAGCCGGTTGCCAAGAAATACAGACTCATCCAACTTCCTCTTTGCAAACCTGCAACATCGAAGTGCCAACACCACACATTAAATGAAAGGCTTTCTCATGACGGAGGTATGGCAGCTTCTCCCTGAGTTATTCTGCCGAAACGAACTGCTTGTCCCCGGTGTAACCACCATGGCCACCAACAGCAGTCACCATAGTCCATGCGACAAGAGCTTGCACCTTTCACACAGCACGGTTAGTTGATGGTGCCTCTTCTTCTGCTCACATAGGGAGTGGATCAGACCATGCCATGCTCCATGCTCAAATGCTCACTAATCCAAGAGAGCAGGGAAAAAAGAGCAAGCTTGTTTTGTCCAAGCGCAAAAATCTATCACCCTGGAGTAGGGTGAAAAGTGGATACGAATTGTCCGTATTATCCGGTTACGTATTCGATAGGATGCAAATATAATATAGATTTTTTCATCCGATTAACAATTTCTATCCTATTTGTATTCGTATTCACATAAAAATATATATGCGAATATGGTATGGATGTTTCCTGTCCGAAACATTGTTTTATCTAGATTATCTATATTTATATTCGATTCGACGAAGCAATATGTATATTTTATTACAATATAACTAATAGTTGGATAAATTTTATTTAATTGAACATGAATTCGTGTTTCTTCAGGTAAAGTAAATGAATTAGTAGGACAAGTTTTATTTAATGTCTTCATACAATCCGATCGAATTGAGTAGATATTCAATTTGAATTAATATCTGACATTTGTTCGGTCCGTATTCGTATATAACATTTGTTCGATTCGTATTTAAATCCGAGAAAAAACATATATACGAATATGATTTGAACACTATCCGATCCGTGATCCGTTTTCACTATTACACTTACACATGGACAATGGTGTGCACAAGCAAATACGTACACATTTTTTTTTTCGAGTTAGCAAATATACAATATCATACTAATCGTCGTACGTAGCCGGCCTCCGCCGTCTGCAGCAGGCGACGCCGGAGGGCTTCCGCGCCAGCGCCTGCCGATTTATACGCACGCGTTTAGTGGGAAGAAGATGGGTAGAGGCCCAGATACTGGCCCAACGGCGGCACTGGGCCAGACCAGGGCCGGCGACGTGTGTGTGTGTATATACGTATAGGGAGAGGGAGCACTGACTGGCGGTGCGGGCGGCGTTGGGTTTTGTTTGTTTGCACGTGTCAGCCGTGCTGTGCTGGCTGCACACTTGCCGGCAGCAGCAGAAGAAGAAAAAAAGATGCACGCATCGATCGATCCTGAAATATCGGATCCAATATAAGGCGATCCACAGTCGGGTCCATGCACGCAAATGCAATGGGTACGGTGGGCCCCGGCCGGGCGTAGGGGCCTGGGCTGGACCTGACAGTAACGGCTCAGGGCTGCCTGTCGGTGGGCCCAACCCAAGAGCCCACTGGACCACCCCCCCTCTTGTCACATGTGTACGCATGCATGCACGTCACGTCTGTCCCTCCCCCTTCCATGCCATGCACCCTCTCCTCTTCCGTCCGGTACGAGAGCACGTACATTCTAAATCAATGCTAAGGGTGAGAGAATTTTCTTCGTATTGACACCGACGGACAAAAGAGTTCTCCTCCGTTCAAAATTATAAAACGTATTTTTAAAATAATTTTATCTATAAATATAAAATATATTTTATATTTTAATATAAAATTAGTATGGTATTTTCTTTATACCCTAATAAATATGCAGGTTTATTTACTATTATCTACATACATGTATTAAATATAGTGCTTAGAGATAGTAATTATGGATAATTTAGCTATTTTCACTATCTACTTTGTCTATATGCCAAGAGAATATACATCTTATAAACTTAGACAGGGTGAGTAGATGCTAAAGTCTGGATTATATGGCACCAAAGCAAACTTTGGTAACCGGTCAGAAAAGTTAAACATTTCTTTAGATATATCGGTGTAACTAACTTTAGGGTTAGTTGGTGGAATCCTCCCATGATTTCCAAAAATACATCAGTAATCCTATGAGATTACTTTATTTGATAAAAAAAATCAATAATTTGAACCATGAATCCAATATTACATTCGGAACTAAATTATCATAGTTTTGAGAAATCACTTTCCCATAGAAAAGAACGTCTATCTTGGATTATCGAGGGAAATGAATCTTTTCTATTACACTTTTATCATTTGCTTTAATTTTTTATAGTCAAAAATTGAACTTTCTAAATTCAAAATCCAAATTTTAAAAAAACATTTTCAAAGAATTTCGAAACCAAAATATCAAATTTTGAATCCTAAATTTCAGAATCTTAAATTAGGCAATTTACATTTCAAAATTCAAAATTTCATGTTTGGATTTCGAAATTCCATATTTTTGAAAACTTCAAATTAAAACCTAAAATTTAAATTTTGGATTTCAAAAGTTTTAGTTTTGAAAGTTTAAATTGTATAGATTCAAATAATTTAAAGTTTTAAACTCAAATTTTGAAATAAAAAATTTCAAAAGTCCAAAATTTGAACTTTTGAATAATAAGAATTGAATTTTTTTGAATGTTATAATTTTAAATTGAGAGAATTTAAATTATAGAATTCAAATTTTAGTTTTCAATATTAAATTTATAAATGTTAACCTTCAAGGTTTGAAATTTTAAATCATGTAATTTAAATTTATGTACATGTTGGTTTGAGTTATGAAATATTTGAACTATTATAAAGACCAATTTGTAGTTTTTTTTAAACCAATTAAACATTGAAATCTTAGATTACTGGTAGTGTGTTAACGGTAATCAGATTAAGAGGAATGTTAGATTACAGGGGAATATAAAATCATGCATGCCAAACGTACACTTAGGGCATGTCCAATGGTGATTTATGAGCTAGCTCTAAACATATTATTTCATATTTTAATAGAAGAGAGAGAAAAGCTAGCTCTTGATCAAGAGCTAGTCTCATACACACATTCCAAAATTATATGAGGATGTCATGTGGGACTATTCATGTTATGAGCTATGTGCTAAAAGTTAATATCATTGGAGAAGTTATCTTAGAGCTAGTAACTAGCTCATACCATTGTACATGCCCTTAGGGCATCTCAAATGGTCTGAGTCAGCTAGCTATATGCATGTACACATCAGCATATATCCTATGTGGAGGAAAGAGAGTATTCAAAAAAAATCGAGCCAGCTCTTCCTTAAGCACTAGTCTATAACGCCAAACGAGACAACCTCTATAAATTCTGTGTGTGCATGTAAGCATCAAATAGCTATCCTTATAAATAGTTTTTTAGAGCAAGTTTAATAAGGCTGACTGTGCTAGCTACAAGGGAATCCATGTCAGCATAGTCCTATGTGGAGGGGAGAGAAAAGGAGAGAGAGAGCCAAACCGGCTCCCATGCAAGAGTCAGGCTATAACACATGAAAAGAGGCGTTATCCATGCATGTACCAATAGAACTAACTGCTATACCATGCATGTATTAAATTATCAATACCCATGTATGTATTAAATGATTAAGAGCTCTTGTGAAGACAACCTATAGCCAGCTTATTGTATGAGTTAACTACATCATTTTCTTTTGATGACATGGAAATGTATTGGAGGTAGCAGCTATCTATACTATTAAACTTGCTCTTAGAATGCTAGCTTTAGTGTGTACTATAGATGATGTGGAAGTCTTATAGTTAATTGCTAGCTATAACTATTGGAGATGCTCTAAGGTGTGCTGAGGATTGCATTGGACTAATTAATAATCACATGCATGATTGATTATATTAGTGCGTGTGTGCCTTAATTAGCTTGGAGACAGACAGCTGATCAGCTACGCATGTTTAATTAGTGGCCCATGTGCTGTAGGGGTATAATGCTGCATGCATGCGCCGTGCATTCCTGCCTGCTGCCTCTACATGTCTGTTTAATTGTTATACCATGCATGCATATATAAGCAACAAATTGAAAGACATGCACCCGTTCGTGCGTAAGAGCATCTCCAAGAGATACTCTATATGACTCTTAATATTTAAATTTTAGAGTTGAAGGGTAAAAAGTAGCTTCAACAAATTCCCAAATAGACTCCCAAAAATAGAACGCACCCAAAAAAATGGGCTCTCGCTCTCTACTTATAGAGGATGATCTAGACTCCCAATACTGTTTTTCTGGTTTAGGGTATCTGTTGGAGGGAATGATTATTTTGGGACCTTATATCGTGATTAGGATCTGTAAAAAGAGATTTAAGGTGTGAATTTATTGGACATCTCTTGGAGATGCTCTAAGATGCATCTACTCCACGTACGTACGTAGTAGATGCGCGCATGTCGATCAGGAGCTAGCAAACATTGCATTGAATCCCATGAGCGGATTGGAAATCATGGAACGGTTCATTGCCATCCGGGTGGTGGATGGATCCTAGCCTGGTGATCTTGAACCAGTACTCCCTCTCTGTTGGCGGGCGGCTGCAGCGTCGTAAGCCTCCATGAACTCGCTGAAGAGCAAGTCCCTGTACTTTGGAGGAGCTAGGGTTCTTGTTGCTCTCGCTCACCATCTCCTGCGCCGGAGCGATGCGGCGCGCAGTCCATCCTGGGCATGATCAGCGTGGCCACGACGCCCTCGCCGCCACCGAATTCGTCACCGCGCGGTTCTCCACGCTCGTCAGCAGCCCGTCGTCAATTGGTCACCATCTGCGCATACATGCATGTCAACCGGACTGTCAGTCTTGCCTTAAATTGATAAACGTGTACGTACATAGAGCAAGAGCATGCTCGAATTAACACTTATAACATCAGAGCATAAATCAATATATAGAGCAATAGCATGCTCCAATACTGCAGTTAATAGTATAATCAAATTAGTTTATGAGAACTGAGGGACCACGAATCTCGGAGCACAACCCAACTGTGAGAAGTATGACTGAAGTCCCAATAAAATTGCACAAGACATGCAACTATCTATCTATATCTATAATAATTAGGCACTCTGAGGAAGCTCCCACGTTAACCAGAAAGATATAACTGTTATATCTTTCTATCTAGCGGGTCTAAGTTATAACGGCTCAGATCGACTCTAGATAACTCTGAGGAAGTTGGATGGAAACAGGAAAGTCCTAATCTATCTATCTGTATCTATATTTATAATAATTAGGCACTCTGAGGAAGCTCCCACGTTAACCAGAAAGATATAACTGTTATATCTTTCTATCTAGCGGGTCTAAGTTATAACGACTCAAATCGACTCTAGATAACTCTGAGGAAGTTGGATGGAAACAGGAAAGTCCTAATCTATCTATCTATATCTATATATATAATAACTAGGCATTTTGAGAAAGCTCATACGTTAACCAGAAAGATCTAGCTAGCTATCTTTCTATCTAGCAGGTCTAAGTTATAATTGTTTAGATCGACTCTAGATAACTATGAGAAAGTTGGATGGAAACAGGAAAGTCCTAATAGAAGTGTCATATAGAATTGCATGCACGCATGCAAGGAAAATCATCCGGAAATCAAGACAGATACTTATTACGCGAGGAGAAAAGGAAGGAGACAATTAAGGCATGCATGCTACGCAAGGAGAAAATGAAGGCCCGCATGCAAGCAATCAGATGGATTTTTCTTTGTATGGCGTCTCCTGTTCGGCATATCGAGGAAAAGAAATTCCCCAAGAGCTCCCTGGCGTCCATTGTTCTCTGTCGAGGTCGTAATTTGGTTTAGTTCCCTCGGTCGGCATCCACCAGAACTTCCAGAGCCCGCTAAGCAGCGTCCATGCATGCGTTTGCCGCTGGATCCTGATGTTCCTGCCGTCCCGTTGATCCAAGCTAACATGCATGCAATGCAAGCATGTGATGTACATGGCCTCCAGGTTCTTTAGTGCAGCTAGCTACATCCTGACGTTGTTCCCATCAGCCATCTGCATCGATCGCTCCTGCCGCACCCATCGTCCGCACTCCTGTTTTCCTTTGTTTTTCAATTCCTATCTTCGAACCGATCAGGCCCTAACTAAATTATATCGGGTTGTTTACAGAACAAATGATATTTTAGACATCCGGTCATAAATACATATCATTTTAGGATATATGTAATCAAACATTTAAAACTTTAACTATTGACATCTTTTTAAATATTTAGATCAAATATAATATGTATAGATTTGTCTAAAAAGTACTTTCATAATATTATAATTTTATTTGGTTTTATAAATATATTATAATATAAATTAGTGGTCAAAGTTACATTTTTGGAACAAGGTTGATGTCCTAAACAATATGTATTTGTGACTGGAAGGTGTATGTAATAAGAATGTTATATTTTCCACCCCACATTTGTTGGCATTAGTTGCATACATGAGTATCTTCTGATTGTTAATTAAATTTTATCTGTAGACGTGATTAATTAATGGATATACGAACTGCAATTTGTATGATATAAGTTGGAGACTCATGGAAAATGTCCAAGTTCCACCAGTAGCTAGCCTGAAGGTCATCATAACAGTTTTGAGCCAAATCGATCAACAACATGGTTAGTATTTTATCTTCACATTGTAGTTTATTCCTCACCCGTGGGATCACCATGTTTGTTTATATGCGAAAGTTATCTCCGTATTAAGTATGTCGCATGGTTTTGTTCATTAGATTAGTGTCTTCTCATACCTATTTTATAGTAACATTGTCACTCTTCTATACTGATATACGTACACCAAACAATGGGACAATACTATTTTAAGATTTTGATAAATTTATGTGTATGGCTAATTAGTTTAGTGTATATTATAAAAAAATGAATTCTATATTAGCCAATGCATGTTTAAACGGAAAATGCTTAGCCATTCATTGGGTGACATACAACACACATATGTTTGTTTGAACTCTCGACCCAATGTATGTTAGATGGAAAAATCTAGCTATTAACCATGGACTACAGTTAGACATTCTAAAAAAAATGGAATCCACATGTATACAAATTTTGAATTTTAAATTCCAAAAAAAAATTGGTGTTCAAATATATACCGTTGGGAAGTAAAGTAAGAATTTTGACAATTTGAAACTTTCAAAGTTCGGAATAAAAAATTTCAAATAAAGCGTACTTTGCTATCCAAGTTTAAATTCATAATTAAATACCACAAAAGTTGTTAACATTTACAAAATGGTGGAAAACATCTATGAGGTTGAAGCCATCCATCGGGTTGATTTAAGTTATAACGGTTACGTTAAGAGGAAAGGCTCCACGGAATTTAAAATTCTAACAAAATTGTGAGGTGAAAATATAAATTAGTTCTAAATGATAAATTTCATGAAATTATGATGTCCAAAAATATTGAATTTAGAATTAAAAATTCCAAATAATTAATGGTTTCCAAATATATACATGGATGGAAATTTCCAAATAAAATATTCTTTGCTATATAAAATACCATCATTTGAGAAACTTTTGAAATATCACGATATCCATAAAATTACTCACTACTCCTGATATTGAGAATGAAAGTTTGAAGCTAACTTCTTAACAACAACCGCTCAGCTATCGTGAAATCACTAGCACAAATCTCACCGAGTCTAACATGTTTATAAACATCAAACTGGAGAAGGAGTCCTTTGGATCAAGGCAAGACACACATACCAATAACTCTAAGGAAACTTCATTAAAGTGATGATTTATCTCATTCATAGTTGCATCAAGAGCAGCGTTGAAAATATCAACTCTGTAATAATGGCGCTAAGTCAGTATATGCTTTCGACGTACATATTTATCCATAACTCCAATGGTATCATCCATGTTTGGCACATTAATCCCACATGCCTCGTAAAAGCTTTTAACTTAGTTAAACAATGGTTGGCACATTTATCCCATGCATACCAATAACTCTAAGGCCTTGTTTCGATGTCCGGGGAAAGAAACCTAGAGAATATTTCCCCTAGGGGGATTTTGACGATACAAGGAACCCCTCAACCCCTTGGGATAATAATCCCACGTTAAAATATTCCCTACTATCATCTAGAAGTCATAGGGATAAAAATCTTAGACATTAAAAAATATTTTTAAACCCCCAAAAATTAGAAAAAATAGAAATATTCAGGAAAAATCGGAAACATCCAGAAAAACAACAAATTCAAAAAACACTACCAATTCAAAAAGGCACCCAAAAATAAAAAATACAAATAAGATAATAAAAATAATTTAAAAATCATGAAAATTTTGAGAAAGAGGGTGCTAAAATATATATCAACATTCAAATCAAATCCATATATCCACGCATATAGATCATATTCATACATGGGTAAAATCTAAACTTGTTTGGCTAGTAACCTAGAGCATTCATCATCTATTTCATACAACTAAATTGGTCCAATTCATGCAAAAGTTGAATTCAAGCATTCGATTGGCCATGTGTGCCATGTTACAAATACAACAATCTGACACTTCAAGCATCCACCCGGTCCAGATACAGCCACTTCCTGGAAAAGATGCTGGAGAAGTTTCCTAGAAAGAAAAGGCAAAACAATTAGATGGTGTAAATCTCTCTCTCTCTCTCTCTCTCTCTCTCTCTCTCTCTCTCTCTTGCGAGGAATGTAAATCCATATTATTGATGTGAAGAAAGTTGGACCGATATACCTTCTCTTCATTTTTAACGTTTCGAAGAAGATACGGTGCAAGCTCTGTTTGTAAGTCTTCACTTTCATCTATTACCAGTTTCATTGTTATTACCATAGAGGATATGACAATGTCTGGATGGTTCGAACTGAAATGAGAAAAAGAAAGTTCCACTTGTTAGAATCAGTATAAAGAATACAATGCATACATCTGAAATTATAACGCCTCCTTGTATACCATGAAAATGTTAATTCAATTGAACAGACATGTAGCACGAGCCAGTTTAGGCAATAACAATGTACAGAAGATATATACATTTATCGCTTTTTAAAATGCAGAGTGAGCTCTTACAGGTAAGAACTATTTTAGGAAAAATAAAATTGACACATGGAGCATGCCTGCCTAGAGGATATAGCTTAGCAAAACTTACTTGAAGCATATCAGGAAAAGAAGCAAAGAGAATAAATTGATGAACTAAGATAAAAGAAGAGGTTTCTTACGACACAGTTCTGAAGAAGTGGTGGAACATTTCCAGTATCAGATCATCACACTCAAGATCTAATATCACCACACATGACTGGACCTTCGCTAGGGAGGCGCTCGGGAGCGAGAGCGAACGAGGCGGCGACAGGGAGAACTTCCTGACCAGGGCAAGCAAAGATATATTCTCCATGGAAACGGTGCGTGACGAGGATATAATAATTCTCAAATAATTACGCTGTTATATTCCTTAGGTATACCCCTTATTGATAAGGGAGAGGTTTCATAGGGTACCACTTCTCGGTCGTAAACTTTTCTATGGCTACATAGTCGTAAGTCTTTCTACGACCAATTAGTCGTAAGTTCTTCTATGACTAAGTAGTTATAAATCCTTCTCCGACCACATAGTCGTAAGAACTTCAATGACTCCAAAAGAGCTTGAGGTCCACAGGAATCTCCAGATAAGCCACATAGGTACACAAAGAGACTCAACATGGTAATCGAATTGGGAACCAAGTTCATCAATTCAACTCTGAAGTATTCGAGTATGATTGTGAGAAATGGATGAGCTAGAAGACGAAGGCCGCACTCACAGTATGCTTGAAATACCAGGATTTGCCCAGTCTCCCCCGATGGCAGGTTTTGTTTGGCAGTTTTGATCCATCTAACGAATTTTCATGGAGGAATCTTCTCAACATCCTCCAATGCCCTCAATTTCGTAGCATCTATCTCCAACACTGGCCAATTAAATGATGGCTTAGTCGTTTTCCCAAGTGGTTGGTCTGGATTTGGGAGAGATTGAAGGAAGAAGTTGATTTGGTTGGCAGCGGAAAGCACGAAGCAGATTGGAGCAGAAGGGGAAAGTAATGAAACATGTATAAAAATTCCTGTATCTCTACTCTGCATGATTGTGAATCCAGTTTTCTAGAGTTTCCCCGAATCTAAACAAATCATACGAAAGATCGGTGTTAAAACATTGACGGTGCGGATTGGGCCGGAAGATCCCCGTGACATGGGCTTCCAAATGCCTTTTTTTTATCTGGCTCGAGGAAGGCTACCCCATGGGTTTCCGCCCCCGGGAATAGGCTGGGATCCCAGCCGGGATTTGTGTTTTCAAGCAAGCTCTAAGAAAATGTTTGGAATGTATCTGGACGTAAATGTGGTATCTAGCTTTACTACAGGCATATATTATATTTTTTAATCTGGTCATAAAATAAACTGTCTCTAGACGTAAATGTGGTATTCATTTTTATTGTCGCCATCACACATCGGTTTCATTTTTACATCTGCACATAAATGTTGTATCTATTTTTACTGTTGCTATCACATAACCATCATATGCCACCGCTAGGTATGATAGTAAACTCTATCCACACGTCCAGTAAATCAGTCAGTATAGTGAAATCGCATTCATCTTATTGTGACTTGATTTATATCTAATTGTAAATGCGAATTTTTATTTTTACTACCTCATAACACAAAAAGTGATGTCAGCAGAGGATACGACGGACATACATACAGCAGCAGTAAAACTCCACGATACTGGTGACGGTGATCAGTTATTACCGATGGAAGACGACGGAAGATAGGGGCGGTGCGGTGGAAGACTGGGATCGCGGTTACGTCCAATAGCTAGCTATTGCTTTCTTTCTTTCTTTCTTTCTTTCTTTCTTTCTTTCTTTCTTTATCCACAAAGTCCGAATCCGGCCTAGCTTTTGGACGCTTTGTCATCTGAGGTTATATTCTGCCATGGATCGATCGATGCAGCAAATAAAAGTTTGATAGTATGATAGGTTACTATAGCTAGTCCCTAAAATGTATGTTTGTATGAGGGTCGCCCTCTTTATCTTGCTAGCACGTACGTACGCATGCACGAGCACACAGAGCGAACTCCCTGATCGAAGTACAAATCAAATCAATGTACGTACAATCAATTATCTTTGAGTCTTGACTAATCAATGCTCCTCAGTCCTCCCTGTTACAGGCATCCACGGCGGAGAGAGATGTTAACGACTGGCTCCGGCTGGGATCCACCGGCGACCCTCAGTTTGTGTTTGTTCCTGACCATTGCCAACGGCGAAGTCATGCTATCA
Source organism: Dendrocalamus latiflorus (assembly GCA_017311315.1). Lineage (NCBI taxonomy): Eukaryota > Viridiplantae > Streptophyta > Magnoliopsida > Poales > Poaceae > Dendrocalamus > Dendrocalamus latiflorus. The sequence goes on along the minus strand of CM029670.1, from coordinate 498,301 downwards.
CGATTCGATGCAAAAGATCTGTATGAGAATATATATATACCCATGGAACGGCGTGGAGTATATATGTTCAGTTCATTATTGTATTTTGCCTGTTTATGATTCCTCATTAGCAACGTGGAGTATGTCCAGTTTGCTATTGTATTTTGCCTGTTTATGATTCCTGATTAGCAAGTCGAAAACTCATCGAACAAGTTACATTAATTGCTAAGTTCACCGTTGCAGCCTTGGATGAATAGTAATGGAATTTTGCGACACGCGCGCTTTGTAAACTTGTTTTGAGACCTCGATTATGCGTTGTCGTTCATCGACCGGCAGTGTATTTGTGTTTAAAAACGGGGAATGAATATTATCATCGTCTCTGCAAAATAAAATTTATAAACTTGTTTGAACTGGAGAAATGCTCAAGCGGACACATGTGTCATGTGGGCCTCTAACCGGCGATGGAGAAGTCGTCCCATTTGTTTATTTTAAGAGAGTTATAAACCATAAATCGAAAAGAACTGAACTGAGTACGAGTAGCTAGCTACTGTATGTAACCACAAGATGTTTTACTATACGAACGATCTGCCAAGGCCCTAGCTAGGATCTATGAAGCCATGATCAGGAACCAGAAATTGAATATGAGGAGAGCTAAGTATAGACAAATAGAAAACAAAATGCACATAACAATATCTTTAAATTCTAACATGACCATGACGACTAACAAATATAGTACTTTATTTTCTTGTTTGCCAAATATAAAAGAAATTGTATTTCTATTAACTTAAATTTGCCCTACAGCTATTGAGACGATCATATATATTAATAATTTCATCATAGCTGAACTTCTATGCAATTTCTTTCTCTATATAGACAACTAGAGAATCTCGAATGAAGCCATCCCCATTTTGTTTCGAAGACGGGTCTTGATGAGTTTCATAGCTGAAAATACTTGCTCAGTAGTTACAGTTGACATAGGAAGAGTTAGCACTAACATTAGCAATTGTCAGCCATTGGATAAACAGAGGCTTTACTAGTCTTAACTAATTCATTTATCAAATTAACAAGAGCGGACAAACTCTTTATATCAGTATACGTCAAGCTGATAATGCGGTAGTGCACACTCTAGCTGAGCTCTCTCTTGGCTAAAAAAAGTCTGCAGGACAAGAGTACAAGACTACAAGAGAAGGGGTGCCCATCCTGGCTGTCGACCGACGTGACCCACGTATACCAATACCTACCGTGCCAACTCTGCCTCTGCCTCTGCCTCTGCGCCACCCTGCACGGCGGTCAACACTTGAACCAATCACGTCTCGACAAGTGCCTGAGCCCTGTCCTTCCTTGCGGCCCGCCCGCCCGCCCGCCCACCCGTTCCATCCGAGCCCATCGGACCGGACCCAACACTACTATCTATATAGCCTGCTGCTCGCAGGACATCTTATCATATAGTTCGTGCATCTCACCACCAATTCCCAATTTACCTCGACTGCAACGTTGATTTGGATTTTTTTTTTTGCATTTTTACCACGTTTTTAATTTGTATTTATAAAATTAACTGTATACGCGACAGAAATGACACTTTCTGCCATCTGGTGACCAGGTGGCAGGACCATGTAGCCGACACATGTCCATTGGAGCCTGGTCATCGAGCACAGACCCCTGCCGCCTAGCCGCCACCGGACGGCAGATGATTAAGCTGGCTACTAATTAGCCGGCTTAAACACCTACTGAGTTATGATTTTTTATTTACCACTTGTGTTGAATTATTAAATATAGCAATGAGCTCTAAAAATTATGAAACTTTATGTGCAGTATGCCGATTCAACGTACATTATTGTGTAATGTTTTGACAATTTTATCAACTATGAATGCTACTAAAAAATTTGTACGATTATGATATTTCTAGGATTTATTATATGTAGTAAATGAGCTCCAAAAATTAAGAAATTTTATGTGCAGTCTCCCGAGTCCCGACACAGTCGACCTAATTGTTATTTTTTTGGAATTCTTATGTGCTATGAATTTGTCATGTTAATTTATGTTAATTTAATCACAATTAACAATATGCGATGCTTATTTAATTAGCGATTAAAATCGCCTGCCGCACGGCCACCATGCGATAGATATCTTTTGCAGTGCATGATTTCTGTCCTTCGCACATATATCGCACTCCTGAATAGTGCCCATCGACTGCCTATAAAATCTGGCCAGCCTCCACAACCAAACCCAAGATTCCAATCGAGATGATCCCAAAACTAGGGGAAGAGGAGAGAGAGGAGATACAGGGCATCATTGCGTCGCTGGTGGAGATGTCGAACTACGAAGAGATGCTTCGCAAGCGGAAGTGTGTGGTTAAGAAGAAGGGATCATACACTGATAATTCTTACAAGAATGCACCCATGCCACTAGAGTTTCTATGGCTGCAGTATGACTGAAGCAATCCAGCACATATCATTCAGTCAACACATCTGGCAACCGCCACCCAGGCACACTGCATTTGCGTCGAAGTTCTTGTAAGCACGTATTTGCTATTTCATATTGCATGTTCTATTTCGCATATTTCTAACCCACTCTATCCATGCCAGGAGATCATGGAGCGTTCAGATATGTACGACAGGGCATTCATCGAGCAAAAATACATGCTCAACTACCTGGTAGCGCCTAAGAGGTGTACAAGCTGAAAACCTTATACCCTGGATGATAGCGTAAAGGATAAGGGTAAGGCGCTGGTGGTTCCCGAAGCCCCCGTTGAATCCTAGGTTATCTCTAACTGAGATAAACCTACACAAGTTATAGAATCCGAGTACTATGCCAGGACGCGAGAGCTAAAGTCCAATGTTTACGACGACTGACTGGAACCATGGCTTCCAAAAGACACAAATGTATCTTAGCTATAGTTGGGCTTGATGATTCATGCATGTTGCCACTTGTATCGTTTGAGTAGCGAGGCAAACATACGCATCCAACGAAACCCCACAAGCCATGTACTTCGCATATTCATTGCGAATTGCTGTGTCGACCTATACATGATCCATTATGACAACTGTTTGTAATATCGTATCTTTACTATTTAACATAGAGACTTTGTGGTGACGGTTCATCTACCCCTCCGAATCACCTTGCATATTTCTAAAAATTTCTATGCACACGCGAATAAAACATAATAGGATTTCTTAATGCATATCAAAGCACGCGTTTTTAAGTAGTTTGTATGGAGAAATATTTTTAGAAGTGTGCTAACGAGTCGAGTTAGAGCAAAATCTAAATTAATAATATAATTGAAGAAATTTTAAACCGAGATAATGAGTTTTTCCACCCTTGCCCTTTATGCCACTCTTGCCTTGCCCGCTAGCCAAGCCGCCTGTCGAGCAGGTGTAGCTCGATAGCGCCTGTTGCACAGGGGTAACACGGTAGGTTGTTGTCGAGCTACGTCGGCTCGGTAGCGTTTGCCAGTAGTGTCGCTTATCTCGTCTCCTATTGAGCTATAATGGTGTGGTAGGTGACATGTGTCATTTATCATATTTTCTTAGCTCAGGGAAGAAACCATTTTGGCAAGAGACGGGTGCTAAGGGCCGAAATTGAAAAAGCGTTCCAACAATAGTTCCAAATGGGTCTGCAATTTCTAAAAAAGCAAACCACACCTGCGTGGCACGTGTGTGGTGCCGGTGCCGTGCCACCCACGCTGATGTCATCCTCCGTACCAAAACATTTTCCTCTCATTTGCTTTTTTCTTTTTCCATTTTTTGACAGGTCCTTTTCACTTCCACCCCCTCGTGCTAATCCATTATTTAAATGTCACAGACAGCAATGTAATTTTAGCCATTCCCTAGTCTTTATCATCATATATTCATATATTACTACAAGGGAAGTATGTTTTTAATAACAGATCTACTTGTATAGCTATTGTGCTACCAATCACCATGTTTACAAAAGATATGTTTTCACAAAAAAAAAATCAACTTTTGACCAAGGGAAGTATTACCACTGCAGTAGTGCATATTTTTCTGGAATACATTCACAATTATTCTCACAATCACACCACTAGAAAAGATTATGGGAGGGAAATATAAATAAGGGAGATTTCCGGAAGAGAAAGACTCCATGGAAGCTACAAATATGGACATGTACAAGGACCCCTTTGCAAAAATGCCAAAAGAAAGATCATCATCATCGTCACCATAAAGCTGGGTGGGCGGCAGCAGGAGGCAAAATGGAAACCAAAGCTTGAAACCATCGTCTGCCTGGCCTCTTGCCTTCCTTCCCCGTCTCCTCCGCCTCCGCCTCTTGCTCCTCCCCTTGAATCCCAATTTGCAATTTTGCTTGCATTTGCGTGCCCTGCCCAGCGCAAGCTCTCCCTTCCCCTTGCTACCCAACATGTAATTAAGCTCAGGAGGAGGAGGAGTGCTAGTTACTGGGGTTGAGAGTTAGTAGAAGCTCGTGGAGTGGAGCTCTCGCTTGGAGTGTCAAGAGTTCACCACCATGCAGTCGGGCTACGGCGGCGTCTCCGACTTCCAGCAGTTCATGATGGACGGCGGCTTCACCATGTCCGCGCCGCCGCAGCCGCCGCAGGCGGCGGCCGGGGGGCAGGAGCTGGGCGCGCCGTTCAGGTACCAGCCGCTGCACCACCACGCGCCGCCGCAGATGCCGCCGCACTTCGCGCACTTCGGCGGCGGGGGGCACGTGTCCGCCGGGGGGATACCGTTCACGCAGCAGCTGCTGCACCAGGCGGCCGCCGCAGGGCACCACCACCACCTCCAGCTCTTCCACGAGCAGCACCACCACAAGCCCCAGCCGTCGGCGCCGGCGAGGTGGGCCCCGCAGCACCACCACCTCGGCCTCGACGTCGAGGCGGCCGTGCCGGAGAGCTCCGGGGCCGGCCGCGGGAGCGCCTCGTCCCGCGCCGCCGCTCCGCCGGGGGTCCCGCCTTTCTTGGCTGCCGCGATGAGCTTCAAGCTGGCGGTCGACGCCAGCGGCGGCAGCGGCGCCACCGGCTGTACGGACGACGCCCTGAACGACGGAGGCGGCGGGGGCAGCGGCATGATGCTTCACGGAGGCGGCGGCGACGACGAGGCGGCCACGGAGAGCCGGCTCCGGCGGTGGCCCGGGGATGAGGAAGCGTCCATCAAAGAACCCACCTGGTACCTCCGCTGCCACCAGAATTCATTGAAATCGTGGTCAATTTGCTTGCTCCACCAATTCATGGCGGAAAAAGAGAGAGAGAGAGGGAAGATTCAATCTGGGGGTGAATTTGTTTGCTCTGCTTTCTTTGGATGCTCGGGCGGGGGGAGCAGGGGCAATAACAGTGGCATGATTGAGAAAGACAAGGATGACACGCCACACCCACCCGATGGCGATTCCTCACTTTCCCAGCACCCTTTTCGGCTCCTCCTCCTCCTCCTGGGTTGGCCACTGTTCCCTCGCCGCGATTGGCATGGCCGCCCATCTCTTGCGTTGCATGCATGCATGCGTGCGTGCAGCAAATCCTACTTGCTTCCCTCCTTTTACCTGCCGATTCTTCCAAATCGTTGCCTTTTTACTTGCCAATTGGCTCGTTTGATACTAACATGCTCTCTCTTCTGTGATATGCTTTGTCTAGGCGGCCCCTCGACATCGACTACATACACAGCACCAGCACCAGCAAGAGGGCACCGGGGAGGGAGAAGGCGGCCACGCCGGAGTCGCCCGCGCCGGCTGTGGCGGCCAATTACTTCAAGAAGGGCGACGACAATGCCGCTGCCTCGTCCGCGGGGGCCGGCAACTACAAGCTGTTCAGCGAGCTCGAGGCCATCTACAAGCCGGGGAGCGGCGGCGCACAGACGGGCTCCGGCTCTGGCCTCACCGGGGACGACAATGCCATGCTCCCGCCGGCCATGGCTGACCTCCCGGGCGCGGCGCCCGCGGACGCGCCGCAGGTGAACACGTCGGAGACGTCGGCCGGGGAGGACGCGGCCGCGGTGGTGCAGCCGCAGCCGCAGCCGTCGGCGGACGCGGCGCGGCGCAAGCGGAAGCGGCGGCGGCAGGAGCAGCTGAGCGCGTCGGCGTCCTTCTTCGAGAGGCTGGTCCAGCGGCTCATGGAGCACCAGGAGAGCCTCCACCGCCAGTTCCTCGACACCATGGAGCGCCGGGAGCGGGAGCGCGCCGCCCGCGACGAGGCGTGGCGCCGCCAGGAGGCCGATAAGTTCGCGCGCGAGGCCGCCGCCCGCGCGCAGGACCGCGCCAGCGCCGCCGCCCGCGAGGCCGCCATCATCGCCTACCTCGAGAAGATCTCCGGAGAGACCATCATCCTCCCGCCCCCCGCCACCAACCCCGCACCGTCCGCGGACGACATGAGCCAAGACGCCGCGGCCGGCATCGGCAAAGAGCTCGTGGCCTACGACGGCGGCGACGGGGCGCCGGGCAGCGGCGAGGGGAGCGCGCTGCACTTCAGCACGTCGCGGTGGCCGAAGCACGAGGTGGAGGCGCTGATCCGGGTGCGCACCGGGCTCGAATCGAGGTTCCAGGAGCCCGGGCTGAAGGGCCCGCTGTGGGAGGAGGTGAGCGCGCGCATGGCGGCGGCGGGCTACCGGCGCAGCGCGAAGCGGTGCAAGGAGAAGTGGGAGAACATCAACAAGTACTTCCGCAAGGCCAAGGAGAGCGGCAAGAAGCGGCCGGCGCACGCCAAGACCTGCCCCTACTTCCACGAGCTCGACCGGCTCTACTCCCGCTCCGGCGCCACGCCGTCCTCCGCGGCCGCCGACGCCAATGCCGGCGCGGGCGATGACGCAAAGGCGAGTTCGGAGCTGCTCGACGCGGTGGTCAAGTACCCCGACGTGCACTACGGCCCGCCGGGGTTTGTGTTGCACCGGGAACAGAATGAGGCTTGCGGCGGCAATGAAGGCCTTTTGGAGGACGGCGCCGACGATGGCAACGACGCGGTGGCGCACGATGATGGCGACGGCGATGAGGATGACGTTGGCAGATCAGGGAGAGCGACCGATCAGGAGGAGGAAGTGGAGAGCCATGGCCACGATGATCATTAGACGGAGGAGGGTGAAGTGGACATGGCCATGGCCATGGTATGATGCTGCAGTGCAGCATAGCTTAGCTAGCTCGATCGATCGATCCGTCTCTAACGTCGGTTGCAATGCATGCTCCGACGATGCTCAAGAGTTTCTTCTTCTTGTTGCTTCTTTTGTTGTTAATCGTTAGCTGTCCCTTACTTGTTAGTACAAGTGCTTACTATATGTGATGATCCTGCTCCTCCCTTCCTTCCCCTTCCCTGCCCAGATCCTGCTCCGTCGCCGGAGCGCGCCACCGGTCGTCGGTGGACGCAAGGAGGGCGGCGGCGGGGCTTTTTCCTCCTCAAGGGGTTCTCTTCCTCGGTTGGCGAAGGGCAGCAAAGTCGGTGCGGTCCTCTCGGGCCTCTCTCCCCCCTTCCTTCCCTGCCCGGATCCCGCCTCCTCGCCGTCGCCGGAGCGCGCCACCGGTCGCTGGTGGTCGAAAGGAGGGCGGCGGCGGAGCGCGGAGGGGTAGGAGCGCGCGGCGTCGACGAAGTTCGTGGCGGCGCGGTCGAGGTCGGGGGAGGAGGGGAGATGGCAGTTGCCGTTGACGGAGAGTACCTTGCGGGAGGACGGGAAGTCCTCCCAGGGCGAGGGCGCGCAACCCCCGAGCATGAATTTGGGGTGGCGGAAGCCCGTGTCCCAGGGTTGGCGCGCGTAGGGGCTCTTCTGGTGCTCTGAGAAGTTGTGCCGCAGCGAGGAGAGGTCAACGCGTGCGTGTCGCGTCTCCAGCGCCGCGTAGTCGCGCCGGCGACGGATCCGGCGGTCTAATGGCCGGAGCTGGCGTATCTCGGCCCGGATCTGCAGTGCCACGGCGGGATCACGAGTCTTGGCGCGGCTGCTTGAGCGGGTAGTCATGGCACAGCGGTGTCTGCTCTGGACGAAGTGGTGCGCCGGCGGTCGTCACGCTGCCGGCGGCCTACTCCCGATCCGGCTTCTATGGGAGTGGATCCGGTGATCCCAGGCGTGGATCTGGTGTGCGCAGGAGCGGTACTTTCTCAGCGACGTTTTTGTAGGCAGTGCAGTGTGCCGGTGAGGTGGTTTTGCTGTTGGCTTGATCCGAGGTTCATGTCTCTGGATCTGCTCAGTAGTGGCGCATAGGGCGTCGCATAGTGGTTTCTACAGTGGCGGCATTGCAGGAAGCGGCTCGTCGTGGAGTTCAAGGGTGGCTATGCCATGACCTTGAGGCGTGCAGGAGGGTGTTGGTGGTGGTCTTCTTTGGGTGTGGGTAGTGTGAGGGGTGTTGTGGAGGTGCTGGCGAAAGCCTTGCCGGTGTTCTTTTCGGTATCGACAACGATGACGCCTTCGGGCGCCATTTTCCTTCCTGGAGGAGTTGTCATGGCACTGCATAGCCCTTTGTTCACTGATCTCCAGGTGAAAGCCTTGCCTCGATGAGGCGGGCGGCGTCGGCGACTCTTATAGCCTCCTTGGAGACGTCGCCTCGGAGGTCCTTCTTCACGCAAAGCAGACCGAAGTTTGGAAGGCACAGTCGGATGAGGATAGGGACTTGGTTGAAGGCAAGGATGAAGAAAAAGTTTGAAGCTTAGTCTTTGTAACTTTTTTCGTAGTCCTTAAGATATCTTTCGTGTTGTTTTTTGCGCCTCAGTTTTGAGGCTTTGAGCCTAAGTGCTCATGTAACTTTTGGCTGTATATATCCCACGTGGATATAGAGGCCGGATTTTATATCCTTTATCTAAAAAAATTATATATGATGATCATCTGCAAGAGATTAGTTTAATCAATTTGCTGCTACTCCTAATATCACAGCTTCACTCACAAATAGTTGGTTTTCTGCCTTAAAAAAAAGAAAAAGAAATAAAGGACGGAGAGCATGTTTTCAAAATAATAATATAAAAAAATACAAATTTTAGTAGTTGTGTTTGACTCTGTCTGTGGTCCTCATGATATAATTATGATCATTATTCTTGGTGCATTATCATAATAATATTGGTTGATTCTGCAAAAAACTGAAGTTTTGATTATTAGTTGATATTAGTTACCAATGCTGAAAATGTGTTCGAGTACAGTGAGTACTATGGTCCAATTTCAAATAATGTCTAGCTTTTACAAGTTGGCATTTCACGGAGTGGTTTTTGAAGTGATTTTTATAAGCTGTTTGTAGGTATTATTAAGGAACCGTTTTGAATAGAATAGATTATTAAAGAACCGTTTTGAAAAGTTTTAGGAATCGTCAAGCAAAAACTGTGCATTTCTCAGTGCTATACAAATTAAGATGGGCTAAGCGAAATAAGCAACGATCGAGCACTATGTATGCATGGCTCGATGTTGCTGTACTTAACTTGAAACAAGTTTCTTTGCTTAATGAAAGAGAGCCAAGGGAACAATATTTATGTAGCAGCAGCTATTCGATCCACTCCATACATCGATCGATAGCAGCAAAGCTTTCTGAAACTCGCGTAGGCAGGCAGCAACTAGAAAGCCAGAGCTTATCTGTCACACCTACGGGCCTGTAATTTTTGGGTTTTAGTTTTTTTTTGACTCCACCCAACAATTACTATTTATTAGATTAAGACTATTTATTTAGGTTTTTTTACTTATGATTTATTTTATATTATAGTTACTAGTGACTTTTTAGCATAATTAAATTTAAAAATTTAAAAATAGAAAAAATCGGTTAACTCATCACGGACAATATAAACGAATAAAAAAGAAAAGGTAAAAAAAACTCAAAAAACTATAAAATCATAAAAAAGACGAAATTAAGAAATAGTGAATTAGAAGTTAAAAGTCAAAAACTGAAGCCAAGTGGAGCCATTGCCAAAAAATTATAAGACGCGTACTAGTAATAGCTAGCTGCTTATTGATTTTTTTCTTTGACTTATCATTTACGGTAACTATATTTTAAATGGTATGTGTTTTTAAGATAGCGTTTAAAGTAGATATTATATCGAGTTTAGTTATACTAGTTAAAATTATATATAACTATTTTATTCTATAAATAGTTAAAATTTAAAAACTATAAATTAAAAGCCAAAGCGCCGGCCAAAATAACCCGCCCCTTACGAACGCAACGTGCTACTGCTAGTCAGCAGTCTCTCACCTCTCAGTTATACTAGTATCGTCCCAATTGCAATTGCAATTGCAACCATTCATTCAAACCCAAGTCACGTACCAGTTCAGTTTATCATCGATCGAGTGCACGCATGCTTCTAGAGTATCTCAACAAGAGACTGTAATTCTATTTCAACGTGCTTGGTAGCCAACATTGATTTGGTAGATTCTTTTTTACTGTTGCTGATAATTTATAGCTGTAATTGATAGCTTTTGGCTCTGACACGTGCATTTATATGAATGAATCGAATGTCGATAAACCAATAGGCCTCTTTGAAAAGACTGTTCTGATGAGCTGTTTTAAAAAAATTATCCCAACAAACTGTTTTGAAAAGACGACTTCTTCTGAGTACCTACTATGACTATTGCAGCTGCTATGACCACTACAGCTTCTACGACTTACGACCGTGGTGTCTTATGACCATGGCTACCTTACGACCATAGTATCTTATGACCACGGTTGCCTTACGACCATGGTTGCTTCGACCACAGCTGCCTTACGACCACGTTGCCATGACCACGTCCGAGCATTGATCGAGTTCTCAAACTTCTGACTACTGCTTCGACCATGGTGCATCATCTCGATGCTACGACCACGGTACATCAACTCGAAGCTTCAACAACAGCTTCTTGCGTACTTAGAGTCTTCGACTGCTTCATACTCGGAGCTACAGAACATTACAAAAACAAGGGACAAGTGTGAGACTTAATACATCAGAATCAGATGGCCGCTCCATCAAGTAGACTGCAGGTGAAATCATTCTTTACCAACTCAATTTTGTGTGCCTTCACAACAGTACCTAGAATAAATTTGCGTTACTTTTTCAATAGAATAAATTTGCAGAATTTGAGTTACTTTTGGTACGATGCACTCTAATGCAATTGTTCTTGTTGATAACATTCCTCTGCATCTCGTTCTCAAAAATAATTATGGATCATTACTCACTACCATCCTAAATAATCTTGAAGATACAATCAAAATGTCATCAATTACGGATTGTTGGGCATAAAAAAGACAATAAGCCCCAAACCTCTCCACGGCTACGCGAAGCTCTGAAGTCAAACAACATATCAAATTGCACGATCACAAAGGGATTATAATTCTGGATCCACAAAATCATGCAGTAAAGTGCACCTCTCCACAACATTGACCTTCTACAAGCCATATATCAATGAGTTTGTGGTCTATCCCTGATTCTATACAACAAATCGAGAAACACAATAGCACCTAAAAAATCTATTGACAAATCAGAGGGAACAAGATCTCAATTAAAATCTACTGTGAAGTACACATATGATAAATCGAAAAATTCTTAAGGAGCTCATAGGTTAGAAGAAATCAAAGAGATGATCTTTTGGTTGGGGATACTTGGCTAAGGTCGCTGAGGTGGATGGAGCCGGCGGACCGGTCGAGGTCGCCGTGGGCAGCTGGTGTGCTCAAGCTCCGCCCACTCATCAACCATGCTAATTCGGTACACGAACACCTGTGGCGCCGGCTTTGCCATTGCGACTATCCATACTTTGCTACGAATGTTCAGGACATATCTTATCTCCACCATCTCCGCATGTGTGAATCGGAACATCAGCCCTCGCTGCACGGTGGCCGCCTCATCCCACCCCTCTCCTTTGACTCCGACCATCGCTCCTTCTCCAATGGTGCTACGACTATGAGGGGAAGAGTAAGACATTGTCTTCTTGGCAGATCAAACAACAAAGAAATCGACGATCTCACAAGACAGACAAAAGCGTACTGACCAGAAGGCATGGAGGTCGTCGCCTAGGAACGCACCATCGGCATCGTCCATGTTGGTGAGTGTAGCCTTGAGCGACTGGATGCTGTAGTCTGCGTTGGAGGTAGGTTCCGTGGTGTCGGTGCCCATAGCATTAGGGGACGCAGTCGTCAAGAAGACGTGGCAGCAGTCGCGCTCTCAGACCATAAGCTCGATGCGGTTCGGGGACGACGATCTCCTTGTCCAGCTTGTCCTCCACCGCCTTGGCCACCGACAACACCTGTTTCTCCAACATCTTCAATCATCGGGATTCACCGCGTTTGGGAGAGAGAGGGAGGGGAGTGGGGAAAGCGAGCAGAGCAGCAAGAGCGCGCGTGAAGTGGGAAGGAGAAGGATGGGTTACCTGGCTGACGATGGACTCATCCATGGCAGTGGCAGGAGGAGAGAGGTCGAGATTGAAGTGGAGACTGGGGAGGAGAGACTCTGAGATCAGAGTGGCGATGAGGGAGGAGATGCTCAAGCGGTGCGAGGAAGGGTAAAGCCTGACAAAATGCGCGAGGTGGGGAAAGTGGAAGGGAGGGGTGGTTAGATCGTAAGAGAGATAGGAGGGAGAGAGACGGATGGTCCAGATTAAATCAGATGGTTACAGAGAGAAGAGAGAAGAACGTACCGATGATCACTAACTCGTGTTTTTCAAGAGTAGAGATGATCAAATCAATCCGGCTGATTTCAGATCATTTGGATTACACGATCTTTCTGCCAATATATTATAATCCTTCAACTAGCTAGTACCCCACTACTAGTACCACTAGTGTTATTAATTTGTTTTGCACGATTCCTTTTTGGAAACTTGTGAGGGCCGGGAGTAATTTATACGTGGGAGCATGTGTACACGTATTTTTTTTAAAAAAAAATCCAGACAGCTCTTAAATAAATAGAAAAAACTGTCAGATGGTGGGGCCATCTGTGCATGGATGGCATCCTGGTGGTGCTGTAATCACACAGATTATATATATGGCCATAGATTGTTTTGCAATTGCAGTCCGGGTCAATCTAAACATATGTTATTCGCTGCACACGGACCTGCAGCTGCACTCAGACCACATGAGAGGTTATAAAATACCAGATCTTGATGCATGGACGAATAACGATTGGTGCCGCAAATCAAAGAGCGAGTATCCTAATTTGATATGGCTAGGACCTGGTTGGAAGGAAGAAAAATAAACTAACTTTTTTCGTTCCAAGCACTCAAGCATCTGCATAATTAAGAAATGTATGCATGTAGCATTGAGGCTTTTCTTTTAGACTATAGCTTTTGGCTTTTGACTGTTCACAAGAGATGGTATAGAGAGATTAGGGCTGTAAACGAGCCGAGCTCGAACGAGTCTGGCCTTTTAGGCTTGAGCTCGGTAGAAGCTCGAGCTGAGCTCGAGTTGGGGTCCGAGTATGGATCTGGGCTCAAGCTCAGCTCGGTCTAAACTCGAGCTCAGATCGTTGAAGCTCGATAACAATTAAAATAATTTATTATGCACTAATTTTCAACAATAAGAAAAGTTTGGGTTCGAGTTCGGCTCGATTAAGTTCGATAACAATCAAAATAATACAAACATACACCAATTTTCAATAATAAGGAAAGATCGAGCTCGAGTTCAACTCAGGTAAGCTCGAGAAGAGTTAATATATATCACTATGTAAGTTTAAATCGAGACTCACTAACTATTTAAGCTTAAATCGAGACTCACAAACTATTTAAGTTCAACTCGGTAAAGCTCGCGAGCTTGAGATCAAACTCGAGTTCGGCTTATTTAAAGTTCGAGCTGAGTTCGAGTAGCTCATGAGTCTCAAGCTTTTATTACAATCTCTCTAAAAATTCACGTGCGATTTTGGTCGATATAAAGTGTGTACTATAATTAATCTGTAGATCCTACCTTAAAAATGCTTCGTTTGAAAGTTCTCTAATGTCAAAGAGGACCATTATGTTATCTAAGCAGAAATATTTGTCGACCATAAGCTGAGATGAGATGGTAGTAGCCAACACATACTAAAATAGTGACATGCGGACCTTGGATGGAGAATCGTATTGATTTGGAGTTAATTTCAACCTAAATAAAGTCCAAATTGGACTTTCGCACCTGCGAATTTGTTGGGTTTTGTAAGGCGCCCACGCATTGCAAGATTCAAAGTTGGTAAACTTTGATCAATAGTTAGTCCAATAATATATAGATCTTATGGCATGTAGGTGGTACCGTTGGATTCCTATTTGAAAGCGCTTTTTTATGATTACGATTTTATAGCTATGAACTGATAGAAGTAGTGTAAAAAAAGTAACAATCAAAACTCAACTTTGGAGACCACGCTAAGTAAAACCGGTTTATAAACATGAACGAGAGGTAGGACTTAAAGTCTTTCAAAATTCAAAGTACACTGTACGTAGAATAAATAATGAGAGGAACCGAACTATTAAAAAAATAAAAAAATCATTATATCGTCATAGATAATTCAAAAAATAAAATTTAAAAAAATAAAAAAACTGAAAAGCTAAAATTAAAAACTGACATATTTCAAATGGGCCTCTAGCTTAAATAAACAAAAAAGAGGAAAAGCAGAAGTTGAAAGCGGGACCTAAGGTGCCGCTCGATTGGGCTGAAATAAGCTGGCTTATGACTAAAATTACACTGTATCTGGGTGAAATTACACTATAACTGATAGTGGTTCATTATGCGTAACTAAATTAAAAAAAATAAAATGCAAAAAAACAGGTTATTCTATCATAGGCCATGCAAACGACTATGAAAAAAATCAGCAAAAAACCCTCAAAAAATAAAAAATCAGAAAAAAAGAAATTTAAAAATGATAAGAAATATATCAAAAAATAGAAACTTAAGTCGAAATTAGTGTGGGGCTAGTGAGCTGGATGGAGGGCCATGGAGCGAGTAGGAGAGGCTAGAGGTTTTGTCAGCGAGGAAGGTGCGCGTGGGGCGTGTAGACGCGAGTCCAAAAAGTGTGACGTCGGTGAGAGGACGGGGGTGGGCCCCACCGTTGGACATGTCAAGAGTGAGTGCTGTCTCACCTCTGGACCATCTGCTAGCTACCTTGCTCGCTCGCTAGCTGCTTCCGTCTCTCTTCCTCTCTCTCTCTCTCTCTCTCTCCTCACGAAACGCTAAGCCCCCTTCGACATTTCATTTTGGCTTTTCTGTTTAATTCTCCATTGTTCAGTCGTAAAATGGCTGTTTCTTCTTGTATTCTTTTTCTCTTTGCTTCCCCTTGCACCTCCTCCTGAATTTGGCAGTCCACCGACCGGATAAGATGCACAGATCTGGCTCAGCGGTAGCAGTAACAATTAGCCACCTAGCTAGTCTTAAGCAGCGACTAATGCTATACACTTACATAGGAGTATGCTATGTAGGTTGTTTGAAACAAGACTTTGTGATGACATGCCACGATTAATCGAGAGCAAAGCATGAGCCGGATCCGTATCACTTTAAATGTGCTGCTACTAGTCCTGTCGTCGTCTGGCTCAGCTCCCCTCCGGCGGCCCCTCCCTTTCATGCATATATGCACAGCACGGCATGGAGGGCTACTACTACACAGTAGAGCTAGCTACACGCATGGGTGAGAGCGAAACTTGAATTTTGGATGGACCCATTGCCACTGCTACCACATGCATCATGCCATGCAAGGAAGGACCATCCTATCCTACCTATGGCCAAATTGTTATCCGCACATTGTCGCTACCTACGTGGTGGGCTGAACCCCCCCCCCTCCCCCCTAACAATAATCCATCGTGGTGCATAATTTTCTCTCCTGTCATGTCGCTAACCAATTGGAGAGAGAAAGAAAAACTCGAGTCACACGACCTATTAGGGCTAAAGCTCGGAACATCAGCCAGCGAGCCAAGCTGAGGTCCTAACTCGGCTCACTAACGAGTCGAGTCTGAGCCGCTCGTAGTCGGAGTCCGAATATTCCTCATCGGAGTTCTATTATCTAATATGGGTTTTGTTCGTGCTATCCTTTTGAAGTGCTATCCTGTTGAAGCTTCTTACTACCATTGAAGTCCTTCTCATATGACTTGCACTTATCATCATTCTTGGTTGGGCAACAAGAGGCAATATGCCCCTTCTCATCGCACTCATAGCAATGGATGTTGCTATAGCGCTTGTTGTCGTTGTACGATGGCTCCTTCTTGTTCTTGTCATGGCTAGCGCTTCGGTTTAAGCGTTTTCTCATGAATTTTTTCATTCTTCTCACGAAGAGAGCCAATTTCTCCTCAGAGTTATCTTCTTCAACTTCCGACTCATCGGTTGATACCGCTATAGCCTTAAAAGTGATAACTTTCTTGGTTTTGGAGGAGAATTGCTCCAAAAACTCCTACTTGTCTTTCTTATACAAATTATAGTATGAGGTTGCCCAAAAGTTGAGCCGATGTCATCCTTGGTAACTCGGGTGAGTTGAGGAGGAGAGTTACCAACGTCTCGTATTTCTCCGGTAAAACCCTAAGCATTTTTCGCACAATATCAACATCGATTAGTTAAGTGGCTAGGCCTTTGGGTTCATTTACAATGTTGTTGAGATGTGAATACGGGCATGTTCTTTTTGGCTGCGGCTTGTGGCTTATGACTTTTGAGCTGTTTGTACGAGATATTGCAGAGTAATAGAAACTCACGTGCGATTTTTGCTGATATAAATGAAGTCAGTAAAGTATGTACTACAATTAACTAGAAGACCCTATCTTGAAAAAATACTCCGTTAAAATAGTTACTGTAGAAAAGCCGAAAAGCAGCTTTTAGAAGCTGAAAAGAACATAGCCTACATTTCATTAATGTCTTCATAAGGCAATATTGAAAATGCCTCACATTTGATTCGAAGAGTATACAATTTGGTCTCTTTGATTATGGATGTTCCTCATGTATTTTCGATAGGGTAATCCATATCTCATGAGCAGTTTCTAAATTGCTCACTCAATCGAACTCATCCGCGTTCAAAGCTCCAAAGAGAATATTCATCACTTGAGCATCTAAATGTGCATTGCACTCCTCAAGTTCTGTGGGATGTAGTGGATCAAGAGGCATAACACAACCCTCATTTACGATTCTCCACGTACTTGGGCTCATGGCCATCAAATAAATTGACATTCTAATTTTTTAATAGGCATAATTTGAGCCATCAAATAGAGGTACCTTTTCTATAGCAATTCTCTCACTAGTTATCATTTTCTCTTGATGGTTAAAACCAAATGAATGAGAGACCAAGCTCCGATACCACTTGTACAATCAAGGATAACCAACTAGAGTGGGTGAATAGGATATTCTAAAAATTTTACTCTAACAATTTTAATATAATGAGCAATTTAAATATTCTAGCACAAATCAAGAGCTAAAAGACTAAATGTCTCTAAGGCACCACAAGCTATCACTCTACCAAATACAATTCTAGCTACACAAGATATATCAATTCAATAGCTAGAAAATTAAATGTGAAATAGTAAATATAAGAGATAACTACAATAGAGACACGCAAAGTCTTTTCTGTGGTATCAAAGATTTGTCAGTCTTCACTAGTCCACGTTGAGGTAACCCCAAAAGAATTGGTCTAGCTCCACAAAGTAAGATTAAAGACCTCAAATCCACTCGAGTTGCTCTTCCTCCGCTCCGAAGACGGCGACGGCGAGCACCACACCACTCACAACCGGCATTGGGCCTCTTCACAATCTTCTTAAAGAGATCACTGTACAAACTTCTCCCAAGCCATCTAGATGCCAGCAAATACTAAGAATAATAAATCAGAGCCCCTTACTTGAGGAGAAATCAAGTGCCAAGAGGATGAACAAATGATGCAAATGCACTTCAATGCTCTCAACTACTCCAAATGGTGAAAAGTGAGCAAAGTGAGTAGTAAAGAGTGCACTAATGCCTCTAATGTATTCAATGAGATCAAGAGTTACTGTCGTGGTGTTGGTGATGGGGTATTTATAGCCACCAACTAGAAATTTGATCATTTGGGAATAATTTTCACAAAATTCAGTAGGTGCAATACTACCGTTATGTATGGTTGGTACTACCGCACCAACTATTCAACGGCTATTTTGAGTGTAATTAATGTGTCCGAACTAGCTGTTGAACTTTAAGTGCGGTACTACCGCCAAGTAAAATTGGTACTGCCGCACAACGATAGTACTGCTTAGTTAAATTAGTACTATTGATTTTCAGAGCTTCAAGAAATGTCTCAAAACATGCTCTCTAAAAAAAATGTACCACAAGAAAATTAGTCCCAAACACAATATTGTCATTGATTATCAAAACTAATTTTTAGTGCCTAGATGCTTTCACCATGCCAGATTGCTTTTATCCCAACAGTAGTATGCCATGGAGCTCCTCCACCGCGTGGGCATGTCTGTGTGTCATGCTACCTCTACGCCAGTTGATACTCGCATGAAGCTTTCTACGTCTGACGGTTCTCCTATTTCTAAGCCAACAGAGTACCACAACATTGCCAAAGCGCTCAATATCTAACTTTGATGTGACCAGACATCTCCTATGCGATTCAGCAAGTATGCCTTCACATGCATGCCCCGCGTGATTGCCATCTTGCACTTGTCATGAGAATTCTTAGGTATGCCAAAGGGACACTTGATTTCGGTCTCCATCTTCATGCCAATGGCACAAGTTTTGTCACTGTATACTCTTACGCCTATTGGGCTGGTTACCATGATTCTCGCAGTTCTACATCTGGGTATTGCATCTACCTGGCGACAACTTGATTTTCTGGTCCTGTAAATGACAGACTATGGTCTCTTGTTTTAGCACCGAGGCCGAGTACAAAGCTGTCGCTCACGCTGTGGTTGAGTGCTGTCGGATTCAATGACTATTGGAGGAACTTCACCACCCTCTCGCATTGGCCATTGTGGTATTCTATGATAACATTAGTGTTGTTTATATGTCATCGAACCTAGTGCAGCATCGTCGAACCAAGCACATTGAGGTTGATATCCATTTCGTCCACGAAAAAGTTTCCATTGGTGAAGTTCGAGTACTCTATGTTCCATCAAGCCGGCAATTTGTTGACATTATGGCAAAAGGACTTTCGACCCAACACCTTGAAGATTTCCGTTATCGTTTCTGTGTACGGAAACCTTTCGCTTCGACTGAGGGGGATCTCTTGCCATATTCAGTTGCTCGCATCTTTGGTATGTAATTATCTCTACCCAAATCAGTTGTGATTTGTTGTAATCTTACTTATACACAAACCTTTTTCACAAGATATGTACAGCACATATATCGGCTGATTATTGTTAAGATCGGCAGAGATTCTATCCATGCAAATTGCTATATAAGTCTGGCAAATGAAACGCTACAGTGTGTGGCTCATTGCTTCATTCTTTGTTTCTCGGTTTGCCAATGTGAGGGGGCAGTGACGACGGGAACGATAAGCATGGCTAAGCGATGCTACGGGAGCTCGCGGATGGCCGCAATCCAGAGGCCCCCTAATCTCTCTTAATTTATCCAAATTAGATCAAAATCATTTGTCGTGCCGTCTCAAGTCCACCCAATTCATTTTCTGATTAAACTTGGTACTCCGAGCAGCACTGAATTTGCATAGATCGAGTGCATAGCTGCATGATCTATCTATCCATGGCTTTCTCTCTCTAGAGTACTGGGATCGATCTGATCCAATTAAGCTGGGGTATAGGCATAGCTCACTACTGGGTAACACTGTGTACATGTCGGGATGCATGCACTAGCTAGCTAGGGTTGGGTTGGGTTCCTTCCTGCCCTCCCAAACACGAGAGGAGAGATGGAGATGAACAAGACGTACAGTACAGGGATGCAGCTGGTCTGGTACTGACGGACGGTCGAGGGAGTAACAGCATTTTGGAGGCCACGGAAGGTCACGCACAAATTGCCAAAATATTAAAAGCTATCGTACGAGGGAGATTTAAACACATATATATAATTGGTCCATGAGAGAGAAAGAGAGAAATTCGGAGAGAAGGTGGCCTGGGGCTGGGCTAGCACGTACGTACTGCTACAATGGTACCAAGATGAAGCGGCGAAGAAGGCAGACGAGGAGGAAAAGGCATTGAAAACCCGACAGGTGGAATACATCCCAACAAATGACATGTCTCAGCCCAGCACATGCATGCAGCGGCCGGGGAATCAGGCTAGCTAGGCTCTTGTTCTCTCTCTCTCTCTCTCTCTCTCTCTCTCTCTCTCCTTCCTTCTTTCTTTCAAACAACTTCATAGCAAACTCTCTCTTATCACGACATCGATCCTTTGAGAAGAATTTTACTCTTTCCTTATTTCTTTCAAACATCCTCAAGTCTTCATAGCAAACTATCTCTTGGCTCTACATCTTATATCTCTTGTTCTATTTTTATTATCATGGGTTTAAGCGCTTAATCGTCGGCACCACAATACTACATATACAACAGTAACAACTACATTCCGAATTTTGTCTCGCATGAGCTTAATTATTGCATCTCCGGCCTCTCTTCAAATGCATGCATGCATGCCAATTGGCAAGAAGAGAAAACATCCTCTCAGATACTTTATTAACAATATGTAGGATCGAAAAGGCAATAGAGAGTGGTAAATGATGCCGATTAAAATTTTTCTCAAAGTATTCTAGATTCTGTTATCAGATAATTACAGAGTTACTGAGAACCAAATTCACTGTAAAAAAATCCAAGGCTAATCACTCAAGAACACAAAATCTCGAAGAACTTAACTCTTGGAGGTGTGACCTGTTAGGGTTTTGATCTCAGGCCAAACGGCCGAGACGTGGGAAAACCCACGTTCACGCGCCCTGATCGGGGGCTCCTAACCGTTTTGGTTACGGTCACCCGTTGCAACAGCGCTATATATAAGTTTTGGGGCACTGACCTCTCACCACGACGTTCGTTCCTGTGAGAGTTCATCACCCCGAACAAACCCTAAGTGTCAACCGATCTACTACGCGCTGTTAAGCAACGGGAAGACCGTCGCCGCCGTTCCCGTGAGAGTCCATCTTTCGAACTCGTTTTTCACATTTCTCGGCTTTCTCATACTATGCTTGAACTCACCGTCTCACCCGATATTCTCGATCATTCTAGGTTTCAACTCCTCCATGAGCCTAGCCCGATCTTCACCATTGACAACAGTTGACTCCAAACAACCCTAGCACCTTGCACATCTAAAGACAAAAAATTAAGGTTTCAGGATATAAGCTCGGCATAACTTGACTCATGTTAGCTGTAACATAACTTATAAAACCACTGACCGTACTCATCAAAACCCATTCCTTAACTCAAAAGACCGATCCACCCAAGCGGTCTGACCGCTGACACTAACCGGTCAGACCAGTGGCATAATACCAGTCTGATCGGCCTTCGTCTGACCGACCAACAATACTGTTAATCAAATATTTAAATCTCTTAAATCACAGTAGTTCATTATATCATAAATTAGGATATTCTACATGGTCCTTCGCAGTCGATGCACGCATGATACGACATATATACGGCACGGGGAAGGGGTCGATCGATCATGGGAATAGACTGACGATGTGCATGCATGGCTATACGTACATCCCCCATACGGGCCGGCTATACCTATAGTATGCACGTACACATATCGGATTCTTGCTGTGCCTGTACAGTGGAGGGTAGCGTACGTACGTACTTTCAGCCTCAAAGTCTCTAACTAGTACATAGTAGTATACGTACTGCAACTCTGGTCTCTCTGGAGAAGAACACTAGCTATATACACTAGTGCAACTCCGACTGGTCGGCTTGATCCGACATGAGCGAGTGACGCATCATTCGTGCATTGCCTACCTGCATGCGTGAGTACGCACATGGATCGCCGGACATATGACCGGAAGATGGATCGATCGGTTTCAGGCTCGCAGCATGCAGTAGATGACCTCAAGTGACCTGCAGCTAGCTGCCTGCCTGCCATTCGAGGAGGAAACACCACTCCCCTTCTTAGAGCAAGTACAATAGAAGAGGTGGCTGCCACCTCTAGGACTAGCCACATAAGCAAAAAGAGTACATATGGCTCATGTAGAGGTAACTAATACAATAAGTTGAGTAGAGGTTACCTTTACTAAAGCACTTAAACATTTAGTATTTCGCTAGAGGCGACCCTAACCTTTATTGTACTTGCTCTAAGAACTAGCATCGCCTCCAAGTCCTCGTATGATGTGCTAGAGGTCACCTCTTGCATAAGGGGCAGCTTGCCTCTCTCTCCTCTTGTCTCTCTCTTCCACATAGGATTGTGTTGACGTGGATTTCGTTAGAGGTGACTTAGTCAGCATCATTGTACTTGCTCTTACTCCTCCCCTGTGAATGTATCAGTTAAAGCTTCCTCCACCAATTAACCTACCGAGGTTAATTTTTGGGCGACTCGCAAGAATATTAATTCTCAGCGCAGCCATTGTAACACCACTATTTCTAAGGACGTTGAATTTAATAACTTAAGAATACTCAACACTAGCATTGGGCCCAACTTGAATTTAATAACTTAAGAAAACACCTTTAAAACCATTACGAAATTGCATGAATAATGACAGCATGACAAAGAAATCTACCGCAAAATACAACGACTGCAGTTCTTTCCACTTCATTCTATAAGCTTCCATAAATTGGGGTTTTAATTGTACGGTTGTTTCAGTTACCAAACCAAAGCTGTTTGAAAAGCAGCTAGCCAATAGTATACTGTTAGAAACACTTTCAACGGTATAGGATGGTTGAAGGAAGAGGAAGAGTACCTCATCGTCGACCGCTGTCACCGCACTACCCTGAGCAACTCTGCGTACCTCCTCCGCCACCACCTGCGGCCAGCGGCGCCATTGCTGCCTCGCCGTATAGGCTCCTGACCCCTCCCCACAGTGTTGCCCACCTAACCTAACTGCCACAGCCATCGCCCTTCGGCTCTGCCCACCGCTGTCCTACCTCACCCATCACCCTCGCAGCCATCCACTGTCGGGTCGCCGCCTCACCCTGACCTCCTTTTGTGTCCGAGGGGAAGAGTGAATTCGTAGCGAGGGAGCCGGATTTCCGTCCTCCGACGTTAGATCTGGTGTCGACGCCCTTCAAGCCGCCGGATCCAACATGCGGTGAGGCCAGTAATGGAGGAGAGTTGAGGAGATGACAACGGCGAAGAGGGAGAGAGTGAGAGGAAGCGGGGAGAAACGAGTCAGGTCGTGTCGCCTCCATGCGCGTGCGGCTATTGGAGCGAAAGTAATAGAGCTACCTTGAGATATGTGTAGCTTTGGATGCAATAACGGTCGTCTATTCCGTCGAAACGGTATAGCATCGGTTAATACTTCTCTTAAAAATATCCATCGCTTCGTTTCTTAATAAAGTAAGAGTATGTAAAAGGGGGTCCCATCCCATGCAAAGTTCATTAAGTGCGTCGCGCTATCGAGCTGAGCTGCAGCTGAGATAGGTGGCTGCTTGCCTCGGACGGACGGAGGACGACGTGCCGGGCTACATGACATCGATTCGATTCGACATGTGGGCCCACGGAGAGTGCTATCTCAGGCCCACTGCCCTGCCCTGCCCTGCAGATCCATCATCGATGAGCCCGCCCGTCCTTGTCCGCATAGCATAGCATAGGCGCCCATCCATTCTTGTGTCCTCGGCCTTAATTTGCTAGCTAGCGCTCGTCGTCCTCTCCTCCTCCTCCTCTCCTCCTCCTGCTCCTCCTGCTGCTGCTGCTGCTGTGTTGCGTACTAGCTGCTCGTTACGCAGCACCCACCATACCATACATGCATGCATCCTGCTGCGAGTGCACCTGCTAACACACACACACACACACGGGTGGAGCTGCTGTGGAGGCCCAGGGATAGTAGCTGCGCCGCGCCACGCCACGCCCCTACAGAAGAAGAGGAAAGTGGCATCACCTAGATCACACACCCACCTACTTAATAATAATAACTGTATATTTTAGATTAAATCAATTATTAAGCGCGCAACCCAGGTCAGGCACTATATACGTACGTTCCTGCTGCTAGTACAATTCCTCCCAGAGCCGGCCGGGGAGATAGAGAGAGAGAGAGAGAGAGACCCAAGTCCCATCGACGACTCTTCTTCTACCTAGCCTGCCTGGGCCGGCCAGCCACTGAACACACGCCAATCTACAGTGGCGGCTACGCAGTCAGTAGTCAGCATCTCATCAAGTGCATATTGGACCAACCTAATCCTATGCTAATCGACGCATTGCACCTCTCCCTCCCCCTCTATATATATATACATATATTCAGATAAGCATACGAAAACAAAAGGAGCTACCCCTATATAATTATAATTCCTACTACATGTGTTATATGTAAATGTGCGGGCACCAGAGGACACGAAAGCAAGCTACGTACCTAGCTCTTTCACGAGCACACAAAAACTAAGCTTAGCTAAACACACCCTCGCATCGAGAATGACACCTGTGAAAGTAAGCTCCCTTGGCAACATCCGATCTGAACTTACGTTTCGACGACTTAAGCATACGTGTTCTGTTACCAATATTTCAGAGAAGCTCTAGTACTCCAGCAGGAAAAACCTTTACAAATTCAATGGCCCAAAACTAAGAGGAAGAATCCCATGAAAAAGGCCCCCCAGCAAGTCCAAAAGGATGAACAGTGGCATGCTGCCGATACGTCAAAGCACATGTTTTCACAAAGTTGCTAGCTAGACCGCCTGGCAGGCTGGAAGCTCTGCATGCATTGCAAAAGGAAGACGAAACAGCCAAGTGAACACTATGATATGAACGCATGCCTACTGCCTAGACTACACAGAAAAAAAAAAGCCAGCCAGCCACGGCTAGTAAAATATCACCGGCTGTAGAAAAAACCAAGCTCAGGTAAGGGGGTGATGATTATGGAATTACCAACTAAAAAAAAGCATTTGCCATGGACACATTTGCAAGCTAGCTAGGTACTCCTATATAGAGCATAAAACATGCATTGTCCAGACAGCATTAGCTTTGGAGGCCAAACAGATTGAGAACACATGCATGCATACTATGGATTCCATTATTTGGCAATACGGATCGGAATCTTGGCCGATGCTAATTACAGTGTTAAACAGGGACAACAGTCGTAGGAATACTATGTAACTTTACTAGAATTTTAGCAGAGAACAGACTTACGGTATGTCGGAGGAGGGTCCTGCGCTACCTCGGGCCCACAACCACTTCAGAGCGACGCGTCCATTGGAGAGTTCTCAAGCTAACCCTAGGCGAGGTACGCGAGACCGATCCTGTAAGGGTCCGGAATCAACCCCAGGTGAGTTACGCGAGGCCGACCCTGGAAGGATCCGGGTCAAGCCCGAGTGAGATACGCGAGGCCAACCCTGGAAGGGTCCGGGGCAAACCCCGGGCGAGGTACGCGAGGCCGACCCTGGAAGGGTTCGAGGATAACCCCGGACGAAGTACGTGAGGCTGACCCTAGAACGGTCCGAGGCCAACCCCAAGCGAGGTACACGAGGCCGACCCTGGAAGCGTCCGAGGCCAACCTTGGACCGACCCTGAAATTTCGAACGTGGTGGAGCCAGGGAAAAATATTTCGTCCGAAATTTCGTTATTTCGGCGAAATTTCGCTGCTTTCGGTGGTCAACGAAATATCTCCATCCCGGTCAAAAATTTCGCACGAATTTGAAATCCGCCGAGGCGAGCCGCACCCGCACGCCCCAGCCCAAAACCCCAGCGTCACAGCCCACCAGGCCCAACACCAGCGCATCCGGTCGGCGTCTCCACGCGATGAAGCGCAAGCCGTATCAACCCTAACCCTTACTCCATTCGACGTCTTCCATTCCTCCACCGAGACCAAGCGGCGGCGATGGCTAAGGTGGGACAAGCGGCGGGCTTCGTTCAAGGCGGGGACGAGCTTCGAGCGCCTCCCCAGTCCCCAATCCCCATCCTCCACCGAGAGGCGAGCGGAGAGCGGAGAGCGGCAAGCGGCGGCCAAGGCGGGGACAAGCGGCGGGCGGCGGCCAAGGTGGGGCAACTCCCTCCCCAATCGATTCGACGGCGGCGCAGCTTCCTCCCCCATCGATTCAACGGCGGCGCATCTCCCTCCCCGATCAAATCGACGGCGGCGCAGCTCTCCCTATTGATTCGACCGCAGCGCTCGACCTCCCCCTTTTCCCCAATCTTCCCCGAGTTAGATTGAACAGAGACTGGAAGCACATGAAGATGCGGCGTCGAAGGAGAGGAGGAAGGGCGGCATGGGAAGGTATTTATCTCAATTCTCAAATTTTGGTAAAATTTCATCAAAAATTCGATTTTTTCGTCCGAAATTCGAACGAAATTAACGAAATTTCGTTCTTTCGTTCCTTTCGCCGGCAGCCGAAATTTTTTTGCATCCGAAAGATTAAACCCTGGGTGGAGCCCACAAGAGGCAAATGACGTAAATACCCCTAGGAGTAAAACTAGTCCCCAAGGGCAAACTTGCAATTTCACCCAACTTCCCTTCTCCCCTTATAAATAGGAGCCATTGTAATGGGAGAGGAGAGGCTATTTTGTAACCCTAGACTTCTATATGGAATACACTTGGTGGTTGTATGCTTCTCCTTGGGTCCACTTGCACCTTTGACGGTCTCCGCGTCTAACCGAGGGTGCCTCTAAATTTACTGTCCGAATTCATACCGACGATAGTTAGCGTTGTCCATGGGGACTCGAGCAAGAAGCCATGTTGCTTAGGGAGATGAAGGCGCGGAAGGTCACCAGGCGAGTTTGGGCCATCCAGGACCTCCTCCGGGGGCGGACGGCTTCGCACCCCGAGCTCTCCCACCGTGCGTGCTCCAGCCTACCTTGGGACTACAATAGGGCTTCACCCGGGGCTCTCTTGGAATCCACCCTAGACCTCGTTTGTGCAAAGGCCCATTTGGGTTTCGCCTTGGATTCCATCTTCGAGGAGGCTCTTCGGACTCCACCCGTGCGGAGGAGCTACGGACTCTACCCGGGCTTGTTCGCACCAAGGCCTTCTGAACGTCACCTCAAACTCGGTCAGGCGTCCTATCTTTTGAGTGCCTTAGGCCCCTAGCTACTAAATCCTGAGATCACCCAAATAATTGAGGGAGCCGCACATCTAGGCGTCCATTCTTAGCATGAGTCGATCATAAACTTTGGAGAACTCCTCATGATCATCCTCCATGGTCGCAGGTTCCTTCTCCTCCTTTGGCTCCAAAAACGTGTCACAATTTGTCTTTTTGTATTTTTTCTTATAATTCGATTAATGAATTCAAGGTCACGGGCTTTATCAAGGTCACCGGCCAAAGAGCCACAAGAAGATAGAACAAAGGACTCATAAGACCCCACTCTAGTTGCCATGCTCAAGATCGGTTAAGATCACTCAAAAAGTACACCTTACCCTGATACCACTTGTAGCATCGGATAAACAACATAGGGAGGGTGAATGGTGCCTTAAAAGATCCCAACAGAGAGGGGGAATCAGATAGGACCAAATAATAAACCCATGTACACCCAGGTTAAACCATGACCAAATCCTCAAAAGCCCTGCTTTTATGGGAAGATTGGTAGTACCGCTCTTAACACGCTGGTACTATCGCACTGCGATACTATCACTCTCCAAAACGGTACTTTCGCACCTTGCAAACCCGCACTGGACCTCTCTGGAAAAAAATATACCACAACTCAGAGTAGAACTACCGCCTTGCGGTATTACCGCGTTTATAACTGCGGTTCTTTTAAGATCCTTGCAATCCAGCTCAAATACAATCTTTGCAAAACCTTCAAAAACCAAACTTAAACTCCACAAAAAACTCTAATCTAAAAGTTAATTATTCTACAGTAACTGCTACAGCAAAATAAAAAAAAATCTGTTTTTGTTTTTGTTATTTCTGGCTTTTGCAGGTTAATCAATTAAAAGGCAGAAAAATTAAAACAAAAGTTTCCGTTGTGCGATGCAATTATTCACCATTCTCTGATTGCCATCGACGATCCTACACAAATTGTGATTGTTATTGTGAAAAAAAAAACAGAATGATTTGGGCCGACAGTGTTGTTCCATTTCTTGCTATCAAGTTGGCGTTGGCACTCGCTCGGGTCTCTCATAAAAATTTGCAGCCAAAGGTGCTATATATAACTTAGTGATATCTGCACTCCGCGTGCAAATAGATAGGCAAATACCACTATGGTAACACAAAATTGATGCTATGCATACAAGAATAATGGTGCAGCAAGAGAGACAGATCAAGAAGAAAATGGAGAGCTCAGGAAGAACATATTACTTTGACATAGAACGAAGAGTCATCTCCGTCAACCTCTGCAAAAAAGTCCACTTGTGTCTAGAATGGATCAGATACACCTCCTTAAAGGCTCTTTTGCACCTGGGAAAATTCTTGCGTAACTGCAGTTTGACCTGAGAGGAGCAAAAGAATGTCAGATAATGCAATGGAAGGCAAAAGGATGATACTGTAACCAGAAAACGATGCTCTCATGCCAATCAACATGTTTGCATCAAAGAAATAGTTGTTGTTGACTAACATAATAAGTCTGAAATGGAATTTGTGGGGCACAACCCAATGAAGTTAATGAAATGCAGGAGGATGTAGTACTTAATAGTGAGCTAGTCATCTTCCGGCAGACCAGGTAAAGAAAAATAGTGGCTGGTTTAGCATGCTGCATGCATACTTCTGACTAGTGAGCAGATGGCTAATCTGTGAGGAGATGTGCAACTAGGGTGCATTGTGAAAAGAAGTGGGTGCTCTTGTTAGCTTTCACTGGTTTGTTTTGCAGTTTTGTAACATATGCTATCCTGCAAAACATGATGAATACGCTGAAATTAGCTGATGGATTAGATTAACCGACTCTGGCTTTATGATCAACTGACCGGTATCAGACTTGTTTTCCATTGGAACATTCAAGTTCTCATATGCTTCTTCGTAGCCTAACCAAGAGCATGCCCTCTCTGTTTGACGACGCCATATTTGGGTTGGTTTTCCTTCGAAGTTTTAAGTTGGATGTATAAAGCTTCAAGTTAAGACCACCACCTCGATCGGCAAACTGTACTATTTCGTTTGTAGCAAATGAGCCAGGTTACAACTTACGACTGCTATTGGACATCTACTCAGGCTTCAGGATTGGACCTATACTGCCCCCGTCAGAAAAGACCCGTTGCCAAATGGGGCCTAAAAGTTGGTCCAAATGAAGCAACGAGCCCTCTTTCTCAAAGCTATGGAACAACGAAGATTACGTCCCTTTTTTTAAGCAGATACTGAAATATAGGAATAACAAAAAAAACATCAGTTTCTGCTGACGAGGGGCAACACATCTGAAAAAGCGTACTTATGGTTCAAGTTAGAAGATGTAATCAGAAAAGTACCATACTGAATACCACAGTACCACACTAATCCAATCCAAATGCTCGCCAAGACAAAAGCAGCAGAGAATCAAAATCATATGTTCATTACAATACCAATGTAACTAACACAAAACATCCTTTTAGACTCACGAAAACAGTAAAGACGACGTTCTATCCAATTCTTTTGATAGCAGCTATATTGCAGGCAAAGCAGTCAAAACATCTTTGGTGACTATATACAGTACTATGTCATGTATATTTTATCTCTCTCTGTAAAGGTTGAGCCTGTTGGAGCCACCAAGCATCCTACTAACGACTGTTGCGGCAGCAGCCGCTCCTTGGCTTGGAGAGGTAATTTCTGATGGATCTTCTCCGATTTGCAATGACGAGACCGCCTGGGCTGCCATGAAACCTGGGCAGGCAACTGACTGATGGAATGTTCCTTGATAGTACGGTGCTTGGAAGTCCCCCACCTCTCCCCAAGATGGCAACGGCTGGCCAATCCCCCAATCAATCCAGCTCCCTTTGGGAGCATAAGCAAGACTGGCGCACATCAGTCCATCGGGAGGATAAATATCGGTGCCTTGTGTATCCACAGCGCACTCAAAACCATCTGAGTGATCCCAATGGTTGCATCTTCTGTGCTTGTTTAGCATCAAATGGCAGGGTTCATCGGAGTCCTCACCTATGAGAACATGAAGAGCAACTGCTTCAGCTATTGCAGCACCTTCCTCATCCAGTCTTTGCTGTTCTTCTTTCTTCTTCTGTTTTTTCTTTTCCAGCTCTGATACGATGGCAGCAGAGTTTGCAAGTGCTTTCTCTAGCCGCCGCCTCTTCTTCTCAGCCTGCTTCTGGCGATTCAATTCATCTTTGGTTTGCTTCTTCTTTCCTTTCTTTAAGACTTTGCCTGCCTGATCGCCCACAGCCTTTTCCATGACAACTGTGCCTGCTATTGACTATCTCAGCTAAATTCCTCCACTAACTATATTTAAGGAAAACCAAAATCTTCAAAGTTCATTCTTTGGATTCTTGTCTAGACGCTTTCCTAAGGGTCCGTCAGGTTATTTCCAAACCAACTAGTGCTAAAACAGTCACTGCAGAACACTACACCCACTCAGGTCTGAATGAGTATCTTATTTTGCGAAAGATGCAATCCCAGAAGGAGACAACGGGGGAGAGCAGGAGCGAGAAATAGTACGCGCTTGCTATTCCATCTATTGTTAAGGTTTTCCCAAACTTCTCAATGCCCAACTCCTGACCCATTTTAGCAGCACCAGAATTGAAGTAAAACCACAGCCAACCAGCTCATAAGGATCTTCTTCTGCATCCAGAGAAGCTTCAAGTGAGAAACAGTATTCAAATTTAGAAAAATGAGTATATATAAATGGTGCAGAACGGCTCCTCTAGCAATTCAAGAAATGTGAAATCATGTTGTAACAAAAAGAACAAACCAAATGACGGCACATGATGTATGAATACACACACATAGTTCATGCACCATGGTGCCTAGGCACCCAAATCAATACCCGTTGATGTGCTTTGAGATTCGTAACATTTGACATAAGTATATTCACATACCTATAAAAAAGTGTATTTGAGATATCAAACTCTACAAAAATAATTTTAATTTCACTTTAACTAGTTTCATGGTATATACTTACTATAGTCATGTTAAATTCAAAAATAGTTCAAACTAGTTTAAAATGAGTTCAGAACCCACTTACCATAATTATATCAAGGGTATAAAATATTTTCATACACAAACTCCAAAAATTCTATCAATCATACATATGTATCAGACAGTTCTTGACATGGATGCCTAGCCTTATGTGTGTGTGTATACAGGCAGCGACTCAGGGATCCGGTCGCTACAATGTATAGTGGAGAATGGCTTCAGGTGTCCATGTTGACGTCCATCTTGCGGCTTCGGGTGTCCATCTTGAGAATCAGAAGGTGGATCCTTCTGAGTAGTACACCAGAGACTTGATACAAGTACAGGACACATATTGACTCTTACACACTCTGACTCGGAAGATCGAGTCTTTATTTAGGATACATTCCTAATTATACAAAGCACATATATACTTATTGACTCGTAAGATTGAATCTTTATTTAGGATACATAGATACACACATAATTATACAAAACACACATATATTTACTGACTCTTACATACTCTGACTCATAAGATTGAATCTTTATTTAGGATACATAGATACACACATAATTATACAAGACACACATATACTTACTAACTCTTACATACTCTAACTCGTAAGAGTCGGATACTATCTCCTGAATACAAAGTTATCATCAATTGATTTACAGATATCAAAGTTACCATCTTATGCACATAAAGTTATCATCAAATATGAACTGCACCAGGATGCTTGTGCGCGCGACCAACAACCGCGCATACCGTGCGCGCACGCGTTGATTAGTGCAACCGTGTGTAGGAAAAGGTTCTATACTCTTAGGAGTACGTACTCTCACTTCTAATATATTTCTTTAATGATGTTGTTATACCTCTTTATCTATTTGAGCATACTCTAATAATGATTATATAATACTCCAAAATGAGTTCCACGAAAAAATTCATAAAGCTCCCTTTTGCAGCATAATTTGTATATGCACTCCTTTTATACATGAAAAAATTTATATTGCAAAAATAAATGACTCCGATGAACATTTTTCAACCAAGTCGTATTGGAGTATCTTAGAATTAGTATTTAAGTATATCAAAAGTGATAAAGAGATATAAAATAGCCGTTTAAGTGGTATATTAGAAGTGGGAGTATATACTCCCGAAAGTACGGAAAAAGCTCCCTCTATATATACATATACTTTCTGTAGCTAAAGGACAGAAGTTTATTTTGAAAAAAAGGAGAGAAGAAAACTGTACCAAAAGATGTACGTCGGGACTCAGGACCCAACAGTCACCTAAGATTAGCTTCCATTATGCATAACAATGTCATGGCCAGTTCACAACTTGCGAAACAACCTCACTAGAAGAGCACAAAATGCTGGAAATTACACCATGATGACATCTCTGCCTTGTCCTCTACCAATCCAAAAATTGTACTGCGACAGCAAGAAGGCCGATGAGATCTCGGCAGTGAAGCTATTGGAAACCTATCATCACCCAAACAAGTCACAAGCCCTGGTAACAAGTTTGTCCTGTTGACGATCTAAAATGCTGAGAGATGCTAGCCAAAACATGGCATAGCAACCAGTTCCACCGGGAAATTAAATTCGCAGCAGGACAATTAAGGGCGCATCCTTGCGAGTCAAACAAACTCCTCCTGATGGCACAGTTTCCGAGATCAAATAAGCCAGTTGGGCGCTAATTTGGCAAATTGAGAGTCGTAGTGGCCTAAAGGCGGATCCTTTCCGGCCAATTCCATCAAGAACCCCATTGAAGCCAATTCTCCTAAATCTGCACCCCAATTAGGTGCATCAAATCAAGCAGGCACTAATAATCCTAGACCCAATCGAATTGCACATCTAGGAGGAAGGGGAACCCAAAACCCTGCAATTCGAGTGGAGAAACAGGCAGATCCAACCGAATTTCAGTAAGGGCAGGAGGATTACCTGCGAGGAAGCCTAGGAGGAGGAGGAGGAGGAGGAGGAGGAGGAGGAGGGATGGGGAATCGCCAAATCGATCGATCGACCTCCTCTCCCACACAAGCAGCAGGCAGAGCCGACAGCCTCTCTTCTCTTCTCTTCTCTTCTCTTGGAGAAACCGGAGATCGGGACTTGTCGAGGCGGCGGCAGCGTGCCGGATTTTTTTTACATAAGAAAAGATGTTTCTCAGATCTAACCCTATCTTTCCGTAATATTTGTTATTCCTCCAAATCTCGATTCGTTAGTTAGTTGCTTCTTCACTGCAGACTGCAGAGTGCGGATGTTCAAGCTTGAGACAAGGCTCTGTTTTCTAACCGACTTAAAGAGCACCTTCAGCAGGGCCCTCAAATAAACCTCTAAACCAAAATTTAAGGGCTGAGAACAAAAACACAGGTCTAGCAGGGTCCCTACTCAGGCCCTCAAAAGTATGAGTCCCACATAGCAGTGTCTATTAGGATGAATTTGAGGGCCCTGATTTGAGAGCTGCTGCTGGAGTAGATGAAAAAAAATCAAGCTCTCAAATGTTAGGAGAGCCCTCAAATCAAAAATAGGGGCCTTGATTTGAGGGCTCCTGCTGGAGATGCTCTAACAACGGGAGATTTGATGATTTGCTCTATCTTTCTTTATCACTTGATAAAATACCCCGTGATATCTCACTGATATGTGGGGCCAGGACCCACATGTCAGTGAAATATCACTTATCATTTCTATGGAAGATAGGACAAATCATCAATTCTTCCACTTAACAACATGATACATAGATTATCTTACATTACCACAGTACTGTCTGTACATAAACATAATTGCCATGGTCAACTCGCTATGTGCATGGTCTCAAGTGCGGCCAGCATTATTTGCTCTGAAGCAACTAATCTCCTTTCACTCTGCTGTTTTGGAATGCCGATCGATAGCAATTCATCAATTCCTTATCAAAAGAGTGCTTCTTTACAACTGTCGATCTGATGGCTCGCGAATCTAAAAGGTCCTGTCCAAACTTATCTACAGTAATATGTATCCATGAATCCGTATGCTCCCTCTCTAAGCGGCCCTTCCCACCCGGGGTGGCTGGGCGGTGAACCACCTATTAGCATCATGTTAGAAATTGGTCCATTTAATTATGACCTATTTTCTTAATTCTAAAGCATGCATGGTTTAATACTATATTGCTAAGGCATGATGATGAAGACCGATTTATAAGGTGGAGTCCTCACCACTCCTTGAATATGAAAAGATCGTATGAGGATGTAATTTGCCTCTCCTCTTTGACGGGAGAGATATCTTTGGGCCCCTCGATGTGGTTGGATTAGGGAAGTGTATGATAATACTGAATGTGGTTAAGAGTCAATCGCAAGTATATAATTCATTACAAGATCAAGCGAAGGATCAAGCTATCATAGTATGACACGCATACGCATCTAACATTGATTGCAGTGTTGAGTGGGGGCACGAGTGCAGTGTTTGTACCTACGTTAGCGTTATCTGTAAATCTTAGACTTGATCGATAGGCTCATGCATGGACAGACATGTGGACTTGTATGGTCAGCTAAAATGATAGACAGCAGGCTTTGTCATTATGTGTGTGTGTGTGTGAAGACCTGAAGGGCCAAGCCAGCCTGTGGTGTCTCCTGGTCCGTGCGTCGATCAGCAGACAGTGATTACCACTAGCTCATGCGTGCGTGTTGATTTGGGACATGCTTTGCCGCTCATAGGGGAAGCAACTCCTCTGGGGACAGACCCCATCGGGAGGAAATGAGGCCAGCTCTCGGATGACCGACACACGTCCTCCTCCGTCCGCACGAATCTCTGCGCCGAGCGCCCGCTTCCGTTCTCCCGTGCCGTCTGCTTTTCCCCGTTGCTGCCGTCTCCTCTCCTCCCCCACTCCCTTCCTCTCCTCCCGATCTCCTCTCCTCTCCTCCCGATCCGACCTCGCCCGCCCTCCCGTCCCAGATCCGAGCGCGAGCCCGCCGGCCGCCCCCGCCTTCCCCTCGCAGATCCGAGCGCGAGCCAGCGCGAGCCCGGCGCCCGCCCTCCCCTCCCAGATCCGAGCGCGAGCGCCGCCGACGCCTCCGCGTCGCCTCCCCGAGGTAGCACCACTGTGTCCGTCGGCCGCCGTCGGCACCTTCGTGTTGCCTCCCTGAGAATCCCGGCCGTCCCCCGCCGGTCCACGCTCATGGATCCGTCCGCCGCCGCTCCTTCCCCACCTCCCTCATTTGGTTGGCCGCCGCCGTGTGCACAATCATTTTGAATTTGATGTTCCCAAATTGAAGAAGCTGAGAAGGAAATTGAATGTTCTGTAATTGTTGTAAAGATGGTAATTGTTGTTCTGTAATGTGATATTGAGGTTGAGCTTCTGTGATATTGAAATTGAATGGAAATTGTTGTTCTGTAATGTGATATTGAGGTTGAGCTTCTGTGATATTGAAATTGAATGGAAATTGTTGTGAATGGAAGTTGTGTGAATGAACTTCTGGAGAATGAGATTGTCCTGTTTCTGTGTTTGTTCTGTTTGTCAGGTTGATCAGTGAAGCAAGATGGTATTGTATAGATATCACAGAAGCCCTGTGAACAGTATTGCCCTATGAAATTGACAGTGGAGATATGTGACAGTATTGAAATTGTTAGTATGTGGCATATGTGACAGTATTCAATTAATTGCCCTGTGAACACAATTACCCTGTGAACAGTATTGCTAATGTCTTCATATGTGACAGCATTGCAGTTTTGTTTGCATTGCCCTATCAATTCAAAATGAGAAGACATGGAGGAAACCACAAGCCAAGAACATTCAAGCAAACAACATGACAAAAGCCAAAAGATGAACAACAAATTCTTACTCCTGATCTCAGCAAGCAGGCTACAAGAATACATGGAAGATGACCCAGTTTGAATAATGCAACATGTGAACAGCAAAATGATATATCAATTAATATTTCTACCAGCAGCAGCATCTAATAAACCTTTTTTTCTGTTTTCTCTTTACACGCACATCTCAAATACATGACATTCAGTGTTCTGTGTGCTTGTTCTCTCAATAGAAATGACAAAATCCAACAAAGTTCGTTATCCCTGATAAACAAAAATAGTTTTCCAGTCAATTGAAAATGAGAAGATATAGTTTTCATTTACACAATGAAAACAAAAGGCACAGCTAGTGCTATTACAATTAGTTTTCATTTAGACAATCAAAACAAAAGGCACAGCTCATGCTATTACAGTTAGTTTTCATTTACACAATCAAACCAAAAGGCACAGCTAGTGCTATTACAGTTAGTTTTCGTTTAGACAATCAAAACAAAAGGCACAGCTAGTTTTCATGGGACTATTTGTTAACTCCCCCCATCTTCAAAATCTAATCTTCTGACGGACGTATTTTCATGATAGGCTCCAAATAGGAGATTGCTAAATTCTCCATGGATGGTAGGAAGAGACGACTCTCCAGAAGGCAGTGTATCATCAAGCATCGTATTTGGGTTCGGCAATTGTGAGAAAGATACATCCGGAAGAGATGACTCTCCTACATAAGAAAGCAAAAATATTACCACCGAGCATTGTGAGAAAGATAACATCATGACCAATTAAATTTACCTTTTTTTGCAGTTTTTGATGCCTTTTTCTTTCGTTTCTCAAGAATGCTTCTTGCCCTCTTAGACTTTGGACCTTTTTTGTGTTCAGGAACTTTGAATGACACTTCTCTGACTTCTTCAGTGCACTGAACAGAATTATCTTTGATGCTTATATCGGACAACATATTTTCTATTTCAGAAGCCAGCTTATCTAAACCATTGTTGAAATATGTCATACAATTTCTTGAAGCCTTACACTTCAATGCAATTGCCATGGCCTTTCGAGAAAGATGAGCAGATTCACAAGCCAAATTTTGTTCCTCACTTCGGGTATTACAAAAAAAGGGTCCTCTCTTTGCATACTTTGTCCATCTATTCAATATGTATTGAGGCGGTAACACAAAAATATTGTTGAAGTTAAGGACCCGTAGAGCATGTCTGCATAGTATTCCTACATCAAATAGAAAATGTGAGATAACATGTAACTAGCAATGGGTAACTAGTGTAATAGGTGAATACCTTCGCATTCATACATCCTACAAGAACATGTTGTATTCATATCCTCAAAATGGAAGACTACAGTTGCTTCATCTTCAATGTATTCAGAAGATGCCACCTTGTAAGTACGAGTAGTCCCCTCAACGAGAATTAATGTGCATGCCATAGTGAATATTTTTGTAAATTCCTTCTCAAATTCAGAATACATATTTCTTGTGTATGATTCAGCTGCTGTCCTCAGTGTAGGCAAGCCAGAAACACATAGAATTGGGTTAGTATGGCGTGACTTGTAATCTTCATACAATTCGTTTCGACGGAGACTATTAAGGCACTTGTCATACTGTTCTATGAGCTCTGAAAGTGACAGCTTTCTACGAAAAGCTTTCTTAAACACATTATTCATGCCTTCACTCCTTTGAGTTGATGTTGCATCAGCACAAAACGAATCCCGCCGATGAATAGTAGCCCATTTCTCACGCAATGCATACAAATTTTGTAACCACCGGTTTCCTCCAAGATTGTACGCACACAACAAGTTACGCCAGTTGTCGTTGAAGTGACTAACAGACCTGCCTTCATACACACATCTTTTGAAGTCAGCTAGGAATTTTGGATGGTTACTGATCACATGACTAAGATACTTGGCGGCATTTTGATATATATGCCATAAACAGAGGCGATGACTTGTGCCTGGGAAAACCATGCTGATTGCTTTTGCTATTGCAGCACACTGATCTGTAAAAATTGTTATAGGATGCTTATCTGACATTGCGGTGAGGAATGTTCTAAAAAGCCAAACAAATGATTCTGCAGATTCATCATATAACAGAGCACCTGCAAAGACAATGGTCTGCCTATGGTGATTTGTTCCAAGAAGTGGAGCAAATGGCATATCAAACTTATTTGTTTGGAATGTGGTGTCAAATGACACGACATCCCCAAAGCAACAATAATCCACAATGGCTTGACCGTCTGTCCAAAAGAAATTAACAATGCGACCATCTTCTTCATCTAATTGTATGGCATAAA
Organism: Dendrocalamus latiflorus; assembly: GCA_017311315.1. Taxonomy (NCBI): domain Eukaryota; kingdom Viridiplantae; phylum Streptophyta; class Magnoliopsida; order Poales; family Poaceae; genus Dendrocalamus; species Dendrocalamus latiflorus. The sequence goes on along the minus strand of CM029670.1, from coordinate 460,473 downwards.
AGAATGAAGGATCATCTGCTTGTTTGTTCTTCAAGTACTCCAATAATGTTTGTGCATCATTTGTTTCCATGTACTTTTTACGCACACGGGTAACATAATTGTTGCAATCCTTTTGCAAGAAAGGTACATTTTCAGCTCCACCAGATAATTGTTCATAGAATTTGAATACTTCAGCCGGTTTAATTCCTGCTGCTCTCATATTATCAACCATGCACTTGTCAGCTTTTGATAGACGACGTTGCGACCTCAACATATGACATTTACTTGGACTTGCTAGATAATGGTTATGTTCAAGTGCCACCTTCTGCACTGTCCAAATCCCCTCCTGTGAAATGTTAAATTGGAGACGAGCCTTACAACCTGTTCGTGTGTTGGCCCGTTCCTTTTTGGTTTCATATCTAGTATGACTACTCCTTTCTCCTTCATTGCTACAAACAAAAACTTTGGAACCCAATGTGCCATCTACTCGCAACCTCGAGTGGCTCCTCCGTATGCTAAATCCAACTGTTCTAGCATATGAATTGTAGAAGTTATATGCATCATCTTCGGATTCAAACATCATGCCCACTTTTGGCATATTTTGAGAGGACAAATTTTGGTCATCAACCTACAATGAAGCCATAACAGCCACTCAGTTTCCAAATTCGGATTATTTGATTAACAATTCATTGATCACATTCCAAATTCGGAGTATTTGGCCATCCGAGGGAATGACTGTATGTTTATCATCACATTCCAAACACCTGAGCATTGCATACCTCCGCCATGGGGGGAGCCGAACTGGCGCCTGGCAACATCGACGGCGGAGCGGCGAGGCCGCCGACGGCCGGCAGTGCGAGTCCTTGCGCGACGCAATTGACGACGACGGCACGATCACGATCGATGGCCGAAGGGAGGGGGGAAGGGGCGGCGCCACTGGGGGGCGGAACGACGACGGCATGATTACAATCGTTGGCCGACGGGAGGGGGGATGCGGCGGCACCACCGGGGGGTGCAGCGCGGAGGTCGCGCACGGCGCAGAGGTCTTCGTCAGCCGCGGCCGCCTCGCGCTCCGAGTAGGTGGAGGCGACGTAGAGGGGGGAAGGGGCGGCGCCACCGCCGGGGGCCGGAACGACGACTGCATGATCACGATCGGTGGCCGACGGGAGGGGGGATGCGGCGACGCCACCGGGGGGTGCAGCGCGGAGGTCGTCGTTGGCCGCGGCCGCCTCGCGCTCCAAGTAGGTGGAGGCGACGTAGAGGGGGGAAGGGGCGGCGCCACCGCCGGGGGGCGGAACTCCATGCACCATGCAGACCGGAAGGCGGGAAGCTCTACGCGGAGCTCGGTTTTTGGGGGGAAATGCTGAAACGGGTGGAGAATAGGAGACAGCAGCAACGGGGAAAAGCAGACTGCACGGGAGAACGGAAGCGGGCGCTCGGCGCAGAGATTCGTGCGGACGGAGGAGGACGTGTGTTGGTCATCCGAGAGCTGGCCTCATTTCCTCCCGATGGGGTCTGTCCCCAGAGGAGTTGCTTCCGCTCATAGGTATCATGCATTCATGCATTGGCATTTTTTATTTTGGGTTCTTGCGTAGTTGTTGTCCCTGTTTTTTTTCTTTCTATTCAGCATCTTTTGAGTTATCTCAGTAATTATTATTTATTATACTAATAAACCTCACATAAAAGTCAAAAAGTGTAGCAAAAAAACAAACATGTTGTGTTGCTATACATGGCTCTGGACCTACCTGGCCAGCTGGTTGTTGGGCATGGGATTTTACATGGCGTAACTACGGTCGCAGCTGGCAGGCTGATCATTATATCGACTATCGGGGGAAAATTTGTAGTTAAGCCCCATGCTCAGCTTCCCAAAAGTATACACAATAGTATGACGTACGTTAGCTCTATAAACTTCACTAGGTAGAATAAAAGATGGTGTGAAGAGAAAGGTAGTACGGAGAATTGTGTCATCTCTCATACAATAGTCGACTGTAATAAGAGAAATAAGATATATTATGTTATGAAGAAAATGTCTATATAGAAATGTAAAAAGATAACTCATTGTAGGAGTTGTCTTTAGACCGTATATATATGATATGGAAGATATTATAAGTAGCAGTTGTTTATACCACTGTACATACCATAAGTTGTTTTGTGAAATGGTAGGCCTACCTATCAATGAAGTGATAACTGTTTGTTTTATATATCAGTAACATGGCCGGTGCAGTTGCATGCCGCAGGGCAACGCGCCTAGCTACGTGATGAAGGGGGCCGGCGCTGGCGACGTCGGTCTCGGTCACCACTTGAGCGAGCTCCACCCCACGTCGACTAGCTCTAGGGTGGCGTGGCAGGGCCAGCAACGACGTGACGTGGGGTACTGGAGCGCAGGCGCAGCCACGTACTGCTAGTAGTTGTTAGCCATTTAGTAATTTCCTCCTCAATCACCAACCAACACTAAGTCAATAAGTGAGGTGGCATGGGCATTTTCTTTTCTCCCCTAGCTAAGCGCGGAATAGGTGCACCAGCCAGCCAGCATCGTCGTCGAAAAGTACTTGCTCGGGAACACCTTGGACACTCGAACCTGCACCATTAATTAATCCCGTACCCTTCTTAATCTTCAGAAAGCAAATTATGCTATATATCGTACTAACCGCAAGCTAACTAGCTAGGAACTACCGAGCCCTTGCCTCTTCCTCTTGCCTGGCCAAGGTTAAAACTTTCATCCGTGAAATGGATGGAATTTTGTTCCTTTTGGTATCCTCCAAAACATGTTTTATTCGGCTAAAATTTAGCTCTATTTGAAGTTTATTCAATTTTTTGTTAAATTTCATCAAAAAATTATTTTTTAGGGTTCGAATTTTTGAACAAAATTCCTTTCACCGGTGTCCGAAAGGAATTATGCTCCGCTCCGCTTCAGCTCGCGCTGCGTCTCCACCACCATGCTTGCTAAGTCCACACCGCACCATCAGCTCCGTCTCGTGCTCGACCGAGCTCCGCTAGCTGTGGCCCATGTCGGGCCTCCACCCCCGATCCCGCCACCATATATACCTGATCTATGCTGTTGCCCTCGTATGGGGATTGACTTACAGTAGGCGTGCCAAGAGGCGGGCAGGAGTGAACCTTCAGCAGTATGAGTTATCTGATCCGATCCTGTAGGACCGAAAAGGCGACAGAGGGGGGGTGAATGTCGCTCTCTTCAAAATCGCCCCCGAGAAATCAACACGGATTTTTCAAAAAGATGCAAAACTAAGCACCTCACAGAAAATTAAAAAGATTTCTCTGAATTTTGGAACGCAAGAGACACCGAAAAATTCAGCATAAATCAGAGATTAACCAGTAAAAATTTTAACTGAAAATATCGCTGTTTGATCTGCATGCAAAATTGCGGAAGATTAAAAAGGAAAAAGAGGAACATGCATACTCCACTTAGCCAACTAGATACTAATGCATGCAGGAGAAGACAAGCTACAGGGAAAACTGAACGAACTGAACAAAGCTAAAAGACAAACTGTAAATGACAATAAAAAGAGAAGATCCTTCGGCAAAAAGGATATAGGACTTGGATTCTTGGACTTCGGCAAAAAAACAGGAAATCCAAGATCCTTTTAAGACCTCAAGCTACAGACTGTAATCTAAATAGCCTAAAGATCTCAATCAGCAAAGGAAATGAACACCAGCAAAAGAGATTCAGATTTTGGGAACAAACTGACAACCAATAGAGACAACACCAAAAATCAAATTACTCTCCAATCTTTGATCCTTTGGCCATGAAACTTTGAGGATATATTAGCAATAGCCACATGACTCTCCAGACCAAATTTCATGCCATCTCGTGGAGGGAAACGAGATTTGATCAAAACCCTAGAAAAGGAAGACTTGAACAGAGCAACTCCAAAACTGAAATCTAAGGATTAAACTCAGTTTGCTCTTGGTATTAAGTAGCCAAATGGCTTTTGAGCATCACCCATGTCATAGCAATCCATTTTGGCACTCTCCAGCAAGCAAGAAACCAAAACAACGAAAATCAAGAAATTGCTCAAAAGGGAAGAACGAAGAACAGAGGCTACGAACTGAACAGAAACTTCAGATTTCTCATTTCTTGATCAAAAGGAAAACAGACGAGTCCCGATACCCCGACTTGAAACAAAGGAAAGATTACAAACTCTCCACTCAATCCATTTCCTCACTCTCCCAACTCAAGAACACACCCATGCTTGCTTGGAGGGAGGAAGAACTCACTACCTAGAAACCATCGTAGGTGGTACAGAGGGAACACAACTCTGCCTACTCCACCCACTAAAGCCTAAAGCTAAAACAAACTCTCAAAGCCTCTTTTGACTCTAGCAAACCCTAATTCTCTTCAAAATGCTCAAGTGGGCATGCAGCCCCTCAATCCTATTTATAGCCTTGGCTAACGGGTCTCCGCCCCGTTACGCCTGCTAAATCCAACGGCGCCCGCTCCCGTTTGTGCAGCCTCGCGAATTTCCCGATTCGCCCCTCCTGCACCTTCCGGGAAGCTTCCGCGCTCCTTGCCTCGCACGCCTCGCAACCACCTCGAGTCCACGTCGTCTTCGACACATCCCGACCGTTCTGACCTCAGCGCCACCTGTGCCTAGTCCGGTCCACGTGTCTCGCCACGACTCCACCCGATGTCCTGCAGCCACACAGACAAAGAACACATCAAATAGCACCGCTCGATATATGAAAGCATAAACAACATCATACTTACCATGTCGAAGACCAAACCTGTCAAATCAAAGAATCAGCGTCCTAATCCCATATGACCAAGTTTGACCACAGTCCGACCGAGCCCGTTGCACCACGCAACGACTAGGTCCGAACCACCCAAACCAAACTCGACTTACCAAAACTAATGTCAATTACTCATCACACACATGTGGTCATCTCCACATGGTTCATCAATCTCCCCCTTGATGAGTATATTGACAAACCCCGAAAAAGCACAAAGTTGAGTTTGAGTTTAAAGAATCCAACATGGTCCATAAGAAGGAAAATGAAGCTAGTGACCATGTTGACAGAAGGAACACTAGAGCAACAACTGAAAGAGCAAATTGATCTCCAAAGCTCTAAACTGTTCCCAACAGACTTTTTCTTCTCTATTCTCCCCCTTTTGGCAATAAACACATCAAGATGCAATAGAGAGAATATGACATGTCAATGGATGAATATGGCTGAAGTTTGTTTATTTCTAAGCATTGTGAGCCATGAAAATTATCCATAATGACCATAATGAGATACACCAAGCCATAACTCAATAAAACGCTATCTAGATCATGACAACATATGTATAAGCCAGCTAGCACATAAAGATGATAATATGAAATGTAGGGCATTTAGTGAGCAAGTCAAGTCAACAATTAAGCAAAGTCGAGCTAGAGATATCTAAGGATGACTCAGGCCATGTCAATAAGCTAAGCGGAAACAAGAAGCTAGTGTTGAGTCAAATAGAGTGCTACAAGCTCAAGAGTGTATCATTTGGTTCAGCACTTTTCATCTTTAGGTAATTAAGCAAATCTTGCACATTTGACATATTTTCTTTTAAAGCTTATAGCTGTTTCCAACCAAAAATTTTATCATGTGCTAGATCTCAAGCCTTATGCGACTACTCCAAGCGAGAAGCTTAAGAAGATAGTCCAGGTCATCCAAAACTCCCCCTGAGTTCATGCCTAGTGCAATGGCAAGCCGTCTCATGAGAAAGAATTGGTGAAATCAGTTTTTTCGCACATAAAAAGAGATCCTTTTGCTTTTTAATAGATTGTGCTAACTCATGATGTATCAAGATGCTAAAATAGCTCAATCTAAGATTCAACCTAGATTCAAGACTCAACTCAGCCTATTTGACATGGCATGAATCATACAAGGATAGCTAAAGATAGACTAAACTCAAATGCTAACATGACAAGTTTTAATTTAAGTTGAGCAATTTTAATTAACTTATCATGGCAGAAAGCTAGTCTACACATATGAAGTCATGATAAATCTAGCAAGCTAAGCACAAGTCATGGCAAGGTGTAAAACATTGTAAACATGTCATAGCAGGATAATAATCAAGGCTCAATGTAGTTATATATTACAATGCTAAATGCTAAAATGCAGAAAAATCCAGCTCCCCCTCAACATGACATGCAACTGTTAGTTCAAGTTGAGTTAAGTCACAATTAAGCTCCAGAAGCTCCCAAAAGAACTCTCCCTGAACCAAAGCAATAAATCGAGAAGCTGGCAAATAAAACCAAAACAGGCAGTCCTTAAAGCATAGATAAGATATAGAGACAACTATGGCTCAGACTGACTCTCATCTACCCCATATGACTCCAGGACAATCAGCTGACAGTAAATCACACACTAGAGAGCAAACACGTACCCTGTCTACCCGAGGGTGGCCCAACCCTCGCTAGAACCTACAAGAAGTGAGTGAACTCGACCTAGTGAGATAAGAAGCAGCTAATCCTGGAAGCACAAGATAAGAGTTAGAAGTCTAAGCATCTTGGCAAGAGAAGCACTCTAACCTATGCTGGAAGGACTAAACCCAAATGCACCCCGAGTGCAATGCAACAGAAATGAGACAGAAGCATAAACAATAGTAAAGCAGTAAAGCCCAAAGCTCCCCCTCACTACAGTCCATAAGGACAAACCACCCCAAGCTCTCCCCGCAGAGCTGAAAACCTCGAACTATCCAATGGCTTGGTGAAGATGTCAGCCAACTGGTGGTCACTCTCCACAAACTGGAGCACTATATCGCCCTTCTCTACATGGTCTCTAAGGAAGTGATAACGGATATCGATGTGCTTGGTCCGAGAGTGTTGCACTGGGTTCTTGGCAATGTTAATCGCAGAAGTGTTATCACAAAAGAGTGGAACACTGTCTATCGCTAACCCAAAGTCCCGTAGGGTCGAGACCATCCAAAGCACTTGGCTGCAGCAACTGGCAGCAGCAACGTACTCGGCCTCTGCAGTGGACTGTGCAACACCGGACTGCTTCCTCGAAGACCAAGAAACGAGAGAAGTACCAATGAATTGGCAAGTGCCAGAAGTGCTCTTCCTATCTATCCTACAGCCGGCAAAGTCTGCATCCGAGAAGGCTCTCAAGGAAAGACAGGATGAGGAAGAGTACCAGATGCCATAGTCAATGGTTGCTCGAAGGTACCGAAAGATGCGCTTCACCGCCTGGCGGTGAGATACGCGAGGAGAGGCTTGAAAACGAGCACACAGACACACAGAGAAGTGTATGTCTGATCTCGAGGCAGTGAGGTAAAGAAGGGAGTCGATCATACTTCTGAACTCTTTCTGATCAACTGGCTCGCCGTCCTCATCTGGGTCAAGATAGGCTGTAGAAGCCATGGGAGTCGACACAGGCTTACCATCACTCATGTCGAAGCGTCTCAGGAGGTCTCGAGTGTACTTTCCCTGATGAAGAAATGTACCCTCCCGAGTCTGCTTGATTTGGAAGCCAAGGAAGAAAGTCAACTCACCCATCATGCTCATCTCAAACTCGGTGCTCATGACATCCGAGAACTGAGAAACCAGAGCATGGGAAGAGCCGCCAAAGATGATGTCATCGACATAGATTTGGACGAGCAGAAGGTCACTACCAAGCCTACGGATAAACAAAGTCTTGTCTACTTTACCCATCTCAAACCCATGACTCAACAAGTAGGACTTAAGCCTCTCATACCAAGCTCTGGGGGCCTGCTTAAGTCCATATAACGCTTTGGAAAGCTTGAAGACATGGTGTGGGTATTTGGGGTTCTCGAAACCTGGAGGCTGTCTGACGTAAACTTCTTCCTCAATAACGCCATTAAGGAAGGCACTCTTGACGTCCATCTGGTAGAGCTTGAAACCCTTAGAAGCTGCAAAGGCAAGCAGGATTCTAATGGCCTCAAGTCGAGCTACAGGGGCAAAGGTCTCCTCGAAGTCTAGACCCTCAACCTGGGAAAACCCCTGAGCTACCAGTCTAGCCTTGTTTCGAATAACCATTCCATCCTCGCTCTGCTTGTTCTTGAACACCCACTTAGTCCCAATAATATTGTGACCTCGCGGGGGCTCGACAAGCGACCAGACCTTGTTCCTCTCGAAATTTTCTAGCTCCTCATGCATGGCATTGACCCAAGACTCGTCAGAAAGAGCATGAGAAACATCCTTGGGCTCAAAGGAGGCAATGAAAGCAGAATGGAGACAGAATTGAGATAAGCCAGATTTTGAGCGGGTAACACGCTCGAACAGGTCTCCAATCATCTGCTCAGAAGGATGTCTTTTCTGGATATGTCGGGGAGGTCCAGGATGAGATGAAGAAGTGGCCTCTACCTCGTGAGCTGACGAGGTAGGAACAGAGCCACTAGCTCCAGAGGAAGCAGAAGGCATGGGCTGATCACCTGGAGGTGCGGTAGAAGACGGCACCTCAAGGGGTGGATAAGGGACTTGATCGGGTAGACAACCCTCATCTCCATCGTCCTCGTCATCCACGAAGATGGTCTCGGACTGCTCTAAAGAATCTGAGATATCAGGCCTAGTCCCCGGACTGGCCTCGTCAAAGGTCACCTCACAGGTCTCTACCATTTTGCTAGACTCGCAGTTCCAGACCCTATAAGCCCGCGAAGAAGGCGAGTAACCTAGAAAGATCCCATCACAAGAACGTGACTCGAACTTATCTAGGTTCCCGGACTTCAGAATAAAGCACTTGCAACCAAAAACACGAAAATGAGAGACGCTGGGCTTTCGCCCGTATCTCAACTCATAAGAAGTGCGGTGCAAGTGTGCCCTAAGAAATACTCGATTTGAGACATGGCACGCGGTAGCTATAGCCTCAGCCCAAAACTTCCGCGGTGTAGAGTACTCATCAAGCATCGTCCTGGCCATCTCGACCAAGGTACGGTTCTTCCTCTCCACAACGCCATTTTGTTGTGGGACGTGCGAAGAAGAGAACTGGTGCTCCACACCTGTCTCACCACAGAAACTCTCGAAGTAGGAATTCTTAAACTCAGTGCCATTGTCGCTGCGGATCGCTCGTAAGGCACCCGGGAGCTCAACAGAAAGCCTACCGAAAAGACCTCGGAAATGTGAAAATGTCTCATCCTTCGAGGCTAAGAAAAACACCCAAGAATACCTCGAGAAGTCATCGACCACGACAAGAACATACCACTTCCCTCCTGCTGACTGCACTCGAGCTGGTCCCACTGTATCCATGTGGAGCAGCTGTCCCGGTGCATCGGTCATAGTAACTGTGACCGGAGGGTGAGAAGCGGCAACCATCTTGCCGTGCCGGCATGGAGCACAAACTAGATCTTTGACCATCTTGAGTTTCGGTAAACCACGAATGAGATCGTGACCGCTAACTCGAGTCAAATGGTCAAACCCAATATGACCAAGTCTCCTATGCCAGAAAGAAAGATCGCGGGACTCAGAAGCAACTAAACACCTGAGAGGATCACCAGAAGACTCAGAGAAATCAGCACGAAAGATCCTCCCATAACGAGAAATCCCGCAAATTAGACTACCCGAAGAGTCAAGAATTCTGCAAGCGTTTTTCTTGAAGCTCACCTCGAAACCGTCATCGGTAAGCTGAGAAACGGAAAGCAAATTGTACTGCAGCTTACTAACCAAGGCAACATCCTTAAGAATAAAAGAAGCATTAACATGCACAGTACCTTTGGCGATGACGCGCCCAGACGAAGCGTCTCCGAAGGTGATCGTCTCATCACCTGGAGCGCGGGCTAGGGAGGAGAACCAACGGGAGTCTCCGGTCATATGACGAGAACAACCGGAGTCTACAAGCCAAACCTTCTCCTTTCCTACCCGGCGAACCTGAGTCAAATAGAGAGTAAAGTCTCAGTCCTGGGGTAAATCAAGAGTGATTTTGGCACCCAATACTGAGTAACATGTGGAGCAGATGAAGTAGTCAAGCACGACTGACCTCTATCTACCCTACGCTCTCCGTGACTCAAAGAAGCAGAAGGTCTGTGAGCAGACCTGAAGCTGTTGCGGGGTCCGACTGCTACGGGAGAGCGAGTCGGAACACCGGCAACACGCTGATCACGCCGTGGGTAACTGTCTCGACGGGGGAAACGAGATGTACCCTCAGGACGGCGGAAGTCACGACCTGGAGCAGCATGAGGACGAAAACCAGAAGACTCAGAAAAACCAAGTCCTCGATGCTGCCCAAACACGTCAGAAGCAAACCTGGATCTCGTGCTAGTCTTAGGTGCACTCAGGATCTGGGGCTGACCCTGAATACGCCTAAGTGCCTCTGCACGGTCTCTTCGCGCAATCCTGGCGCGCCTGAAGCATCTCTCGATCGAGTGCCCATCCTTCTGACAGAAGGTGCAGTGGTACTTCACCTTCTGAGAGGTGGAAGTAGCACGAAGAGGCTTCGCCTTCTGAGAGGTCGAAGCAACAGGTGGAATCACCTTGCTGTCAGAGATCCCTTGGACAAAGCCCGCTGATTTGAATTTCACCTCGTCAGATCTGGGCTCAACCTCGATCACACCTCCTAAGATGGGTCGGAGAATAGCAGGTGGATGCTTCCTCATATCCTCATAGAAATCATATCCTAGACCTTGATTGAACTTACAAATCTTGGATTGGTCTAGAATAAGATTAAGCTTCTTTTTGCCGCCTACAAATCTCTCGAGAGTGTTCATAAGGTACTGACACTCCCGAAAGAGAGAGGTGCAAGAAGAGCAGGGGGAAGAGGGAACAGCAGGAGGTAAGAAAGCAGATGAAGAACCAATAGCAGAGGAACGAATGGCTTGTGCACGCACAACCGACTCAGAATGGACAGTCCTACTGCTAGAAGGTTGGCTCACGTCACTAAGCGTCTCTACCTTACCTTGGGGCTTCTCCCCCTCCTCAGCAATCACATCACAAGAAGTTGATGACTTTTCTAATAAGTCCTTAGTTAGCTTCACACATTTATCATTCAAAGCAACGAGTTCAAGTTTTAGTTTGTCACAACTAATGCATGGTGAGCTAACAGGATCCTTAGTCGCAAACCGAGCCAATTTGTTGTTTTGATCAATCATCTCTTGGAATTGCTTAGAAACAGATTCAAGTTCAAGGGTTAATTTTGGACAATTGGTGCAAGAAACAACAGGCTCAAGTAAAGAAGCATGCAACTCAGCAATCTTGTGATCTGCCCGTTTTAGGTTCGACTTCAGCTTATTGCAATTTTCACATGACTCGGGCAGATCAAGCAACATGGTATAAAGGCCTCTAAAAGCATTGTCCTTATCCTCACATGAGGTGCAAGCACTAGTCTCAACAGGAGCAGATGAAATAGAAGCAATCCTACTCATCTCTAGTTCAGCCAACAGACTAATGTTCTCCACCTTAACAGTATCAAGCTCGGAGGACAAACTATCATGCGAGGTCCTTAGTTTCTCCATGTCACCCAGCAAAGCAGAGCATGTATCACAGTCGTCACTGGAGGGACCAGATGTAAGAGCAATAATCTCTAGTGACAACCTGTCTACTTCCTTCTCTAACTCAATACACCTAGCCCTAGCTCTAGCATGGAAACCACCTAGCTTAAGAAAAGCATGATTGAGCTGGTCGTAGGTGGGGCATACCTCGTCCGAGTCGGAGTACAGCTCGCTGTCGCTAAGTTCGCCCTCGAGGGCCATGAAGCACATGCCGGAGAAGTCGTCGCCGCCATCCTTGGGCTCTTGGTCACCCGTCCCGTCATCGTCGCTCCATCCCTCCACCTCGCTGAGGTCGAGGTCGTCGAAGGCGGTGAGGACGCGGTGGAAGAGCTTCTTGGCCTTCCCGAAGTTGCGGAACTTCTTCTTTCCCGGCGTCGGAGCTGGAGGCTTCTTGTTGCGGTTCTTGTCGGTATAGTCGATCTTGCTCGAACCGCCGTAGTCGTTCTTGCCCTTCTCCAGCTTGGGGCAGTTTGCCCGAATGTGGTTGGGGCCACCACACTCGAAGCAAATCACGGGTCCTCCTCTCTTTCTGTCTCTCCTACCCTTGTAGGCATGTGAAAACCTTCGGGCTAGCAGGGCCAGCTGATCATCCGCAAGCTGCTCTAACTGATCATCAGTTATGTCACAGAGAGCAGCGAGGGAAAAACCGCAAGAAGAATCAGAAGAGAGACCAGAAGCAGAACTGGGATTGGTGGCCAAAGCCATCAACTGTGACTTCGACCGACGAGACACAACGTCAATCTCGTGAGTCTTGAGGCGTGAGTACAGCGCGTCAAGAGTCAGGGTCGAGAGGTCTGTCGTGTCTTTGATGGTGGTCACTTTCATCTCCCACACGCGCAGATCGAGTGCCGCGAGCATCTGACGAGCGTTGTCCGAGTCGGGGTATGTGAGACCGACCGCTCGGAGGTTGCTCAAGATTTTGTGAAATCGCGAAAAGCACTCGTCCAGGGACTCACCAGCAAGCATCTCGAATTTGTTGTATTCGCGCTTGAACTGGTCCTGTCGAACCGTCTTGATCTGTGTGGTGCCCTCATGGTATGCGTCGAGGGTCACCCAGATGTCGTAGGCGGACGACAGGTGAGATATACGGTCAAACTCGCTACGACTCAACCCCTGGATGATGATGTTCCTTGCCTTTGCATTCGCCTCAACATCAGCCATGTTCCCGGCATTGATGTTCTCATCGGCAGGAACAACGAATCGTACCTTGACCTTCCGCCAGATGGCATACCCCTGGGCCTGGATGTATGTCTCCATTCGGCTCTTCCAGAAGGGGTAATCGATGCCATCGAACACGGGCAGCTTGGTCGAGTACTTGTCCGTCGCCATGGCTCTTGAGACCGGTTAAGATCTATGAATTAGAGCTAACCGGCTCTGATACCAATTGTAGGACCGAAAAGGCGACAGAGGGGGGGTGAATGTCGCTCTCTTCAAAATCGCCCCCGAGAAATCAACACGGATTTTTCAAAAAGATGCAAAACTAAGCACCTCACAGAAAATTAAAAAGATTTCTCTGAATTTTGGAACGCAAGAGACACCGAAAAATTCAGCATAAATCAGAGATTAACCAGTAAAAATTTTAACTGAAAATATCGCTGTTTGATCTGCATGCAAAATTGCGGAAGATTAAAAAGGAAAAAGAGGAACATGCATACTCCACTTAGCCAACTAGATACTAATGCATGCAGGAGAAGACAAGCTACAGGGAAAACTGAACGAACTGAACAAAGCTAAAAGACAAACTGTAAATGACAATAAAAAGAGAAGATCCTTCGGCAAAAAGGATATAGGACTTGGATTCTTGAACCGAAGGAACAGGGGAACAAGAAATGAGATCGGCAGAGTGAATGCTGGCCCAAATAAAAATCGGTTTGCTTCCAAAGCCTGTTATTGGAATTGGCTCAAAGCAGTATTCAGACTGCTGTACCGAAGCACTGAAACGGGCTAAACAAACTGCAGACAGAGACTTGACAAAAAGGCCGCTAATACTCAGTACTTAGGGAAACAAAAAAAAAGGAAATCCAAGATCCTTTTAAGACCTCAAGCTACAGACTGTAATCTAAATAGCCTAAAGATCTCAATCAGCAAAGGAAATGAACACCAGCAAAAGAGATTCAGATTTTGGGAACAAACTGACAACCAATAGAGACAACACCAAAAATCAAATTACTCTCCAATCTTTGATCCTTTGGCCATGAAACTTTGAGGATATATTAGCAATAGCCACATGACTCTCCAGACCAAATTTCATGCCATCTCGTGGAGGGAAACGAGATTTGATCAAAACCCTAGAAAAGGAAGACTTGAACAGAGCAACTCCAAAACTGAAATCTAAGGATTAAACTCAGTTTGCTCTTGGGATTAAGTAGCCAAATGGCTTTTGAGCATCACCCATGTCATAGCAATCCATTTTGGCACTCTCCAGCAAGCAAGAAACCAAAACAACGAAAATCAAGAAATTGCTCAAAAGGGAAGAACGAAGAACAGAGGCTACGAACTGAACAGAAACTTCAGATTTCTCATTTCTTGATCAAAAGGAAAACAGACGAGTCCCGATACCCCGACTTGAAACAAAGGAAAGATTACAAACTCTCCACTCAATCCATTTCCTCACTCTCCCAACTCAAGAACACACCCATGCTTGCTTGGAGGGAGGAAGAACTCACTACCTAGAAACCATCGTAGGTGGTACAGAGGGAACACAACTCTGCCTACTCCACCCACTAAAGCCTAAAGCTAAAACAAACTCTCAAAGCCTCTTTTGACTCTAGCAAACCCTAATTCTCTTCAAAATGCTCAAGTGGGCATGCAGCCCCTCAATCCTATTTATAGCCTTGGCTAACGGGTCTCCGCCCCGTTACGCCTGCTAAATCCAACGGCGCCCGCTCCCGTTTGTGCAGCCTCGCGAATTTCCCGATTCGCCCCTCCTGCACCTTCCGGGAAGCTTCCGCGCTCCTTGCCTCGCACGCCTCGCAACCACCTCGAGTCCACGTCGTCTTCGACACATCCCGACCGTTCTGACCTCAGCGCCACCTGCGCCTAGTCCGGTCCACGTGTCTCGCCACGACTCCACCCGATGTCCTGCAGCCACACAGACAAAGAACACATCAAATAGCACCGCTCGATATATGAAAGCATAAACAACATCATACTTACCATGTCGAAGACCAAACCTGTCAAATCAAAGAATCAGCGTCCTAATCCCATATGACCAAGTTTGACCACAGTCCGACCGAGCCCGTTGCACCACGCAACAACTAGGTCCGAACCACCCAAACCAAACTCGGCTTACCAAAACTAATGTCAATTACTCATCACACACATGTGGTCATCTCCACATGGTTCATCAGATCCATTAGTTTGTTGGTTTGTTTAGTTGCTTTGGCCTTAAGCCAGCTTAAGATAGGATTTGTTATCAGCTTGCTAGGATGATCCTCCAGCTTGTAAGGAGACGGCAGATTACGGAATAAAGGCAGGGAAGAAATAGTTAAACAGCTACAGTAGCATCTCCTCCTATCTTCGCCAAAAATATCCAATGGAGCAATTAAGAAACCGAAACATTAAACAGCTACAGTAGCGTCTCCTCCTCCTATCTTCCCTGACCAGCCCAAGATCATCCAAGCCTAAAATCCCCATTAATCTGATCCAAACCACAAAACTGTACAGACCATCAGGTTACAAATCCGTGCCTTCACATGCCGGCCCGTCGGCTTGCAGCGGCATGGCAGATAGCGACGCTTGGATTTGGATATATATGTAGGATAGAGGCGGATGGACAAAAAAGAGAGGAGAGGAGAGGGCATGCGAGGCAACGGGCTTGCTTGCTTCGTCTAGCTAGGATGTGAAGAGGCAACAGGTCATCTTGTGGCCGCAGCGAGCGACGACATCCGTAAGACCAAAACAGCGAGCTAGTGGGATGAGCTCCGGCCTCCAGACATGCATCTGTGATATATATCGCGATGAGCATAAAACGGGAAACGCAGTGGCACGCGAAACTTGATTGTTTCCAGGGAAGAAAAACATAGGGAAAAACGTCACTGATGAGACTTGGCATGATCTTTGATTTCCCACTAGAAAACTTTTTTCCCCTGTATTTCCCGTTTTATGCTGCTCCGTGCCACTTTTATCACCTAGATATGTGTTGGCTGTTAAGTCGTGGAAATAACCATTTTGCCCTTGGGGCTTGCACAGAGGCCGCCGTGGCTTAATTCCTTGTATGCCACTGATAGGGAGATATGGCACTTGGCTAGAATTTTTTTGGCACCAAAGGCCAGACTACATAAAACTACTGGCCTACCTCTTCTTCTTCCTTGCCCAATTCTTCCCCATTCTTGTGAGCACCATGTCTTAGGGCTTGAGCTCAATGAACCAAAGGGCTGTGGCGCTGGTGAATGCAAGGTGCATCAATTGCCCTAATAGTCATGTGGAAGCAAATGTCCTCTATGCCAACACCGAAGAGAATATGGGTGTATGTTCTACAATGTCCATATTTCTCAGTTAGTTCAGATTTTGAAAATTTTACTTTGCAATCTTTGGTTCGCTTCTTCCTTGCCCTATTCTTGTAAGCACCATGTCGCAGGGCTCGATCTCAATGAACCGAAGGGCTATGGCGTTGGCGAATACAAGGTGCGTCAATCGCCCTAATTGCCATATGGAAGCAAATGTCCTCTACGGCAACACTGAAGGGAACAGGGAGCACATGTTCTACAAGTGTCCATAATTATCGATTAGTTTAGGTTTTGGAAGCTTTGCTTTGCAATCTTTGGTTGTTTCTTCACTTCTTCCTCATGTGGATTTGTAGGCCGGTGGATGCCAGTACTTCTAGTGGGCAGACACGATTGATACAGGGGTGGAGGGAGTGACTTGATAGGATTCTTGACCATGTCAAGTGGCTAGAAAAGCTAATATGTATTCTTATCATTGGTGGGGGTGTATGGAATCTATGTGATGTAGTGAGTATCTATGTATCTAAGAAATGATGTAAGGAATAATCTCATGTGTTCAATGGTACTAGATGTTTGTGTGCGACCATATTGCCTCACTGAACTACATGATATTGTATCATAGTGCAAAGCATAGGTTGGCATTACAAGTCCAAATTCAGCTAGCAATTCCACACAATAGGTCTACAACATTACAACACCAAAATAGCAAACCAAGCTGACATCATAAGTCCAAGTTCAACTCATATTCCACAAGTGCATAACATTACAATACTAAAATAGCAACTTAAGCTGACATTACAAATCCAAGTTTAACCCATATTCTACAAGTCCATGATATTACAATACCAAAATGCATTCTTAGAATAATTTATTTTATAAATCAGTCTAGTAGCTTTCTTTTGCTTCTGATCCCTATAGCTGGGCTGTCAACTGTAGTGGTTGTGTGGCCTTTTACCCCTTGGGTGGGAGGGTGGCCTTGGAGTTGACCTCGACCCTAGACCAACCTAGGAGTGTAGGTCTCTCCCAACAAATCAGTAAATATATGCAAGCGCATTTAAGTTAACACTTTAGCAAATTGGTTCACACGTACAAAATCTCCTCTCTCTCTCTCTGAGAGTAGCTCTTTGACTTCTCTTGTATTCTCAAACAAGAAAAAGAAAGCAAGCAAAAAGAGAAAAGAAAATCTTGAGCTCTCTCTCTCTGTTTTTTTTTCTTTCTAATTTGATCCACACGTGGAGACTTGCTCATTTTCTTGTGACTTGTTATTATGCACTTTGCATTTGTTCTGCAGCATGCTCAGATTTTTCTTCCAGGACAACGTTTGATAGAGGAGGATTCGGCGTCTCTTTGGTCTTTCCCCAGAGGACGAAATATAACCCCATGATCACAAGAATAGACCCCACCACACTGAAAATTTAATCACACATAATATTAACTTTAGAAAAAAAAATTCGATCGGTGTGACTATACCATAGTTTAATTTTACTATAAAAATCAATGAGATTAGCACATGTATTGGATGGGAGCGATTAACGGTGATGTAAATATATACCTTCCAACATGGAGTTGCTCATGGAGAACAATGATATTGATACCAGCTGCTATAATCTGGATTAGAGGCGTGAATGCAGTCGTGAACACTGGCCCTCTTTGCTCTATACACCAAGACATGGCCAAGAATCCTAATCCAGAGCCCATTATCCCCTGAGGAAATTAGCGCAATAACATTCATTAAAGAAAAAAATTCATCAGTCTCTAGCTAGCTTCCTGCAGGATATATAATTACTGCTACTAGCTAGGATTGATTTGTTTTTTTGCTTACCACAAATAGCACAGTGATGATCTGAAGCTTGCTTCTTATGATCCAAACCGAGAAGCTCTTCTCTGAAGCTAGCCCCACTGCAGCCATCTGAAGAAAGCTGAGCAAGAACATGAAGGCAGTTCCAGAGTAGAGTGCTGGGTACTTCTTGCCAATCCTTGACTGGAGGATGAACCAAAAGGACCAACATGCTGAGCCAGCCAGCAGGGCCACTGACCCAATCACCCATCTATGTGCACCACCATGGGTCACAACAGCATGAAAAAACTGATGATCCATTGGTGGCGGGGAAAGTTTGGTGAGGGATGGACCTTGGTACAGTGCAAGGAGCATTGCTCCTGTGAACCCTACAATTGTGCCAGTCACTTTTGCTATACCAGCTCTAGTCTTCATGTCCAGTTTTTCCAACCTGCATATATACGTGCATGTGGATAGATCGACTAAATTCAGTGCTAGCTAGCTAGGCTGTGTGCATGTATATTTCTGCAAGCAAATGCTTCGGTTCTGAAGAGTACATGCATGCGGCATCATTGTAGCATATGTTTGTGTACAAATGTGAAGTATGGAAAGAAATAGGTACCCAAAAGGAAGAGCTACAAGGAAAGTGAACATTGGCGTCATGTTGATGAAGGCACATGCGAATGTTGCTGAAGTGTATTGTAGCCCGATGAAGAATAGCCATTGGGTAAGTGAGGCTCTGCACGCAAGTTCAGTAACAAGCAAGCAAATGTCGTTAGCACTTACCAGTGCATGAAAGCATCACCAAAGCGATCGATTGATCGATTGATCATGTCACGGATCACTTACCCAAGCACGGCACTAAAGAAGAGATACACACAGATCTCAGTTGTAAGCTTAGGTCTTGTCTTCCTACATCCAATAAAACCAAAACAACATAAATAAGAGCACATACATGAGATCGAAATCAAGAAAACTTTCTCAAGGATACAATCGTCTAACCATCCAGTGTCACGATCAAACGGATACTAAGAGTATATATATACACTTAATACATATATACCTCTCTCGGAAGTAGGCGATTGGGGCTAGGAAGAGCATGGCTGTGAGCTGGCGAAGGGTGATAAGGACAGTGATGTGCATCCCTTCATTGAAAGCCATCTTTGTCAGTGTGTTCATCACCGCAAACACGACAACAACCGCCAACATTGTTGCCGTAGGCTTGCAATCACCCCAAGAGCACACCATCTCTTCAAACTAGCCAAGTGACCAAAGGAGATCGATCGATCGATATATGATACAAAATCAAGCCAAGTAGCTCCTAGTACTAACTAGCTAGCTAGCTGCTACAACGTGTGCTTTGGCTCCAATAAGTCAGCTTGATAACATCACACATGTAGCAAGGCTTTTTATGGCCTGGCCTAAGCTCCAAGCAATCCAGGGAGACAATATTCTATACCGTTGTTACATCAATATATATTTGCTTTATATATATGCATGTGCACCGAAGAATGACACCATTAAGATATGTATGTTGGGCCATGGGCTAGCATTAAGTTTTCCAGACCATCCAAATGGGAGAACTTATCATCTGCCAAAAGAAATGGAAGAATTTTTGCATCTAACTTTGTGCAAGGAAGGGAAAAGAGAAGGTTGGATGCTTTGAAAAAGCTATCATTAAATTATATATATAACAAGGAGTATATATATAACAAGGAGTACATATAACGCAAATGAGTTCTCGTCCTCCTGTTTTAGTAGTGGACCGATTTCTACGATACTCTTTTCCTCATGGACGATCAAAGGTATTTTTTTCTCAAATAAGGAAGGAGGTATGTCGGGGAGTTTTTGTTAAAAAAAATCGTCGAGGGAGAGCGGCTATTTTTGGAATTCAATAACTAATTAACGGCAACTGAAAAGTACAATTGCCTGAAAATTCAGGCATATGTGTGGCCGCACAACATTGGCCAGCAAAGTTGAAAAAAAAAACCGAGGTCATATATACACCAACAAGAAAAAAGAATGATCATTGTAAAAGCAAAACGAAAAAGAATTAGTGAAGTAGCAGATGCAGCAATGAGCACCTCTCTTCTTCAAAGCATCCAATACTTTATCCATTGAAGAATGTGTCATTTCTCCAGATTTAACACATGGGCGACCAATGATGCATCATCGATTTGGCCGGCCGGCATTAACAAATTAATCCCCCTTATGTACTCACTCCCTCCGGTCACAAAAAAAACATCATTTTAGTGATACGGGGTGCCTAATCTTCACAAAAAACATCGTTTTAGTGATACGGGGTGTCTAATCTTCATAAAGTAGGATAAAAAATAACTTTAGATTCGTGCAACCTGACGAACCGATGATATCAATCACTGTCTTAATATAGCAATCTATGATAAAAGAATTCGTCTAAATCATAGAAGTAAACGTGTTCTTTCTGTAAAAACACGAGTAAATCATAAGAAGATCGGCCGTAATATTTAGATTGAAACTCTCTGTTCTATTCAAGACGGAGTACAAACAATAGAAGCAAAAGCAAAAATTTTAATAAGAATAAAGTGGTCTCTCTAACAATAGAGAAACATAAGGGTCTATACGGTCTCATGATGGGCAGGGCCGTGACTAAGGCCGGCTGAATTTGGGTCGGCCGAGAGCCGAAGCCCCTCCCCCTATTCCGGCCAGGGAATCCGGAACTAACCCTGATGAAAAACCGGACTCAAACCAACCCTATCATGTCGATGTAGCGTACAGCCGTCTCATCATGCATGCACGCGCCCCCACTAAAAATTCCAACACTGTCCAAAACAGCAACACACCCATACAAATTCTCTCTCTCTCTCTCTGTCTCTCCTTCCATTACTTTCCTTAATTCGGCTGGATGCCTTGATTCCATGCGTAAATGGTAGTTCATTTCTTCTAATGGATAGTACAACATGTATCTTTCTTACTTATGTGGCACTAATTTAATTCTTATTCTGAGTGGTGCAATAAAATTACATAAAATATTTTTGTGAGATAGTAAACAATTCTCACATAAATAAAAATTAAATTATGTATAGATTTATCTCGAAAAAACTTTCATAAAATTATAATTTTATTAGGTTTTATAAATCTATTATAATAGAAATTAGTGGTCCAAGTTGTGTTTTACGAACCGTGTCGATTTCCAAAACGACATTCTTTTGTAACCGGAGGGAGTATATAGCCTAGTTCTTTTCTGCTTATGACCTATAGCATATGCCTTCCCTCAAATAAACAAACAAATAGGATAGCTTTTCTTCCGTCGTTTCGAATTGGTTTATCGGGATATCCTTTTTGAAGCGGCTTATTAGCTTATTGGTATTCGGTTTGTCACAAAAACTATCATGTTATGGTAAAAAAGTCATAAACTACAACCATAAATGATAAGCCGCAGCAAAAAAGAACTCACCAATAAGAGCAACTATAATAAGAGGCTGTTAATAGGTTGTATGCTGAGGTGGAGGAGAGAGAGGAGGAGAGAGAAGAGAGGTGGGCTGTAAGTTTACAGCCAGCTGAAGCACAAGAACCAAGAAACTTTGTGAGAGAAAGGGGTGGGTCATACAGCCTTCAGCTGGCTGTAAACTACTATATGAATGGGTTGATAAGTAGGCTGTAAGTGTCCATACAGCCAGCTGAAGGCTGTATTATTAGCCTTGCTCTAATATAGTGTGTTGTTGACTGACTTGCTGCTTGTTAAGGATCTCTTTAATTAATTCTTGCTCTATTGATAGCGTTAGCCCTTTCCCGGTTGGTGAAAACAGAGTTTTTAGCGGATTTGACGCTGTTTATGATGGCATTTACAAAACTAGCCATGTGAGGGGTGTATTTGCAGAAATAACACTTCTGCTGTCCGGTGGGCGGGCGGCCGCGCAGGGCAGATGACACGTGGTGAGGCCGCTGGCGGTAGGCGCCTACCGCCCGGCCAGGGGACAGCAGATGATTAAACCGGTTGATTAGCCGACTTAATTATATGCCCTAATTTTTTCTATTTAGTATTTGTTTGAATTTTTAAATATATCAAATGGGCTAACAAAACTACAAAAATTTACGTACAGTCTCCTGACACAACGTACTTCACAGTGTAATTTTTGAGTAATTTTATCCATTGTGAATGTTGCACAAAAATTCATAAAATTTTGATATTTGTACGAGTTTTTACATATAGCAAATGAACTCTAACAATTACAAACTTTTATGTGAAGTCTCCTGACACAGTCATAGTTATTGTGTAATATTTTAGGAATTTTATGTGGTCAAAATTTACCATGTTTATTTAGGTTAATTTAATCATAAATTTACGAATATTTCACGTTTTTTTACAATTTTATACATTAGTAATACTTGTACAAATAAAAGTAATTATAGTAGTAAAAAAATGCATCACACTGGATGCGATATGGCTTATCCATCTGAGCCACTGCTACCTCCTCGCCACGTCTACCTCCCCTCACGTGGCTTTGTCTTTCGTTGAGCACGAGCATATCCCGTGGGGTACGTCAGTCAGTCCGAAGGTTACGTCTCTGGTCGAAGGAGGAAAGTGGAATGTATGCGTCTCGGGCCTTCACCTGTCCACCAATGCCACGTACAGGCTACCGTCGATGGTGAACTTGTGTCCGGTGGAGACCAGCCTCGCAAAGGGCAACAAGCTCGTGGCCCGCAGGGTTGAGACGTAGCGCTCGTCCAGCGGCCACGGACCCCCCCGCAGCTTGAAGGGCGAAGGTCCAACTGCATCATGCGTCATCCATGAGTGGCAACGGTGTTTCTCATCGTACAAGTGTTTGAGAAACTCCGATAAAGCCATACATTCCAATACATAAGATAGACTAAATATTAGTGCGAAGATTAATAATGACAGTAAAACTTATTTCATAATACAAACTACATTAATTATGACTAACTAAATAACAATAATTATGACTAGGACTACGGGAATAATGTCGAAAGCACGCTATAAAAAATTACCTGTCTTTCGGGAGAAGCAATCAGCACTGCTGCATCCTTAATGAGTTATGCATTGCCTTCTCAAAATAATTAGCTACACACTCTTAATTTTGAGAGTACCTTGCAATAAATAGGACAAACGAAATATTAGTGCGAAGATTGATAATGATCGCAACATACTACAAATCAGTGATTACATGCGTATAACTACATACGAATACTTCATTAATTACCGATAATTTGATTACTCATCCGAAAAATGACGAGCCATTCATTACTGCCGTCCTTACCACTTAATTACTTACCTCTAACTAATTACGACTACTTAATTACATATTTCCATTCAATAACAAATTATGGATACCGTACGTACACAAAAATAGTAAAAGCTATGCCTAAATTACTACAACCTACTTATTTCGTAATACAAAATATATTAATCACGACTAACTAAATAACACTAATTGACTAGAATTAAGGGAATAACGTCGAAAGCATACGATAAAAAATTACTTACATTTCGGGAGAAGCAATCAGCACTGGCAATTTTGAGCTATGCACTGGCTTCTCGAAGTAATGAGCTACGCACTCCCAATTTTAAGCGATGACCACGATAATGAGCTTCTGTAATGAGCGACTGAGTTGAGCAATGACCAACTATGAGAGGTTTATATTTATGGCTGAGCGAAAAGTGAACCCGGTGCACTCACCTTGTACATTGAGGACCCATTGTCACGAGCAGCATTTCAGATGAAGGGGATGGCATGGTAATACTAACAAATGTGCAAACGAAGAAGCAAGCGAGGGGGGTCGACATGGACATAACAACATTAGTATGGACGAGAAAGCGCACAAGGGGGCATGACACACACAGAGTGACAATTGTGCGAACCACATAGTAGGAAAGAAAATATAGCATGATTGACCGACACATGCACGAAGCACAGAGGTCAGCCACTTGAAAAAATGTCTGAGCATTGTTAACTTCATGATTAAATTAACCCGAATAAGCGTGATAAATTTGGACCACATAAAATTTCCAAAAAATTACACAATAACTATGACTGTGTCGGGAGGCTTCACATAAAATTTCATAATTTGTGAAGCTCGTTTGCTATATATAAAAACTTGTACAAATATAGAAATTGTATGAATTTTTAAGCAACATTCACATCGGATAAAATTACCCAAAAATTATACTATGAAGTACATTGTGTCGGTAGGCTGTATATAAATTTTCGTAATTTTTGAGCTCATTTGATATATTTAAAATTCAAACAAACACTAAATAGAAAAATTAGGACAGGTAATTAAGCTGGCTAATCATTCGGTTTAATCTCCTACCGTCGCCCGGTCGGGCGGCAGGCTGCCTGCCGTCTGCCGGTGGGGCGGTAGACGCCTGCCACCGGTGGCCTCGCCGTGTATCGTCTCCCCCGTGCTGCCGCCCGCCGACCAAACGGCAGAAATACCATTTCTGCAAATACGCCCCCGCATATGACTAGTTTTATAAATACCTTCACAAACAGCGCTAAATCCTTTAAAACTCGTGGAAACAAGCATGCATGTCGTACATAGATACTTAGGCCACGGGGGTATAGGATTTAGCCTTTAGTCTCTAGTTTTTAATTTCTAATTTTTTAATTTCGTTTTTTCTAACCTTTTGGTTTTTTAAGCTTTTTTTTTATTCCTTTGTGTTTTTTTATTTTTAAATTTAATTACGCTGAAAAGGCTATCAATAGATACAATACAAAAAAGAGCCTTAAACAGTAAAAAAGCCAAAAGCTATACGTAGCCAGTTAACTAAAAACAGAATCTCAACTCTTTCTGAAAATAAAAAAACATCGAAAGAAAGAGCATGTCAAATGCAATGAGCTTTTCGTTGGTAACATGCAAAATCCGATGCTTCCCGACGCAAGCAGAATGCATTACACGCAAAGTCAGCAATTTTTAGTTTATTTTTATTAATAACATCTCAGCCAGCTTATTTTTAAATCTATTTCCTTTTTGCCTCATCAACATCCGTGATGTGACAAACAATATTGCCGCGCCTCGAAGTAAATCTAGCCCGAGCTAGAAATGTCCCGGACGTGGCCAAACAACACTGCAATGCTAGAAATGGTGTAAGTGTTGGTATGATCAAAAGAATCAGGTTTAGAAATAAGTTAAACAAGAAATAATGAATAAAAATAAGTTTAAATTTTATGAAATAATAAAAATTCCAAACTTTCTTCAATGCATGGATCGGTGCCACATAGTGGTTAATTTAGATCTTTTCCCTTTGTTCTGTTCCAGATACAATATGCATTGTTCTTTTTTTTCCCCCCAAAGAGAAGAATTTCTAAAAAGAAAATTTGCTCGATCTTAGATAGCAAGAAATTGAAAAAAATGAAGAACTGATGCTGTTAGCCGACACTCATAAATGGTTTGCAAAGCAAAGGCATTCGATCCTTGTCTCTTTAATTCTCTCTCTCTCTCTCTCTCTCTCTCTGAGAATCGATGATATTTCAATTCTTTGGAATCAAATGATGGATGGAGCTAGCAGGTCAGTGCAACAAGATGCATGGAACATTTTGCTTTTTTGCGCGGCAAAGAAAAGACGTATGCGTAGCTAGAAAAGTACGTACAGCACTGTTTGCCGTACGTCATGAAATTAACTTAGGACTATTCATTGGAATCTCCTAATCTTCTCATTCACAAAAGAGATGGAAATATATGCGAGGGAATTTATTGGACTTCGTGAGAAGGTTCTAATATTTGTTGTGAGGAATCATTGCTAAATTAGAGTAGTTGGAATTTGTATTTTACAAATTTGTAGTGTTTTTAGAACAGTTTGTCCGCCAGTGGTCAGACCAGTTAGTGTTAGCGGTCCGATTGACCGGTTGTGTTGTTTCGGCTGGAAATTGATATTTTGAGATTTTTGGTTATGGATTGATTTGGTTTGACCTAGGTTAATGCATACATGTTACATGATGTATATTTCTATCAATATGGGTCAAGTTGTAAAGAACATATGCTTGGAAAGATTTCTTTGTCTTGGATGTGGAGGGAGAATTAGTTAATCATGGTCAACGATGGGGATCGAAACTACGCTCATGAAGGAGCCGAGGCTCAAAACGATCAAGGATGCCAAGTGAGGTGGCTGAGCTCAAGCATGACACGAGAAAAGTGAAAAATATTGAAGAGAATGTTCAAGTGGTGAGTTGCACCATGTGGCTTGGTCAGTCCAAGTGAGGTGAGGTCCGGTGGAACCAAAATGAGAGAGACGTGCTGACACGTGGCAAGCCAGTGGTGCACCTACACATGCAAGTATAGTAATTGCTTGCAAGGAAAGATGAAGATTGGAAAGCAGAGTTGACCAAAATATCAGAAACTATATTATATCAAAACTACGGAGCTTGGGAAAGTAGTTTATGTCAAAGAAAAACTAAAATGATCAAGTTGGATTAAAGGCTAAGAACTTAGCAGATTCGGGCTCATGCTTTGAAAAGCGTGCACGAGTGTAGAGTAAAATTCGTATTGTGTGGGGTTAACGGGTTTCTCCATATACGCTATTGGATAGTATCCATTATGATTAGATAAGTCATGTATGTTCTATCTATTTAACGAGTTAGGATGAAGACTTGCTAGTGAACAATCCAACCATCCAACCTTTTCTCATTTGAGGCCAAGTGTTCTAGGGTTAGGGTTTGAGAAGCATGAATGCTGTGGAGTGATCTCTTGTTCTCTAGGTGAAGTGGCTACAAAACAATCATTCTCAAGTAGCAATATATCAATTTTGTTCATCACATATAGATCTATCTTGTTTTTAGTTGATTTGCTTTTGATTTTGTTGGTTTTGATCCTCTCCTTTTCTTAATCTTGCCAGGTGCCTAGGACGAATAAGTGATGAAGATGTCTCATGGACATCAATTTCCATCCATCTAGTCATTAGATTTGGCAAGTTCTTAAAGTTATCCATTTTTGCTTGGATTTAACCTTCTTAGGAAATTTCATGATCCAAGTATTTTTTTATCTCAAATCTTAGAATTCTTGCTTGCTGTAACATGTGAAAATACATCTAGAGCCATTTGGGCCATCCTCCACCTATGAGCAAGTCGTATTCCTTGTTTTTGGTTTTTGCTTAGTTTTGGTGTAATCTTACTTATTTTTTAGAAATGTCTTAACTTTGATATTGATTCTTGTAATTCTTGGATGGAATAGGTTTTTTGAGATTGTAAACTAGGTGTATGCAAAATTTTATATTATTTGGACTTGGATTTTTAGAATTGAATCAAAAATTGTATCAGCTCAGGCTGCATTTTCACTTTTGGACACAGGGGAGTGGTCAAACCACCACCCCTCTGATTTGACCATCAGATGTGAAGCAGATGATCAGACCGCCAGGCACCGATCAGACTATCCCCTGGTAGCCAATCTAACTGTCAATGCCCTGAGTTCTTCAGCTTTCAGTTTTTGAGTTGCTTTGTTTGGTGTTGGGTTTCAATCCTAATCTTTATAGCTCAATAGTTACTGGAGTGAAGGATTAACGAATACTTAGATGGAAATTTCGAAGGCACCGTTCACTTCCTTTTTTTGCTATATCGGTTCTTCAGAATTAATTAATCCATATAGGTGTCCTTCGAATATCACACTCACAAGCAAATTGGGGAAACAACATCCAAATTATGTAATAATATATACTAATCTTGTGCCCATGCGTTGCAACGAAAAACAAAACTTAGGCATAAATATTATACTTCAATTATATATTCTTGCTAAAAGGAATAAAAATTTATTTATGCTTGATGATATGATCAATCTCTAATATTACAAATAACCAAATATATGCACAGAATGATTTAAACAGTTCAACTAGCCAAACACTTAAATCCGAAATCTTTTTCATACACCCCGCTCTTGCATAACCACACAATCAGCATGGATAAAAAATCATAGCACATGCAAAGAAAATTTGTCTTATTACACGGCTTCCTCATTTGCTCTTTTTTTCTAAGCAGAATGTAAACTCCAAGTAGATTTTGTTAAGAGCCACGGTCTGCATTAAAGCTTCTAGAACACGCACAAAAAAATGAGATCAAACAAATAATTTTGACTATGGAAGAACTTTGCGTACTTCAAATTAATTTGTGTAATAAATCTTGATCTACACTCTCAAAGTAGCATTAAAGCCTATCACCGCCCTTTTGCACTATTTTCCATTTCCATATTTCTAGTGACAAAAAACCCTGAAAGTCAAGAGAAGACGTATGTCATATAGTGGGGACGCATAATGTACACAAACTTGGTGAACAAAGCAAATAACATAAAATCGGTCAGGTAACAATGTGACATCTCTCATCATTCAAGTAATAGTTTTAAGAGCTGCAGCATTATATCTCAGACCATTTCTCAAGGAACCCAAAGGCTAAGTTATTATACATATACATCATCTGCAAATTAGGAAAGCCACCTGGCTACGGTTTCGATGGTCTTATTCTACACAGACTAACCAAGAGCCAAGACTCAAATCGACATATCAACCTGTTAAAATATAACAATACATACTTCAAGCCCCATGAGCCATCAAGAGTATTCTGGAGCTAGCTGCCGACATGCTGGATGCTATTGGACCTTGAAGCTTCTAGCTAAGACAAAGTTTGGTTCGTGCTGTCAGTTTTGGACTGGACTGCTGTCTTCAGAGTAAAAATCAGAGGAGGAAAAATACAGTTTTGCTACTAGAAGTGCAAGAGTGCAAAACCTAGAGTATTCTAGCTAGCACTTAGCTAATAAGCTGTTGTAAATTTTTTTGCCTGAGTCGTTCGTTTGGTTATAAAATGACCAGGCTTCTTCATGTAATAGATATATGAGAGTAGTGTGCTAATGAAAGTTTGATAGCTTCATATGAGTGTATGTGTGTGTATACCACATGAAAATTTTTACAACATGAAAATTTTTACAACAGCTGATTAGCTAAGTGCTAGCTAGAATACTCTAGGTTTTGCACTCTTGCACTTCTAGTAGCAAAACTGTATTTTTCCTCCTCTGATTTTTACTCTGAAGACAGCAGTCCAGTCCAAAACTGACAGCACGAACCAAACTTTGTCTTAGCTAGAAGCTTCAAGGTCCAATAGCATCCAGCATGTCGGCAGCTAGCTCCAGAATACTCTTGATGGCTCATGAGGCTTGAAGTATGCATTGTTATATTTTATCACAACCATAATTATTCTGCAGAATTTTTTTGACTCGTATTCTAGCATCATGTGCTCCATTCATTCAAATAGCTCTGTGGCACATGACATTAGAATACTATGCCATCATTAGAAAGAACCATCAAGTTTGTTAATATATCCTACTCATCTCCTCTAATTAAAATATTGGGTCTCATTTCATCTCTGGCACATAAAATCCACTTCTTATAAAGGTAAGTCCTCCATATTGGTGTCTGCAAATAAAAGAAAATCTTAAAAAAGCTACAACTCTCACAGAGCAGGATATTCAATACTTAAAGTCTTGGCATAGTCTTCTCAAGAAATAGATACGGTGTAGAGGTAAAAGGGCAGTGAAGCTGGTAGAAATCTACAAATGTAGAGAACCGATGTATCTTTCAACAGTATCAGGCTCACCAAACATAAGGGGAGTTACCCCTTAACTAATTTAAGTACCAACAATATGCATATGCAGCTGGAGGGCAAGAAACCATCGTAGCACACAGGGTCAGACATGACAAGTGCTTCAGTGCTCTCTAAAAGAAAGAAAGAACGTAAAAAGAGAAAGAAGAAGCAGAAGTTACAAATCAAAGATGAGGTACAACACCAATTCTTAGCAAACTGAACCCAACGACAAGCTTTTAGCTTGGCAAATAGTGTAAGAAAGATACAAACCAAAGTGTTGGCGAATGGCAAACCGTGTGCATACCATCAAATCGGATCGTCTTCCTGTTGTTGCAGTGGAAACAGGAGATCGATTCACATCAACCGCACCCTCAGGTCCAATAGATCCCTCAAAATCCTCTGGAAGACAAAAACAACAGAAGGTTGCTGGTGAGCACCACACCTCCAAAGCTTAGGATGTACTGTTTGAAGAATTATAGCATCGCAGTCCACATAGCATGCACATAAGCGAGATGTTACTAGACTTGGTATGAACAAAACAGTAAAAAGTATATGTGTTGTACCTAGGCATGCCCGTCCATCTCTTATCCATGCTTGGCTTACAAGTTTAAAAGTTATGTCTGAATAAAATATGTATATTATCAGTAATGATATAGCAAAAAGAATATCAATTGTAATGCAAGTACTCCTTAGCGCTTGTACCGTACACATTCTATCCGATACAATGGTGTAACAAAACATGACACAACTAAGAAACATAACAATAACTAATAAAGTAGATCGACGCAAAAAGGATAAAATTAGCAGCTAGAAAGAGAAAAAGAACACTTTTTACCTATTAGTTGTGATGCAATTCGAAGTTCAAGTCAAATATCCCAACCCTGACCAAAGATGAAGTTGTTGCTCCAATTACCAATAGAGATATATACTCAAATGCCTGGGCCCAAAAAGGACATCATATTCGATCTTGTATAGTTCCATGAGCTCAAAAGAATTCAAAATTGGATATAAAGCCAAAGCAGGCAAGCCACCTGGGCCATCTAATTTAGTGTAAAAAAAGATTAACAGATCATGTAAAGAAAAGAAAAAAAAACTTAATGTCTAGATGTGCTCTTCCATCTCTTCTAGACACCAAAAAATTAACAAAAGATTCAAACTCTTAGATTGTCTGCACGGTATTGGCAGAAGTGTATACAAAAAATGACAAACCAAATGTTGTGATGGAAACAGGGCAGGTAAGATGAAACAATAGACCTTAAACATGGTCAGGCGCTCGGCCATTTCAAGAGATTTGCTATATATAAGATTGGGAGCTCGACATATCTAACTCAAAAGCATCTAAACTTCATAGGTACATAAATCTCAATTCTTAATTCATCACCAGGTAATCATTAAGAGGAAAAATTGTACATTTGCTCTTGGCGGATGGAGAACAGATGCTGAGAGAGCAGTCAAGTGGCAGTAGCTGCAGATCCGTATAAATCACCAATATGGATTGCTGCCGTGTTGTTGAAGAAGCCAAGGAATCACCAGAGAAGTAGCAACACAACCGGGGATTTGCCGAACCGAGGACGACAACACCAGGATGTCCTGCATGAGGTCGGGGTCACCGGGGATGGCCTACTACGGGCGGGCGATGGTGATGCAGCTTAGAACTGGAGGGGACGGCGGCGACATGGTCATGGGGGAGGCGGAGGGGACGACGGCGGATTGGTCATGGGGGAGGGGAGATTCAATTTTTTTGCCACTCTTAAGATTGATCAATTCACTCTGTCACTTACATGTGGGGTCACCTGAGTCGCTGACAATGGGCCAGGGTGGCAAATCTGTTGCCACTGGACTCATAAGAGTGGCAAATAATTAAATTTTCCTATCTAGCGTGGTCAGGGAGCGCACGGGCACAAGACATGCTTAGTAATAACTAGTAGTGTGCCCGTGCTAACGCTACGGTAAAATATAAAACAAGATAAAATTTGTAAAAAATAAAACAAACAATCAGATTCATTAAGATTCACGTCTCATATATTGTATAACCAAATATTTTTATCACATAATGAATGTCACATAACGACTGATCATTTGAGGAGGCGACAACATCATTGGACTCACCCACCGACGACTTTCTCCATCCCCACATTGTTTAAACTTGAGGCTACAACGAAAACAAACATTTTTGTCACATAAAGAAATATAAAACACAGTAAGGAAATAGGTGTTTGTGGACTATTTACTTACCACATCACCATGCTAGGACGTATTTATACACAATATTTTTGGTGCTCTTCCCTGAGGCATCTACTTCTTTCTTTGGTTTGGCCAAAATTCTTGAGCGTAAAATAAAAATTCCACAAGGACGAACTGATAGATCACCTGACCATGCTGCGTGACAACGTAAGTACACACCAGTCAACTTGTAAGAAGGCTCAACCTTCAAATCGTCACATACTCACATTCATGCATTTTATGTAGAGTTTTTTTTTGCCTCTGCCTACAACATATTATCCCTAGCTGAAAAGCTTTTTACATGTTACGAAACAAAAAGTATAGCTAAAAGAAAAAGATGGCCCATGATCTACTGATCTGCTAATACAATTTTCGTAGCACTTTTTGCCTAAGAGGAAATCAGTGGGCTTCTAAAGATATACAGCATAGGTCTGTGCCGTAAGCAGCTACTGCTAGACGAAAGCACAGTGACTCACTGTTGGACTGAGGCAATGAAGCAACCTTTGGTTCGAGGGAGTATGCCATTCTATAGATGCAAAATCCTAACAATAGTAGACATTTCCGCACTTTAGAAACTTGGATAATATGATTCTCAAATCCGTACAAAAAGATATGGTTAGGTCAATATTTGCATATTGTAGGAACTACAAAAATAGGACAACCATATCAGTATGGAACGCCGAATGCATGGCATAGCATTCTGAACGTACATGATAAATATAAAACAACAATTCCTTACCTGATTGATTAGAAGATATCTCTCAGAACATTTGTCACACGTATTTGTCAGTCTTCAAGAAGGATCTATTTAACAAAACAAATAGTCAGACACCATCTACTATAACAACTTTGTACACATCGAAGACAGTCAGTCCATGAATAATATACAACAATATATGATTATGTGTAGTCAAAGAAACAGCCCGAACTGGTAGCAGGCAGTGAAACTACATTGGCCTAAACATCAAGAATGCTTACCCTTCCAAAATTCCTTATAAGCTTCTTAGTCGAGCCATTCTACCGAGAAATTGGTAGACGATCCAATAACCTACATATTGAACAATAGATTAGTAGATCCAAGTCTCAATTTCCTGAGTGTTTCTCATTGCAGGAAAGACACGACTAAGCTCATTTTACCACTCCATCTAACACAGTATAAGCATTATATTATTTAATATCTTTGGGCTGTCTAGAACACTACAGAGCCCAAAATACAATTACGTATAAAGGCAGGCATTGCTGATTTTTTTCTGTATGGAAAGTCGTGTGCTTTTACATTGCTTTAGCCCAAGAAAAACATCCTTTTATGCCTATCTAAGGCAAAATTAATGAGTGACCAGCAATTGCAGCTCAATGCAAAAGAGAAAAGTGATCAATAGCTGAATGAATAGACTTGCATTTTGTTAAATAATTTACACGAAAACTGCACGCTATACAGCTGAACATGAGGAAGCCACAATGAGGTAGAAGCTAACCATAATTGAAATTCTGATGAAGCCAAATCCGGAAGGAATTGATCCCCTGATCGTACTGATGTTATATGTGGCAATGTGAGCACACCAATATTTGTGATTCG
Organism: Dendrocalamus latiflorus; assembly: GCA_017311315.1. Taxonomy (NCBI): domain Eukaryota; kingdom Viridiplantae; phylum Streptophyta; class Magnoliopsida; order Poales; family Poaceae; genus Dendrocalamus; species Dendrocalamus latiflorus. The sequence continues at coordinate 427,484 of CM029670.1, read as the reverse complement.
TAGGTCACCATCTGCGCACTGAAATAAACATTAAGCAATGAGGCTATACATATCTAAATGTTCTGAAATAGGAAATTGCACTGCAGGCAAAAAAAATTTGCACAATTCATTCTGTCACTTACATGTGGGGTCACCTGAGTCGCTGACAATGGGCCAGGGTGGCAAATCTGTTGCCACTGGACTCATAAGAGTGGCAAATGATTAAATTTTCCTATCTAGCGTGGTCAGGGAGCGCACGGGCACAAGACATGCTTAGTAATAAGAACATGTAGCTATACAAATTAGCAAAAAATTAAATTAAGTTAGTACCCTGATGGCTCTCCCATCCTTAGTTTTATGAGCATTAATTTGCCATAAGCACCCTTGCCCCTTACACTTTGCCTTGAACCTGGTCTGATCAGATTTAACAGTGTAAATATCAAATTGCCTCTTGATTGCATATTGCCTCATGGCCATCCTAAAAGTATCCATGGTTGGATATGTATCACCGACATTCATTGTGGGATTCTCTTCATCCATATATTCAAAATCTTCAACAACATTGTCATCAACCTCCATTGATGCAACGACTATCTCATTCTCAAGTTCGGGAGGTAAAGGATTGACAACTGGTTCCTTAGACCTTGCCTCCCTCCTCTCATCCTCGGCCCTCAAACCTATGAACTCATACATCGCATCTTCTTCCAAAACAACATCTCTATCGTCATTCTCATCAACATTAAAATTTATCACAAGTTTAGACCAATCAACTATGCCTGGTGATTCGCAAGCAAGCACAGGGCTATTAGTGGTACCTTCATCTGTCGCTGCAACGGAGCAAATGGCCGGGTGACCAGAAGCACTGCCTGTGCTAGGACCTTGACTACATGAGGTTACCACAGCATTTGGTATATTTTTATCAATGCAAGTCAAAATCGACCCAACTCGAGGGGGACTGAACTCGAGAGGAGAAAAAACATAAATTTTAGTTAGCGTAGGGACTGAACAGGGACTGAATTTTAGCTACTTTCGTTCCACATTTGCTCCTACCAACATTGACTGAACACACAAGAATAAGAAGAGATATAGGAGTGAGAAGCTTACTCTAGAGGGGTTTCCTTTGGATCCATCTTGCCACTACACCGTCGCCGGAGCAAACCAGGTCGTACCTTGCCTTCTTCTCTTCCTACTGCCTTTGCAAATCGGGAAAATCGACCGCCGGAGCAAATCGGCCGCGTGCCACCCTGGACCGTGCCGTCAGCCGCTAGCCGCGTGCTCGCGCTGGCCCGCACTGCCCTGGCCCGCGCCGCCGGCCGCTAGGCCAGCGCCGCCCTGGCCGCGCAACGCCCTGGCCGCGAGCCGCCCTGGACCGCGCCGCTTTGGCTGAGTGTGCGCAGGCCCCGCGCCGCCCTGGCCGCGAGCCGCGCTGGCTGAGCGCGCGCCGCCCTGGCCGGCCTGGCCGCGAGCCGCCCTCGCCCCGTCGGCTGCGCCCTTGACCTCCTCACCGCGCTCCGTCGGCCGCCGGACCTCCGCCCCACACCCTCTGCCGCGCCGCCGTTTGGTCTGGGAAACCCTAGCCAAGCACTGCCCAATCAAGACTTATCTTCTTCACAGCCGTACATGGGGGCAAAATGGTCATCCTAATGTCAAAATACAGTACAATACGGATTAGTATACTTAAGAGGTACTAAATAGTATAAAAAGGGTATTTTCTCAACAAAACACTCTAAAGAAGGGTATATTATCAATTAGGATCTAAAAGACGGTATATCCTAGATTTCTATCTAGTTGGAGGGCATATTCTCAATTTTCTTCATGTAAAAACAAGAAACCTAGAATTCAGAAGCAAAGAACATAAAGAAATGAGTATGGAGGTAAAGGAAAACCATGAATCAGATATAAAAGAGAGAACATTGTAGTAAATCCAAGAGATCTTTGTGAAAGAAGCCTAAATTTCCCACCTCCAAAAAGCTGCGGAGAGCCTCCCCTTCTCCTGCCACCGCCTCCTCCTCCTGCTGTTGCTCCACCTAACTGGTCACCACCGCTTCCTCACCTAACAAGTCCCCTACCGTGAGACGGATACCAGAAAGCCCTACCTCTCGTTTGCATACTACAGCATCTGAACTCCATAGGTACATAAACCCCAACTCTTAATTCATCACCAGGTAATCAACAAGAGGAAAAATTATACCTTTGCTCTTGGCGAATGGAGAACATAAGCTGAGAGAGCCGTCGGGTGGCAGCAGCTGCAGATTCATATAAATCACCAATATGGATTGTTGTCGTGTGGTTGAAGAAGCCAAGGTACCACTAGATAAGTAGCAACACACTCAAGGATTGCCGAATTGAAGACGACAACACCAGGATGTCCTGCACGAGGACGGGGTCACCAGGGATGGCTTACTACGGGCGGCGGTGATGCAGAGGGGACGGAGGAGGCGGCGCGATTTGAGGGGGGGAGAGGAGGCGACGCGATTTGGGAGCGGCGGGTGCGGGAATAGGAGCCAGACGCGATTGACAAAGGCCCACACGTCGACGCCCACACTTCTTATTCTCTGCTGATGCAGGTGACCTGAAGCCAGGCTCTGAAGTGAAGATCACGGGGCCAGTTGGTAAGGAGATGCTCATGCCTAAAGACCCCAACGCCACAATCGTCATGGTAAATCACCATGCTTAAATATTTAAAAGGGATGGATAGTAATTTGGTTGATCACCGCTTACGTGTTGATCTCTTCATAAGTGATTGATTAGCTAGAAATGAATGAACATCTCTCTGTTGGATCCATGGCAGCTCGCGACGGGTACCAGTATCGCGCTGTTCCGCTCTTTCTTGTGGAAGATGTTCTTCGAGGAGCACGAGGACTACAAGGTAACAGCAACCATATATCAATCATGCTTGAATATACATATACATATATATATCTTCTATCCGAATGATACCAAGACTTGTCTTCTCCAATGGGGAACATGCATGAAAACTGTGCAGTTCAATGGTCTGGTGTGGCTCTTCTTGGGAGTTCCTACGAGTAGCACTTTGCTCTACAGGGAGGTCAGTCAGTGGTCTAGCAGCTCGATCGATCAATACCTCATAATGTGCTACGTACCCCTGTGTTGACCTGTATATATATATGATCACTATAATCATGTACGTACGTACGTGTAACTGACTGCGTAGGAGTTCGAGAGGATGGAGGAGATTGCGCCGGAGAATTTCCGGCTGGACTTCGCGGTGAGCAGACGAACGCGGCGGGGGAGAAGATGTACATCCAGACGCGGATGGCGGAGTACAAGGACGAGCTGTGGGAGCTGCTCAAGAAGGACAACACCTACGTCTACATGTGCGGACTCAAGGGCATGGAGAAGGGCATTGACGACATCATGGTCGACCTCGCCGCAAAAGACGGTACGTACGTCCTAGTATATCATATCGGTTATCCATCCATCCACTTGCTTCTGAATTTTGCTTTAATTTCTAGCGGTTTCAGCTGCTTAATATGTATTGAATCGAACAAACAATTAGTGATTAGATGATGAATGTTTTGCTAGGAATTGACTGGGCTGAGTACAAGAAGCAACTGAAGAAGGGCGAGCAATGGAACGTCGAAGTCTACTGATCATGGACATGCATGCATGGATATATTATATAGCATTACTCTATATTATATTCTTCTTGCACCACTCTTTTTCCTTGTGCAAGCTCAAGTTGTATCTACTGAGTGAGATGACCAGCATGCATCCCCCAACTACTGCATGCACTGAAATGAAACCGAATCGTCGTTGTCTACTCCGATGGATCGATCCATCGATGTAGATACTGGCGACATTTTGTCGAGCAGCTGCATGCGTCTTTTATAAATATACATCATATTTACACACTGTTGCTGTGGTACTCCAAGGAAGAAATTAAGAATCCTTTTTCTTTTCTTTCCCTTTTCTGTTGCAGAATTAAATTGATGTTTCTATTCTGTTCGCACTTGACTGTGCTTTGAAGCTGGCGCGTAGTAAGTACTCCCTCCGTTTTAGAATACTTGGCCCTCTTTGACCAGTCAAGTTAACTTGATAGTCTTTGACCAGTGATGTTTTTTTAAAATACTTAGATCGGTGGCATTAAAATGGTATTGTTAGATTTGCTATAACAAATGCTTTTATAATATTATACTCTCCTAACCCTAACAAGACCACCTATATAAAATCTCAACGTGCGTGTCCCCTTCGCCACCTCCTCTTACCTGCCTTAGCTACCCTTCTGTTGCCCGTCGAAGAAGAGAAGATGAAGACCATCCTCACGCCGGAGACCATGGACATCCCCGATGAGGTGACGGTGAAGGTGGCGGCAAAGATGATGACGATGGAGGGGTCACGCGGGAAGCTGACGCGCAACTTCAAGCACCTCAACCTCGACTTCCGGCTACAGGAGGGTGGCCTCAGGCTCAAGGTCAACACCTCGTTTGGTACAACCAGACAGTGCCTGCACCATGACCACCATTCGCACCACCGTCTCCCACGTCCAGAACCTCATCACCGGGGTCACCAAGGGATACTGCTATAAGATGTGGTTCGTCTACGCCCACTTCCCCATTGACGCATCCATCACCAACGCCAACACCGCCATCGAGATCAGGAACTTCTTGGGCGAGGAAAAGATTTCTTGGTTAAAGTCTTAAAAAGATTTGATTTTTTTTTCAACGCGGCATGTTTTTGTCCTACGATCGTGACCTCATGACTTAGATATTGAGTTGAATGGTTTTAGTATCTGTTGTGCCATAACCGAGTAGGGATTACTAGTAACGCTACCGTCATGGTGATTGGTAGAACACGCATTTCTACCTGTACAAGCTGATTGTTTTCATGATGTTGCCGCATTATATTCTATGTACTTGGTGGATTAAAAAGGTGAATATCATCTTTTGTATGGGTGAGAAGAAATATTAATTTCTATTTTACATGAAAGTGTATTTTTTGTTGTTTACTATCACTCCGTAGATGGATACGACCACGTTGATTGATGTTACAATCACGATGAAGTAGTCTGCGACCATGTGCAAAAGTCTACGACCGCTCAATGTTGGATTTTGATATTGGAAAAGATCGCCTCGCTCTAATCGTAAATTAACGATCGAGAATCAAGTAACTCTTCTGACTACTCTGATTGTGCGAGCTGGTGTTCGGACTGGTCCGAACGTTCCAACGCTGATCGGATCATCAAAAATGACTTAGATAAAGATCGAATGGTCTGAACTTCTTCACTAATCAGACTGGTCCGATCAGCTTCTTCTTTGCGCCTCAGGCGATTTTCGAAAGCTATGAACTGAGACAACACGAGAACACAAATTTTTTGGTGATGCTCGAATCACTACGCCTTTTCTTTGGTTTTCTTCACTATTTAAACACAACTTTTACAAATTAGACTCGGATACAAAAATCGACTCTGAGACATAAATTTCTATTTCTAAACTGACTCAGACTCAACTCGACATAGAATCTGAAACGGATTCAGCAGGATTATTTCTAACAAACACCCCCTAATCCTTGCCGACTTTAACCAACTTCTTTGACAGCGAGTAGATTAATCATATGACCAAAATTGACTCGCCCCAATGCCTTTTGTAAGTGCATCAGCCTTCTTTTCTTCTGTTGAAACATGCAAAACAGTCACCAACCCTTCTTCAACACATTCTCAAATAAAATGATACTAAGTATCAATGTGTTTGCTTCTTCCATGGAACACCAGTTTTTTCATAAGCGTTAATGTTGACTTATTGTCCATAAATAATGTGAAAGGCTTGATGACCTGTTTAGTCAATTTATGAAGCAATTTCATCAACCAAATACCTTGACATGCAACTAAAGTTGCTGCCATGAACTCCATTTCGTATAATGATAATGCTACACTTCTTTGCTTCTATGAGCACCATGTAATCACATTTCCATGTAAATAGAACACCATCCTAGTCGTTCTTCTATGATCAACTGGATCTCTAGCCAAATTACAGTCACAAATTCCTTCAAGTAATGATGTGTTGTCATGCCTGATATATATCAATCCATAATCCACAGTTCCTACTAGATACATCAGCACATATGTAATGCTTTCTTGTGTTGTATTGCTGGTCCTTCTATAAATCTGCTAAGTACTCCAACTATGCAAGATCTGGTCAAGTATGTATCAAATACCATAGGCAACCTATTATACTTCAAAATTCAGTAGCATCGACCGGCTCTCCTATCTCATCTTTGTCGAGTTTTAACTTTGACTCCATGGGGTATTGACAAGGGTTACATCCCGTCATACCCGCCTTCTCAAGAATCTTCTCTACATAATTCGACTGTTTAATTGTAATATTATGCTTACTTTATTTCACCTCCAGACCGAGGTAGTAAGTCAAAAGTCCGAGATCACTCATCTCAAATTACTTGAGCTTATGCATGTTTTCCAATTTAGATGCATCGTACATAAATGATGATTTTCGTCCAATATGCAAGCGTATAATCCAATTTACAACATGACATAGATCATAATAGGTATTTGTTTGTCCTTCTGTGACAAGTGGTTTTTCTGGAGTACTAACTGTAAAAGGAAAATACCTTCATCTGGGATATGAAGGCGCTTAATCTTGTATTGCTGGAACAGGTGTGCAATTTTGACTTTTGAGTGCCAAATAATATTTGCTCTCAGTTCTCTTGTACCATTTGATGCTAAATTGATCTCCACACCAAATTCCTAATGCATGTTCTTTTCTTCATTTCACTCCCAAGAGAAATGCCATGTGAAGAACAAGGATATCAGGAAGTTCTTGGATGGTATCTGTGTCAGTGACAAGGGCACTATCACTGAAGATCAGTGAGCTGCATTTTCTTCCTAGCTGGTAGCAAAAACTGTCTTAGAGAGAGGAGGTCCAGAACCAACCTTTTCTGCTGTTTTTTTAGGAAGTCACAACTTCACAAAGTTTATTGGGAAAAAATTTTGTACTGGATTAGGATGTTATGGGACTGGAGCATGTGCTTCTATGCTATCCTTATTGTTTGTGGGTATCTCTGTGTGTCTATGTTCCCTATAGATCTTCCTTTCCTGGCTGAAAGAACTTGTATGTTGAGTCATCTCATTCTCATCTCGGTAGTCTGATGTTCCACTGCTTGTTTATGTGTTGAATTGACCTGTTCACTGCAAAATCTGAATAACATTGATCACTGAATTTTCGTGAGCAAGGTGCAGTTCGAACGTAATGCACATGGTGCTTTAATCCCAGAGTCTATGGACTGGACTGCCATGGTGGAGAAACCAACATGCATATTTTCTGTGCTGAATTCTGGAAGAACCTGATACCAGCCCGATGCTTTGTACATGCGTGCTCACGCTCGCAGTAAGTTCTATCGTCAGTTTTGTAGCTCGAGGAAATGGATGGATAAGAAGCAGAAGACGTTGCAACATGGGACAAATTTGACGGAGAGACCACCAACTCGAATTGGCCTGCAGTTTCATTGTCATCTCAAGCATCGTAGAGGAAATGGAGAAACAGCTAACACAAAACCTCCAACAGAGGGCACCAAATCGAACGGAATGTATATCTCAGAAAAAGCTATAACAACCGTTATAGTACTATTTCAACCCAAAGCCACATCACTTGCATGTCAAAGGGCCAAACAGTTGTCACTGTATCCAGATTTCCTGTGAAAGATAGATATCTTGTTAATCGGCACCAAGAACACGCACCTCAGTGCTGACATATGCTCTCTGGGAAATAGACAATGATGGATCATGTGGAGGTGACCACATGTTAATGATGAGTAATTGACATTGGTTTAGATAAGTCGAGTTTGGTTTGGGTGGTTCGGAGTCGAGTTATTGCGTGGTGCAACGGGCTCGGTCGGACTGTGGTCAAACTTGGTCGTATGGGATTAGGATGTATATTCTGATTATTCGACAGGTTTGGACTTTGGTATGCGTAAGTATGACTTACTGATGCTATTTATGCTTTCATGTATCGAGCGGTGCTATTTGATGTATTTCTTGTCTGTGTGGCTGCAGGACATCGGGCGGAGTCGTGATGAGACACGGTGGACCGGACTAGGCGCAGGTGGCACTGAGGTCAGAACGGTCGGGATGTGTCGAAGACGACGTGGACTCGAGGTGGTTGCGAGGCGTGCGAGACAAGGAGCGCGGAAGCTTCCCGGAAGGTGCAGGAGGGGCGAATCGGGAAATTCGCAAGGCTGCACAAGCGGGAGCGGGCTCCGTTGGATTTAGCGGGCGTAACGGGGCGGAGACCCGTTAGCCAAGGCTATATAAAGAGTGGAGGGGCTGCATGCCCACTTGAGCACTTTAGGAGAATTAGGGTTTGCTAGAGTCAAAAGAGGCTTTGAGAGTTTGTTTTGGATTTAAGCTTTAGTGGGTGAGAGTGGTTGGGGAGGCAGATAGTGCTCCCTGTGTGTCCCTTCGATGGTTTTCTGAGAGCTTCTCCTCTCTGTGTATTCCTCCCAAGAAATATGTGAGGTTCTTGGTGATCTTGAGGATTGAGAGGGAGAGATTGGAGTGATGAACTTGTAATCTTCCTTGTTTGAATGTCCATGCGTATGGGGACGTATTTCTTTGTATTTCGCTTGTGATTTGCAATGGAAAATCTGAAGTTTCTCTCTATTCTTGCCTCTGTTCCTTCGATGCTCTTTTTGGTGGATTTGTGATATTTTCGTTTTCTTGTTGTTTCTTGCTGGGAACGCCCAAAATGGATTGCTATGACATGGGAGATGCTCAAAAGCCATTTGGCTAGTCAATCCTATGAGCAAACTAAGTTTAATTTCACTTTTTCTCTTTGGAGCTCCTCTGTACATGTATTTTCTCTTCTAGGGTTTTAGTGAAATCTTGATTCCTTTTGGAGAAATGGCATGAAATTTGATCTGGATTATCCCATGGCTATTGCTAACATATCCTCAAAGTTTCATGGCCATAGGATCAAAGGTTGGGGAGTAATTTGAGTTTTCGTGCCTCTCTCTGAAAAGTTTCAGTTTTGGGAAAGTTCTGAAATTCTTGATGTTTGGTTGAAATCTTTGCAATCCTTTTATCCCAAGGCTATTTAGAACATGTTCTTGAGCTTGTGTTTTGAGGGGACTAAAGTTTTAGCTTCAATTCCTTGTGTGTTGGCAGCTGTGAGTTCTTTTGGCAGTGTGGAGTATTTTCAGTTCAGGTTCTCGGTTGTCTGAAGAAAAGTTTGGTTCTATGAAGTAATATTTCAGTTCGGCTAGTACTCAATCTTTCTTGTGCTAGTGATTGTGTTAGGCTAGCATTAATTAGCTCAGATGACTGTATGTTCCTCAGCTAAATCAATAACACTTGCCGAATGCATCTGCAGCCTTCTGCTTGTTATTTAGTCTCTTTTCTCTCTACTGAGCAGTAGTACTCAATCACTATTTGCTTTAACATTTCCTGTTTTGAAAGCTACGGCCAGCATGCATGCCAATAGTACTTTTCCTTAGTCTGGATGCTACTTCTTATTCTTTTTCCTTCTTTTGCTGTTTTTGACCATTTTGCATGCAGATCAAACAGTATTATTTTCAGTTGAAATTTTTACTGGTTAATCTCTGATTTATGCTGAATTTTTTAGTATCGCATGCGTTCCAGATCTCAGCAAAATTAATTTTAATTTTCTGTGAGGTGCTTTGTTTTGCATCTTTTTGAAAAATCAGTGTTCGACTTCTCGGGGGCGATTTTGAAGATAGCGACATTCACCCCCCTCTGTCGCCATTTCGGTCTTACAGACAAATTAAATCGAATCCTAATACTTGGCCTTGTTTTCGATAACAATAGACTAAGCTTCCATTATTTGATCATTAATTGGCATCTAATAATGTCATGGCTGCAGGGATGGCAGACAGGAAACTGATGACGATAATAACGCTTTGAGAAGTATTTTTATTCCTTTCTTTCTAACAAGAGTAACACTAATCTCAAAACACTAATCTTACTTCAACAATGGCAATAGCCAAGTGGTAGGCTATTCCCACCCAGCAAGCATGTAATGCTCTCAATAATTCCTTGGTCTTGTTCTTATTCCAACATCTGAATGCCGCCATTGGCAGTCATGCACTTTGTAAGATTCCTCAACTCACCCAAGCCAGTTGCCTCCTTCCACTGTGACGTGAGGCTGCTGTCTACACACAGCTCCAATCCACAGTCCCTGGCAACTTGCAGCAATTCTACAGACTTCCAATGCTGCAACCTCATATATATAAAGCTAGTGATTTGACTACGAATCAAAATGTTCCACTCAAATATATGTGTGGCAATGTGGCATTGCTCCATCACATCACCTGATCACCACCTGCCTAGCTAGGAGGGGAGATATATGCATGCATCGCCACCCCACCTTGAGGTGTACATAGAATGGGGTGGATGGAGATGCTGAAGCCGGTGGTTGCAATGCTGGTCTTCGACATGCTCTTCGCGGCGATGACAGCGTTGGTCAAGAAGGCGCTGGTTGACGGGCTGAACCACGTTGTCCTTATCGCCCTACGCCAATTTGTCGCGGCAGTCTTCCTTTCCCCAATTGCATACTTCAAAGAAAGGTTTGTAAGGAAGAACTGGAACTTCAGTGTTTAGCTTCTGAAGGATCTGAAATTCTGAATCCTGTGCTAAGTTGTTTCCAGATGATAACTCGTGTATGTGTCTGAAAAGTTGACGGATATCTCTTGTTACATCATTGGTATTTCCAGTTCCTAGTCGAAATATCTGGAATATGATATATGTTGTTACATGATCCTTCAGTACATCTTCAATTTATCTGAAAAGCTTCTGTTAAATTGATGCTGTATTGCACGATGTTTTCAGAAGCTTGATCTCTTAATGTTCCAAATGTGCTGTTATGTACCGTTTCAGTATCTGGACATCTCTAACTGATAAGTTCTCTTGCTTATTTTTTAATAATTTAATTTCAGGAATGCAAGACCACGATTCACAAAGGAGATCTTTGCCTACTTGTTCATGAGCGCATTGCTTGGGTAAACTTGCTTGCTCTTGCTAAGTGCAATAAAAAGAACAAAACGAAGGAAACAAGTTAAAAGACTATCTGAATTTCTGGTTTGAGTATTTTCTTCTTTGTGTAATCATGTGTATATATAGGGCACTGTCTGCTCAGTATCTATTCTTCCTGGGGTTGAGCTACACCACCGCAACACTGGCTGCAACAACCTCCAACATGACTCCGGTGTTCACCTTCTTGATTGCTATCCCTCTCCGGTCAATTTCTTATTCCCCTTTATTTATATTTCTTTTCGCGTTGCAAACTGTTCGTCCAGACTGAAACTACTGTATTGTCAGACTACAGGAAAGCGTAACAGTTCAGGTTAGATTTTGTAAACAAAACACTGTCAAACTAAGGTCAAGTAGTCTACGCTCTCCTTCATTAAAAGTGTAAATTTCACAGAAGTACAGGTATTAATACCTGCAGACTGCAGTTGTACATTACAATGTGGTTAAACCAAGAATACGGTGGATAAATAGTTGGGGCGTTCGTATTAACTTTTGCTGATGGTTTTAGCTGTGTTTTACAATTTTTAACTGAAAATAAATAGTAATACTTGAAAAAAATGACTTTAAAAGGGGAACGCAAGCGATGAGGAAAGTGATAGAGAAATACGTGCACGTGACGTGAGCGAGAGGAGTAGAGTGCGTGATGTAGCCGTTACCCCTTGCCTTTTCTCTGAAGCAAGATAGTAGCGAGAGAAGTGAACCTACTTCGAGAAGCTCAATATTCGTATTAGCTTTTAGTTTTTCTAAACAGAAACTAAAAAACAGAAATCAATACGAAGAAGACCTAAAACTTAGCGAGCACCCAACCCAAAATCCAATCAAAGAAAAGTATGAAACGAACAAGATGCTCTTTCAGACTTTATTTTTTACTAAAATCAATTGCCTAGTGGTGTAATGCAGTCTGCAAATCTTGTAAGCAGTATCTACATTGTCAGTCAGACAAATCAATCGTTGCACTGCGCAGGATGGAAACAGTTGATGTGAGGAGCAAGGCAGGGCTGGCAAAGATCGTAGGGACACTCACATCGGTCGGTGGCGCGACGCTGCTTAGCTTGTACAAGGGTGCTGCCTTGACTCACACAACATCATCAGTCCAAGAACAGACGGCAAAGGGTACTACTACTGACAGCATCAGCAAGGGGAGATGGATGCTAGGCTCGGCCTTCCTGCTCATGAATTGCATCACCTTCTCGTTCTGGATGCTGCTGCAAGGGAAGCTCACCAAGAAGTACCCTGCAGTCATCTCCAGCACTGCATTCATGGCCTTGTTCAGCTCACTGCAAGCAGGAGCACTGGCACTGACCACCCAAAGGCACCTCTCGGTGTGGTTGCTTCGAGGAAGTATACAGATCACAGCTGTTATTTTTGCAGTAAGATAGCTCAGCTCACCACCAATCTTTTCTTTTTCGTAAGTAAAATTATATTCTCAGACTTACAGTGAGTCTTTTTTATCCTACTTGTCTAGACATTAACCAAAATGATTGATACCGACCTCGTGACCTGGCTGATCTAACTTAATCCTGTTTGGCTGAATTTGGGATGTAAGCGAATCTAATTCCAATGAAACGGGAGACCACGCATTTTGACACAGTAAAACAGTAGAGGCCAACGCTGGAGCACAGAAACTTTCATGGCTCTGATAGTGATACACACAGTAGCACTAGTGCACAAACGGGCCCACAATTCAGAGACACATTGGTCTGATACTAAAAACTCTGGATTCAGTAAGGGACAAGACTTTTTTTTGCCACAAGGAATGATCCAGATTCAGTGCAATGTGTTAGGATTCCATTGAAACTTTGCACTTTTGCTGTGCAGGGAGTGGGAGTATCAGGGATAGGGTATGTGATGATGACCTGGTGCATCGAGAAGAGAGGGCCGGTGTTCACCGCAGGCTTCATGCCTCTCATTCAGATCATGGTTGCAGTAATTGATCTCCTCATCCTTCATGAACAGCTTTACCTTGGAAGGTATTGGCCATTGTTGATTCTAAAAAGTTCATGAAAACAACCGTATGACAGAGAAATCTGCACAATAAGCAGAAGTACTTCATTATGTTTGGAACTTGACACCAACACTCAATATAGTTTTTTTATAACACATCACGTGAATGCTCGTGCTTATTAATTTAGTGATCTAGTTTTTTTAAGTAAATCTAAGACAGATCTTATCTAATGAAAAGAGAAAAAACTAGTTGACGTTTTGCTAAAAAGTTACAGATTGAAACAACACAAAATTTTGAAAATTTTGAATTTAAGCAAATTTGATTTGAATTTGAAGCTTTTGCCAAATCTGGAAAACCCAGCCAAAAATTTGCTTTCCTTTTTCGGAAGTATGCTTTCCATCTTGGGAAAAAGCCTTCTTGTTGGCCACCACCTCCCTTGTTCCCGTTGCCTAATGTCTCGCCGTCGTTCGCACATGCCCGAACCACCTCGATCAGTCGTCGCCTTCGTTCGAGCCAAGCTACGCCAGCATCCGCACCACCCAACCTGCCACCTCACTCCAACATTAAACATAGCTGTCCTCGCCATCGAATTGCACCACCGCTAAACCTTGATCGTTCATGCCACACCACAGCCATTCTTCCCCGCCACGTCGCACACCCGCTCTAGGGAGAAGCGACGACTCCCACGTCCACGTCGGTGCCCACGCGCCGAGCATGCCATCGCCTTGCCCTTGCACCACCGCTAAACCTTGATCGTTCATGCCGCGCCACAGCCATTCTTCACCGCCACGTCGCACACCCGCTCTAAGGAGAAGCGACGACTCCCACATCCACGTCGGTGCCCACGCGCGGAGCATGCCATCGGCTTGCCCTGTCACCACCGTCTTTGCCGGTTATAAAGCCGAGCTCGACAACTCCTTTACCACCTTTCGCATCACCTCACAACCACCACATGCTTCCTCCTACTCTTCGGCCTAGCTTTGCTGTCGACACCTGAGTTCCCACAGATAAGCCTAAAATCTGAATTCCCATTGTAGCCTAATCTCCAATCAAATTAACCGCACACATAGTACCACCTTATCCCTGCAAAGCTATCCACTGCTTCTCATACAATCTCACGGTCGTCGTTGCCATTCGCCGCTACTCGTCCATTCACAATCGCCGTCGCCAGCACAGCATGAGCCATCCCGAGTTGAGCCATCACCACCGCCAGACTCCACTCACCTCATAGATGCTCAAGCCATCCTTAGTTCAGCTGAAACCTAGTCATAGCCTTACCGTGTCGTGTCTCTATTCTGGCTAAGCACCACCACCGCCAACCATCTCCAGACCACCTCTGTCCACTCGCATACCCAGAATGGATTACTCATGTCCCAAACTAACTCACCACACCACCACTCGCCATCGCCATCTCCTAATTTTGCGTCGGCGTCATTTCCTCTATTTGGGCGGCCATGAGTATGAGCTCTAATGAGTTAGACTTTGCTCTGTGGATCGTCTAATTGGGCCAGAAAAATCAGCACAAAAGCTTCCTTGGCCTAATTGGCTGAATGGCCTAGGCCACACTATTTAAGCCCAAAACTATTCAATCCCAGTCCAATACTATTCATAACCTAGCCCAACACCGTACAGTCTAAAAAATCCAGCCCAACCTTTTACTATTCAACCCGACCCATTAGGAATAGTGCCAACCTGGTACTATTCACCCGCCTTGTTAGTAATTCACCCGAAACCCGTTAAGGCTATTTATACTTATTTTGACCATTTTAAGCCTGTCTAACTCATTTTCAGTACCATTCAACCTAACCAAACTTAGTTTAAACCCTATCCGCCTAGACCCTCCTTTTATATATATTTCTAGATATTCGCATTTTGTTCCTAGGTTGCATTCTATAAAACAGGAACTTATTTATATTCGTTCTTTTGCACTAATATCCAGATTCAACTAGTTGGCCAACAAATAAATTACTGGAGTAATTAAGGTAAATGATGTTAAGCCAGAAGCCTACAAAGAAGTAATCGAAAACTCTTAAGGCAAGTCACACGTCTTTGATTATATCGATCCCATATTATTTAATTATTATTACTTCCAATTATGTTATTTGAGCACTATTATTTATATAAGATAATAATTTAGATTGACATTATAAATAGTTAAATCCAACCACCCAAAAAGCCACGTTTTAAATGTGAAGGCCATATTCACCTTGATAGCCTTAGAAATTAATTATTGTGTAGATATTCAATAGTAGATTGAACAATCAAAATGATTTACTTGAATTACTAAGAATAATTTGGCTTCACATTGATACACTTTAAAATAATATTAAGGGTTGAGGCTACTTAATGGGAAGCTACTAGATGATTGGAGCTCATGACCTCACCCTGCGATTGAGACTTTGGTATGATATTCATGGGTATGCCAAGTAAAAAACATAGAACTAGCTCAACCACAAGTTTGACTTGTTAATCTGGTCCAGTGCACTGCTCGATTTGATCGAACGTCTACAAGGTGATGGTTATCCTAGGATGGTATGGATAACCCATGGGAAAAGAGGTGAAATGGAAGTTGGGTTGGTACGTCCAATAGCCATTCTTCAAAAGGTAGGTCCACTCAATGGCAGGCCTTGATTTTTGCACTGGCTAGTGGATTCTCGATGGGGTTGACTGACTCCGAGCTTATCGGGTAGAAACTAGAATCAAATGAGCAGTGAAACTACCTTGTTATCTCAGCTAAGTCGCACGCTATCATATTGCATGTCTATAGCTTGACATTATGAGTCTGAGATATCTTATATGTAAAATTGGGCAACTTTGTAGAGTGTAATAAATGATATTTGAATAAGTCATGCTTCGGTCAATGTAGTTGTGTTTCTTGGATGATTCCAATAATAAGGCATAAGTGAAATTTAGCGGATTTTAATGTGAAAACTGATGATGATAAAACCCTTTGCAAATTAAATAATGCTTTACTATTCCAAATGCACAGTTCTTTATCAGTAATCTTGCATTTACTCTCATCATATTATAACCTATGAATTTATCCAGTTGAACACCATGCGTGATAGTTAAATAGCATTTCTATGTGGCTTGCTGAGCACCTAGTGTACTCAATTTTGCTTATTTTCATCAGAATAGACAACAAAAGAATAAAAGATGTATCAGTTATCGTGTTAGGGTTACGAATGCACTCAATCGTTCCCATGGGATTTCATCAATTTCTGAATGTAAGTTAAGTTTTGAGTTTGGATGTCTATAAAGTTGTTATAGTTTGACCATTAGATCTTATTTTAATTAAATTAATCTTTTTTTAAATATTCATGAGCTGATATGATACTCTTTCTATCTGCAATTGAACATTTAGACTGTTATAGGAAATACAATGGTCCTATTCTTAAAGTGGGTTGTCACTGAAATGCAAATAAGGACAAGTTTATTTCAAGACAGAACACTTTGCAAAACAATGGGACACATCAAAAGTCACACTTTTGTTTTCCATTTCGTCCTTGCAGTGCGGTAGGTGCTGCTCTTGTGATTGGAGGTCTCTATCTTCTCCTCTGGGGGAAGAACAAGGAAGCGTCAGCTACTGTTTTGTCAGCGAAAGGAGTGGAAGAAGACAGGGAGAAGCAAGTAAATTTGTGAAGCATAGGAAGGATAGTCTTAGTAGTAGTCTTCGGAATGTCAAAGATCACCCTAAATGTTGCAACTTGCAACCATCTCCGTTGGCCTATGTCCTATATGTGTTACTACAACTTTGGATAATTCAGTGTCATATTTGTGTATCGCTGTCCACATTACTGTTTGGTAGTGTGGTGCATTGTGAAGCCTTCCTTGCCTTTAGGCTTTAACAGCGTAGTAATACGCACGCAGTGATTACACAAAGCACTTCATGTTGGATTTTTGCTGCCCTCAACCGGATGCAAAATTAATCCTAATTTGCCACTGAAAATGTCACTTAGCAGGACCAGGAGCACACTAACAACTGTGAAATTTCACTGCTGAAACTTGGAAGGATGTGTCTGTGTGTATATGTACACATATATGTATGTACGTACGTACGTAGATATGTATAAATAACACAGTAGAGATGCTGCTACGGTGGTGTATTATATATTAAGTAAAATAAAATATTTATAAGGCAAAGCCTGAAAGAACTAAGATAATAGAGAATCTAGTCAATAAAAAATTATAGCATGAAGATCTTCTCACTCTGAACATATGCAGGGTGACTTCCTCTCTAAAAGCTCTCTTCCAATCAGCCAGGCGGGGTTCTTTTGTCCAAATACCTTGCCATTTCTCTGTTTCCAAATGAGTTACTTCTATCTTTTCCATATGCAGTGCAGCTAGCAGCAGTGCACTAATTCATGAAGCCGGATGCAGGTGCACCTCTGATGCACCGCGTGAGAAAGTTCATGAATATTGTGATTAACCATTGTCAATGTTTAAGGAGTGAAAATTTAAATTTGCAAAATATTTGGATTTTCAGTCTGGTTTCTGTCCTTGGTGGTCAAACTGACTCTACGGAGCGGTCAAACCGGACATGCACATCGGTTTGACCGGCCATGCTTATTGGCCGGACTGGCTGTGCATAGCGGTCTGACCGGGTGTGTTCTGAATTTCGGCAGTGAGATCTGCAATTTGGGAAAAGAAGGAACGGTGCAGGGTTGCCGGCCGTGAGACAGGAGAGAGTAGAGGCGGTGGCGGGAAAAGCAGGAACGGTGGCAGCTGCTCTGACTCGCAGCCAGGAGCATTTAAGAGGGTGTCAAAGACGGGATGGACGAGGTGATACGGGCTCTTGACCATTTTGCAGAGGCGTGGCAACGACGGCAGGTTGTGACGACGGCGAACGAGATGAAACTCAATGGCAAACGAAAGCAGGGTGACGGTGATATTTTTAGACGGTGAACAGTAGCCGACGGCTGGGATTTCGCACAAGTGGCCGATGAGGGAAATGTCCAAGAGAGGGAGATGCACTATTGGGGTGAGAAAATTAGGTGTTGAATTGAGCAAGGATTTGAATGAAATCAAGTTTCAAAGAAATTCAGGTTCATTTAAAATTTTGGGTTGTTTCATGAGGACTAGTCCACCTACATAGCATATGATTGTGCAAAGAGGAGGTGCCCTTTTTGAAGCTTTTCTCAAGAGTTTTGTAAGCTCAGTGCTTCCATCTTTTCTTCACATTCTTGGCATCTTATGCAGATTTTTGGGCACCAGAAAAAGTTAATGTCAATGCTGGACTGAATAAGGATAATTTACTTTGACAATTGCACTGCAATTTGATTCTGAGTGTTTCCTGATATGCAATTGTTTCAGATGAATATATGTATTCCAGTTGTAACTTTCCACCGGAGGTGCAATTAGGTATGTTCATAGCATTTGCCTTTTCCCTGGATTAACGAGAGCCGTCGCTTTTCAGGGACATGAGTAAGTGGAAGGGCAGGCCTGTATATAGTCCATGACCAGGGCTTTGCCACTAATCTAGCCAGCATCTTGCAACACATTGACAGAACCACAATGTGGAGACCAGTGATGGCAATGCTGGTCTTCGACCTCATCTCTGCAGTGTTGACAGCGCTGGTAAAGAAGGCGCTCGAAGAAGGGCTTAACCGCCTGGTCCTCATCACACTCCGGCAGTTGGTGGCCACCATCTTCCTAGCTCCAATAGCCTATTTCAAAGAACGGTACGTGAATGTCACTAATCTGTCAGAAAACACGACTTGGTGGATGGATGCAAGTACCCGATGCTAACTACAATGCTACTGTATCTTGTGTTGTTCTTTCCCTTCCTGCAGGAACACAAGGCCTAAGCTCACATTGGAGATCTTTGTGTATCTCTTTTTCAGTGCGGTGTTTGGGTACAACACGAACACTTATGATCGTTACTTGTATCTTGCATTTTTCAAGAATGATCCTGTAATATCTGATTCTTGCTCTTGGTGTGCAGTGCTGCACTCACGCAGTACACCTTCTTCTATGGGTTGCAGCACACGACCGCGACGTTCGCCATAACATTCGCCAACTTGTCTCCTGTGCTCACCTTCCTGATTTCCATAGTGCTAAGGTATATATGTATGTATTGATCAAGCCACTCTACTCGTCATAGTCACTCTCAAATCCAGGTGATCATATTGGAAACAATATATGCATATATATCCTGCTTGCAGGATGGAATCGCTGAACATGAAGAGCATGACAGGAGCCGCAAAGATCCTGGGGACGCTCACGTCGCTCGCAGGCTTGCTGCTGCTGAGTCTCTACAAGGGTGTGGCCCTAACACACCAAACCACCGGTGCACTGAGCTCAGCTCACCATGCAGCAGCTGCCTCTGATGGCAGTGACAAGAAGGGCTGGATGATGGGCACCGTAGCATTACTGGCAAACTGCCTGTGCTTCTCCTTCTAGCTGCTGCTGCAGACCAGGCTCACCAAGAAGTACCCGACCATCTACTCCAGCACGGCCATCATGTTCTTCATCAGCACGCTGCAGGGCGGGGCTCTGATGGTGATGATGGAGAGGCGCGCATCGTTGTGGATTCTGACAAGGAAGGTGGAGATTGTCACAGTCTTGTATTCAGTAAGACATCAGCTTGACCTACAGTTTACACTGCTTAATTAGGCTTCTAACACACACACACAGCGCTCCAGTTCTTATTCCTTACTAGTCACATTCCAATTGACTCGTATCCTAGCCTTTTCGAATTTAGAAAAGTGTGCTATAAGGAATTCTAGATAAATTAGAAGTCATATTTTCTTTGAGTAGTATTTCTACTCCACTTTAGAGGAGGGCTTGTGGTCTATATAAAACTACGAGAGGT
This sequence comes from Dendrocalamus latiflorus, assembly GCA_017311315.1. NCBI lineage: Eukaryota > Viridiplantae > Streptophyta > Magnoliopsida > Poales > Poaceae > Dendrocalamus > Dendrocalamus latiflorus. The sequence continues at coordinate 407,729 of CM029670.1, read as the reverse complement.
GGTCGTGGATAACCCAAGCAAAGAAGCCACTCAACTAAAAGTAGAGGTGCACAAGAGAATTAGATGCTAGATTATTCTTTAGCACTAGATTATTATATAGGACAAAGATCCAAGTATCCTAAAAGATTTGAGAAAGTTATGAGAGAGCGATAATATTTTGTACTTTTTTAAGGTTGTGCTTAAAAAATTTGCAATCGACTTCGCCAAATCTTTTCTTTCGTCGTGCTTGCTTCAACGCTATTATTTTGGTTCACTCTACGAGATACATCTTGTTTGTTGATACCGTGCACGCTCATGCTGTATCTCACGCTCTGATCTGATCTAATTTTATTTATTTTTGATACTGTGCACGCTCGTACCGTATCCTACAGAGCACATAAAAAAGGGTATCAGAATGTACCAGTAAACTTCATAAAAATGGAATTAAAAGATCGAGCACAACTTGTCCAAAAGGAGCAAATACTAATTGCCTCTTCCTTAACAGCTTCCACTGACCCATGTAACTGTAGCACGTTGGTCAATACTACATGCATGTTATGCTAACAATTAATAGCAATCATCAGTTTCTTTCACAAATTGAAGAAGAAATCCTTGAACCAAACGAAGTACTTAATTGGTTTCATGTTATATGGTACAGGGAATCGTGGCGTCTGGAGTCGGCTACCTGATAATGACGTGGTGCGTCGACAAGAGGGGTCCGGTCTTCACTGCAGCTTTCATCCCCATCATCCAGATCATGGTAGCCATCATCGATTTCTCCTTCCTACATGAGCAGCTCTGCCTTGGAAGGTACGTAGTTAATCTTTGCTAGCAATAGCTCGACATGTATATACCCACTATATATATGCCCATCACATTCACAGCAATATATATAGTTGAGCCTCATGTCTCTGCCTCTGTCTTTCTGAAATAACCTATAGTAGTGCTTTTGCAGTGATCGTCGTCATTGCCAAAGTTACATGCATTCTTGTCACACGGAAAGTAGAATAGTAGATAGAAAGCTAGATATATATTTGCTGGATACGATGGTGCCTCATCTCATTGAAATGTTTCGGTCCAAGTTAAAATTAAGTTAGTCGTTTCAGTGATTCAATTGCAATGAGTATTAACTTCCCGCATGACAACATTTTATCTTGCTTGTTACGTTGACAGCGTACTAGGATCACTACTGATGATACTAGCTAGGATTGTATCTTCTGCTGTGGGGAAAGAAGAGGGACGCCTCGGTGGTTTGTAGCGCTAACAAACAAGTGGATGAACTAGAGGCCGACAACAAGGAGCAACAAGTAGTGAAATTATAAGGATGAATTAATTATACCTACGCTCTTGGGTTACTGTAACACATAATATGGAGTAGTATTTTTCTTGTCATTTCCTGGCTGGTATATGGGAATTAATGGAACAATGTGAGCAGCTAGCTACTCATATATATATAAAGCTGTTTTTATTAGTACTTGTCGGCAGCTGTTTTTTTTTTCTGTCCTAGTTGCTACTGATCCAGATCGAATATATGCTTTTGGAGGTTCTAATTAACTGAGCACCAGCAAGTAGCTAGCAACAGCATCCAGTTCTCTACAGGTAGGTAGCTGCATGCGCACAGGAGAAAGAAGATGGATGGAGCCATTATTAATCAGTAGTAAAATGCCTCCAGGGATCAGCCAGAATGAAATGATTGATGCTCATTCAATTACCAAAAACCGCAACGAAATTGGGACTTTATTCCATGTCATCACCATGCAACATAATTGTTGTTCTTTTTTTGAAGAAATAATTGTTTTTTAATCGAAAGCAATAAGGAATATTAATCCACTCGCGCGCTGAGTTAATCAATGTGGTTGCTCCTGGCGTAACGTTAGAATTGATTCGATCGTCCTATCCATCATTTGTAGAGATGCAAATATTAATTGCAATTGTCACGTACTGTAGATCAAGGCTAGCTGCATGCATACATGCGATTGCAGTTGAAGAATCTACAAGCCAGCCTATCAAAGGTTAGGAAACCAGCTAGCTGCTAGTCTGAAAAATCTAAGACGCTGATGGAGGGGGACAGAGATGCTATCTATCTATCAAATGAAAGCAAAATCTACCCAGTGAGAGGTGGGTATTAAGCCATACCGTGCCGATATGACCTGGGCCCACCGTGCCATACCGGCTCAGCCCGGTTACCCCGCCGTGCTATACCGTGCCGACCCACCTCACTTCCAGTCAGGTCCAAACATAGCTCAAAGCCCGCCATGCCGTGCTAGCCCAATCCTAGTCCGATGTAACTATACACGACGAAGACGGCGGCGACGATGGTGGTGGCAGTCCGATGCAGTAGGGAATTAATTAATTAATATAAGAGAATTCAGACACTAATTGATGCGTTTTGTTATTTAATTTTGTATGAGCGATCGATGCATGCATGTGCATATGTTTGAAGCATCAACGATGGAATTGAAGGCTCTCGTCATTAACCAATGAGGTATGCATGCATGGATCTCGCGCGTTCTCCGGTGGATCGATCGGAGTAGCTAGCGAGAACAAGTCTCCGCCTCTAAACAGCCAGCAGCTGATCTATACATGATCGATAAATACCGAGCCTAGCTTGTTCCTCTCCACCTCTAGCTTCTTCTTCTTCTTCTTCTTCTTCTTCTTCTTCGTCTTCAAGCAACACATCACAAGTTCACAACGCAATCTAGCTAGCGCTATATACTGTACATACGTACCCACAGGCAAGAGAGAGATCTCATCTAGCTAGCTTCAAGGGGAAGAAAGAAACAACGTACATCCCAGGAGGATCTAGGCACCTACGTACGTCCTATACGTACCAATGGAGACGTCGCTCTGCCTCGTCGCCCTCCTCCTCCTCCTGGTGGCCACCAACTGCATTGCACCGGCCGCGCAGGCTTCGGAATCGGTGCCCGAGCCGGAGCCGGAGTCACGCGCCAACCCGGTGAGGGTGGAGGCGGCGTGCCGCGGCGCCTCGGGCACGCACTTTGCGGTGGCCTACGACCACTGCGTTCAGTCGCTGGTCGCCGATCCGTGGAGCAAGGAGGCCGGAAGTCTCCACGACCTCGCCATTCTGGCCACCAAGCTAGCCATCGACCACGCCACCAGCACCGAGTCTAAGATCGACGACCTCGCCGAGCTGGAGGACTCGCCGCACGAGCGCTCCCGCTTCAACCACTGCCTCGAGCAGTACGGCGGCGCCGCCGACCTCCTCCGCGACGCGCTCGACAACCTCCAGGCGCGCATCTATGGCAGGGCCATCGAGCAGCTCAGCGCCGCGCTCGGCGCGTCCGAGAGCTGCGAGGACGCCTGGAAGGGGGAGCAGCGCGTCCCCGTCGCTGGACACGACAGGGAGTACGGCAGGATGGCGCACATCGCGCTCGGATTCACCCACGCTGCCGCGTAATATCATCTATATACCACGAGTCGTAGCAAGCTCTAGCTGAGCTTCCATCGATCCGTTCATTAATTGTTCATCTGTTACATATATAATTCGTTTAATTGCTGTCGCACGTACGGGTTTAAATGCATGCATGCTTGCGCCCCTGCGCGCGTTCCCAGAAACATATATCGTCGACCATTGTTAATCATACTCCATTATTTGTGGAATTTTATTTTCTTCTTGTCGTTTAAAAAAATATCATAGTGCTTCATCATGTTGGTACTAATTCATTTTCTTGTTGATAATTACCTGAAGTAACCGACATGTGAAGAATTCTCTGGATTAGTCTTGTAGCTAGCTAGTTGCTTCTTTTTGCTGGTCAGCTGGATAATCCGTTACTTAGTGGGAGACTAGATACTTTGTCCAGCAACAGCATGTGGCAACAAGACGAGAATTCCAAGCTGCCGACTTACAGTGTTGATGTCGGCAATACCTGTGAATGCTTGAAGTTTCTAGGTATATGTATGAGGTACCGTAAAGATGTATGTGATTTGTAAAAGTGCAATGCTTAGTTAGCTATATTAAGTCGGTTGTGCATATGTCGGTTCCTTATGCCTATAAAAGGCCTGTAATTCCCTAGGTATGTGTGTGTAAGCTATGAGCCTTGATGAGAGAATTAGTTTGTTAGCTTCATGTGTGTGTATACAATAGAGACCAATGAATACATAGTGTTAAGATTTGAAACTCCTCAGTTCCATCTTTGCTTCTTTTGAGTATTCTAAATCCCCAATAATTGGTATTAGAGCTCTAGGTTCGAATCGGGCATAGCGGAGTAGCGCATTCATGTTATTTTTTGGAGTCGAGGTTATGGCTTCGAATTCAAGTGTCGGGATGGTGCAGTCGATGGTTCCCACATTCTTAAGAGAGATACGATATGTGGAATATCAAGATGCGAATGCTGCTACTATCGCAAGGGTTGTGAAATATTGTGACGAACGGCTATAAAAAAAAGTATGTCGCTGAAGATGCTGGCGGAGCATCAGATGCCAAACACCAAGGCCTTGTTTCTGATTCAACAAGGTGTTGCGAAAAGTTTGTTTCCCCATATTATCGGCGCCAAGACCTCAAAAGACGCTTGGGACAAGTTAAAGGAGGAGTTTCAAGGTTCCGTAAAAGTTTTAGCTGTAAAGCTACAAACTTTGCGAAGGCAGTTTCACTACTACAAAAGAGGTTATACTGGACGCTTACATCACAGACAGCTCTCAGGAATTGTCTGCGCTGTAATTATCATAGACGGTTCATATGAATAACAGTCTGTGGTATTTTCACAAACGGTTATTCGTACGAACCATCTGTGATAATATAAGACATCACACAGTTCTTATTAATACCCGTCTATTATAAGTCACAGACGGTTATTGATAAAAATCATCTGTGATAATGGCAGACATCACAGACAGTTATTTATTTAACCCATATGTGATACTTCACAAACAGTTTGTATTAAAAACCGTCTATGATAATGAAGTTACCATAGACGATTTGTATTAAAACTATCTGTGAAATGTCTCCCGTCTCACAATCCCCCAAAATTTCATAATCTCCCTCTTGAGTCCGAGTAGGATTCCGTTCCGAAACCTTTAGTAAAACGGGTATAACTTTTGCATACAGTGTCCGTTTTCTATGTTTTTGTATTCGTTGGAAAGCTAATGACGAGCCCGATCCAAACAATGACCTGCTTGTGCCATTCGCCCTCTAAGACCCCTAAAATCGGCCATCTTTGGCTCTGAATTTGCGCCGTAAGTTTTTTGTTTCTGTTTTTGCCCTTTTTCTTGGTCTTCCCTTCGAAATTTGGGTTTCGTTTCAACTGCAAAGTTGTAGATCTCATTGAAACCTTCAAACAAGCATATGTAAGCCATATAAAACTTTGCTATTTTATCTTTTGAGACTATCTATTTACATTGCACCGATATATTGTCTTTGTGATATACCGTTTGGCCATTATCACCGACGATTTTTAATAAGAACCATCTGTGATATCTTCCATTATCAAAGATAGTTTTTGTTATGAACCGTCTGTGATGTCTCTATCATAGACGGTTTGTAATTCGAACCGTCTGTGATTCCTTGCTACATCACCAAACCGCGGCATATCCCCCAGAATCCTAATCTCACCTGTCCATTATCTCCGCATCGAATGGCAGGCACCGGTCTCCTCCCCACCTCTCACCCCTTATTAACCTCCTTCTCCCTACTCGAAGAACCAACACCACCAATACTATTCCAACTTGTTTGTGCGCGGCAAGGGTGAAAAGGGGTTCGGCAAGGACAACTGCAATTTCGCTTGAAGTGAGATGGAAAGGAAGAAGGCAATGGTAAATCTGTACTATTCCAAGTCGTCAACATAGAAGCTATTACTATTCCAAGGACTTAAGATTGAAATTATTGGGATAGTTGGCTTGCAAACTTCCATCCCCAACCCATTAAATAAATGAGGTAACATGTCCACATCCACCTTAATAGATACTATCCACTAGCACAATTAGAGGAACCTGTTAATACTACGAAACACGGGTTTTGCACCCACATTAAACTCATGCACGCTTTTTAAAGCATATGAATTTGAACCCGCTAAGTCATTCATTAGCCTTTAATCCACTTGATCTTCTTAACATCCCCTTGACCTAAACCGCTTTCCCAAGCACTGCGATTTTAATCCAATAAAATTTTTGGTATTTGATGAAGTACCAAAATACCCTCGTCTTGACCTGGTCTTCTCCTTCTCTTGCAAGTAATCATCATGCTCTCCACATGTAGGTGCACCAATGGTTTATCACGCATTAGTAAGTCTCTTACATACCTATTTCCACTGGAACACACCTCGTTTGGACCAACCAAGTCACTTGGTGCAACTCATCACTCGAACATTCCCTTCAATATTCCTTACCTTCCTTGTGCCACGTTTGAGCTCAACCATCTCACCCAACATCCCTGACTATTCCAGACCTCGGCTTCTCCATGAATGCAGTGCCGATCGTAGCCATTGACCATAATTGACTCAAAGTTTCTATGCACATCCAAAGGCCGAGAATCATTTTTGGGCATAAGTTTTCACAACTTGACACACGTTAGTTCAAACATGCTTCATACACTATGAACTCAATGCCTAGGAATCCAGAATTCAACCTATGACCATTTTCCACAAATATCCAGAAGCTCTCGAAAATTTTCAGAAAAAACTGGTTTGACCACCATTGAGTGCCCGGTCTAATCGCACCTGTCAATCCGGTCAAACCCCATTAACAGGGAAGCTGGTTAGACCACGGCAATCGTGCCGATCTAACTGTTTGGACAAACTTGGTCGGACCGCTACCCATTTGTCGGTCATACCGCTCACAATTTCTCTCGTGCATACAAGCGAGCACCTCTCTAGAAAAACAATCGACTGTCAACTAAAAACCAGTCACACTGCACCGATGGTCCAACCACACTTAAAATCCGATCACACCGGACTTGTGGTCAGACTGTCTTAGTCTAACAGTAAATCTAAAAACTTGCATACTTTCATAAATTTAAATTTTAACTTGATACATATTGACAATGATTCATCGTATATGTTCCTAGACCTTTTACATTATCATCCCTTATTGATAGTCCGATGGATCTATCAATCGCCTTCCCTAGTTAGGAAAACATGTTGTGCTTTATTATTGACGAAGCAAACGTGTCCAAGAAAAGCACATTGCGTACGAACGTTAGCAAAAGTAGTGCATCTTTTCTCTTTTTTTTTCTTTTCTCTCAGAGGGAGAGAGAGAGAGAGAGAGAGAAAGATGAGCTGTTTTCTCATTGATCACCAACTCTAAGACATCTTTCTGTGATACCTCTTTCGGTTGGACCCGTGTAAAAAAGCAAAGCCTCCTCTTCATTGCGATCCAATACGAAAAAGGTTGAGCCACTAGTGCTATAATGCATGTCTAGCTTGGGCCCTTAATTCGACAGATCGATAGCAACTTGATCCATCGATGACAAGTCTTACATTCCAACAGACGACAGATTAAGATGCCCTGAATAGTAATTCTGAAAAAAGAAATGGTAAAGATGCAAGGAATACGTACGCGCAACTTAGAGCAAGTATAATAAGATGCTGTTAGTAGACTGTATGCTAAGATGAAGGAGAGAGAGGAGGAGAGAGAAGAGAGGTGGGCTGTAAGTTTACAGCCAGCTGAAGCACAAGAACCAAGAAACTTTGTGAGAGAAAGGGGTAGGTCATACAGTCTTCAGCTGGCTGTAAACTACTATATGAATGGGCTGATAAATGGGCTATAAGTGTCCATACAGCCAGCTGAAGGCTGTATTATTAGCCTTGCTCTTACTGGTATCTACCTCCTCTGATTCCCTATCTAAGTCGTTTTAGAATTGAGCGCAATAATTAAGGAGGTAAGTGAAATGATCAATTTGCCCTCAATCATTGCTATGTTAACTGTGCAATCGATCAATGCTATGACCTCACTTCTCCTCGCTAGCAATGCACCACGTGGAAATACTCTCGCCAGTATTCATGGATGGACTACCACATTACTGCACCATGCAGTTAATGATTTTGGTTACCAAGAAAAACCAATTTGGAGGGAAGAGTAAACTAACACCAGAACTAGCTAGCTAGTTCATCCAAAAGAATTTGAGATTGGAGCCAACAAGGAAACTTTCGAACTGAAATGAAAAAAATCAATTTTGGAGCCAAAAGGCAACTTGGATGTGTATGAGCAATTGAGCAGTGAGAATATAATTAAGCAAGAATAGAGAACGTCATCCACATATGGCATCTAGAGATTTTGGACCGCATGCATCTTCACGTCAATGCTAGTCCTGCCATCAGTGAGTTAGAAAGATATCCATTTGATCTTAATTACCTCACGCCTGATGAGCTTGAACACAACAACGTACTCAACACCAAGCAATGTCGTCATGGCGGTCGACTTGAACGTGGAGCAAGTTGATCGAGGATGTCCAGGAGCTAGCTAGCCGACCTGCTCCTAGTACAGGCCAGGTAGAGTGGAGTGGGACTGGGAGAACAAGGTACCATGCATAAAAAGACTAGGAATGAGCAAAGTCGATCCTATATATCGTTTAATTAGAGTAAAGTGCGAGTAGATATATATATACATGGGAAAATAGCTCATCTAGTGATGAAATTAAGTAAGTGTAAAACAGGATAGATGTCCTCACGTGTGCTATCGCGATCGTTGTCCTCACGTACGTGTGCCTTCACGTGTGTGTTGCCACAAACGCAATAGCTGGAGAGAGAGAGAGAGAGAGAGAGAGAGAGAGATATATATATATATATATATATATATATATATATATATATATATATATATATATATACACTCTTACGTACGTGTTCGTATTCTGTACCACAAAATATAAGACACTGCTGTAGCTAGCTCTATTCGGTTAGACGAGATCGATGATACATCGATCATGCATTATTTGTGTTGCTGGATGCACGTTTCAAAAGGAGATCGAACAAATTGCAGAAAGCAAACCTCCTTTAATTTTTAGCGTGAACACGTATATTCTGTCTGCTAGTTATTAAGCAGCAAACAACACATATATACCAGCTGATATATCTTGTTGGAAGAAAATAATTAATGCAGGCAAGAATTATTTGGAGCCATGCATAATGCAATTGGCACTACTTATGTAGTTACTTATAGAGTTATAGTGGCTGAGTGAAACATCATATACCGAGTTTTACCATGTTTTCGATGATATAGACATTAGTACTGTAGTTAGCAAGAAATGAGTCAGACCTTGAAATTCCCAAACATTATCGCCTAAAAAAATCACAGACATGTATGATGAGATCTGAAAAAAATGTATTTATGATAAGAATTTTTGTTGGTGCACTCGTTCGTAGTATCCCCTGCTCAATTAATGGGTCAATCTGGCCGTCCTATGTAAATGTGGATTTGTTTGTTGTAAGTCGCTTGAAAATTCCAATTTTCGTTAGATGCTCCTCGCCATACGTGACCTTAATTACATGCATGGTCAGCGGTTAGGGTTTCCCGGACCGCAATAGTGAGGGGAGGGCGGCAAGCGAGCCTGCAGCCAAGTTAATTACTGGCGGGAGATCCGACGATAGTGTAAAGTTAAGTCAAGTCGCAGTGTCATTTTCACCCCCATAGACCTTTGGTCAATAAGGTAAAACCTTATTTTTATCAAGCTAATAGGAGAATGAGAGGGAGCAAAAGATAAGGCCGAAGCCATTGCACAGTAGTTTACATTACTACAAAATAATCTATACTGGATGACTCATCACAGACGGTTCATAGGGAACCATCTATGCTGTAATTATCACAAACGGTTTCACAAACGGACATGACCTAACGATGTAGCTTTATGTAGCGACACGATGCAAGGCTACAATACGGTTCCTCACCGGGCCTGGTGTATCACAGGCGCCAAATTTGCTTCAACCGAATTATGCTCCAACTATATTTGTCGATCCGTATCACTACTTAAGTACTACCCTAATGGGGTACTACATCACGACTACAATAATACCTCGCTTAAATGCGAACCAGTGGGATGAGATCCGCAAGCTCACAAGGGCTGCTGCAACCCGCAATGACAGAAGAAGCGTGCCAGAAGGATGCCTCCCGCAATGACGCCCACCATAGCAGCAACTCCTAACTCAACATTCCAACCAAACAGTCATCATAAGAACTGCCCGAGGGGGAGACGTCGCCCCTCTGTTGGTGAAGAGATAGATATAAGTTCTTCAAGTCGAAGTAGTGGCTTAGCCTCGGCATGTGTTACTAGGGTTACACAAACTATGCATGGGAGTATCTCGATTGTCGTTGGGACACAAGCTGCTATCGGCAGTAGGTATCGGTTATCCGACGGGAGACGTAGGCTCATCTCGAGGCATGCAGGCGTAGGGAACACAAGGCTCACAGGAGAAGTGCGAGAGAAAGCACGAACTGGCGGCCAAAGCGAGGATGACGAGCAATGAGTACAATGCCGAGCTCGCAAGGAAGGGTAAATGGTCGCGATCCACACAGTAGTTCGAGCCATTCCGTAGCAACCCCCTACCAGCTATATTGTTCCTTTAATGCGCACACATGTATCCTGGCATTAGTCGGATGCTTCCATTACAGTATACCATAGTAGTATCGATGTTTACTTAAGCAATTACCGGAAGCACTATGCCATATAACCACATCATATGCACGTCGGTTCAGGGACTCCAATATATTACATGTTCCTTGTCTCCTAACTTATCTTTGGTCGGAACATTTCATCACTCTTCTACCTTCAGGTGTATTTGCACAGTACATCAGGATTTGTATTTATTATATTTGTTTCATCTAAGAATTTTGAACCGTGATAATGAAATTGGTACCCAAGCTCTACTATATTTATTTATAAATTAAGACCTCAATGCTAACTTCTTTATCACATGACATACAACTAACTAAAATATTCCGCACTACTTTATAGTCTAACAACACCATCAACAGACGTTGTTCAATCTCATATCTGAATAAAAAATAGATTCTGGGCTCCAGCCACCGAACGGTTAGACGGCAGGAGGTATAATTTTATATCTTTGAATAAAAATATTATCAAAAATAAACTTTAGCCACCCACCGCGTGTGTTTCTCTCTCTATATATACGGGTGCACGAAATAGCCTTTGCATGCGAACTTAAACTCTATCCATATCTCTAGCTCGCCTAATCCGACAGACAGAGAGAGAGAGAGAGAGAGAGAGAGAGAGAGAGAGCTCGCGAGACCAAGAAGAAGAAGCTAGCAAATTAAGCATGGGCGCGGTAGTGTGGGCGGCGTTGGCCGTGGTGGTGACGGCGGCGGCGGTGCGGTGGGCGCACGGGTGGGCCCTGGTGGCGGGGCTGGGCGGCGAGAGGCGGCGGCGCCTGCCGCCGGGGGACATGGGGTGGCCGGTGGTGGGGACGATGTGGGCCTTCCTGCGGGCCTTTAAGTCCGGCCAACCCGACGCCTTCATCGCCTCCTTCGCCCGGAGGTTCCTACGCACCTACCAACCTAATCCCAATGCTCTTCTCTTTGGTTCATTTACGCACGGAAGCATGCATGCATGCCACTACACCTGCCTGCAGAGAGACCTGATCTCCTGGGCCACAAAATCAATCACATGAGCTACCTAGCATCTGTTTACTCCTTTCCTAAGCTCCTTTTCTAAGATTAATAATTGCAATAGAAATATATATATATAAGGGAAATGATGCATGAAGCATGCATGATTCCAAGTGTCCATGGCCTACAAGCTAGCTAGGTAGTATAACAACTAGACGCATATGCCCCACTAGTACTAACTATTTCTTCCGGTCACTGATACATATCGTTTTAGACATTGACACGGTTAATTACTGCATGTTCCCTTCTGTGTACACTGATCATCATCGTCATACAGCAATATATGGATAGTTTATTACTTTTCCCTTAGTAAGAAAGGAACTGGACAAAAAGGTATATATCTAATTTCAATAATGGGGAGTTACTGGACAAAAAGGCATCTAATTTCAATAAAGGGCTTTTTAATTCCTCTGTGCTTTGTTGCTGCTATGCATGGATGACAAGCAAGGCTGCCTTGCATTGGATGGATAGGGATAGGTTTTTTGGATCACTGGAAGCAACTGCGGAAATGCTTTTGGGAAAAAGATGCTGCAGCTAGCTCTCCCCTTTTGTTTCTTACTCTAATGCCAATGAGTGGCACATATCCATGCGCCTAGCATATATGTACACACACACTGACATTCAGTCATACCACACCAAGTCACCAAGCGTGCATATATGCACCTCAGCATCATAGTATATCTCAATCCTCGTCTTATCTCCGAACCAGCCAAAACTTATGAAGTTTCATTGTTCCTAGCTAGCTAGCTGTATTGTCATTTATTTGTCAGCTCGTTCTCTGTCAGCATCCATATATCTCGAGATATATTCCTTTTGCAATTTTATGCTTGCTATGTATATATATATATATATAGTTGAAGAAACTAAGCTAGCTGAAGCGCTTCAGGCAGGATAATTAAAGACAGATATTTCTGCTTTGGAGAAATTAAATGTATACATGCATGTACTCCTAGATAGCACTAGCATATACCAATGCACAGATCATGGCATGGCTCTGAAGTTTTGCACACATACCGACAAGGCAAAATTCTAAGGTTTATCTTATTCAGAGTCTGACTGATCGATGCTTGTTGTTTTGCAATCAGCTGCTTAATTAGTTATCTATTCGATCGACCGGTGTCTTAATTATACTGTCCGTCCTGCAAGGAAGCAGGCCGTCTACTTTAGTGTCTCTTCTGATTAGCCACACACGCGCACACACACAGAGAGGAGAGCAAGAAGAAACAAACAAAAAAAGAAAGGCGCCAGAATGTTTCGGTGTTTCATTTCATCGTGGTTGTGTGTCGAGCTGAGATTCGTCTAGTCGTTGCGAGTGGCCGGCGTCCAAATGTAACCTACGTAGCTAGCTCATGTTCGATCGTACTTGGTGAATGTGCGGTGCATGATGCAGGTTCGGTCGCACTGGCGTGTACCGGACGTTCATGTTCGGGAGCCCGACGATCCTGGTGGCAGCGCCGGAGACGTGCAAGCAGGTGCTCATGGACGACGACGCCTTCGTCACCGGCTGGCCTAAGACCACCGTCTCCCTCATCGGCCGCAAGTCCTTCATCGGCATCACCTACGAGGAGCACCGCCGGCTGCGCAAGGTCACGGCGGCGCCCATCAACGGCCACGAGGCGCTCAACGACTACCTCGGCTTCATCGACTGCACCGTCATGTCGGCGCTCGAGCGGTGGTCCGCCATGCCCGGGGAGATGGAGTTCCTGACGGAGCTGCGGCGGATGACGTTCAGGATTATCATGCGGATCTTCATGAGCGGCGCCGACGACGCCACCGCGGAGGCACTGGAGAGGAGCTACACCGACCTCAACTACGGCATGAGGGCCATGGCCATCAACCTCCCGGGCTTCGCCTATCACCGGGCGCTCAGGGCGCGCAGGAAGCTGGTGCGCGTGCTGCAGGGCGTGCTGGACGAGAGGAGGAGGAAGGCGAGAGCAGCAGCAGCAGCTGATGGAGACGGTAAGAGGGCGAGGGCGAAGGCGGCGGACATGATGGAGCGGCTGATGGAGGTGGAGGACGAGCACGGGAGGAGGCTGGAGGACGAGGAGATCATCGACGTGCTGGTGATGTACCTGAACGCCGGCCACGAGTCTTCCGGGCACATCACCATGTGGGCCACCGTGCTCCTGCAGGAGAACCCGGGCATCCTGGAGAGGGCCAAGGCGGAGCAGGAGGAGATCATCAGGAGCAAGCCGCCGGCGCACAGGGGGGCACTAACCCTCAAGGACTTGAGGAAGATGGAATACCTCTCGCATGTCATCGACGAGACGCTGCGCCTCGTCAACATCTCCTTCGTCTCCTTCCGTCAGGCCACAAGAGACGTCTACGTCAACGGTACATGCGCGCAGCTGGATATATATATATATATATATATATATATATATATATATATATATATATATATGAATCCAATCCTATTATACTACTCTTGTTTGATCCTCAAGAGTAATCTATATGAATTTAATTTATGATGAATTTAAGTAACAGGGTACCTGATCCCCAAGGATTGGAAGGTTCAGCTGTGGTACAGGAGCGTGCACATGGATCCTCAAGTGTACGACGACCCCAAAACGTTCAATCCTTCCAGATGGGAGGTACGTACGTACGTACGTAATTGAGCTAGCTAATTCATACACTAACTTGCTGCTCAAATCAGCTAGCTACTATATATTTTTCTTTTCTTTTCTGCATGTTGGTATTGTAACATATACACATGTATGTATGCAGCAGGGCCCTCCGCCGAAAGCCGGCACTTTCCTGCCATTTGGACTTGGAGCCAGACTCTGCCCCGGCAATGATCTAGCAAAGCTGGAGATCTCAGTCTTCCTCCACCATTTCCTCCTTGGCTACAAGTACCGTGTGCTCTTAACTGCGTCATGGAACTTCTCAGCACTAGCTTATCCATGATATGTTGTTTATCTTGTTGCCCTCACTGCAGGCTGACACGGAAAGATCCAAACTGCCGAGTGAGATATCTGCCTCATCCCAGGCCTGTCGACAACTGCTTGGCGAGAATCACAAAGCTTGATCGATCCTTGTCAACTCTGATTTCTACAACTACTTGCCACCAATACCGCCAAACAGATGGCCTGCCTGCCCGTCCACTGGGATGAATTAATAATTTACTGTTAGATTTTTTTTAGCCTGCCTCAACTTGTTTGGGACAAAAAGCTTTGTTGTTGTTGTTGTAGATTTTATTTTTGTCCGTCTGTAAATATTCAGGACTCGGTTCCATCGCTCTCCGCTTGTTACATGCAAAATTCTGGGGGGAAAACCCCACTCAGAGAGAACAGAAACGACATGCATTAATTGCAAGAAGAATCAGAAAAGCACTAGCTCCATCACCCATACATGTATGAACGTACTGTGAATGAACACGTCTGACCCATATTCCAGGTGTTTCTGAGAGCTCTCTATTCAAAGTGCAAAGGATACGTAGGAGGGTTCCTGCTCAAAAAGGGTGGGCGAATTGCAAATTTGCAATGCAAAGGAAAAGCGTCTCCACTACCAAGCCTGTCTACTGTACAGCCGATGTGATGCTGCTATTAGTTGTCATGCTCCTTTTACTTCCTCTCATCATTTTTCCCTCTTCATATCAACAGAATTTCAGATCTACCCTCCATCCCTTCTAATACAGAAACCATGGCAACAGCCCAAGATTTATCTCAAGCATAAACACGTTCTGCTTTGCATCCTTGTGAGAATGCGGTCGTCCACAGGCTTAGAGCTTGCCGGGCAGGCGTGTGGCTACAAAGCTTATACGCTGCAGGTATCTGCCAAGAAAACAGTGATCGATTCACCTCAGAGGCTCCTATCTTCCTTTGAAATCATCAGTGCTTCAACATCGCATTTTAAGTCATCCTTCAGTTAACTTTAAGCGTGGAACAACGTTCATTGCTTGCAGTTCCTGAAAAAAAAAAGACCAAACAATACCACGAAATGAAGTTAGCTGTGTTGTGTGGGGGCTATGAACTACGAAGCACATAATATTCCTACAAAGTTCCACTAGAGTCTTCCGGAATAATAATGACTCCAGTATTTAGATATATAACAGGGTAATTAAGATCATGCACCTCATTACATATATATATGAGCACCGATTACAGAATCAATATATCCTTCCCCCACATAGAACCAAAACTCTAGAACGTGGTGCTTGCTCCACAAATTGGAGCAGCAGTGCAGCACTGAGGCCTGGAGGGGAGGGTGAAGAATATTTTAAGCATATATTTGTTTTTGAGCCCTAGAAATAAGAATTGTGGAGACAGCAATATGACAGGATTTAGCAGTTTTGAGAAATGTTTTTTCTTTGGGGTATTTATGGACCATGCAATTTTCTGTGGGCAGATTTATAAATATACAATTTCAGAGGTACAGGACACATTTGAACAAAATATAGGCAAACACCCAAAAAAAAAGTATCTGCATTCTGCACAATAAAAATAAGGCAAACGCTTGAGCCCTTAACTAGGTGAGCAGTGTAATTCCTTTTTCTTTTTTTTTTAAGGCAGGAAGCCCCTAGAAGGGCCTAAGCGTTGTAATTCTTAGAAATCTCAGCAAATCAATCAAGCTGCATGATTAAAGGAACTATTTTCACTTCTCCCTTCTGCGGTACCTGAAACAAAAGCTTGCAAGCATATGGCATCCTCATCTTGGCCATATTTTCTCCATTTTTGCACATTGAACAGTACGAAGTCTTCAGTTTATGATTGTAGTAGCCTAACAAACCACATTTTCTACAAACCTGGAGAACATGAACAAAAAAAAAAGGTGAGGCCATCACGAATTACCAAGAAATAAAAGGACATTCTTGTCAAAATAAAAAGAAATAAAAGAACATATGATTTTTTTTGTTGCCTCTGGTCAGCTCAAGTAATGAGATCAACAAAGAACTCTTCCATGGCACAAACTTAACAACTGGACAAGTTAGCCCCATTACAACCTGATGCAAGAACTAGTTTTTTAAGACATAGTTAGCCCCCCCCCCCCCCCCCCCAATCCCATGGTCACACACTCACACCCACAAAAAAAAATTTGCAAATAAAAGCTATTTATAAAGCTGTTTGCCTTAAGGACTGTTTAACCGTGGCAAGGGCAGGCAGGTTTCGTAACCCTACTGATGCTACAACAACAGCATGCATAGCTATGTCCTTGCATGATTTCATCCTACAGAGAATCACAAACTACTTCAAAGATTACCTGCACTTGATACGGATCACTGGATAGTAGTAGACGTTCAAAGATTAGCATGCTAGCACCGTACGCAATTAAACAGTCACGCTCCATCTCACCAAGACGCAGGCCTATGAAAAAATATATTAAAGACAAAAAAAAAAGATAGTCAGAAAGAGTAATAGGCTTCATAGTCATTTAATTGCAGCATAAGTAGAAGATGTAAAACCTCCATCGCGACTTCGCCCTTCAGTAGGTTGCCTGGTCAGCAATACTCGCGGTCCGCTAGCTCGAGCATGCATCTTATCAAGAACCTGGAGACTCCATATGTAAGAAAATATTTACAGAATTATACAATAAAGTACAAATGAAATCTCAAGCAAGCTGAAAAGACAGCCATGGGTGCCCATTAGCTTCAACAAACCCGGAAACAAACAAAAACACCTATGTATTTGCTGAAGCTTCTTTTTTTTCCAGTTTGAACAAACATTGCTCAGGCCTGCTAATACCTCAAAAACAAATAGTATATCATGCAGTTTTCTGACCACGTTGAAAACAAATAGCACATCATGCTGTTTTCTGAACAAGTTGAGAGAGGATGTGGTTACCCAATTAGTATATTATGTCAAGCCTCCTTCAAAAAGGAGAAATTTACAGAACAAAAGTTAAATAATAGTTCCTTTAATACATGTATATTGCACAATATCAAAGTTAATAAGTTGAATATTAATGAATAAGAACTTTGAGTCAATGAGACTACTCTTCTATTACGGGTCCGTTGGTAAATGCGGTTACCACTTAGAGAAACGTTTATTCATCAAACCACTATAGATTTTTGTTTAATGATGTGACAATTCATTTTCTTCATTTGCAACATGTTCCAACTGCTATCAGTACAAGAACAGAAAATAACACCAAGTAAAAAATAATGGAATGCAAGTCTTCCTATCGTTGCATCATACATGGTGTTCCACAAAGCATGCATGACATAGTACACAAAGCCTCAGTTAAGGCCAAGCGAAAAAGGAATGAAACAAACAAAACTATGCCCACCATGTGCTTCAGTTTCTGGTAGTAGATTGGCCCCATGAAGATATATGCCTGAAGGGGATGACCTAAAATGCCTGAAATGGAAAAGAATCAGCTCTCAAGAACCCTGGCAGGGCCAGGTGGGTGTGCACCCGGCACCCGCACCATGCAGATAGAACATAATCTCACAAATAAGAGCACGAAAAATTGCATGATCAAAATCTTCAAGAAGATATGTAGTACCACAGTAATTTGCATGATTGGAAGATAAGAACAGAATATGGCTATGAAATTTAAGATTGTATATTCTTTTTAAGAGTAACTATGGAGTATGGACTATGGTACATGTATTTGAATTATATGCACTTTACATACACTTTTTTCACCATGCACTGCTCACCCTACAAGTGGGGAGTGAGGTGAGGTGGCAAAATGCGGAAGAAGAAATATGACTTTTTTGCAGTTAAAAGCAGGGATCAGAAATCCGTTTTCAACACAAGCAAACGGTACCTGCCCGATTGGCAGCAACCAACCAGACATTTTTTCAGCCAGTTTTCCTTTTGAAAAAAATTAGAATTCCAATTAATCCAAGATTTGAAGTTTGGGATATCCAATAAGTTAATACACACACTCCAGAAGAAAAAAAACTGGTCACGTTTCAAGAAACGGGCAATGACTGGTTTGACCGAAAACCAGCGAAAATTGCTGGTTAAAAGTTGATTCTACTATAGCCAACCCCGTGCTTTATTGTTATTGAGAACTAATTTTATATATTCTGTACTGTACAAGAAACAACTGAATCCATTAGCTCAATGTAAATTGAACAGGGTTCCCATCTGACTTGCTTTATTGCATACTAGCTGCAGCACACAGAATTGGTGGAATCTAATCGATACTAACTTGGAATAACATGAAAATTTCAAGTTTATCGGCACGAAGTAATTTGACATTAATAATGCACCTGAGTACAAGAAATCTTTTCCATTATAGCTGAACCCGTGCTTGACTAGAGTATGGCTGGTATGCAAAGAAAAACAATGTTAAAGAATTATTGTAGCCAAAATTATAGTACTACCATGGTTGAAGCATACCTTATGTCTTCAACCTGATCAGCATTACCACTTGGTTCACCAAATGCACTGCCATAATGAAATCGACCACAAGATACGCCAGCCTTTCCCCCCAGAAGTTCAATCATTTTACCTATTGTCATACGACTGGAGCAAAATAAGAGTCAGTCAGGCTAGAGAAATAATATCATACAAAACATTACAAACTTAGAAGCACAATAAATTTAGCTAACTAACGTAATCAGGCCATCAAAATTTAATCCTGTAACGGTTATTTAGAGTGCCCATGACAAGTGTATAGGGTAAATATCAAGTGGAAACACCACCGCTTCATGCCAACTCCGTGGAAACCAGGTGTAAAAGATTTTTAAAAGAAACTAAAAATTCTCATCACATTTGGAATATATTTAATAGATAAGCGACAAAAGGAATAGTGATGAACAGTGAAGCTAAGAAAACCAACAAAAAGAGGAAACAAATATATAATATAACCAAAGCCAACATAAAACCTTGGAAATCCATGGGGATTCATAATTAAATCAGGGCATATTCCTCTCTCAGAGAAAGGGAAGTCTTCCTGCTGAACAATGGTACCACAAACACCTTTCTGTCCATGTCTGCTACTAAATTTGTCACCAACCTGGGTCACAAACAGGCATGCCAGATTTTACATTCATTCTTCTGCAGTTGAAATCAAGAGAATTGGGGGGGGGGGGGGGATACCTCTGGCCTCCTAGTGTGACGGATAATACACTTAATGATTAGTTTGTCATTTGTATCCGAACAAAGTAGTACACGATCTACAACAGTAGTCTCACCATCAACACCTTTGTAAACAGCGGGTGAGTCCTTATAGTCCCTGGATGAGTAATTTAAAGCAATAAAGCACATATAACATTCTTCAAAAGAAAAAACTTTTGAGCCAAAAAAATAGAAGATAGAACATAACAATAAAGAATCACAACATAAGGAAGAAAACTCACCTGTCTGTTAACGGAGCACCAGTACCTCTCGCGGTAATCTTGGGAGTTTGCTTGTTCACATAGATATCATGGTTGTGGATTATTTGACCTGGTGCAGCCAATCCATCTTCATCCAATGCCTGTTAAAAAAATTCTGTTGTTTTTAGGAGCTATTAGAAAATGTATAGTACGTTGATGGATTAAAGGATGCGAATAAATCAGCCCGTTTGGAACTGGCAAACTCATTTAGGTCCTACAACCCATAACAAGAAATATACCCACGGACAGTGTTCTAAAAAAGGGTCTACTAGGCCAGGTAACAGGTGCCCCTACCTGCTAGCCGGTTATCTGCATAATTGGGCTGGTTATGCCGTATAATAGGCCGATTATACCGTATAATCACTACTAGCTTGGGTGAACGGTCGAGTACCAGTTACTGATTTTTAAAACTTTGCCCACAGCCATCAAAAAGAAAAGTAAAGAAAAAAATGACTACCAAACATACACATGCAAACAAAAACAAGAAATTTATGGCTACCATTGTGACTCTGCGATATCATTTCTATGTAACAATTCCAAATAAAAGAACTCGAACAAAACTCAATTGGAATTTTAAACTCAAAACTTCATATTCAAAAATCCAAACTATCGAAGGTTGTAACATAGCAACAATGTCTAGCAACAATGTCGTTTCGATGACAACCACAGATCATATAAATCCAAAGTTCAAGAAAATTTACATAGATGGGGCTGAGACTGACACAACAACTTCTTTGAAGAAATGAGAACAGCTAAAGCTAAATTCAGATGGTCTTTGAAAAGGTTGAGAAAATAATGCATGAATTTCTCCGAACTAGAGCTCATCACTACTGGGGAAAACTTCTATTCCAATTCAACCTCCTTTCTGTATTTTTCCAAAAGTGGACGGATGGGGCTATTCCTATGGACTTTTGCTTTCCTTATTTTCCAAAAATCCAAATAGCTCAACAGGAATGACTTAGATCATCACTACCTACAAAATTTCCTTCTTTTTTCCTCGCGTCTTTTTTTTTTTGAACGGAGATTTTCCTCGCATGTCAAAGTGAGCTTAAATTTTGTTCACTTCAAATTCAGCTAATAAGCCATCCTACTGAAAAAAATAAAGAGTTTTAGAATGTAGTCTAAGAACAATGACTATGACCAGTTGTTTTTATACCTGCATATTCTGCTTTATTAAAACACCATCTTTATCTCTTTGGGGTTTAGCAATCCTGTCTGATACACCATCCCCATACTTCTCCTTTGTTATGGTGTACCTGTAGGATGAGAACCAAAGATACATCTATAAAAATGAAGACAACAACACTGAGGACATGCTCCCCAAGCACTTCAGTCAGAATAAATGAAAGACCATTGTCATTGGAAGTATAACATTACTTTTTCATTGCTATGCAACGACCAAAACCTCGATCAAGGGATGATTTGTTCATTACAATAGCATCTTCAATATCATATCCACTATAACTCATGACAGCAACAGTTGCATTCTGCCCAGCCCCTAGCTTATCATATCCAACCTGAAAGGATTTGCAGTAAAATATCCACCACATGTGTGTGTGTATAAAGAGAGAGAGAGAGACAAACCAACTCAATTGTTTTTGTTGTAAGCAGGGGACGTTGCGCGTACACTAGTAAATAGAGTAGAGAATCTGCTCGGAACAACTGCAGCACAGTACAAAGAAACATTATTTTTCCTTTTATAGGGAAAGAAACTGTTGCAAGGAAGAACCAGGTTATCGCACCATTGTAAAGTCAGATATGATGCAAAGGTAATTAATTTTATCCAGGCATGTGGATAGATGCTTTTGAATGGTCTGAATGCATGAACCAGTTGCGGCCAGAACACTTCATGTAGCATTCATGTGAGTGCAAAGAAACAAAAACAAAATGCAGCAATTAACAAAAAAAAAAAGAAGTAAAGCTGCTTCTTTCCTGATTATACGCAATATTTCCCATCGCTTGTTTACCCATTGCACACTGCAAACGAGAAAATGTCAACAAAAAATAATCACAAAATCACTTAGATGTATATCAATAATCTGCATCCTTGCCTGATAAGTGTTACGTGGAGATTGGTTATGGTGTGGATAAGGAATAAGTCCAGCTACAACTCCTAAGATAGTCAATGGCTCTATTTCGATGTGTGTGATGCTGCTTCTTAGAACATCATCTTGATCCTCATGCTCATACAATGCAATCTGTTTCAATCATCTTAAACACATTATCACAATATAAATAAGCCATACAAGGAAAAACAAAAGAATCATGATGTACCAATGCATTGTTCTCTTCATTAACGTCAAGATATTCAATTAACCCATCACGCAGAAAATCATCAAACGAACGAATACCATCCTAGAAGGTGAAATCAGTTGTGTGATGGAGAAGAAACAAATGGCAATAGATCAAAAAATTGTGGCGTGCAAAATCGCTAACCCTCAGTTCTTTCATATGATGCTCTCTGACCCTTGATATCCCCTTATCAGCAATTATAAGTGGGCGACAAACACGGCCACCATCAGAGGCGATGTGAATGCAATGCTAGAAAAGACAGATACAAGGTTAGTATCTCCAACACATTAACAAAAACAGAAGAAAAAAAACATATGCAGATCACAATTAACCAGCAAACAAGACTATTCTTATGCCACACTCAAGGTGGCCCGCCTTCAAGGTGTGTTCTATATACTATTCGCAGTTTCATAAGGTGCATCTGCAGAAAGAGCACAATACTGACTTACTGACAAACCTAAATTATGAGACTGAGCATATAACCAGTGTCAATGTAAATTACTAGATATATCCAGGGAGACATCCTTGACATCATACAATAAAAATGCCAGTACAATTTTTTTTCCTTTTGGAGCTAAAAGGTTCTCAGCAACAGGTGCTAAAGAAGATATCAACGAAATGTTGGACACGGAATGGAAGTATTAAGGGGTTAACAGAATGCATATCACTGCAGTACAAGAAGATAGCATGGAGCCATGGACATCAATGAAGCTAGCGCATTAGTGCAAATTTTCCAAATCTATGTCACATGCCTCCTATTGTGGCAACTGGTATCACCATGAAATGAACACAAGTGGGAAGTCACCACTCACCACCAAGCACCATCACAAGCCAATTTACTAGAAGTTTCACAGTAAGTGACAAAATTGTTATCATGTTGCTAGAAATTATACATCTTTAGGGTCTAAGCTCCTGTTTGGCCTCAAATTCTTATGGTATTAAAACTAAGTTTACAATAGCCATTCATTCCTTGGTGCATATGTCAGAAGTCAGCGCTACCAAGCTTCAACTAACAAAATTTTGATTAATACTAGTATACTACACTAAATTGAGTTTCGAGGTTCTCAAAACACATTTTTATTCATTATCAGCAGTTACGCCAAAATTTCCATTACCACGATCACATGATGCTAAGATTCATTGTAAGCTAGTAATAATCAAGAAAACAAAAAATACCTGTTTCTCATTTACAAAAATGCTTACAAACTCTCCAATTTTGCCTGATCGACGCAATTTTCTCATAGCGCTAGCAAATCTCTGGAAGGCACCATGGACAACTTAGTGAAAATAAAAGAAAGGCAAGTAAGGTAACATGTATGTAACGTTTATATTGAATATGACCTGGGGCTGCCTGTGTTTCCCCAGTATTAATCCATTGAACATGACCAAAAATGAACCTGGCGCGTGAATTTCTTCTCCAGACAGGAGTGATAAATCTTCCACACCTAGACTATAACACTGTAGTAAAGAAAGATAAAAATAACAGACATAAGATTGCGCATAAATCGTTTTGCGTGCATGCGTGTGTTATAACACTGTAGTAAAGAAAGATAAAAATAACAGACATAAGATTGCGCAATAAAGCGCGCGTGCGTGCGTGCAACAATGGGAGTAAAGAAAGCAAGTAATCTTAACTATAAAAATTGCAGCACCTTGCACTAAAACCCAATTAAGGATAGGAAAGCACACTGAATTAAGTATTTAGGTGATTATAAGGACCAGTTTGAGGTTCTTGTGTTGTGCTGCACTGCATAATCTAGTTGGTTACAGGAACTTATTCCGGTACAACTTTTCTGTTATTGCTCAAAAAAAGGATTTAGTTATTGTATTTAAAAAAAGTGCTTTTGAGAAGCCACTGCAATCCCAATCAGACCTAAAGTCAACAACAATGGAATAACTTGTTGTGATAAGTTTATGAGCAAGGCAATATCGCAGCATCTCTTGTACGGTTGTACTGCAACCAGATTAAAAATGGTAAAACACAAAGTGCACTGGATAAGAATTTATGTTATTAAAGATGAAAATACCAGAGTTATTGCAAAATCTAAAGGCGTTGAAGAACCATCAGCTATCTTAATAACTGACATTGTTATTACCAAATAAGACAATGACATTGTTTTTTTTAGATTACAATTGTGGACACACATGCGAGTGTGCCCCCAAGCACACGCCTAGAATTCTAGAGGTTGGTGACAAATATGCATCCTAACAAAGCATAGGTGTGTGCTTTCCCTAAGGCACACTCACGTGTGCATAAAGGTGGGCAACTAGGATTTGAACAATCAAGGATTAAAAAAACCGGCGGTAACCGGTCAATTACCAGCTCAGACCGGTAAAAAAATATCGGAACAAAAAATTATAAAATTAATTTTTATTAAATTTTGAATTTAAATTGATGAAAAGTAATTCCGGCCAGTAACCGATCAAACTGGAGGTAACCGGCCTAAAATCAGCCAAATTCAGATTTTGAGTTTAAATTTTGTTTGACGAAATTTGGTCGATTTAAAACCGGTAACAGGTACCAGAGGGGGTTCGAACCCTTGGTTGGAAGGGGTTGTACTCCCACGAGGCCACGACATCACCAACGAACCAAAAGTTTGACTATGGGCTCATCAATGAAGTTAGCTGAATTAAAGCCAAGGTCATGCTCACACAAAGATGAGCAGAAAAAAATATTAGAAGTAAATTCCAAATTGTCTACTTCTCCTTTCTTACTCCTAGATAACTTAGTCCTCTAAGTTAGATGATGTTATTTTTTGCTTAGTCATTAAGTAGTATTAGGTCATGTTTGCTAACTGTCTATGAGTAGTATCTGAGTTTTGAGGGCTTTATGAAGCCTATAAATAGAGGTGAGAACCTCTAGTTTTGTAACCAACACACATGTACTCTTTACCCATCAATAGAACATGCTGTTCTTGTCTTAGATCTTGTGATTAAACTCTTGCTGCCCTTTTAGCATTTCTTCACCTCTACAGCGATATCTAGCACAACACATTGAAGAGGTTCCTTCAAACTTTGTATTGTCCATTTTATAGCAGCAAAGTGGAGCCGTCCCTCCACAACTTTGTGCTGGATCACACTGTTAGAGTGAACCCTTAATCCATTCCAAGGGGCCAAAAGGCTAATGTATACATATTACATGTGTAGGAAAATATGCAAAGAACATCCTATACAAGAGACTAATACCACACAGCTAATACATATCTAACACCCCCCAAATTCATAGTGGATCAACAACACTTAGTTTGGAGGGGTAGAAACTATGTTGAGCTCTAGTCTATGCCTTGGTGAAGAAATCTGCTAGCTTAAGCTCCGAATGCACATACTAAAGAGCGACCACCTGCACCTATGATCTTATGTAGGAAGCATCAACGCCAATATGCTTGGTGAGTTCATGCTTCACAGGATCTCGAGCAATATTAATCGCATCAGTGTTGTATAACAAGAGAAGTCGGTGCAAAGACAAACACCAAAGTCCTCAAGAAGCCACTGTAACCAAGTGATCTCAGCAATCAACGACGACATAGCCCTCAACTTAGTCTCAACACTCGAACGATAAACTGTAGCCTGCTTCTTGATCTTCCAAGCAATCAGAAAAGAACCAAGAATGACACAGTAGGCAAAAAGAGACCGACCATCAGAATGATCACTGGCCCAGATCGCATCGGTGTACATCTGAAGCTGCAAAGAGATGGAGCGAGGAAAGAAAATGCAGCGAGAGATGGTCCTGCGAAGATGTCACATGATGCGAAGGTGGCTATAGTGAAGCTGAGTGGAAGCCGAAAAAAGTGACTCAAAATGCGAATAGAGTGAACAATGCCAGGTCGAGTGATCCCAAGGTAGACAAGGCTTCCAACAAGGTGACGGTATCGAGTAGGATCCTCAAGAGGCTCACCATTAATGGGTCGAAGATGAATTCCAAGCTCCATAGGAGTATCCACCATGCACTGATCAGTGAGACAAGCGCGAGCAAGAAGATCCTGAATGTACTTCTCCTAGGAGAGGTAGTACCCCTCAGGCTAGAAAAAACATCAATCCCAAGGAAGTAACAAAGAGAACCCAGATCAGACATCAAGAACCGCTCACTGTGACCTCTCATGTAAGAGGAGACCACCTTTAATAATAGATTGAAACAACAGATTGCTTTGTTCTTCTATGATGGTTGAACCATCTTGAGGGGAAATTAGGAGCATGCTTGTTACAGCGTCGCGGCAAAGCTAGGTGGATGCCGTGGCCACTCCCCGCCTTGGGGGGAGGCGGCCAGGAGGGGAGGCTATGGGGGAGGAGGCGACCGGGAGGGGAGGTGGCTGCAGGGGGAGGCGGTGGCGGGGGGAGGACGCACCTGGGAGGGGAGGAGGCGTCGGGAAGGGGAGGTGGCGGGCAGGGAGAGGCGGCACCGGGGAGGGTAGGAGGCGGCAGACGAGGGAGGCGGCGGCGGGGAGTCTCCGCGAGAGAGGTCGGGAGAGCGACGGGCGAGAGACGGAGAGAGAAGGTTTATGAGGGGAGGGCGACAGGTGTTATGGCTTTTAGACGAGAGCATGTACAGGATACGCCCGTATGGCGTTTGCCATGGCGTCACCTAGGCGTCCTAGCGCCCCTCACTCGCCGTGGTCGCCAGTTCCGCCGTGACAACCATGATTGGGAGTACGTCAATAATTAAGATCGTTCAATCTTTCTGCTGGGAATTGAGAGCGCGATAGAGTTTCTTTTGATGGTCGTGAAGT
Organism: Dendrocalamus latiflorus; assembly: GCA_017311315.1. Lineage (NCBI taxonomy): Eukaryota > Viridiplantae > Streptophyta > Magnoliopsida > Poales > Poaceae > Dendrocalamus > Dendrocalamus latiflorus. The sequence goes on along the minus strand of CM029670.1, from coordinate 380,891 downwards.
CCGACGCGTGTGTTCTAGCGAATTAAAGAGTGTTCGTTCTTGTGTTGGCAACGAAGAATCACTACAATTCAAAAGGCTACACATGAGTATCTTGACCCTACATCGAGAAGATCAGGCGACCCCGTATCAGACGCTCAACAGGAGTGCAAGTTGACAAGGTAAGCAACCGTAGAAACAACCTCAACCCAGAAATAGGGCGGAACGTGAGAGGCATGCATAAGAGCACAAGCTGTCTTAAGTAGGCGACGATGCTTACGCTCAAAGACACCATTCTAAGCATAAGCACCAAGACAGGCATACTAAGGAAGAGTAACCTACTCAGTAAGAAAACAACAGAGCGTAGCAGATAGGTACTCACCAGCAAAGTCAGCACGAAACACACGAATGGCCGAGTCAAACTAAGTGCAAACCATAGTGGTAAACGACTGGTAAATAGAAAGAACCTAACTGCGAGAAAACATAAGGTAGATCTAAGTGTATCGAAAATAATCATCAATGAACATCACATAGTATTGATGACCCCTTTTAGAAACGAAGGGGCCAGACCCCAAACATTAGAATGAACAAGATAAAAAAGATGTTGAGACGCAAAATCACTATAAGGATACGGAAATTACAGCTACTTGCCAAGCTTACAACCCATAAAATGTAAAGAGATGTCACCAAAAACAGACCCAAGGACACCACTCCCTACCAGTGAAGAAAGACGCGAACCACCGATATGACCCAAATGATAGTGCCACTCAGGGTTAGGGTTACCGGCGGTTACCGGCCGGTAACCGCCGGTAACCGGATTTACCGCCGGAGACCGGTACAAAAATTACCGCCCGAAATATGAAATGCGAAAATTTGAATTTGTAGATGCTCTGTAGGCTGCATTGGATGCTTACTAATCAGATTGGAGACATGTAGGGTCCATGAGGCTTTTGCTTTTGCTTTTGCTGGTGAACTCTTGATGTTTTGTGCATGCGGGGAGACAAAAGTGAGGCTGCAGGACAGCAGCAGCAAGCAGCAGTAGTAACTCGCATTATTGAGGCTTGAGAGCAGCAGGAGGGAGCAGCAGCAGGAGGGAGCAGCAGCAGCACTCAGCAAGCAGCAGCAGCAGCAGCAACACGCAGCAGCACGCAGCAAGCAGCAGCAGCAGCAACACGCATAAGCAGCAGCAAGCAACGCAGCAGCAGCAGATCTGCAGCAAGCAGCAGCAGGCCAGCAGCCGATCTGCAGCAGGCAAGAAGGTATTCTCCATTTCCTCCTTGAATTCCTTATGTGCCCTGTATGCCTGAGGTATCCCAACTTCCCAAGCATCAGATGCACATGGCTTGGTAGCTAGATTACAATGATAATTGCTGATCTAATGATTCAATGGGTAGTGCAAGATGTTTTGTTAAACATGGACCAACAAATTTCCACAAGAGATAATTGTTCACTAGTGAAAGATTTGAAAAATGACAGGATGCCACTTGATGCTAATATCCTTCTAACAAAGGGGACTCCAAAATCATGCAGTCACAGGCAAAGATAACAAATTCTCAATCTTACAAATTGAACACTAGACATAACACTAGACATACTCCACCGGTTTTCCGGTTTTTTTCGCCGGTAAAACCGGTAACCGGACCGGTTACCGGCCGGTTACCGGCCGCCTCCCGCCCCGACAAAAAAAAGCGTTCGACAAATTTTGTCCGGTTTTAAACCGGGATTTCCGGTTACCGGGCGGTAACCGGCCGGTTACCGGTACCGCCCGGCGACCGGGATTCTCTCCGGAACCGGTTTTTCCAACCTTGGTGCCACTAGACAAAGGTAACAGTGGAAGAAGCAACTGAAGCGGAGGCGGTAGAAGCAACCAGTTGGCTGGTGGAGGCAGCAGAAAAAAGGTGCAACCAAGGTTGTCACGACGCTCCGACAAGTCGCGGCGAGACCAAGGCGCCCGCCATAGCGACAGTTAAACAATAGTAGTTAGATGACATAATAGCATGAATTATCTAAATAACCATGTCTTAGGAGGTCCAAATCAGAAGAAATCCATTGAGGGGTCTATTCGTAATTTTCAGGAACTGCGAGGACTAAATCACAAAAAGACCAAAAAATCTTGATCCATTTAACCTAGCCGACAACCATTTCCAACCCGAGCCCGATATCTCTTCCCCAAACCTGTGTGCGCCGCCTCCTCTCCGCCACCTCCCCTCCGGCCGCCCCCCACCTCCGCCCTCCTCTCCGCCGCCTCCCATCCCGCCGCTCACCTCTGCCCTCCACTCGCCGCCGTCGCCTCCTCTCTACCGCCTTGCCTCCTCTCCACCGCCGCCGCCTCCTACCCACCGCTTCTTCCTGCCAACGCCGCCTGCCTCCTCTGCTAGATCCGGGCGGTGTAGCCCAGATCCGGTGGTGGCAAGGCGGCCATATCTGTGCGAGAGCCAAAGGCGGCCGGATTCGGCTTGGAGGTGGCCGCCTAGCTCCTCAGCCCTAGGCGACGAGCCTTGGTGTCCCTCTCCGGCCGCCAGAATGACTTGGCGCGCCTAGGCGACGCCGTGACAACCATGGGTGCAGCAAGTTGAGCTCCCAGAGGCATTGTGAATCACGACGCCTAGGGCCACTCCTAACCAAAGTCCCGGTGCATCGATCCTAAACACAAAAGTCAGACTCAAGAATGATACAAAAATCGTGATCAGTGATCTGACTGGCCGACATAAGCTACATGGCTAGTTTGGAAACATGAAAGGCTACAGGAACAAGGAAGAAACAGAAAGAGTGACTCATCCTGCAACAGGATGAGAGGTACCATCTGCAGTCTAAACTATGAGAGCAAGAGCTGAAGAACTCACAGAAATGAGGTGAATAAAATCAGGTGTCATGTGAAAAGAAGCACCATAATACAAGATCCAAAGGAATTTTATACCTGAGGAAGGAGGTGGCGGTGGCAAGGCACCAAAAAATTTGAGCAGCAAAACCAGACAGAGCTGAGGCAGCGAGGTGTCGAAGCAGAGTGAGCATCTCCTAGTGGACCTTTGCATAGGAGCTCTGGCGAGAGCCTAACTAGGAAGAGCTGCCAACGCCCTTCGGAAGACGACTGCCCTTGTGGCCCTGGTTCTTCCGCTTGTAGCACTACTAAAATGTGTGGCCGTCACAGTCGCAGTAGCTGCATTAGAGACATGTAGTAGAAGCAGCTGCCACCGATGCAGCCAGAGCCACTAGTGCAGCAGGAGAGGAAGCCGTCGTAGGCGTTGGAGAAGAGGACGCCCAAGCAGCCAAAACAGAAGTGGGCTGCAACTGGCCACGCCACGAAGGCGAGTCTCAACGCATTCAGCAGTGAAAGCATTCGGCACAGATGGGCGAGGTTGACAAGTCAGTTGGTGAGCACACATGGGATTTGAGGCAGCAGCCGGCGAGGGACTATGGCGGCCCTCAGATGGATCTAGGGTTTGGGTAGGTGGGGAAGAGAGAGGTGAGAGGGAACCCTAACCTGCTCATGATACCATGTTAGAGTGAACCCTTAATCCATTCCAATGGGCCAAAAGGCCAATGTATACATATTACATGTATAGGAAAATATGCAAAGAACACCCTATACAAGACTAATACTGCACAGCTAATACATAACTAAATCTAATACACACAAACAAAGGCACAAAGCATTAAAGCCAAAAAAAAAGTTAACTGAATTAGGAGAACAAACCAGATTCATCAGTGGGCCCTCCTCTTGATCTGTTGTAACGTGAGTCAACAAAGCTAAATTTTTTGTCAACCCGCAAGCTTCCCCTTCAGGAGTATCACATGGGCAAAGCATACCCCACTGTGACAGATAAAATTAATTAATTAATTAATTATATAACAGACAAGAAAAAAAGTTTAGGTTTTTGGTTTTCACATATATTTGCTGTTTCTTTACAAAGGAGAAACACTGCTATCATTTCTCCCTCACCTGACTAGGCTGCAAAGCTCGTGGCCCACTTGTTTTCCGGGTCTTCTCGAATTGTGGTGTTATCCGTGTCATGTAGCCTAAAGATGCCATGTAGGATAACCTAGAAAGAACCTGCATAGAAAAAAAAGAAAAATAAAACCCTTCAAAACCTGTAGAACAAAGAAGGGGAAATAAAACTCAAGAGGTATAAATGAGTACATACCTGTGATACACCTTTTCTATGCATCCTAAATCGTTTAATATCCCAATTTCCTGTGGAAATAGCCCTCTCCAAACCAGAGGTTATGGTATCCAGCTGTATCAACTGCACAAATAGGAAGGAATGTCTTGAGGATCCCAAAGTGATTTACACATCTTGTTAAAGATGTTACAACATATTTCTTCAGACTTGAGACAAATAAATGCATTCCAATATAATGTACATAGCAAGAACAAAAGGATAATGAATTTATCCTGTGTATTTTCATATCAGGCTGAGTGGTGGTGTTTTCAGGATCCAAACAAAACTTAATGTAAGAAAAACTACTATACAAAAAGAGATGGTTACTTCAAGCTATACATTATTATGCAAGGACTAAACTGCACGAGCAAACTACTAAGTATGTGTGTATGACTTTGTGGCTTTGGAAAAAGAGTTTCTGTTGCAAGTCAACAATTCAGATCTTCAAATAAATGTGTTTGCAACAGAACATATAAATTAACTACATGCAAAGCCCACTAAAGTCCTTAAACCTCCCATCAGAGATTCAGAGCAGACACGAAAATCATTTATTTTGAAATGGTAAAATATTTTGCGGATCTGCTTGACAAGCTTGTAGTTTTCAAGGCACTTCCAGATGTGGAGTTGAGCTTAGCAAAATTTTCAAAGAAAAGATACTTTGTCACTTAGTCTGCTTATGGTAACATAAGCTAGCAACAACAACTATATAAAATTGGATTGCAAAGACACAACCATTCAAAGAAAAGAATGCATCAAGAATTGAATTGCACTGTCCAAATGAGACGTTACAGCAACAATCATTGCAGTAAAATGCAAAAAGAAGGATCAAATGAACTTCCATGAATATGCAACGGATTTTTATTACCTTGGTAAAATCCAAAGGACTAGAATGGGTCTTGTCACTATTTTTGTTCATACGCTCTACAGCATTTGAATTCATTGTTTTGAACAAATCCTTCAGAAAGAAACACCATGAGAGACATAATACATAGCATCTAATGAAATGTTAAGAGAAAATAAACACCTCAAAAAGCAGGGATATTAGTTGACCAGACAGCTCCAGCCTTTTATTTCCTACATAATCCTGGAATAAATTCAACAAAAAATGTCAACAGGGTGGTAAACATGTAAATTTGATGTATCAGATGATTCACACATGTCTAAATAAATTTCTAAAGGCAGCTATGTGTGCTGGAGGACCACCCTCTTCTCTGTCTAACTACTTATGTTGCTACTAGATTCAGCAACCTAAACTGTTGGCCAAAGACCCAAATTGAAGAATATTGCTACTTGCTTCAGGCTAATATTAACAAGTAATTTTAATAAACCACACCAGACCACCAAATGGAGCATAGTAGCTGAAGATCCTACAAAATTACCTTCCATTCCATTTCAGTGATTTCTTTACATTATTGTAGATGCAGATTGTGAATAGAGAGCGCAATAGAAGGATAGATGGAAAGGTAAGATGAAACAAAAGGATAGTGTGGAGTCCCACACTTTCTGTAACAGACAACACAACTATGGATGAGCGTGTGACAGGTGGGCCTGGCAAATTAAAAGTGAGAAGTACATAAGTGTATCCTAAAAGAAACTAGTCTAATTGACCAAACTGGCTGTGAGGGGTATGCAAGTGTATCCTAAAAAATTGCTGCTAACATCTTAGAAGACAGATAGCTCCAGAAATGCTGTGTAACTGTCTAACAGACTTGTGATTCGCATAGAAAAACTTGTAATAAGTCAAAGATGGTGTCACTAAGGAAGTCAAGTTAATTCTTCTGTGGACCCAGGCTATAATTTACATGGATTTTCATTTCTTAAAAAGCACTGGTGAAGACAAAAAAGATGACTTCTTGGTAGATGAAAAATTTTAGGAGTCATCACTAAACTGATACACTGGCCAGCTTTGAACTTGCCTTATCATCAAAGGTGTCAGCATTCAAGATTGCATCCATCATGCGCCTTAACATTACGGCAGTGTATATACACTTCGGACGGAAGTTCCCATTGTTCACCTACAGGAGAGATTGACATGCGTGTGTGAGAAAAAAAAGACTTTGACTGCAAAACCTAGGTAAAACATTTATCTCACCGGCACATGGGCAACAAAAACATCACGGAGGATTGATTTTGACCGACCTTCCTGAAAGTGACAAATAGAGAGAGAGAGAGAGAGATCAGACGTCAGATGACTCACTGATGAATTGCAGCGTATTTTGATCACCATCAATTTTTAAGAGAAGAAAGGAAAACATGAACTGCAGCTAATAATTACCTTCAAATTTCCTGTACCAGGATACAACACCTGCAAAGAATGGCATACAGTGTCAGTCAAGAAAAGATGCCACATTCAGTACATACATGCTGTTAAGGAGATAGAGTTGTATTCTATTCCATATATGCCTTATCTCTATATGGCATATCCTCTTGTACTCTCCTATCTATATGGCCATGTTAAGGAGATAGAGTTGTATTCTATTCCATATATGGAATAGAATACAACTCTATCTCCTTAACACATGCAACCAAAACAGCAAATTTGCAGTTGGATTACACCATTGCAGTATGATGGGAAGTGACCTCTAGTTTCTCTGATAGTGTGAACCTATAAGCACTTTAATTCTGGGCATTAAGCACAATTTTCTGTGTAAGAATTTTATGTTCTAAAACTTCTAGTTGCATCCTTGAACACAAGATAAATCCTTAAGAGTGGCATGTGCAACCAACTTCCAATGTGAGGCCAAAATCCTTAAGAGTTATTGGAAGAGTAGTAGAGAGATCTCCAGCCAAAATGCTGAATGCCTAAACACTATTTTAGTGAACAGAATGCATGACCCAGTAGCAAAGGGATCCACTCTTGCAAAGCTCAGAATGCACTTCATGAGCTATTTAGTGCTCTGCAAATTGTTTGGCATTTCAATCCATGATGAATAGTTTACTTGAACAATGATATTAAGTTATGCTTTTCAGCTTGAAGTTTCACCTTGTCATCCATGTACTGCAGAGCTTGCTGTTGTGTATATATTCTCTCTGAGGCACATTCCTAAAAAAGCAGAAAATATTTAAATAGCCTGAATGATAAAAGATATAAGCTCTAGTGGATAATAACAAGAAAAAAGTACAAGATATAAGCTCAGATTGTGTATATGGAGTAAAAGATAAATATTTAAAAACTTGGCACAAGTTTAAGCGATCAAATTATACAAACATTGACAGGATCTCTACTATAGTATAGCCAAGAAAAACTCAACAAAAGAAAAATACCTGAATAGATGGAAATAGGATGTCTCCATATCTTGGATCTCTTCCAACCATTTGTACAACCTCTTGGTCACTTTCCATTCCCATCGCTTTCATAACCACTATTATAGGAATCTGTAAACCACAAAGCTCGGAAATTGAGTCATAAAATATCAACCTACTCCTTCCATATCATAATATAGGAACTCAAGGCCTTGTGCACATTTTATTGAGGAGCCAGGTGTGAAGAAGGCTACTCAGATTATGCTATCTCTATTAAAGGAGATGACTAATCACTTAACTTGAAAATTAGCTCAGTGCATTGCAATCATGTATGAATTGTATAATAACATCCAATGTGAAGCTGACAAGTGGGTCCCGGCCTCCCGGGTCCACTTGGCAGTGACACACCAATGTTATTTCCCAACTTGCACGATCTTTGTAATGTTATTGAGCTATTTTGCTGCGGCCTTGACAGAAGGGGTAGCACATTATGGATATCATCATATCCATATAAAATTCTAATTAGAGATGACAGATGAGGCAATCAGCTGTCAAAAATTATAAATAAGGCCCTTAGCCACATTTTAGGCTCTATTCTTTTTCAGCTTTTGCTTTTGACTTTTCTACAGTAACTAGCTTTTAAACGGAGTGTCTTTTCAAGATGGAGTCTACTAGTTAATTGTAGTATATACTGTACCGACTTCATTTATATCAGCAAAAACCGCACGTGAGTTTCTGTTACTCTGTAATCTCTTGCATGACAGCTCAAAAATCATAAGCCGCGGCCAAAAGCCATAAGTCTCAACCAAAAAGAACAGATCCTTAAGTAGGTGGGCTTTGTTGACTTCAATGTTTTAAATAGACCAGCTAAAAGGTCAAGTTGGGCCAGGCTTGGAAAAGCCTGGCCCAGCCCAACAAGGCAAAGCCCCAAAAAACCAATTTTTACACAAAAAAAATATTGGTTTAAAATTCTTTTTTCTGAATAAAATATTGTTTTCAAAATTATTTTATTGTTTTGCTGGTCTTTTATCGAGCTTTGGACTGGGCCTGTGGGCCGAAATACTGGGCCCAAGCCCAGAAATTTTGGGCCGATGAACAGGTCTAGTTTTAAATAGCGTGTAGAGGGAGCCTAGCAACAAAGTGTTATTAAAGCAGATATCGGCGATATGGCTATGTTTGCAGAAAGCCAGAAACACATAGTTAAATCAATAAACTTTTGAAGTAAAATAACTAATGTTTTGTTAGGATTATTTGCTTCTGTGCCTAAGTAATGATTGAAAATGCAAGATGGCAGTAATATGCAACAAATGGATCATATGAAAACCTGAAACGTATTTTCACTGAAGAGCTGCTACACACCAGTGGCTGTAGTGGGTTGTACCAGGCCATAGCAGTCCATCACTGCACTGCAACTGAATAGAGTGCTACAACAGTCGTGCAGCGGCAACTACCCCCTGTCTACTATAGCTGGCTGGGCTATTTAAAAGGTTGGCTTGATCATAATGGTTCTTTAGGGTACTATTCTGCCTATGTAAGGCAAGCAAACAAACCAAGGAGATTTCAGCACTGAGTCAGGAGGTACTGATCCTTCTAAAAAGCTGACTATCTAGCTGACTATATGCACAAAACATATTGCAATCCCATCTAAATCTCTTTTTTCCACCATGGCTAGAATCATCCCAAATCCCCCAATGAACCACCGCCATCCACCAGGTCATTGTCATAAAGTACTAAAAAAGAATTAACATAGAAGTGGGAACCCTTGATTTTGTCGTGGGTCCTATACTGTTAAACAAGGGTTAAGAAGAAGTAAACCTTGCATCATGAAATGCAAGGAGTTTTAGCAGGCCAACAGGGTACCAAATGCATACCGGCTTAGTGAATTGATTCAGCTGCAGATAAATCTTCTCCTTCTCCATAACAATCACCGTCTTGCTTTTTATTTCATGTGTGCTGCTGGTAACAGATGCAATCACCCTAATTGACAGAAAATGTAGGTCACTCAGCATAAGATTATAAACAAACACATACAGGGAATCAAACCTGTAGAACAACATGAACAAGAAATGAAATGCCGTGCACACAAGCACACTAAAAGAAGCACCTTTGGAAATGGTGTAGAACTCAAAGGCTAATGGTTTCAAACATGATGGTTGGAACTAGACATGAACTGTTTCTCTGACACTACTAACCTGAGTCAAACTTTGAATCTGAATAATTCTACAAAAGAGCTGCACAGTCACTCAGCAAGATGCTTTAAGCATACGAAAAGTCAATTCCGTTTGTCTGATTTTTGTATTTAGTGAGCAGAAGTTCAAAAGAGCTTTAATCATGTACACGTACTCTGTTAAACAGTTCCTATCTAAGCAACTTAAGCAGTGTCACCTAAACTGAACATGGACAGGACAGCCAGACACCAACACAGGTCAAATCATCCAAGTGCCCACCACATCGAGATCAAGCTACAAGAAAGGTTCGACAAAACTTGTATAGCTTCTAAATATTTGATAACATGAGTAATCAACTAATATGCAAAACCTACAGAATCATCATAGATGCCTGACTTCTTTAAGGCAAATACAACTCAAGCCTTCATTTTAAACACATATTTTTGCTTTGACGTTCAACAAGACACTGAACCAAGTTCAAACATAGTGACTCAGCACAAACAAGGTATATCACACACTAAGGTGGCTGCACCAGGTAACACTGACATTATGTGCAATTGAAAAGGCAAAAGTAACAGCATAAGCCATGGATAGTCACAGTTACAGGCTTACAGCATCACTAATTATCGAAAGATAATAGCTTTATTGCCACATCATTCCAGAACATGTACATTATACAGTTACGGTTGATATCCTTCTTCCTTTACCATAGAGTTTCTCTCTTTTTTGTCTTCACAGCAAAGATCGTACGTGTGTGTAGCCTGCCTATTTATAACAGCTGTCTATCCCTTAAAACGTATGGCATAAAGTAAACTACCCAAACCAAGTGCATAACCATTGGGGAAATACCCATAGAGACAATTAATTGGCAAAATCAATGTCATTTACGAAAGTTGTCAAGACTCAAGCCATCGAAACACTGGTGCAAATTTCAAAATAGTAGACAAAAGTATATAATTAAGTTGTTCAGCAACGAGTAAGACCTTCCTTTACTATCAGTGTCGATAATAATACGATTCTTTGATAGCTGTTCTTGTATTAGAATGACCTGAAAATCAACACGTATCGCAAGATCATTAATATACACAAAAACCAATTAGAAATTTGTGTGACAAAACTAAACATTTAGAGCCATTACTTTTGGCGACGCAGAATACTAGTCAATATCAAAAAAGCAAGACAAGATGGAGAAAATTGCAATATTGCATCAATATTTTTAGTTACCTTCTCAGTTCCTTTCACAATGAAGTAACCACCAGGATCAAGAGGGCACTCACCTAAGGACACACAATGGTGAAACCAGCAAGATAAAACGATAGTTCTGTCTAAGAAAGGTATTTTTTAATAAACAATGGATAGCATAAATAGGCTAACCATATCTTGCAAGTTCAGCTTCATCCCTTCCATTCAGAACACAGGCGCAACTTCTAAGCATAATAGGCATGTACCCAATGATGAAATTTGTCTGAAAGAAAAATTAAAAAAGGAGGCTAAGTTTTTTTGTGCCACAGGCATGTAACAGGTACTTCAGATTAGGATTGACATATGCATGCAAAATAAATAAATAAATATTTTTGGTGGGGGTATTCCAACCAGACTTTAGATGGGTTACCTTCCTTTGCAGTACATGCTGCTTTCCTACAGTGTATTCGATATCAACTATCACAGGAGCGGAATAGCTGAAGGAAGAAAGGAACATGTTGAGCAAGCATGATAACTGATAAGTACAGGGAACTCGTAATAGGCACAAACATGCACTGAAAAAATGATACTACCACAGCATCACCAGGATGATCAAGTTAGGTGTTTGATGAATCAGCTAATTAACCACATACTGTAGTTGATCTGTCCTGGGACATCTTGGGCAGTGAAGTTCCTGCTTGGCCAACATAAATTCTGGCTAATGAAAAAAGGCCACCTCACTCAGAAGGCTAGATAGTTCCCAATCATGCATGCTGAAAGACTCAAGTATGTTGGCAACATTTATAGTGTTGTTCATGGTAACCATCTACAATTGCAACCTTGCAGTGGCTAGCCAGAATCATGGCAGGCAAGCATTCTCTCTTCCTTACCCCTTGCTAAATACATCCTGCCTGCCCATAGTCCTTGCTTATTCTATCTAACTCTTTGTCAAGCATTTTTTTTGTGTTCTAGCACTGTGCATTTGTGATGAATAATACTAGATTGGGCAGCCTGTTTCACCAAACTATCCACTCTTGGAAGTTATACTGATTGACAGCTTTTTAAAAAAGCTAAACAGATATCTATTATTCATATATCCAACTCGTGAATAGTTTTCCTTGTCATGGTCAGTTAATTATCAGCACAAATTACAACAGAACACAGATGACTGGAGATGAGGCAATGCCAAGCTTACGTGCGATCGGTAAGACGGCAAAAGTGCGGCGTGACATTCTCAGCTTTAAATTCTACTTGTACCGAAGGCACGCCAACTTTTATATTATTGTACCTACATCAAAGCCAACAAAATAATATGTACATATAAGAGAGAACACTTGAAATACAGTAAAAGGAGTGCTTGTATAAACTGAAGAGCAACGTGCCTAAGATAAATGGATGGGTCATTGCGCGCTTCAATCCGGTTGTTTGCCTTGACAATGTTCTTGATTCCTTTGGTGATGAAGTAGTTGAACGAGTCGATGTGCTCCTTCACAAGGCCTCTAACCTAGGGATTCAATCAATCGAACGTGAGGAAGAGAGCAAAATCAACACAAACTGAGCTGATTGTTGAATGAATTCCATGGACACAAACAGCCGTTAAGCACAAAATCCAGTTGGGGTGGGTCCCACCTTGAGGAAGGCGGGGAGGAGCGCGAACTTGTCGACGGGCTTCCTCACCGGTGCGGCCAGCGACCGGTACGTCGGCGCCGGTAGCGTCTTGGGGTCTTCTGTCTCACCGCTGCGGTAGGGGGAAAGGAGTAATTAATAAAAGGAAATGGGGATTTCGAAGCGGCGGTTCGTCGGACGAGAAAAGTAAGTGTACCCATCCCGGTCGTCGGCGGAGGCGACGGTCATGGCGACAAGTGGGGGGGGGGGGATTTGGAGGGGTTTTAGGGGGGGGGGAGAGAGGAGGAGGAGGAGGAGGAGACGGGGGAACTAGGGAGAGGGAGCAACGCAGGGGGGAGGCTGGCACCGGAGGAGTGGAAGCAGATGGCAGTGGTGGCGTGGTGTGTTGGGAGGGAGCGGCGGCGGCGAGAGGGCGGGGGATCGAGACGGGGAAGAAGGGGCGGTAGCGGGGGGATATGGAGAGGGGTCGGAGGCGGGCGGCCGCTTCTGAAGGCGGAAGCAGCGGTGGAGGGGGCACGCCGGCGAGGTGGAGGGGTTTTAGGGGCGGCGGGTAGCAGCGCTCGAGCGGAGAGGAGGTGTTGGGTTGGGGTAAAGAGGATCTGATGGTTGGATTCCGATCCGACGGTCGAAAAGACGACGATTGTTTTTTTGGCAAAAAAAACCATGCGAATAGGGCTGGCTGGCTGGCTGGCTGAAATCGATCGAATAGGTAAAAACCGTCCACGGACGGGATTGATGGCTATGCCGACCTCCTCCTAAGAATGGCAGATTTGAGTTGCAAGAGTTTTGTGAGTATTCTAAATTCGGTGGACACCATCGCTAAGTCTAAGATTTTTATCATAATGAGCTAGGTGCACACCTGTACGTCTAGTCATGTGGCCATATACCACCTCCTCGCTCTAAATGATATATAGAAGTTGGTGTTTACTTGTTGGGCTATTTAGCATGCTAGGAGAAATGAAGCCTTTACATGAAGAGATCTATCAAAATTTGCTCTCCACTTTTAGTACATTTTATTAAGAGTTACGACGAGGATCCAATTAGTAAACTAGTAGGATCGTGTGTTGGGTTGATCTCGGCTAACCAACTCCGAGATTTAAGGGAGGCACGCCTCCACTCGCACGTCTTGATCGGAGACGGCAACCAACCCACTTGGTTTCGGTCCCGGTCACCCAGCGCCACATAAAAAGGAGGGTTTTCGGCAGAGCTTTAGACACGAGTTGCTAAAGGCCTTACAAACCCTAACAAGCCCGATCCCTAACGGTGCGCTGTGGTGAACGAAGGCCGAAGCCCTTCTCCGACCACGACATCAGCTTCACTGCGCCGGCCGACCACCTTTACGCCGTCGGCCACCTCTACATCAACACAACTGAGCACCGACCCCATGGCTTCATTGAGTTCGGGTACGCTAATCACGCTTCCGCTCTAAAGATTAAGTTAGGTGTTCATGCATTGATCTAGGGTTATGCCTAATGATTCATGATTAGACTTAGAGTTAATTCTTATATCGTGTTGTTTTAGTCCAATCTTTCACGATACGCTTGCAACAACTCTCTTCCTCCTCCTTGACGCTCCCAAACAACAAAGATAGATAAGTTTGGTAGCTAGAAACCGACACCTTAGGTAAAATCCTCTATCTATACACACCACAACGGCACAACCTACAATCAAAAGAAGATGAATCTCTTTAGATTTAACGGGCAAATTCTTACACCACAGTAGAAATCTACACACCACAACAAATTCCTCGATGAGAACTTGTAGAAACACACACGAGGTGGTCACCAAACATGTCGTTTTATGTTTTCTGTATTCGGTGCTAAAAACCAATATGCTTATAATGTGAGCGTGCCCCTTTTTATCTTTGGTAGCCAAAACAATTTCAATAAAAATTTTAAGAGTTTTTGCAAACATCCTAAAATCGAATTCAGATACCAGTTTACAGAATCTCCGAGCAGTCATCCGGTCGGGCAACACATATAGTGTTTCTCCGACTAGGGTACTCAAGGAGTAATCACTGGAGGTTTACTCCAGTATTTAAAGATTAGGGTCTTTTGATCTTAATTAAATATTAAAAGAACCGTATTTAAAGATTTATTCAATTCTCGTCACCAAGCCTAGACCGAGTAAACTTGGTTATATCTCACACGTGTACATCATGACCTATTTGGACGCACGACGAATAGAAAAGGCAATCCCGTATGAAGAGAGAAGGAAAGTAAAGATAGGAATTAATAAAAGCCCAGTTAGAGCAACTCCAAGAGAAGAGCTAAATCATTTTCTAAAGGTAAATTTGCTATTATTAGAGAAAAAACGTCTCCAATAGACTCTGTAAATGACTCTCCAAATCTAGTAGCTCTCCATCCCTCCTCCTTCGCTCTCTATTTTTGGATAGCCTACCTCGCTCACCATCCAACCTCTTGGCGCGGTCGGCGTTTCCTTCCCGCACGCTGCGCCCCATTCCCGCGTGTACGCGACCCACCGCGCGCCCTCTAGCTTAGATAGCCTGTTGGAGTAGTCTTTGTTTTTTTGGGTGAGATTCATTTTAGAGAATAGCTAAATCACTAAATTTAGATACTTCTTTTGGCTAATTTTTTGGAGTTGCTCTTAGGACTTGCTAAAAATCCGACTCAAAATTAGCAAAGCCCAGTTACGTACGTACGTACGTACGTCGGCTAATTCAGGTGAAGAAATTAACAATAATTACTACTTAATAAGTTTGAGTTGGTGGCAGTCCGTCCGTTCTCCACAGGCCAATCTCTCAGTTTCCTTGCGCCGACATGTGGTCCCAAAGTCCACGCTGCCCCCGCTCCTCCGCAGAAATCGCTCCGTACTCGCCACATCCGTCGAAACCGCTCCGCCTACTCCTCCCCCGCAGAACTGCCGCCTCCTCCTCCCCCGCTTCGCCCTCGCCTGCTCCTCCCCACCCCGCACTGCCGCCGCCTCCTCCTCCCCCCACCCCGCGCTGCCGCCTCCTCCCCCCACCACACGCCGGATCTTGGCTGGGGCGCGCGCGGTGATGGCGGGATTCAGCGCAAGCTGCTCGGATCCAACGAGGCAGCGGCGCCATGGGTGGTGGAAAGGTGTCGGCGACGACCAGATCTGGGCGCATCGAGACCGGCAGCGACCAGAATCGAGGCGACGACGGCCGAATCTGAGCGGGAGATAGCGGTAGGATCCGGCGGGGCGGCTAGATCAGCGTTGGGATGGAGTGGCATCGGGGTAGAGGCGGTCACGATGGCCCGGGAGACCCTGACATTGACCCCGACATCCGCATCATTCTCCGTCCCAGAGCAGATCTCGCGTCGCGGGCCGGGTCGCCGCGATGCAGGTGGAGCTCCCATCCCGCGCCGCCACCCAGCCAAGCAAGGCAGAGGAGATGCCGCCGACCTCCCTGGCGGCCGCCGCATCGGCAGTGGAGGCCGCACCGCTCATCCCGGGTGGGTGCATGCGGCGGCGGGCGGTGAGCGAGCGGTTCGCTTAGCGCAGCGGCTCTTTTTGCCGCGACGTCGGTCGCGCGGCCGCCGACACCTTCCTCCTCACCCGGCTCACGCTCATCCTCCTCCGCTACCTCGGGTATTCTCCAATTACATTTCCCTTGCTGCCACTTTCACATGGTGATTTGCTTGTGATCTTACTACAGTTAGATATATCATGGCATTTATTTTGGAGAATTAGTGTACCATGACATGTTTAGCACGTAGCATGCTTCTCATATAATACTCATGGAGCATAGCAATGGTTTGTTTGCAGAAACTTTCCTCAGGGGACTATTGGTGACATGGTAGAAGATGCATCCCAAGGACTATTGGTGACATATAAATTGCAGAAGTATGCGAGTGCAAGACTTGTCCAAGATAGCCTGATTCAAAACTATACGTACAATAATTTACAAGGAATGACAATGTCTTAAACAAGGGTAATGACAACGCACTACAAGGGTAATGACAATGTTACTTTGTGCGTTATAGCTGCACAGTAAATAAATACAAGCATATATTAGCAAGGGTACTTTTTTCAGTGCGATACCAAGTGCCAACATCTTCAGTAGTAGAGTTTGCATTAGCAATAGATCACGATACCAAGTGCCAATATCTTCAATAGTAGAGTTCGCATTAGCAATAGATCATAACGAGACTCCTTGCAATAAAACTTCGTGCGTTATAGCTGTACAGTAAATAAATACAAGCATATATTAGCAAGGGTACTTTTGCAGTGCAATACCAAGTGCCAACATCTTCACTTCAGCATATACGAATGGAACCGAACAATGTTTCTCAACATGTTTTCATACTAGATAGTGGGACATAAATAGAAAGAAATCATGAAGTTTCTTCGAGTTCCTTCTATCAACTTTTGTTTTGGTGAATTGTCTATGTTTGCTAATTATGTGATCACTGGCTGACTGGAGTTAATTTCTTGGAAAATTCAGTTAACTCCGGTCTTCAGTAGGGAAATAGCCTGCATTTCAAATAGCTGTTACCACACTGCAGATATAATTTTAATTTAGATAAGCAAGATCACATATACAGATACATATAAGTGTCAATGCTCATGTAACTTTTCGAAAATTTTAATTTAGATGTGATCACTAGCCGACTGGAGTTAATTTCTTGGAAAATTCAGTTAGCCCCGGTCTTCAGTAGACAAAACACATGTACGTCATCAATTATTTTTGGCTTTGCATATGCATTGTATTTCTGCATTCACTCCACTCCAGCCTGAAACGAGCTTGGAATTTCTGTAAATGAATACCATGAAAATGTCTATTTCTGAGCAAGTATTTCCCTTTACAAAAAAAGTACCATGACTACTAAAAGAATCAGAATTAGCATAAATTGGTTGGGAAATGAATGTGCTGATTGCAATGTTGTTCGTGAGCTAAATGTTTACATAATCTGGAAGATTGTTCATCTTCTTGGCAACAAAGAAATCCGTCTCTTATTTTACAAAGAAGAACAGTAATCTTATTTAGGAAGTAGAATAGTAATCTCATTGTGCACCCCTGGTACCTAGCAATAGGTGTAGTTCATATATATGAATCCATCTGTGCAGTGTTGCACGAGATGCTTATAATGCAAATTTATGTCATCTGGTGAAAAATCTAAAACATGTTGACGCATTGGGAATAAGTGTGCTTGGTTGGGCCCATTGAATTGGCCCTTTTTTCATTCTAAGGATCCAGTGGGCCGATCGAAAAATCTGAAATTGAGGTCGAAAGGCCTTCCTTAAATAGGGCAAAATCTTCATCAATCCACGTACACCAGCTGGTATTATGGCATTAGTTTAGATGACATATGGAAATAGCCTGCATTTTAGGTAGCTGTTACCACACTGCGGATATAATTTTAATTTAGATAAAGCAAGATCACATATACAGATACATAGAAGCGTCAATGCTCATGTAACTTTTCGAAAATTTTAATTTAGATGTGATCACTGGCTGACTGGAGTTAATTTCTTGGAAAATTCAGTTAACCCCAGTCTTCAGTAGGGAA
Organism: Dendrocalamus latiflorus; assembly: GCA_017311315.1. Taxonomy (NCBI): domain Eukaryota; kingdom Viridiplantae; phylum Streptophyta; class Magnoliopsida; order Poales; family Poaceae; genus Dendrocalamus; species Dendrocalamus latiflorus. Next base: position 363,038 of record CM029670.1, on the reverse strand, counting down.
ATAGCCTGCATTTTACGTAGCTATTACCACACTGCAGATATAATTTTAATTTAGATAAGCAAGATCACATATACAGATACATATAAGCGTCAATGCTTAACTGTTCAAAAGGGTTTGCTTGACAAACAAATTGTATTAGAGTAAAAGAAAAGGATAATCAGGATCCCATGATCCTCCTGGCACTTACCCTGCTCAGAAAATCATTAGCTTATGAAGTGAATTTAATTCTGTTACTATGTGATTGGGGACCCTGTGCTGGCCAGATCACATGAGTTGTGAAAATTTAGCCATTTGCTATGTAAGCTTGGAAACAATCAGAGGCGGCGGCAAAATGTACAGCTGCTAGCACACCAGACAAAAGCATGTTCCTTTGCAGGAAGTGAAGCCGGCACCGACCAGGTAGTGAGATGACTGTACATGTATATTGGACTCCGGACAATTAGTTTAGTAGTCGCTCTAATTTCGTTGTAACTCATTCACCGTTTCTGTGATCGAGTACACTTTGGTCGGGTGAAGTTTGTAGGGCAAGTTTGTAGGCCAGAATGTTTGGACATTAAATAACATAAATAATTCACTAAATTTTTTCGTATCTTTTATATGTAATATACAATGGATTTATGATGTTTTAACTATTTGTTTTCTATTTTGTAGAGTGTGCTTGCTTTCTCTTTGCTTGACAAGCTAGAGATGAAGATAAGTCTTCTAGAAGAATAGTGCATCAGTGTCATTTTAAAATTCTCGTTAATGTTTATATTTATTGTATGATGTCCTATTTATCAATTGTTTGTTATTCTTCAAGACGGTCTGACAGTTATTTATGTATTAAGTATACTACGGAAAAATATTGTTTACTACCATTTTTTACATATATTGTTGTATGTGGTGCTTGTTCTATCATGCTTCACTAATATGATGCTTGATTTATTTACGAGTATGAACATACGTATTTTGCTTGATACATGATGACGTAAGATAAAATTGATGTTTATTATTTAGTTTGAGATTATGTTTGATAGTATGTATCACTTTTATTTGGTACTCCGTTGCAACGCACGGGCACCTTACTAGTTAACAATAATAATAAAGTTGCACGTATATACGCATGCACACACGCTGGCTGCACTGCATCCCCCAAATTTAGGGCGTCCAAAAGTAGCGCGCCAGCTAGCTTCAATTAAAGCGGAGCCGGCCGGAGGATAAATTAATTGAGCCCACGTACGCCGGCCGATCGCTCTGCTGCCAATGGAAGGGAAGGGAAGGGAAGGGAAGGAAGGACGAGCATGTCTTCGTACCTGACGTGCAACCTGGTGGCTCGCCGGCGCCGTCGACCCGTACGACGTTCCGCAGCCGCAGACGCCCACCTGCTGCACGGCGCTGCAGACAGCGCCCGAGCCTGTGTTGGGTTGGGGTAAAGAGGAGACGAGGAATGGGGATCTTGATCTGATGGTGAGTCTAGGACTTTATCATAGTGGGCTAGGTACACACCTATACGTCTAGTCATGTGGCCATATACCACCTCCTCACTCTAGATGATATATAGAAGTTGGTGTTTACTTGTTGGGCTATTTGGCATGCTAGGCGGAATGAAGCCTTTACATAGGGAGATCTATCAAAATTTGCTATCCACTTTTAGTACATTTTATTAAAAGTTACGCTGAGGATCCAACTAGTAAACTAGTAGGATCATGTTGTTTTAGCCCGATCTTTCATGATACGCTTGCAAAAACTCTCTTCCTCCTCCTTGACGCTCCCAAACAACAAAGATAAATAAGTTCGGTAGCTAGCAATCGACACCCTAGGTAAAATCCTCTACCTATACACACCACAACCTACAATCAGAAGAAGATAAATCTCTTGAGATTGCGCACCACCACATGATCGCCATATAAATCTCTTGAGACCAAGCACACATATATACTCCTAGGTTGAGGTTGCGCACCACCACATGATCGCCATCTTTATGTGCTATGGTTTTAGTAGCTTCCCTCCTTTGGTCTTCCTCTCTCTCCCCACTTTCTCAGCCTCCATCACCTTCTTTGTTTCTTTAACCAAAACAATACCAAATTGAGAGTCAACCTCTGGTTTTGTAGTAGGAACACAAACCAAAATTGGTGCACTCGTTTGCGCTGTATCAAGTTACATTATTGATGATTTGGAGAGAAGCAGTGTCTGTGGCCAGATCTGTAGGTGTTCCTTGACACAACGGCGGAGCTAGAAATTTATCACTAGGGGTGCACATAGCTAACAACACACATAAGTAGCGTTCTATTTCATGTCGGGAACCGCTAGTTCCGGACCGGGAAATTGAAATCCATTGAGATAACTTCAAATTGAATTTGGATTTAAATATGAAACATGAACTTTGTGGGAAAGATAATGTAAGACCGACAAACAATAACAAAGAGGGAGGACCAAAATACAATGAATAGAAACGAATATATATGTATCTGTTGAATTACAACAGCAGAAAAGGAGAAGAACCAAACTTCCAGAGTGAAACACAAACCGCAAATTTGTGTAGTAGGACTCTTTACGAGTTAGAATGGATCCTATTTAGTTACCTGATTGTAATACATGCCCTCCGTCATCTTCATATTCACTATTCTACACACTACTACAAAATGGGTCATCACAGACGATTCTTAACAGTCATCATAGACGGTTTTGTGAACCGTCTGTATTTTTGTGTCAGTGATAATTGGAGGTTATCACTGACGGTTTGTGAGCCTTCTGTGATAAAAACAACACAGACGGTTTGTAACTAGAACCGTCTGTGAAGAGAACTATTACAGACGGTTCTAGTTACTAACTGTCTGTGATACTCACACATCACAGACAGTTCTAGTCATTTATAGATGGTTTGTATGACAAAACCGTCTATGATAGTTCACTGTATACCTAAGATTTTTTTAGCTAGCCTGAAGAAATAATGTTACATATGCCCTTTGAAAACAAGTAAATTAAATACAGTAGCAAACACAACACACATTCCATTTCCGTTAATATCAGAATCCACCATTACAGTATAACAAGATAACAAACCCGTGAACTCTTTAACACGTCAAGAATATATAAGAAGCAGAGATCTTGGTAGACAGTAGAAGCTGATGATATAGCGGATGTTGGTAGCTCACGGCGGGAGTCGGCGTCGTCGAGGAACAAGCTGGATGCAGCGGATGGCGGTAGCACCACCTTTGTGGCACGACGGTGAGACTACGGAAGATACTCTTACGATACTTATGACAAGAGTGTGTTACGCAGTCAACCGTGGTGTCACAACGGAGGCGCTAGCTCACGGTGGTAGTCGGCATTATCGAGGAACAAGCTAAATGCATCGGATGGTAGCCGGATATCACCGGCAATGGAGAGACGGCGGTAGCGTCACCTTTGTGGCACGACGGTGAGAATGAACAATAATGAGTATTGCTATATAACATTCGACTGTTTTTTAGGACAAAAACAGTCAGATTGATCTGGGACGTTAGATCTCCATCCAACGGATCCACCCATAAAAGCCCCCCTCCAAAAAAATGATCTAGGGCGTTGGATCTCCATCTAACGGCTCAAAATCTGACTATTTTTGTCCTCAAAAACAGTCGAATGTTGTATAGACACTCCCAACAATAAGATATCACCATACGTACGTATGTACGTCGGCTAATTCAGGTGAAGAAATTAACAATAATAATAAAGTTGCACATATATATGCATGCATGCACGCTGGCTGCATCCCCAAATTTAGGGCGTCCAAAATTAGCGCGCTAGCCAGCTTCAATTAAGCGGAGCCGGCCGATCGCTCTGCTGCCTAGCTTCACGAAGAGGAGGAAGGAAGGAAGCTAGAAAAGCTAGCTGCGCGCACAAGGACGAGCATGTCTTCGTACCTGACGTGCAACCTGGTGGCTCGCCGCGGCGCCGGCGCCGTCGACCCGTACGACGGCCCGCAGCCGCAGACGGCCACCTGCTGCACGGCGCTGCAGCGGGGCTTCGCCGCCGACGGGCTCGCTCAGCCGCGGTACGCGCCGCTGCGGACGCCGGGATCGGCGGCCCTGCTGCAGCCGGCGGAGGAGGAGCAGGGGCAGCAGCGGATGAATATTGTTGGCACGCCGACGTCGGGCCGGCGGGACGGCGTCGGTAATGGCATTGGCGGTAAGATGGTCAAGACGAAGCAGATAATGAACAAGAAGGTGGTGCGCAAGTGCAAGTCGACGGTGGAGGACGTGGACGTGTCGGAGCTGATCGAGGGGCCGCGGCTCCGGCGCAGCGGCGGCGTGCGCCGGGACTGGAGCTTCGAGGACCTCCGCGCCGGCAACAACGCCGCCTAGCTCGGTCCACCCCCCATATAGCTAGTTAGCCAGCTACGTAACGTACCCATGCATGCTGTGCATCCTCCCATTCCGATCGATCGCCACGTTCATGTCCCTGCGCGCATGCATGTGCTGACAGCAGCTAAAGATGACAAATTATTACTGTATTATCCAACTGATCATGTACGTCGGCCTACGTCCGTCTCCGTATCTCTCTACTACTACGTCATATTCATACGTGAGTCTCTGTACTCTAGTATTCGATCTCTCTCTCTCTCTCTCTCTGGATGGATCGACATATATATAGCAGGGTTAATTAGTTTACAAACAGATGCAGGGCAATAAGCAAGATAAAGCCTAATGTGTACATGTTCTCCTTTCTTCCGAATGCAGCGTGCTAGCGATGCATGTGTGTGTGGACGATAAAATTGTGGGCCTCTTTCATCGTACAGTTGCCTGAAAACTAAAAAACATCTCACTCGCTGTTTTCAGCCTATGGATCTCCCTCTCCACCCCATTCATTTAGCAATAAGATAACATATAAGCGGATTACCACATCTAAATAGACAGAGAATACTAAGTACTCTTACTTCGATATATCGATGATTAGTCTCTCCATGTTTACTTTGATTGCACCATACTGTCCAATATCATATATAAAAAGTGGATAATTTTCGTCCGACCGACCGTCCAAAAGCTTATAAAAACGAATACAAGATGGAGAAATGAGTATCCGATATTATGCGTACCTGACTCTAACTTTAAAAAAAATACAGAATATGATACATAATGAGCGATACCCGTCTATATCCATTCCGATTGCGCCCTTAACGGTAGCCACCGCGCTGCCGAGGCGAGCTCTTCCGTCCTTCGCCTCTTCCTCCTCTGGTGGATACGCTGCATTGGATGCCTGAATCTCCATCTCCCTCTCGCTCTGATCCATGGATATGAAAATTAGGATGTTACTGCTGTGATCGAGTTGCCTAAAAAACAAAGACAAGAGTAGCCAAGGAAGAAAATAATAATAATAATAATTCGCCGTTGCCGGGGATCGAACATTGCCCTGTTTATAAAATTAACAAGATCATTCTTTGAATGCAACGAAGGCCCGGCCTGATTACGGTTGCCCCGTAAAGGCCCGCCTAGTAAGGACTTATTCAACGATTGGGTTGGCCTCTTTACGGTGGGCCGCGGCACACATCTACATGCATATATAAAAGAGTTAGGGAATTTTTGCCACAAAATCCGTCTTTTTAACTTATATTTATAAAAATAGCCATATATACATAGTATTGATAAAAAACGTTTACACCATCCGGTCACTGGGCGGCAGGCGCTTGCCACCCAGCCATCAGACGGCAGACCACCTACCATCCACCTCACAAAACATCAGGTGATTAAGCCAGCTGGTTACCTGCCTAAATTCGTAATTTTACATCATATTTATTTACAAATTTAAATATAGCAAATACTCTCAAAAAATTATAAAATTGTACGTACTTCATCGTGTAATTTTTTGACAATTTTATCCGCTTTGCATGTTGCTCAAAAATTCATACGATTTCAATATTTGTAAGAGCTGTTACATATAGCAAACGAGCTCTAAGAATTACAAAATTTTATGTGAAGCCTCCTGACACAATCAACCTAATTGTTTAATTTTTTTGGAAATTTTGTGTGTTTCGAATTTGCAATGTTAATTTAATCGTAATTAATGATATGCGATGCTCAGGAATCTTTTGTAGTGCGTGAACTCTGTCCTTCGGATATATGTCGGTCCATTGCTGCTACCTTTCCTTTTTCACTGCATCCGTGTCGTCCCCCTTGTGTGCTCCCTCGTCCGCACTGATGTCGTTATGTCCGTGCCATCCACCCTCGCCTGCTCCCTCGTCTCCACAATTGTCATTTTGTCCGCGTTGTCCCCCTTGCGCGCTCCCTCATCCGCACTGATGTCGTTATCTACGTGTCGTCCACCCTCGCCTGCTCCCTCGTCTCCACAATTGTCACTTTGTCCGCGTCGTCCCCCTCGCGCGCTCCCTCGTCTTCACAATTTTCAACCAAATCGCATTGGAGTATCTTATAATTAGTATTTAAGTATATCAAAAGTAATAAATAAGTATAACATATTTATTTAAGTAGTATATTATAAGTAACAGTATGTACTTTTGAGAGTATGTAGAGGGGTGGGGTGGGGGGGGGTTAAAAGAGGGCTTTAGTTTGTTCTAAAGACAAAATCTATGGGTGGTCATGCAAAGGCAAAACATACACACGATCGACCACTAAGTAATGCTTCACTTATCCTTTTTAAAAAAAAGAAACCAATGCTTCACTTTTGCAGATATGTGAGAATATTTGTCAGATTTAGCCGATCATGTCTCCTGGCTACATTACATAAATATACACGACACGACAGGAGAGTAACTAAAGCTACCCAACTTCGATATGATTCACTATGTTTCCTCCCCTCAAAAGTCAAAATACTTTATACACACACACGGCACCATGGTATCTGGCCACCAAGTCTCTATGTCTTTGGATTACTTTTACATACGTACAAGTGTAATATATCAGACAAACCCATTAACACTCATTAATTTGAAAATACGTCAATTTGGAAAGGAAGTCATTAGTTTAGTATACTGAATCAATCATCAATGGAAAGTCTCAATTATAGAGCCTGGACACCATAGTGCCCATGTTACACACACACATATATGTGCGTGTTACACTTACACATGTATTTTAGGGTTTTTACATTTTATTCAATAACTTGAACTACAATATATATGTAAGCTAGGTCTAGTCCAAGTTCTTTCGACACTTTGCCTTTTAATTAGTTCTCCTTGGTCTGTATCCTACTTTGATCACATGCATTTTCTTAAACAAATGAGGGAAAATATTCCTTGAATGACATGATAAGAGGACTGTGCATGTAAGCTAAAATAAAGATCATGACCAGAGAACGAATATAATGATTAGACAGGAAGTTCCACCGGTAGATATGTATAGTACAATATATAGGCCGGGAACAACAAAGTGTTTGTGAAACTTCTTTGGAATTTGCCCCTGCAGTGTGCATGTTCCTTTTTTAGCAAATATAATTGTTTTTTTAGCAAATGCATTTAACTGAGTTAATTGCAACCAGAAACTACAAACATGCATATGTTGCATGCGGGCAAATCATCAAGTGGCAAAGAAAGATAGGGCAAATCATCAAATCTCCCTTTTTATAAAGCGCACATGCGTGCATTCCAAAAGTGGTATCATTAGACTCATATTTAAAAGTACTTTCATATGATCATGATTTCGTGCTTTCTAACAATATATCATACCAAAAACTGTAGTTCAAAGTTCAATTGTGAAGAACATGCCAAGTCAAATTGTGACTTACAAAAATAAACAGATGGAGTACTTGATAAAAGTGACCATTTCTCCATATCAATAGAAATTAATAAAAATTATTTCAATGAAAACATCACCATGCATGATAATTTTCCACTTTATGTTCCTTATTTTTGTTGCATCACAATTAATTATATATTTAAGGAGACCTATATATGCACTGCAATATTTATTCTTTCTTTGAGAGTCCTACTTTTTACAAACATCAGGATGATACTTTCAACTTTATTAATTATAGGGAAAACTCTATTGGTTACATGTCCCTATTTGCAGTTCATTCAATTCAAGCCATGCAAGTTTTCTAAGATACTTTCGAACAAAAACAAAAAAAAGCGATATTATTCGAATGGTTATGTGGATACTAGTTATACTTTGATTAATTCGAAACAGAGTACCTATAGTTCCATAAGTCTAAGAAGTCAATGTTAAATCTGTAGCTAGCTTTCTAGACCTAACAAAATCTCTTGCTCCTATTCTTTCTTTCTTCACCATCTAGACAAATAAGTGCAACCTTCGAGTAGCCATGAAGATTGACTAATTAATACCTTCCATAAAATTAATCTGAATTATTTTACTGTTTGTTCTATTACCGTCTGCGCACACACAAATTGAAATTTATAACAAGTTGAATATTTCGCACGTAGTGTATGTCTTTCAAATGATTACTTACATATGGTTGTTGAAGAATTATATTGGAATCTTCTAGCATATATATATAACTGGCTCTGAGGTCTAATATTGTACCAGCTAGCTAGATAGCTGCAACAACGCATATGCATGACACACTTCACAGTACTGCTTTCTAGTTGAACAATCCTCTTCAAGAATGGAATTCTTGAGGTATCTAAGATAAAATACATGATTATTCCTTACTTAACTTGGGAACATGAGGAAGCTAGCAAGAAATGCTAATTGGAATGCATCATGACATTGACGTACACTTCAATTATTGGAAGACATTGACATCGAAACCACCAGCATATATGTGTTTTTCTTCCAAGAGCATAAATGATTTTCTTTGCAGGTTAATTTGAAGTCTTGACTCGGGAGCACAAACACACCGAGCTTCGTTCGTTTAATTAATTGTCCTGGGGACCAAGTTTGACGAGAGAGATTAACGCTCACGAGACGGCCATGTGATCAGCTGACGATCATTCCGACTGACAGTCAAAACCCATAGCACAGAACCCTAGCTTCTTCTCTTCTTAATTCCCCTCCCTAGTCCTTTCGTACAATTGTTATTGTTATCACCCCGTCAAATCTTGCCGTTTCACTAGATCAAGATTCCTTTTCCCTGGGTCTGTCCAAGACAATTTGTCTGGGGAAACATAAACGCATTCAATGCCCAGCTTCCAATTAAGTACAATATCTCAGTCAAATGATGCTTAATTTGCACACTCAATACTATATTAAACCTTCGAAACCATGCATCATGCCCTATATGTTTAGAATTTAGTAACCCATCACAATCATACATTTGACTACGCAAATCGATCATCTACTCCCTGTGGTGCATCATCTGCATGCAAGTGGGGTTCGATGTAGCTTGCTACTCCTTGAGCTACTAGCTAGTGAGCCACTACACACACTTCCCCATGTATACAAGGGTTGACATCTAGTAATATATATATATATACTCTCTCTCTCTCTGTAACACCCTCCTATCCTAGCTACCTTGGCATGCATGAACCTAGAGCCCAGAATCCTTAGAAATCACCATGCATGGTTCAAACAAAGGACAAAGGAAGGCATTACACTTCTTATATGCCTGGTGCCTTGTTATCGATATGCATGCCCTAGAGAGGAACCAACTAATTAAACAATTACTTGGCAGTAGTACAAATTGAACACGTACGTACAGCTAGCGACGTATTATATTTAAGTATGGCCTTGCACTGTTCCGCCATTAAATTCCATGGAAGGCTAAGCTGGACATCTTCCTATTATTTTTAGGTTATTAATTCTTTATATGCTAATGAAAATCTCTGAAACTTTGATTGTGCTACTGAAATCGATCGATCGAGCTCCTCCTGGTGGACTCAGCTAGCCGGATTCATCAAATTAAACTCGCATGCAGCTGCTAGCAAGCACCATCGATCAGATCACACGCATGCAGTCGGCAGCGGTGTGAAGGCGACTTGTGATCATCATGCAGCAATGGGCGACGACGGCAATTTGGGAATTTCCAGGCTTATCTCTCTCCAAAACTTTGCAAAATCATATTTCATTTGAAGCGGTGTGTTCCAGCACATGCAACAATTTCGTCACTGTACTTAGCGAATTATCGAAGTGTACGTACCACAACAAATACCACTAAATTAATGGGATGTCCTCGACGATTAAGTTCCCCTTTGTTTCAGTAGGAAAACCTACATTGAATATATGTGTTTGAATCGATCGTGCATAATCAGATCTAGTTTTGAATCCCACAATTCTCGATTATATATAATTAATATACAGAGTTTTCAAACGATCTGTCAGACTCCCTGAAAAAAATTCTTAAACAAAGTAAACGAGAGAATGGCATCAATGATTGACACGCATGCATACACACTGTGGGTGTGCAGTTTTAAGACTGACTAGCATATACAGTATACAGTAGCATGTTGTTGCATGCATATATGCTGGGACCTCCAAGCCGACACCGACATGTGGATCTCCTCCATATACCTATTTGACCATCCGATCGATCGATCGATCGATCAAGCTAGCAAGCAAGCAATCAAAAATGCACACATGTTATAGCTATATACATATGTTCCATGGTTAGACACACGAAGAAATTAAACTATAGCTAGCTAGAGCTAAACATGTGAATAGTATAACATGTCACGCATGCCCTATTCGATCGTCACAGAGAAATAACCTCAGCCACACTTGTTTTCTGTGAATCAAATTGTCTTAATCTGAGCTAATTATATTGTTCAGCTCAAATTAAACTTGTATAAATTAAGATATATAGTGTTCCATACGAAAACTATTAGCTAGTCATGCACGTACGCAGCAAAGTAGCCGATTTGATCAGAGCTGTATAGCGACATGGCGTGTCCTTTGCTAGCTACGTTTCCGGCGATTCTCTCTTATTATTAAGATATATAGTAATCCTATTCTGTACTCTCCGGAGTACATACTTTCACTTTTAATACATCACTTAAACGAATATTTTATACCTCTTTGTCACTTTCGGTATACTTAAATACTAATTCCAAGATACTCCAATATGACTTGCTTAAAATTTTTTTTATCAGAACACTTTATTTTGCTATATATTCTTTTCCATACATAAAAGGAATATATACACAAATTATGTTATAAAAAGTGGATTCTTATGAAAATTTTCAGGGAACTCACTTTAAGGTATATTATAATCATTGTTAGAGTATACTCAAATAGATAAAAAGGTATAACAACACCAATAAAACAGTATATGTGAAGTGGGAGTACATACTCTCAGGAGTATGGAAATATATATATATATATATATATATATATATATATATATATATTTCCATACTCCTGTGAGAGAGAGAGAGAACATATGCTATATACTCAAGGTTACAGAGCAATTATGTGTACTCTAACTAAAAAATTTACAAAAAATTCTAAAAAATATTTTCACATGTATTTCATAGTTTACTCCACTCATGTATAAAATTTTAAGTTCAAATTCATTTTATATTAAGATTAACAAAAAAGATAAAAAAAATCTGACAAATTTGAACTCTCAAATTTGTTAGATTTTCTTCTTTTTGTTACTATTAATATAGAACGAATTTGAACTTAACATTTTATATATAGGAAGAGCAAGTTTAGATATACATGTAGAAATTTTTTAAGAATATTTTGTGACTTTTTTAGTTGGAGTGCACCATGATTGCACCGTAAGCTTAAGTGCACAACATATATTCCCATACACACACATACGGCTGAGCTATTCCATGCCTACACGCACCAGAAAGTTACTATCATTTGTGAGTAAAGTTAGTGTCAATTACATATAGAGTTATTGTCAGTTCTGTTGTGTTACAACTGATATTAACTCTACATGTGTTTTACAGTAACTTCACTCACACACGGTGGCACGGAATATATATAATATAAGTTTTTTTGTACTCCCAAAAGTACATACTTCGACTTTCAATATATTACTTAAACAAATATGTTATACTTATTTATCACTTTTGGTATACTTAAAAAACTAATAGTAAGATACTCTAATGCGATTTAGTTGAAAAATTCATTGGAGTCCTTTATTTAACAAATATGTTATACTTATTTATTACTTTCGGTATACTTAAAAACTAATATCTCAAATACGATTTAGTTAAAAAATTCATCGGAGTCCTTTATTTTTGCTATAAACCCTTTTCTATATATAAAAAGAGTATATACACAAATTATACTATAAAAAGTGGGTTTTAATAAAAAGTTTTTAGAAACCCACTATGGAGTATCTTATAATTAATTATTACTACAGTATACTAAAAATGATAAACAGATATAATAACATCGTTTAAGCGGTCTATAACAAGTGAGAGTACGTGGTGATTCATACATAGGATAAAGGTGTTGATACTTGCTAAAAAAAACTTTGAACCTCATGTTCTATATAACACTGGCCCCGTGAGTTGGTTCCGTTTGTGCTCTCAGGAGTATATAATAATTACATAGGTAGATGGATAGATTGATACATGGAGAGAGAGAGAGAGAGAGAGAGAGAGAGAGGGGGGGGGGGGCAACATCATGTGTGTGTCGCATATAGAACGATCAGAAAAGCTGGAGGTTGGCCCGGAAACTAATTAAACAGATAGTAGTCTTGTTGTTTCCTTTCTGAAAAGTAAGTTTGACGCAGACAGAAAACAAGCCAAAGTGAGATGATATGTTGTGCTATGCTCTCTCTCTCTCTCTTGGCAATCTTTCTCAGTCTAGATCTTTTTGTGGGTGAGAATAATAATGAGGCTCTCCAAACTTTTGATTCCACCTACAAATGATTATTGCGGGAAAGGAATAAGAAGAGGGAGCTCATCAAATTAAAGGCAAAGAAAGAAATGAGAGCTGATTGAAAAGACCCATAAAAACCCTGACTAGAATTTGTTCTTTCATGCACTTGTGTTCTGCCATGTTCTCTGCGCATACCGGCCATACCTGATCGATTGGAAGGTAATTAGCTAGAGAATTGATCCATAAAATCAGACCAGATCTCTTTGCTGAATATATACCCATGAAGGCGAAAACTTTGATTTCTGTTGAAAAACTAATGTATATATGAGAAATTCAAGAATTGGTCCTTTTTTTTTATTTGCACTAGTTGTCAAAACTAAATATATATGTACGTATAGTAGCTAGATGGGTGTATTGCCATGTGGTAGAATAGGTGAAGCCAAAACAAAAGGGCAGGATCAAAGAGGACAGATGAGCAGGACAATTGAGGACTGAGATGTACACATCAATTATGCACACACACACACAAAAGATTATTCTTTGGAGCATCCTGTGTGGCAGAATAAGTGGTGGGAAGGTGATACCGAAAAATCTATCCATACATTGCTGTTTATTATTGGATAAAATATGTTTGTCGCATTAATGATTTGGTACTATTAAATTAAGGGGGCACTCGTATTAGCTGTGACTGATAGTTTTTGGCTTTGGTTCACATACGGATATGAACATCAGAAAGTACAAGATTAGGGAATATTCCACCTAGCTCATTGCTACTAGTTGCTGTTGGATAACACAGCTGAATTGTTTTTTTTTCCGGTTGTGTGGAAAAGAATATATATTGAAAAAAGATAGTCAATTATATAAGACAATCCAGCTCTCAATATTTGTGGATGCAGGTAACATTCACCACATATCATACCAGTAATATAGTAATTCACAGTACAATGCCATGCATGCATTATGGCAGCTACATATGGGATATATATCATGACCAGGGGACACGAACTGTACATGCAACTGGCCTATATACATCTCTCTCCAAGTGCATGTACCAGCTACAAGAAACATATTAACCGCCCTACAGCTAGCGATGGACCAGCTAGAAATGCTCTTGCTGCCCCATTATTCATCTTCTTCACCCCCGGCCGGCATAGCTAGCTAGCTCGGTCCATTTATTTTTCATGCATGCACGTGTGTGCCAAGCTAGTACACTCACCCATCCAACACCATGAGATAGATCAGATAGACAAGCTGGGAGAGAAATTAAGGGCAAGGCAACAAGCAAGAGGGGGCACAAGCTAAGAGAGAAGGAGAGGCGTCTAACTCTCCTATCACTTGCTAGCTAGCTAGGCTTCTCTCTCTCTCTCTAATTTAGTACACTTGCCAATTGCCATAGTCATTCCCAATTCATTCATTCACTGGTTCATAGCACACCCACACCCACACTAGCTATACACCACCACACTGTTCTCACCCACCCACCCTCACCAAATCGTCCCCAGGCCAGGCCAGCCCAGCCCATCCATCCATCATCATCTTCTTCTTCACCTCCTCTAGGGTCTAGCCTAGCTCATCATCAAGAAGAACACCACCAACATATAATCCATCCATCACCAAAACCAATCAAGATCCAAGAAATTTGAGGAAAAACTTCATCCTCGATCCGGCCAATTCAATTCTTCCACCTATTCTACACAATTCTCCTCCACTTGTTCGATCTTCTCTTGCAGCACCAGCTGAAGGTCGCACAATTAATTCCCAGTACCATATATATGGAGCTGTTTCCCCGGCAGCCGGACCTGGCGCTGCAAATCAGCAGCCGGCCGAGCAGCTCCTCCTCGGCGTCCTCACCTCCGGTGGCGCCGACGGCCTGGCGGAAACCATCGGACTCCGGCGACAACGGCAGCATGGATCACTTCCGCCACCTAGGGTTTTGGCGAGCCACCGACAGCGCCGCGGCCAAAGACACGCCGTCGGCAAGAACGGAAACCCTGCTGCCTTCCGGCCACCACCTCCTCTCCTTAGCCACCACCGCCGCCTCAAGTAATCCTACTGCTAGAACTAGTGGCACCGCTGCTACTGCTACTGCTAGCATCCCTTACAACACTGCAGCTGGCTACAAGCAGCAGCTGGCTAACAGCCATGGCTACTACTCCAACAGCCATTACCAGCTCATGAATGCTGTGCTCAAGCCTATAAGGGGAGTTCCGATATACCACCACCATCCCTTCCAGCTCCAGCAACAGCAGCTTCAGCATCAGCACATGGTGATGGCCTCGCAGAGCAACGGCGGCGGCGGCTTCTTCTCTTCGAGGTTGAGGTTCCCGCCGGGGCGGCGGAGCGTGCGGGCGCCAAGGATGCGGTGGACGACCACGCTGCACGCGCGCTTCGTCCACGCCGTCGAGCTCCTAGGCGGCCATGAGAGTATGTGTAGATGCATGCATATACACTCCTGTATGTCAATATGTCATATGTGTGCGCGCGCGCCTAATTAATTCATTCATTAGATGCCAGGCAATTTCTTTTGATTCTTCAGGTTATTAATTATCCACATGGAATTTTGTGATGGGATTGATCTTGTTACTAATTTTGTGATGGGATTCTTCAGGTAATTTGATCTTGTTACTAATTTTTTTCCTGGGATTTAATTTAGGGGCCACTCCCAAGTCAGTGCTGGAGCTCATGGATGTGAAGGATCTCACCTTGGCGCATGTCAAGTCTCACTTGCAGGTACATATCGTGATGCCTGCCTTATTGGTTAATAAATCATTTCCTTGTTTTTCATGTGTTATCTGGCTTTAATTAGCATAGTTCGATCCTTTTCATTCAGGGTTTTTTTTATCTTCTTTGATGCGTGATCTTAGTTATATATACCGTGTAATTTTCAGTTTTTTTTTTGTTTTTGAAGGATGTCTTGTTTCAGTTTGCTGTATGCTAGCTGCATGATTTGTGATCTATCTAGTTTCCTTCTTCTGTGATATACATATGCTAGCTGCTGTGGAAGGAAATTACAGTGAGATATGACAGGCGAAATTAAATAAATTAATGGCAGTGGCATCTTCTTCATGCATCAAACTTTTCATCTATCTATAGCTCTTGCATGGAGGTCATAGATTGTTATCATATGAACAGAGATAAGAAAGGAAAGAAAGGAAACAACACTAGTACTACTCTACTGCTGCATCTCTATCTCTCACTTCTCAATATTTGTGTGGACATGCATGCATGTAGTGTAATGGAGCAGCTTTTGCAGGGGGGCAACAGAAAGCTTTTTCAACCGAAAGAAAAGCTCTCTCTCTCTCTCTCTCTATGTGTGTGTGTTGCTCACTGTCTCTGATGCGGTCAAGTAGCTAGTAACTGATTTTAATTTGTGGCATGCAGTTGGTTTCAAAGAGAGAGAAAAGATTCTTAAAGAAATGAAATCTTGTAATGGATCAAGTACATTGTGTATGCAGTTGGTTTCTTATCCTTGCCTTCTGGAACTTTGGATGCACTATTAAATGGCTTTAATTTGCAGATGAGAAACAGTAACGCACTTACCAAGGGGCAGGTGTGCATACATACATTTTATACACGCATACTAGTACTACCATATGCATGTACTCCTGTCATCTATCATTGTTTGCATTGTAGTTAAAATTTATCACTCGCACTTGTATATGCATTATGCACATATGTAAGCACGAACTGACAATCTAATTAAGAGCATCCATGCAGATGTATCGCACGATAAAAAATACAGACAAACCTGCGGTTTCTTCAGGTATATATTTCATAAAATTCTAGTATTTATAATGCCACAATCAATATAATAGCTAAGAGTACTTGCTGTTATTAACCTTAGAATTTCTTTTCCTTTGTTCAATGATTTTTAGGACAAAATGACGGATTCGAGAATGGTTCAGCTGGAGAGATCTCCGACGACAGCTTGCCGGAGACCCGACGGACGACGGATCAATCGTTGGCACAAAATATCAATGGAACTACTGCAAGTTCTTACAACAGCAACAATTACAGTGCATGTGGTCTGTGGAGCAACTCTTCAAGGTGCATGCTCCTTGATTTATTAATTTGCCACAACCTTAATTTAGCTCCATTTCATTATTTTCCTTATTTAACCGATTAATATATAAAGCTAGCTAGATACCTATGCATGTATTTCAAGTATGGACCAAGCTCAGTATATATATATAATCTACTAGCTTCAAAATACTAAACCGTATGTATATAGGAGAATCTATGCATGCATGGGGGACAACTTTTCTAACATGTTCTACTACCTACAATAAGATTTGACATCTTCAATGAACAAGAGGTTCTTCACCTTCAGCAGTAGTACTAATCCAACTTGACATACCACAATTAACGTTAATATTGCAAAATAAGAGAAGCAATACAGCGAGCACAACAAAGAACAGAAAACCTCTTCTAGGAGTGAGCAGTGTAGTGGCTGTAGATGTAGCACTGCAACATTTGGATGTTTGCCTAATTAATGTTAATGGCAAGGAAGCCTTCAATTTCTATTTGAGGCACAGAGAGTGGCAGTACGATGCCGGCCGGGAGAGATCTCTCATCTCAAAAGGTACGGTGTGTGCCATTCCCAAGGATATGCATTCCTCATTCATGCATGGACCATCAGACGACATTGGTGTACCGATGCATATAGAACTAAAAACATATATAGATCTCTCTCTCTCTCTCTCTCTCTCTCTCTACATATATGCAACGCAATGCAATATATGCATGCAAGTGCTCACGATCGAAAAAGCGGAGAGAAATCTTGGCCTTGTTCGATTTGTCCGGTATAGGTGGAACATTTGAAAGCTCATGATGGTGCAATGATCGATCCCCTCGAGTAGTTTAATGGTTGCAATGAAAAGTTCTTCCTCCTCTATCTATCTATCTAGCTTCTCTGTACATGGGCACATATTCATAGATAGATGAGATGTGGACGCATACATACACTCATACCAAAAAGCAGGCCCACTTGTCCAGAAAAAGGAAATGACAAGATGTACTGGGTGACTAGCTACTGAAAAATCATCTCCTTTAGTTTTGCATGAAAAGGCACCCCACAAAATTGCTAAGAATACTGGTATATATTGTTATAACAAAAGTAAAAGGAGGTTCAAACAAAGGACAAAGTTTGAAACTTCTTTGGAGGTGCTCAAGAATCATACTAGCTGCTACATAGCTTTGTTAACATCATCTCGATCTCAATGTCTGTCAAAAAAAAAAGTATGCATCATCTCCCAATGGGCCCTCAGCTGTGAGTTAGCATATAACCAATGTACAACACCGTGCATACACGTTCGTTTTTGTGCTAACTTCTTCATAAGATTAATGTATATTACCTGGCATGTTGCAGTGTTCTGATGTTTTTGTTTTGTTTGTTTCTCCGTGGTGGTTTTGCAGCAGGGCAGGATGGCCTGATTTCGGCTCACCAAATGAATCAAATACTGGAACTGGAAGGCAATATCTCAAGGTAATCAATAAACACATATCAAGCAACATATAGGGTATTTTATTTCTTCTCTATCGATCATATATACACACACAGATTTGGAAACCTGCACACTGAGATGTAGTACACTATTAACTATAGTCAGAAAAAAATCTAAAAAAAAGTGCCTGCCTGAAAATGGTTGGCACGCAAGCTGATGCAACTGTGGATAGTGTTGCTAGCTTTGTCATAAGAATTGTTAATTATTTCTTGATTTGGTCGAATAGAAAATAAATCACGCGTACACGTAATTAATATATTAATTAGTACCATTGTGCAGTTGCAGGAAGCTCCGTCAAAGAGCTTCGAGATGTCAGAAATGAACGTGTCTTGCATCTCCGAGACATCAAGTCCGCCGGCCGGGCAGCCAAACCTTGAGTTTACGCTAGGGATGAGGCCACAATGAGATCGATCGACCCGGCCAAACTAATTGAAGAATATATAGATCCCTAGCTTGATCCAATCACCAACAGTAGCCAGATCGAGGTAAAGAAGAGAAAAGATGCAAGCAAAAAAGAGAAAGCATATGACATGTATTCTGACCAAGGCCAAATAAGATGACGAGATATTACGTACGTACCATCCATCGATCTCCCCTCCATTATGCGTGTCGATCGAGAGAGAGAGAGAGAGATGTAGGAGAGCTGTCTGATCTTGTTCTCCATCGTTTGCTTTATGTCCAAAGTCTTTTGTTGTTTAAAGTTTGTGCATGGAATGTGGGAGGAAGAGAGAGAGAGAGAGAGAGAGAGAGAGAGAGAGGAGTTCATCTTTTTTACTACTGGCATAAAGCAGGAAAAGGAACGATTCATTAGGCCTCATCCACGTGCAAGTCCCAATCCTGGTTTTCGTGGAATTAATCGATAAGCGTGTAATGTCATACAAAGAGAGAAAGTTCACGCCTAGGAAAGCTAAAAACAATGGTTCGATGTGTATAAGTTGCCTTTGCATCTTGTGATTCTTGCCGTACAATCAGTATATTATTGTACTCAATGTGGTGTACATATGCTTGTATGGGATACGTACATGGGTAAAAAGGTATATATTGTTGAATTTTGCGAGGGCATTTCAGTAATTTCCCAATTAAGAAAAGAAGGAAATGAAAAAGAAAATAAAAGGGAATGGGGCCCACCTATCGGTGGGACAACCAGAGGGGATAATTAAGGGTGGAGACTTAGTCTCTATCCCGAATAGAGCCTCACTTGTTTGGATCTGGTTTCGTTGGAGGGGGGCGGCGGATTCGGAGGGCAGAAGCAGTGCAGGAGGCGCTGGCGGTCCGAAGGCTTCGGCTCCAGCCATTGGTGGCCGCTGCGCCGGCCTCTTCTCCCTCCTACTCCTCTCATCTTTTAAAGGGGGTTGCCTCACCCTTGAGAACCACCAAAGGAAAATATTTAGTGAGCTCTCTTAAATTCTTTCTTTTCTACTCGGTGTAGTTTCAGAGTTTGATCTGTGGGGCTTACTCTCCGCCGTATAATCGTTGTTATCAGCGTTGAACTGCTGTCTCTTGGTGCTTGGTAGTGAGGCGCACTGGGCCAGTGCATTTCAGTTGTTCTTGTGCGGCATCCTCCTTCACCTCAACTTTGCTATTTTGGTGTGCCCCGAATGGCAAAGAGTAGCATTGTATCTCTGACGACCACATCTACTCACCGTGGCACAAAGGGGCAATTGGCTTTCTGGGTCAACACCATTAGATGTGCCTTGCCTGTTCTTCTCGGTGGCTTCGAGTGCTATCCGCTCTGTTAGATTCTTGGCTATTCTTTTCACATTACTTGTTTTGTGAGCTGTACTAGTTAGTTGCGATATGTAATCTTTACTACTACCAGGAGACATTACTTGTAATGTTTGTGGGTCGTGGGTTTAATGCTCTATGAAGAAATTTGTCCAATACTAAAATTGATTTATACAACTAATTTAGATTTGAGCTCTATCAAAGGTTCTTACTGTTGTTTGTTCCATAGCTCTTTGAGCTCTCACTTTCGATCAGTCAGAAATTTTCATCTTGCTCCGTGATGACTAGTTGTGCAGTAGTCAGTGTTCTGTTTTCAGATTAATTTAAAGGGATATGTTTCTTTGTTGTTTGAGTCTCTATATCAATTCTTGATCAAATTTTATATCGTCTGTCAAAATATTGTTTTGTAATCATTTTCTTGTTGAACTCATGTTACACCAAAAATTGAAGTTGCTATCCTTAGTATATGCAAATTCTAGTGACAGTTAAGTAAAGCATTAATTAGAGCTCAAATCCTAAACTTTAGTTGTCTTATCAATTTGTGAAGAGTACAGACAAAGTATTGAGAAGGCCAAAATTTAGTCTTGAGTAACACCGCCTCTGAGAGCAAACAATCAACTTAAAATCTGAGCGGTATTCTGATTTTAATTGTTTTCATGCTCTATGTTTCAAGTATATTATTCTGGTTAAATGACATGATAGGTTTACATATTTTCATGTCAATGCTGTCATTTACTTGTTGCTGGAAATATACTTTGCATATTTTTTTATTATGCTGGAATTAAAACTGAATATTTGCTTATACTGCACATGTCACTTACTCCTGTAGCACCACTATCTCATTTCTCTGGTGTTCACTACTCCAGGCGTTCTCGGCCTTCACCAGCCTCCTCTCCTGATATCTTGCCAACACCTTCATCTGATTCTCCTGATAATGCTCCTCGTTATGCCTTTCATGATTGGACATCCCTTCAGCTTCCTGATCATCTTGGTTTTACTTTAACAGCTCATGCTCTCTCTGTCACTAAGCCTAGTTCTTATCGTTCATTCTGAGTGGCAGCTCGCTATGGCAGAGAAGCTTGGTACTCTTCGGCGTACAGACACTTGGGATATTGTACCGACACCTGTGTATGCTCGTCTTATCACGTGCAAGTGGGTATATAAGATTAAGATCCGGTTTGATAGTACTATCGAGCACTACAAGGGTTGTCTTGTGGCTCACGGTTTCTATCTAGAGTACGGTCATGACTACAATCAGATTTTTGCCCCTGGTGCCCATATGACCACTATTCACACTCTTGTTGCGGTTGCTTCTGTTCGCCGGTGGTCTATCTCTCAACTGGATGCTAAGAATGTTTTCCTTAATAGTATTTTGCATGAGAAGATCTATATGCAGCTACCACATGTATATTTTGCTCCTAACAATAACTAAGTGTTACTATGTCCATGTCTAAAGAAGAAAAACTGCTCTCCTTTGCTCACAAGGTTATCTTCATAGCAATATTCAAAATTGTGGAGGATATAACCAAATGCATTGTTTAGCGCTTTCTTTGTTATTTTTCCTAGACATTCATCGATCATCATGTTCTATCTGCAAATAAGAATAGCACTCTCTGTTACTTACACTTAACAGGAAGCACATGGCAGTGCAATTATAGCTAGCTAGTAGGATCTTCATGAATTTAAAGAAAAGGGATCTTCATGAATTTAAAGAAAAGGGAACATAAAACAGTACGCACTTGATATACTGTTGTGCCATGCATGGATCATGCATTGAGACCAGAAAGATGGACGCGCGGACAACAATAAGTGGGTCAAACAAACCTAAGAAAAGCAGAGAATTAAAGCAGGCAGCAATGGGGTTTTCACTCGGATATGAAGGTGAAAAGAAAAAAGCCCTAGACCCAGGTGACTGAATGATAAAAGAGCCATCCCCATTTTCTTTCTTTCCAGAGAGCTTGCTAGCTTTTATTGGCACACATGAATCACTGTCCATGTTTGCCCAGTCTTGTTTCAGCTTTAAAGGGTGTGCAAGCAGTTGGGGACCTTTACCGTCTGCCTGACATTGACCCAACCAAAAGGAAGAGTGCGTATGACTGTACACACACTGCACTGCACTGCAACGAGAGAGAGAGAGAGAGAGAGACCACCAAATTATAAAAGAATGATTACCATATGATGGACTGACCATATGATCGATATCTGCATGCATGTGGAGTGTATACATATATATATTCTAGCTGACCCGATACACTCTATTTCTTCTCTTTGTTTCTTTCTCCCCCTCGTTCTTAGCTGGTTGCATGGGGAGTCGCTAGCTTAGTGTGGACAGCCATAGCAGGTAGCAGCATCTGCAGCCGAGGCTATGCACTGTGTTTGCTCATGTATTTGTGCGTGTGTGTCACACTGTCAGGCTCAGACTCAAGAAAGAGACCATGCATGCACAGCAGTAGTAGCATGTGTTGAAAAAGTGAGGTGACACCTCTTTTCATCCTTGATTGCGCCATCCCCATGGGCCATGGCCATTGCTACGCTACACTGGAACCAGTGCCAATTTCTCTCATAGATCTCCAGCTTGTGGTGAATATATAGGAAGAAAGTGCCTTTCAAGTACGTGTACCGGTGGCCTAGTGAAAACATTTAACATTTCTTCTTAGCTACTAGTTCGTACTACTATATATTGGTCAATTATGCTATTAATTTATCTTCCTGCAATGTGATAAGCTAATTAATTACTAATGAAAAAACTATATATAGTCCATAAGTAAGATAAGATAGATTTTGACTTGATAGTGGTTCAAATTACACCAGGATTTACCTATTCTCGAGGTAAATCACAAGGGTAGAAACAGGGGGAGGAGCCGCCCCCACCACTGCCGACACTCTCGTGCTCATATAAGTTCTTAGGGTGCAACGATGGGCAAACAAGCTTGTGAATAAACCCCTTAAGCTTGAGTCTCACTTCTACATTTAATTTGGAGGAGGAGGAGGAGAAGTCTTACCCTGCCGTATCTTAAAAAAATATGAGAAGCTTGCCCTACCCCGTATAAAATTCTCGGTCTAAAATATTAGAAGTTTGCCCTACCTCTATAAATTTCTAGCTCTTAAGGTATATACAATGGTATAGACAGCTATTATCATAACATCCATTCATATCATCTATAGATAGCTTGTACAATGGATTGTCTTTTGCTTGTCTTTATGAATTATGCAATCTTTTAGTACTTCTTTATCGTTTCTTGTGCAATAGCATGCTCTTCCATTATTTGTTTCATTGTTTCTTATGCAATAGTGGGTTACTAGTTAGTAGACAATTGATTTCGCTCGCTTTACTCTCTTTCATATATATCAATAAAAATTCTAAATGGCAGAGACTATAGAGAGCTAATATAAACCTACTGTACATATCTAATTGGAGTAACATTGATGTTGATATTGCAATGTACTAGTACGACAGAGGACTGGACCAGCATCCATCAGCTTTTTATCATCGTTGTTGGTGTGCACACGTGTTAGTGCACGATTGGCCTGGACTTTTTCGATCTGGAAATGCAGTTGCAGGCTACTATATAGCTGATGTTAATTTGCAATTTTGCATGGTAAGAAAACGAAATGAGAGAGAGAGAGAGAGATTAAGTCTATTTTATTCCTCAATTTTGTAAAAGTCCAAGAGTTAGTTTTTTGGACTGTGGCTTATGACCTATGGTTTAAATTTTTGAAATCTAGCTGTTTGCGAGAAGTAATATGTAGAGGAAAATAGTTGCATGTGATTTTGATCGGTATAGCTAAACTCGGTAGACTTTTTGTTACAACTTTTCTGCTGACCCCGCCTTAAAAGAATGTATTATGTATCGTTTAAAAACTAGTTACTGTAACATGTATAAACCAAAGCCTAAGGTAAGCACAATCGAACCCAACCTAAGTTTCAATCTCAAACTACAAAATCAGATATTCAACAGCCCTCAACTATCAAAATCGTGTATTTTACCCTCCCTAAGGCCATCCCATCCTGGTTTTTGTCTGAGTGGTGCTGACGTGGAAGCGGTTTCTGACACATGAGCTCCACCCTACTCCTCGTCCCACCCCCAAATCTGCTCCTTCCGCCTCCTCTACATCATGCACCATGTTGGTGTGCCCGTCTGTCTCGACCCTAGAGTTTGGCTCAGCGGTGTCCTCCGGTGCACAACACACGGATCCTATAGGACACGTATTTTTATTGGCTATAAACCATAAATCATAGCCATTGACTATAAGCCACGGCCGCAAAGAATGGCCCCAGTAGTTACTCTCTGCTGCAATGACTATCGCAAGACATGCCCAATTTAAATAACTGTATACGCAGATCATCTGCGTACACGCATGGAACATTATTCTGTTGGGCTACGGCAAGCGCAACGTGCAGTGAGAGTTCATATATATATATACTGGTATAGGATGGGCTGGGCCTTCGCTTGTGGAGCGGGCCGTTCAGTTCATTGCGGTAGGCCTTAATTCGCTTGTGCGTTATAGCTAGCTAGCTACATCTAGAAGGGAAGGAACCAGTTAATATTGTTATATAAATATATAACTCAAATCACTTAACTGATCTAGACGCGATTATTCCAAAAGCATCATATATAATAGAGGATATATATATCGAAGAGGCAATTTTTTCAGTCTATGCTACATGTACACCGAAGCTTTCTAAACTTTTTCAGGGCATAAACACAATGTTAACAGGAAAAAGGAAATTTTGTGTGTCAATAGGCCAACTAAGGAATGGTAGTGCTGATGATTAAATGGGGGCAAATTAAGAACACCTATTTTTATTTTGTCTGATCAATGATAGCACATGCCCGCGGTCCTCGCATGTATCTTGTGCTGCAAGATTATAGGAGCATTATATTCCGTGTTATCAAAAAAATGATGTTACAGAAGGCATACATGCATGGACACACAACTATGCCAATAAAAGGAAAATATGATTCATCCAACACAATGATTAGACTATTCTGGTTTCACAAATAATAGTGTAACAACATATCATCTCACGGCCAGCATACAGAACACAATAAAGACATATATTCCTCTATTCATATGCAGTAAAACAAATTGTGTAGGTCCTTATGATCACATCGCAAAACCTGCAGGACATGTGCTTTCATTGGGAGTAAAAACATCTCTATAGAAAAGCTATCTTTCAAGGATCACATTGTGAAAGTTGTTCTACGATGTATGGTGTAGAACTGCAGATAAGAACCGTAACACTATTCCTCATGTACAGGCAAAACAATATATCATATAAAGTGAACATGTACATATATATTAACGTCAAAAGGAAAATGAGACTGCAGAGCTAGGTAAGTACACACACTTTTCTATAGTCACTAAAGCATGGATCCCAATTATTGATCTTGTAATTCTGACGATCAAGGTGTACAAAAATGATCATGTACTACGGGATGCTGTAGTTGCCATGAAAACTAAGTGATACTACCAGTTTAGATTATTGTATGTACTATATAATAGTTAATGACAAATCATATAAGCTATACGAGAAATACGAAAATAAGTTTAGGTCTGTGCGTTTGGAAAGACCCCCGGTAGCACCTAGCACTTCTATGGGGACTATGCAATGGGGCAAGATTTGTGTTTCTTTCTCTAGAGATTTTCGTGCAGGTACACATTAGTCAGGAGGAGGAAGGTGACAAAGCACCGGAGACCTATTAAGCTATCTCAACAGTGATAGCATCAGTTTTGAGCAAGAGTTGAACATCCTCTCGTGGTGGCAAACCCAGAAAATAACATATTCAGTGATATCCATATTAGCACAGGATATGTTGACTATTCTTGTCTCTACGGTCTCCTCGGAGTTAACCTTCAGTCTATCTGGAAGAATAATCGAGAAGGGGTGAACAAGTCTCTCGAACGAGATAGTCGAAATCCTTCTGACCGTCAAAGACTGTGAACAAGCTGAATCAAGACTCTAACATACTGCAGAGAATAGAGATTTAGAAGAATCTTTTGAAAATTTGTATCTAGATAGCAATGAATAGGATTTTCAATATTTTCTTTAGATATAGTCACTAGTGAGCTTTATAAGTTGTACTCTTTTTTTCTTTATCAAGATTTTCTCAAGTTGAGTTTTTTACTTGGTAAAGTTTTTAATGAGGCAGTCATCCTATGTAATTTAACAAGTTAAGAAAGCTTATTATATTATTGAAAATAATTATCTTGATGATTAATAATGCCTACAATTTTCCATAATTTTTTATAATTTTTTGAATTTTTTCTTTTTTTTCTGTCAGTTTAATGGGCCAATCGTGTCGGCACGGCCCATTTAGTCCTAATCGTGTCCGTGCCGGCACGGCACAATCGTGGTCCATGCCTGTGCTCACACCGCGGCCTGTGGGCCAGCACGGCACGACCTGTTTATTTGTCGAGTCTAAACAAATCGTAGCTGTGTCTGAATCTGGTCTGTGATGTGCCGGCCTAATGGATAGGTACAGAGGTAGCACGGGAGAAGAGGCTTGGATCCGGCCAGATCTAAGGAAGAGAGGGTGGTGGTGTTAGGGGGAGTTGGGCGGAGACGGCGTCGGAAAGGAGAGGAGGAGGCTGAGCGGGTGGTGGGAGAGAGGAGAAGGGGAAAGGGACGGGACGGCGTGACAACAGGGTGGCGAGGGTTTGTGCGGGAAGGAAGGCGATGCACCATTCCCAGGAGGAGGAGGAGGAGGACAGACAGATGCGCACGTGTGAACGCCGCCGGCATGTATGATTCATTCATTCATTTATTTACTGCGCGCGCGCGGTAGCATTAACAACGGCAGTACTTAGAGCAAGTACAATGATGCTGACTAGGTTGCCTCTAGTGAAATCCACATCAGCACAATCCTAAGTGGAAGAGAGAGAAAAGAAGAGAGAGAAGCAAGCTGCCCCTCATGCAAGAGGTGACCTCTAGCACATTATACGAGGAGAGAGAGATAAACTACCCCTCATGCAAGAGGTGACCCCTGATATATTTATGCAAGTATTAAATGTTTGAGTGCTTTAGTAGAGGTAACCTCTACTCAACTCATTGTATTAGCTACCTCCACATGAGCCACATGTAGTCTTTTTGCTTATGTGGCTAGTCCTAGAGGTGGCAGCCACCTCTTCTATTGTACTTGCCCTTAAAATGCCTACTCGATGGAGTGAGTAATTACTACCGCAGTACCAGCCGACTTGACCGTCTGTTGGTACATTTTTTTTACTGCCTCTTTTTGCCCCTCCCATTCCTCCGACTGGCTCCCTCGTGTCGTGGCCAGCCAAGCCAAGCCAGCGTACACATACTGACATACATGGTAAAGTAAGCGACAGATGCAACGTAAAAAAAGCAAAAACTAAAACACTCCAGAAATTATTATCAGAACACTTGCGTACGATGCAGTGCCGTCATATCATATACGGTCGAGTAAGTATCGACGTATGAATGATACGGTTACGGACTGCAAATAGCTAGCTAGCTGGGAGTGGGAGGTACCACAAAAAGGAAATTAGAATAATCTCAGGGGGGTAAGGGTGAAAAACATAATAAAATAACTTGTAGTACCTCTTCTTCTCTCCCTCGTCGATCCTATCGTCTTCGTTGTTACCCCAAAAGCTGCCGTTTTATTACGAATCGGCCACTCCTTCCTTTTGGTCGCCGCCGAAATCCCCTTCCTTTCGGTTTCCGCTCGCTCTCCAATCAATCCATGGTGTCCTGCCACCAACTCTGCTGGAAGATTTTCGTCGATTCTTCCTGACCAGTCTGCAAGAGATCCTAGGTGACCGGCCGAGATCTCCTCCTGCCGACCTCGGAAAGGTCAGTTCGGTCCTGGAAAGATTGGGTTTTGATTCCACTTCCTGCGGATTTTTGTTCCCAGCGCAATTGAAGCCACGGTGGTAAAGATCTCTGAGCCCTTGCTTTTGCACTTCTTTCGAGCCAACAAAGCCAGGGATTTAATTTGGGCTGAGAGGGGATTTTGATCCGACCACTATCTTTGTGCAAAGGTGCCTCCCCTCGTTCCATTTCGAGCTGATTCGGTGCTTAAACAACAAAAAAAAAAGAGAGAGTCAAATTTGTGATTTGAGCCGACAAGGATCCATTCAGCTTCCTGGTGATGAGAGCGTAGGCAGAAAGGTGGTTTGGCAGAGAGGGAGATGGCGGAGGCGGAGGCCATGGATGGTGGCAGCTGGCAGGACATGCTGAGGAGGATTCTCCCTCCGGGCACTCCCATCCCCGAGGCGCCCGCCAACCTGGACTACTCCATCGCTCTCGAGTACGACGGCCCGCCGGTGTCCTATGAGCTCCCCAGGGTAGACCCGGTGGACATCCCAGCAATCCCAACGGCGGAGCCGGTGTCTGCTTCCGGGATGCTAGGGGATTTAGGGTTGCCAGTGGCTCCGGTTGTGGAGCCAATCCCCCTCCCAGTGTCTCGGATCGCTCGGTGCGCAGAGCCGGTGTCCGCACAGGTTGGTGGCAGCTCAGAGTCGGTCAATTCGGTCCTGCAGAATGGGGAGTTTGATGACGACGACGACGATTCCCGCTCACAGTCGCATGATTCAGCACAGAGTTCACCAGGGCCACAGAATAGGCCCCAAGTGCAGGAGGGGAGGAGAGCTCCGATGGTGACCTTTGGGTTCACGCCAGACAGCAAGTATGAGAGCAAGGAGTTTGAGGAGATGTCGGAGCAGTACGTGGCAGTCACAAAGAAGGAGAAGAGGAGAAGGGCGTGCTATCGGTGTGGGAAGAGGAAGTGGGAGAGCAAGGAGACTTGTCTTGTCTGTGATGCAAGGTACTGTGGCTACTGTGTGCTGAGGATGATGGGTTCAATGCCAGAAGGGCGGAAGTGTGTCGCTTGCATCGGCCAGCCAATCGATGAGTCTAAGAGGTCAAAGCTGGGGAAGAGCTCGAGGACACTCGCGCGATTGCTCAGCCCATTGGAAGTAAGACAAATCTTGAAAGCTGAGAAGGAGTGCCAAGCAAATCAGCTTCGACCTGATCAACTTGTTGTGAACGGTTGCCCATTGAGGCCGGAAGAGTTGACAGAGCTGCTTAGTTGCGCACGGCCTCCTCAGAAACTAAAGCCCGGAAAGTATTGGTACGACAAGGAATCAGGCTTATGGGGAAAGGTAAATTCACTAAAACATTAATAACGCAGCTTATGTGTATAAGTTGAACTGAATTTGTGCTAATAAAATTGTTTCGTTCTGATAGGAAGGAGAAAAACCAGACAGGATTATTAGCTCTAACCTCAGTTTTACTGGGAAGCTTCAGGCCAATGCTAGTAATGGCAACACCCAGGTTTACATAAATGGAAGGGAGATAACAAAGATTGAGCTGAAAATTTTGAGGGTACAATTCTTTCCATTTCTATTGCTCTAACATCTTCTCTCGCTATTAGCCGAGCATTCTTTTGTTCTTCTAGGGCTGCTTGTAGATAGTCCTTTGGCGGAAATAATGAGGTAGACAAGTTAGGTGCCCCCAACTGTTAAGTCCTTTGGCCCAGCTATAAGGATCTAAGATATGACCCACTGCGTTGGAAAGGATATTTAGTGTCTGAACTATACCTTGCAACGGCATTTATTTTTCGTTTGTGGTCCAAAGTCTGTAGCAGCGAATATAGTGTGTTTGAAATTTCACTCACCATAAGTATCTTCTAAGCCTTTTGTCGTCAACAATCCACAAAGTCCTCATTGTTATTCCAAGTGATATTTTGTCACGAGAAATTTTGCAATGTACACCTACTTAAATCTGATGGTTGGTACCAGATCATCATCATCCTAAACCATTTCAAGGCTAATAATGAGGTCTTACTGTAGACAATTAAGGAAGTCACAACGTCAGACAAGGAAATGCGTGGTAATGATTATTAATGTTTGTTTCATGCACCAATGTGATCTGATGCCGTGAGATGTGAGCCATTTTTTCACTTCAAGTAGAAACCTTTTGTGCCTATACATTACAACATGTTATATCAGTTGACATGAAATGTGAATTTTTCTGCCATTTATCTGTATTTCGTTGTTTTAATGGTGACCGCCACCAATTAAAAGATTCAGACATTGATTACTAAGATACTTCGAATTTAAATGTTAAAAATGAACACTTTTTGGTGTAACCGCTTCGTTTTGTGAAATTGTCATGTGACACAATAAAGACTCAACTGGCATATTCCTTTTAAGACTTTCCATTCATGGCAACTTAGGATGTTTTCCTAAATGCAATGTTTTTTTCCCATTCTGGAGAGCGCGCTATTAATTCATCAATCGAAAGTTCCCTTTTGTAGCTAGGACCGGTAAGGGGCACTAGTAGGTAATGCTCTATTTGAGCTAAAACCGAGCCCTTCAATCAACGGGCAAGATATAAAGAGTCCTTTTACCTCCAGAGGCAAGAAGTGCACCGTAAAATATCCCTTTTGTCACATCATTTGCATTATGCTTGCAGGTTGCAAATGTTCAGTGTCCCCGTGATACTCATTTTTGGGTTTATGATGATGGTCGGTACGAGGAAGAGGGACAGAATAACATCAAAGGAAAAATATGGGAGTCAGTATGTATCTTGGTTAAAAGGAATTACATTCTGTTGTTGTTTCTTTGAAAACATAAACTAGGTGTGGTTATTCCTAACAAATTTCTTTTTTTTTATGACCAGACTTTGACACGTTTTGCATGCGCATTATTTTCACTTCCGGTGCCTCCTGGGAACTCTAATGGAACCAGGGATGAAGCTCCCTATTCAGCAAGAACTGTCCCTGATTACTTGGACCAGAAAAGAATCCAAAAGCTGCTTCTTCTTGGACCACCTGGTGCTGGTACAAGCACTATTTTTAAGCAGGTCTGATATGGTATCATTCACTAATGCCTTCAGCTCTTTCAACTCTTGGGATATAATTATCTGTGATTGGCTGTGCGATGTAGAAGCCCTTTGAATATCAGTAGTATTACTTGGAGTCGATGACCATGTCTGTTTACTGTCAGATCCCTTCCACAGACCAGAGATGGGCTATGTTGTTGCAATCACCAGGATTACGTTCTTAAGCATAAAACTTGGAAGTTTTTTACAGAGTTTCCACATGTCATGATTCATTCTCTGGAGTTCTGTTGTCTCTAATTGGCAGTGGTGTGCATACTTTGTATCCTGTACTAGTTCTTGCATGTTTCATGCTGACATTTCTTTTTCTTTTTGGTTTTATGTATCAGGCTAAGTACTTGTATGGGACAGGGTTCACCGAAGAAGAACTTGATGGTATCAAAATGATGATCCAAAGCAATATGTTCAAGTATCTTGGAATTTTGCTAGAGGGTCGTGAGCGTTTCGAGGAAGAGGCATTGTCTAGATTGAATTGCACAATTCCAGATGATGACGAAACCCAACAGGGTAACATGGTCAAGCTATTTGCTCTGGTGTTTGTTTCTTCAGGCACAAATGCTGTACTGTTGAGCTTTTTTTTTAATGCAGATGAAAATAAAGCTGATGGTTCAGATTCATGTATATACTCGATAAATGCAAGGCTGAAGAAATTCTCAGACTGGCTTTTGGATATCATAGCAATGGGTGATCTTGATGCATTCTTCCCCGCTGCAACACGTGAATATGCTCCATTTGCTGATGAGATGTGGAAGGACCCTGCCGTACAAGCAACATATAAAAGAAAGGAAGAATTGCATTTTCTCCCTGATGTTGCCGAGTACTTTTTGAGCAGGGTATGAACTCTAGAGCTTTTAAATTAATATAGCTCCACCTTTGATAAGATGGCACTATGAGCTTAGTCTATTTGTAATCTGTGTCTAACTATATTTTGCTAGATTCTCGCTTTCTGTCACAGCAATTTATTAATTCCAGAACATATGCTAGCCTTATCTATTCATAATGACAACTTCTTGAATTATTCAGCACAGCATGGCTATTCTCGTGTTGAACCATCTTCGAAGGATTGCTAATCTCTTGTTTTTGGATTTTTCTTGCACTGTTATATATAAGATTTTTTGTTCTTTTGATGTTAGCAAAGTTGGTTTGTGTCGTGTACGGTTGGGCTTTTATTTCAAGTTGTTGGGACTGACTTGTCCTATACATGTCATCTCCTTGCAGGCCACTGAGGTATCGAGCAATGAGTATGGGCCTTCAGAGAAAGATGTGATCTTTGCTGAAGGAGTAACACAAGGGAATGGGTTGGCTTTCATTGAGTTCACCCTTGATGAACGTAGCCCCATGTCTGAACCTTACATTGACAATCCTGAGGCACATTCGCAGCCTCTTACCAAGTAATCTCTTAACCTCCTTCATGCCTTGTGCAAAGTGCATCTAAGTCATGCACACTTAAATCTTCTTATATGTTTTGCTTCTCAGATATCAGCTGATTAGAGTAAGTGCGAAGGGCATGAATGATGGCTGCAAGTGGGTGGAGATGTTTGAGGATGTCCGCATGGTGATATTCTGCGTAGCGCTCAGTGATTACGATCAATTGGGACCCCCTGTAAATGGTAATAGTCGGCCTCTTCTGAACAAGATGATGCAAAGCAAAGAGTTATTTGAGGCTACAATCCGGTATGCTAATCTTTTTCATCAGAAATTACATTCAGATGGAATACATAACTACTGATCTTGGTGTTGGTATTGTTGTCTTCAAAATGAAAACCGTTCTTGAATGGATTTTGTTGAATTAATCAGCAAAATTTTAAATCATCAATTTTCACTTCTGTTGAACCAGGCAACCGTGCTTCTGCGATACACCTTTTGTTCTGGTGCTCAACAAGTACGACCTTTTTGAGGAGAAGATAAACCGCGCGCCCCTCTCAACTTGCGAGTGGTTCAATGACTTCTCCCCAGTGCGGACGCACCACAATAACCAATCACTGGCCCACCAGGCATACTACTACATCGCGATGAAGTTCAAGGACCTGTACTCTGCCCACACAAACCGGAAGCTTTTTGTGTGGCAAGCTCGCGCCCGTGACCGTCAGACGGTCGACGAAGCGTTCAAGTACATAAGGGAGGTTCTCAAGTGGGAAGACGAGAAGGATGAGAACTACTACCAGGAGGAATCATTCTACAGCACAACTGAAATGAGCTCCTCTCCTTTCATCAGAGCGGAATGAAATAACTGTAGCTGGTGAACCGATTTTGGCAGCCCAGAGAAGCTTCTTGTGTTCTTGCCCCTCATGGTTTCAACTGATTTCATTCCGCACCGTACAGAAATCATTTATGGTTGTATATTAATTTTACAGCTTATTCTGATCGAAATTGTTGGTGTGTATCTTAATCTGAAGAGAAGGGAATCTGTTGGTTCTGTTAATGCATTAGTATGTACTGATTTCCCCAAACAAATATAGAAGGAAAAATAATCGTTTCTGTTGTATTCTACAATTTACAGTAAAAGAATTCCACCAGTGACCTCAAAAAAGAAACATGGGGCTGCGAAACTTCTGCAGTGCACATGTGAAGGTGAAGATTTATCTGTGAAATATAGAACGATATTTTGCTGGTCCCGTAGCTGTCGTAGCTTGCTCTCTGAAACTGATGGAAAGTGAAAATGCATATGCTAAGGATGGGGACAAACATTAACAAGATCGTAGCTCTTTTATTTCTGCAATTGCATATGCTCTATAATGACAGCAATATGAAGCTAAAATGTCCAGCGAATTTAATACAAGTACACTTTCTAAGACTGTAAAACACGGCAACTCTAGCGAACATGTTGCAGTTCAGGTATTTTGGAAGATTGGGCGACAATTAGATGCACTCAATTTTGATAAAGCATCACGCAAAGCCCAATACGTCATACAAACGGCAAGGTCATTCCTAACGAGTTCACTGAACCGATTTGCCGCCACTTTGACGCAACACTAGCATTAAAATTCTGTCTCGAAATCTCCCTCAAAAAAATTCTGTCTCGAAAAATAACGGTAATTCTGCCTCCAATGTAACACGGCTGCCGAGGGGACAGGCAAGCAGAACTCTTCTCCTAAGTTAGAACCCATAACCTGAACACACAATGAAAAACAAATTATCAAAGACCAATCTGACTCCTGAAGAACGAGCGAATAGATACCTGAACCGCCCATTGGGTTTCCAGCAGGTGCCTGCTCAGGCTCTTTGATGTCAACGACAACAGCATCAGAGGTGACGAAAGTTTTCGCCACGGATGCAGCATGCTCCAAGCAACACCTCACCACCTGTTTGTGCAAAAACATATTTATTGGCTCAATGCAGGTGCAGAGAAAGGAGGGTGTAGGAAGTCTTTGGTTGCAACAAAGGAGGGAAGAAAATCTCCCTCCCCAACAAGGTTTCATCAAACTGGTAGCAGACTGGCACTCAATGGTTCAGCACGATTACAGCCAGCTGCGGCCTGCGGCTGACAGACAGCAACCAGACTCGACCAAGAAATCAGGCAAAAACACTCAAATCTAGTGGTATAAATATAGTTTTCTCTTAATTGAAAAATGTTCTAAAACAATGAGCCCGTACGAAAGAATTTGTTCCATGTGATGACCAGTAGAACACTGCTTGCAGGAACACATCTTGGTGGGATCAATAATACCAACAGCCATCCAATCCTCGTACTTTCCTGTAGCAGCATTGTAACCATACTTGAAGTTGTCATTGGCAAGGACCTGGATGCAGACATGTTCCAAATTTGTTACGCACAAGCTGCAGAATTGCTTATCAATATTTGAGAACAAATCTGAGTCCGAACCTTCTCAGTAACCACACAGACATTAACACCAGCATTTTTCACAATCAATTTAAGCGGGTAACTCAAGGACTTCCTTACAATTTCAGCCCCAACCTTGAAAGGCAAAAAGACATTTAGTCCATTATTGATGGAAGAAAACAGCACCTTGAACCAAGGATAGCATGAACTGATGAAATAATAATGAGAACTTTGGGAAAGAGGATCTCAATCATTTTTTCCTACCTTCTGTTCATCATTCTCAAGTGTTTCTATAATGGCATCAACTTTTGATGCAAGCCTTAAAAGGGTACAATCACCACCGACAACAATACCTTCCTCAACAGCCGCCTGGCCACAAAGCAAGCAGTCAATTAACACACATATGATTACACACAGAATTCTAAAAGTACAATCAACACAATACTACAGTGAATCAGAAGGCCCGGTGAATGACAACACACAGGTAAATAGCAAAAATCAATTGGAATTAAGCCAGAAGAAAACATTACCTTTGTTGCATTCAGTGCATCTTCAACCCTCAGTTTCTTTTCTTTGTTGCATTCAGTGCATCTTCAACCCTCAGTTTCTTTTCCTTAAGCTCCGTTTCTGTCCGTGCTCCTACCTACAAAGCAAGATGTGTCATTCTGTAACTATTATCCTCTGCTAATGCAGCCTAATGAACCACCAAGTGCCCTTTGCAATTGCAGCCTAGTACATCAACAGGTTTCTCAGTGTGAAACACAGCAATACCTGAATGACAGCAACACCACCAGAGAGTTTAGCTAGCCTCTCGTTTAGCTTTTCTTTTTCATATTCCTGTTCAGCAGCCTGCAATATTAAAGTTTTGGAACGAGATTTAGTCAAAGAATTTTCATCCACGCCCAAATTGACTAACCAACATGTGCAAAACAAGCAAATAGAAACTATCCGTACTGGAAAATGAGGGCAGCCAAAGAGACTGGACAAAGAGAGAAGAAGAACCACGAGAAAAGCAAGAATAAAGATGATTCTGTTGGAATAACGCTTGTATTCCTCATGTGGCCAAAGGGTCAATATATATATACATGTACAGGTGGTATATATGCAGAAAACCCCTTATACAATGGGGTAAATACACATGTATAGAATACACATCTAACATCACCCTCAAACTTATGGCGGATCAACAACATGAAGTTTGGAGAGATGAAAACTATGCTAAGCCCTGGTTTGTACCTTTGTGAAGAAATCTGCCAACTGAAACTCTGAAGGCACATACTGAAGAGCAACAATCTGGTCCTGCACATGTGTCCGCATGTAGGAAGCATCAACACCAATATGCTTTGTAAGTTCATGCTTCACCGGATCTTTAGCAATGCTAATAACACATGTACTGTCAGACAAAAGAGGATTTGGTGCAGAAACAGAAACACCAAAGTCCTCAAGTAACCACCGTAGCCAAGTAACCTCCGCAGTCAACAAAGCCATAGCTCGCAACTCGGCCTCAACACTCGAACGAGAAACTGTTGTCTGCTTCTTAGTCTTCCAAGCAATGAGAGAACCACCAAGAAAAACGCAATAAGCAGAGAGAGACCGGCGATCAGAGGGATCACTAGCCCAAGTGGCATCAGAATATGCCTGGAGATGTAAAGAGCTGGAGCGAGGAAAAAAGAGATGGCGAGAGATAGTTCCACGAAGATATCGTAGAACACGAAGAAGATGACTATAGTGGAGCTGAGTGGGAGTAGAGACAAACTGATTCAAGATATGAACAGGGTACGAAATGTCAGGACGAGTGACACCAAGATAAACAAGACTCCCAACAAGATAACGATAGCGAGTAGGATCAACAAGAGGCTCACCATCCGCAGGACGAAGATGAACATTAAGCTCCATGGGAGTCTCAGCTGTGCGCTGATCAGTGAGAGAGGTACGATTAAGAAGATCCTGGATATACTTTTCTTGGGACAGATAGAAACCCTCAGGAGTAGAAATAACCTCAATCCCAAGAAAGTAGCGAAGAGGACCCAGATCAGACATAAGAAACTGCTCATGAAGCCGCTCCTTGACAAAAGTGATATACTGAGGATCATCTCCAGTAATGATAATATCATCAACATACAAAAGAAGAAGCGTCCGACCACAAGATGAAGTGTGGATAAAAAGAGCAGGATCATGAGCACTCGCTGAAAAACCAGCTGCAGTGACAACAGAGGAGAAACGATCAAACCAGGCACGAGGAGCTTGCTTGAGGCCATAGAGAGATCGGCGAAGACGACAAACCATACCCTCAGGAATAGAATACCCAGGGGGTGGTTGCATGTAAACCTCCTCACGCAACTCGCCATTGAGAAAGACATTCTTGACGTCCAACTGAGAGATAGACCACTGTCGAACAGAGGCCACAGCAAGAAGAGTGCGAACGGTGGTCATGTGAGCGACAGGAGCAAAAGTCTCATCATAGTCACGACCATGCTCCTGCTGGAAACTACGCGCTACAAGACGAGCCTTGTAACAATCAAGAGAAACATCAGAGCGAGTCTTAACCTTATAGACCCACTTGCACGTGATAGGAGTAACACGCGCAGGACGAGGAACAAGATCCCATGTGCCAGTACACTCAAGGGCAGCAATCTCCTCCGCCATCGCATACTGCCACTCCTGATGAACAACAGCATCACGATAAGAAGTCGGCTCGGCAAGAGCGGCGGCGGCAAAACCAAAACGCTCAGGAGGCCGAATAGACTGGTGATCACGAAGAGCATAACGAGGAGTGGCCGAAGGGGATGACCCGTCAGAAGGGGAGGGCATATCAGAAGGATCCTCAACTCGCGAGCGACGAGTGTAGTAGAAAGGATAAGAAGGAACAAGATCAGGAGCAGCCTCAGGAGAGGATGCCGGTGGTGAAGAAATGGCTGACTGAGAAGGAGGCACCGGAGAGACCAAAGGTTGTGGTGGAGTGGTGACTATAGGACTGGAAGGAAAAGTCAGAAATGAAAGCGGCTCAACAACAGAAGCTGAAGTGGAGGAAGAAGAAGGACGAGGATAGAAGGGACGAGACTCATCAAAAGTAACATCCCGAGAAATCCGCATCCGTCGGCCAACAGGATCCCAACAACGATATCCCTTGTGCTCAGCACTGTAGCCCAGAAAAACGCACTCAACTGACTGGGCAGTCAGTTTGGTGCGCTCACGAGGTGCAAGAAGAACATGGCACACACACCCAAAGAGGCGAAGTCTAGAATAGTCAGGAGTCTGGCCACAGAGACGCTCAACTGGGATCCCACCCTGCAGAGCAGAGGAGTACTGAATGTTGATCAAGAAAGTGGCAGTAGAAACAGCCTCAGCCCATAAATGTGGTGGAACAGCAGAAGGAATCATGAGAGCACGAGCTGTCTCAAGAAGATGACGATGCTTGCGCTCAGCCACACCATTCTGAGCATGGGCACCTGGACAAGAAAACTGAGAGAGAGTGCCCTGCTCAGCAAGAAAACCACGAAGGACTCCCGATAAGTACTCTCCAGCGGAATCAGCGCGAAAAATACGAACAGGAGAGTCAAACTGAGTGCGAATCATGGTGGCAAAGGTCTTGTAGATAGATAAAACCTCACTACGAGATGACATAAAGTATATCCATGTATGTCAAGAAAAATCATCAATAAAAATGATATAATATCGATGGCCTCCTTTCGAAACAAAAGGAGCTGGACCCATACATCAGAATGAACAAGATCAAAAGGACGCTGAGACACTGACTCACTAGAAGAATAAGGGAGTTGAAGATGTTTGCCAAGCTTACAACCCTAACAATTTAGAGAAGCATCACCAGATACAGACCCTAAAAGACCTCGACGAAGTAAGGAAGACATACGGGAACCACAAAGATGTCCTAAGCGATGATGCCACTTAGCAAACGATGCGGTGGAGGCTGCAGCAGCTGTAGAGGCAGTGGTGGAGGCGAGAAGACTGACTGGGGCAGCAGAAGGAAGACGAAGCCAGTCAAGCTCCCAGAGCCGTTGGGAGTCACGGCGGCGAGGGCCAATACCAACCAGAGTCCCCGTGCGACGATCCTGAACACAACAAGAATCAGAATCGAAATTAACACGACAACCATGATCTGTGAGCTGGCCAGCAGATATAAGCTGCATGGTTAGTTTTGGAATATGAGAAACATCAGGAACATGAAAAGAGGAATTTGAAAGAGTGCCTCGTCCTGTGACAGAAAGAGAGGTACCATCTGCTGTGTGGACAGTGATACGAGCAGCTAAAGGACTAATGGAAGTAAGACAGGTGGAATCTGATGTCATATGAAAAGAAGCACCAGAATCAAGAATCCAAGGTGATGTACCTAAGGAAGAAGTGGAAGGTGGTCTCTCACCGGAAGACTGAGCAGCAGAACCAGCAGAACCAGACGATGTAGAAGCAACCATGCGGCCTAGCAATGTGAGAAGCTGCTGAGTGTCAGGGTTACCAGAACTCGGCTGAGAGGAGGAACCTCCAGTGCCCCACGGAGGACGAGCACCACGACGAAGATCCTTCTTCTTCTTGTAGCAAAGTTGTTCCACATATCCATCCTTGTTGCAATAAGCGCAGTGAAGGCCCTTACCAACAGCAGCTGTCACTGGTGGAGACACAGTTGATGGAGGCAAAGGCACAGCGGGTGTAGAACCGAAGAAGCCACCAAAACTGAAGGAAGTGATGATGATGATAGCAGACCCGCTCCACAAAGTCGAATCTCCTCAGTATGAACAGCTGCAAGGGCCTCCAACAAAGTCACACGTGGATGACGAGCCAGCAACTGAGCACGAGTCTGCTCAAACTCAGACCGGAGACATGTCAAAAAGTCGTAGATGTGGTGAAGCTCCATATGAGACTGCTGACGCTGGCAACACTGACAGGTGCGGCAAACATCTGGCCCCAAAGAGTCGATCTGACGCCATATCGCAGATAACTGAGCATAGAACTCGTCCACAGTGGCATCTCCTTGCTGCAGCGATTGCTCCTGTCGCACAACAGCAAGATACAAGGAATCACCAGATGGCTCATAGCGGCTGCGTAGATGCGTCGACATCGCATGTGCGGAAGCTAGTCCAACAATATCACCAGTGAGATGCACCTCCATGCTAGCAACCAAAATAGCAGAGGCACGAGCATCTTCATCAATCCATGTCTTGTAAGTAGCATACTGAGTCTGAAAAGTCTCCATCGCATCCTCAAAAGCCTCAGAAGCTTTTGTACGAGCATCTTCGAAAGCATCCTTCGGGAGTACAGGCTCAACAGGTGGAGTAGGACGAGACGGGCAAGGCAACTCGCCCGTAAGAAACTCTCAAAGGCGCTGACCACGCATGTGGATGCACATGTGCTGAAACCAGTCCCGATAATTGAGACCATCGAAGATCACCGGGCAACGAGGAACAGAAACGGTGCCTGCAGAAGAAGTCATCTCTTTTTTTTTTGCCTTTTTTTACCGATCGGGTTACAAAGCCAACCAAGCCTTAGTCTAAACCTAACCCGACCGAGCCCCAGTCAAAGCCCTAACCTGACACGGTCTCGGTGGTCTCGGCAGAGGCGGCAAAAACGGCGCCAACGGTGAAGTCGGCGGCGCCGGCAGATTCGACGACGGCGCGGAGGGGCCGGCGACGGTGCGGCGGGGCCTGCAACAGGAGCAGTCGCCAACGACGACACCGACGGCGGTCCCGAGTGTTGGTTGCGGTCCCAAACGAGCGATGAAGACCGGCGGCGGCCCAATCCCGAGCGGTCCGAGCAGGCGATGAGGACCGGCGCTGACCCGATCGATGAAGACCGGCGACGACCCGATCCTGAGCGTTCCGAGCAGGCGATGAGGACCGGCGACGACCCGATCTGGTGACTGCGATCCCGAGCGGGCGATGAAGACCGGCGGCGACCCGATCTGGTGCGGTGGAAGAGAAGCTCCCGAGCGGTAGCCCCAAGAGAGATCGACAGTGGAAAACGATCGGTGGTGGAAAAGAATAGACAAGCGCGAGCCAGGAAAAACCCTAGGTATTGTGAAACCCTAGGTATGATGAAATCATAGCTCTGATACCATGTTGGAATAACGCTTGTATTCCTCATGTGGCCAAGGGCCAATATATATATACATGTACAGGTGGCATATATGCAGAAAACCCCTTATACAATGGGGTAAATACACAGGTATAGAATACACATCTAATAGATTCGACAAATAGGAGACGAAAACATAGATTATTAAATTTTGCACAACACAAACCTCAATCTGGTTCTTGATTTGTGTCACCCTTTTGCTTACTTCCTCCTGTGTAGTACCATCTCCAACTATTGTTGTTGAATCCTTAGTAACTACAACCTTGGCAGCAGTTCCTAGGACTTCTTTGTCTGCTTTGTCCAGGGACAATCCGACTGCTTCCCTGATGACAGTGCCTGCAATGTTGAATGTTGGGCGCCAAGGGGTGGTCACACTGATTACTGTACAATTTCAGTACACAAGCTTACAAGCTAGAGGGCACCAGACCTTGCAATTCTCTCACTCCGCTGACATCTTTTCACTGTCAGTTACAAAGTAGGGAGAAATATAGCCGCGGTCAAATTGCATCCCTTCAACAACATAGAGGTTGTTTTCAGCACTCTTTCCTTCTTCAAGCGTGACCACCCCTTGGCGCCCAACCTTGCTCATAGCCTCCAACTTCGCGAGCTGGTTGATGTTGCTCGCTATCTTCAACTTGCAGCGTTGAACGCAATCCGACAAATTCAAAATTCGAATAGACAGCAATGCTCTTGAAAATAAATAAGATTCAAATGGGAGTTTAATTCTCCTAAAAATAATTGACTGTTAAATAAAAATCGGAACAACAGCTGGAAAAGAAACATGGCAGATGGCACACCATATACTATTCAGATCAACTCCAGGGAAAAAAAGATAGAGATGAAAATGAGCAGAACAAATATAACTGAAAAGAAGGTAATGTGGATGTGCTGATGCAGCATCAATTGATTTATAAACTTACACATAGATAAGCCAGGCCCACGTTAACTCTGTATTAGAAAAGTAGCTGCATAGCAGTTGATATGTCATGTATGCTATGGTATATTC
Organism: Dendrocalamus latiflorus; assembly: GCA_017311315.1. NCBI lineage: Eukaryota > Viridiplantae > Streptophyta > Magnoliopsida > Poales > Poaceae > Dendrocalamus > Dendrocalamus latiflorus. Next base: position 321,421 of record CM029670.1, on the reverse strand, counting down.
TCGCTCCGATTTATCTCAATCATTAAGTATGATTAGTAGATACATGGCTAATCCTGGAAAAAAGCATTGGAAATCAGTTCAATGGATTTTCAGATATTGCGGAGCACATCTAATGCTTGTTTACAATTTGGGAAGACTAGAGATGGACTCGTTGGTTATGTAGATTCTGATTTTGCTGGAGATTTGGATAAAACATCTCTCACTGGTTATGTGTTCACTATTGGAGGGTGTACCATTAGCTGGAAAGCAAGTTTGCAAGCTACCGTTGACTTGTCTACTACAGAACCTAAGTATATGACTATTTCTAAAGCTTGCAAAGAAGCCATTTGGCTAAGAGATTTATTTATTGAGTTTTGTAGAAGTACATCTTGTACTACAATATTTTATGATAGTCAGAGTGTTATTTGCCTTACAAAAGATCAAATATTCTATGAGAGAACAAAGCACATTGATATCAAGTATCACTACATTCGAGATGTCATTACTCAAAGTGATATTAAAGTCAACAAGATAAGTACGTACTCATGATAATCCAGCTGATATGTTGACAAAGCCAGTTCCTGCATCTAAACGTGAGCTATGCTCAGACTTTGTTGGTATTACTCATTTGTCCTTTGAACTTTCGACGCTCAAGGTATACATAATAATTTTATTGGATGAGTCTATCATATTCTTTGACTACTGGAGGGAATTTGGCTCAAGGTGGAGATTGTTAAAGTTGATCCAAATTTGTATTGTATCCATATAGGACACTTTATCGTCTCATGCCAGACGTGGCATGACAGGTGCATGCACAGGTTGTTGGTGTCAATCTGTAGCAACCGACTCTGATTCGGTTTCCTCTCCGTGTGGGACTCTTTTCCCTCACGCTATAAATATATACCTTAGTATCCCATAGGAAGAGCAAGCGCTCCATTGTAAACTCTCCTCATTATAGTGATTTGCCTTCGAGCGCTCGTGGTTTTTTCCTACAAGGGTTTTTCACGTAAAAAAATTTGTATCTCTTGTCTCTATTTTTTATGCATTATTTGCAACAAGAGGAGATACAAACACAAATTTCTTCTTCTTTCACGCTTCGCACCAACAAAAAAAACTTACATCGACCCACTTCATGCTCAGATCCGAGTCATCACCAATGAAGATGATAAACAATGCATTTCCAATAATTCTATGAAAAAGTCATTGGCACCTGCGTGGACCGTGAACATACCCGTGATCTAGACTTCCTAGAGTTGGTTTCAAGGGATCTATCACACGTGGATCATGAATTTTTGGAGGACAATGTTTGGGAAGCAATCAAAAACCTCCCTTTGGCGAAATCACCGGGCCGAAACAGGTTCAGAGAACCCTTTTACAAACATGCATGTCCGGTGATCAAGCAAAGCATCATGGACGTGTTCCATGCCCTATTCCTCTTAGAGGGTGTTGCTTTGCACCGCCTGAATAATGCGTTGATTATTCTGCTGCCTAAGAAGAACGAAGGCAATGGGATCACAGACTACCGTCCGATTAGTCTCGTCCATAATTTTGCCAAACTATTCTTAAGATCTTGGCCAACCAACTTGAAAAGGAACTATCGGCCCTAATGCGACCAAACCAATCCGCTTTTCTCTCCAGAAGATCAATACACAATAATTTTCACTTCATCCAACTGGCCGCTAAGAATCTCAAAGCCAAGAAGAAATCCTCACTCCTATTGAAACTAGATATCTCTAAAGCGTTCGACTCAGTTTCTTGACCATTTCTACTATAAATCCTTAAGCACACGGGCTTCGGTCCAAGATGGTGCGAATGGGTATTGATGTTGCTCGCTAGTGCTTCCTCGAAAATCTTACTGAATGGAAGGCCTTGAAATGATATCCAGCTATGCCATGGTCTAAGACAAGGAGACCTGCTTTCCCAATGATGTTCCTGCTGGTGATGGAGGTCCTTAACGTCTATTCCCAAAAAGCAAGCTTGATATCAGCTCTCTTTAACCTCCATGTCCGAGGTTTATAGGAGCGTATATCTCTGTATGCCAATGACGTAACTTGCTTCGTTATCCCGAGACAACATGACCTGTAGGTAGTCAAAGAGATTCTCATTAACTTCAGACAAGCATCATGCCTATGCACCAACTTCCAGAAGAGCTTCGTCGCTCCTATATGTTGCTCGCAGAATGAAATAGACCTGGCTTTGCAAGAACTTCCTTGTCAACTTGTCTCTTTCCCTGTAAACTACCTAGGTTTGTCGCTGATATTGTCCAGACTCACTAAATCACAGGTTCAACCATTGGTCGAACGATTCATCAGGAAATTCCCGACATGGAAAGGAATCCTATTATCTTCAGGTGGTCGTCTTGTCATAGTCAAGCAAGTCCTTTCCATGACACCCATCTACCACCTTCTGTCACTCAACTTACCATCCTGGGCAATCAAAGTAATTGACAAAAGACACTGTGCTTTGGGATCAGAGGCCATCATGAGGGGACACTGTTTAGTGGCGTGGAAAACTGTATGCAGGACAATGGCCCTTGGTGGTTTAGGAATTCTTGACCTCAAGACAATAGGTTATGTATTATGTTTGCGATGGCTATGGGGCAAAAAACAAACCATGCACGGGCATGGACAAATCTTCAAGCTTCTACGTGATTACTACTGTATCTGCGCTAGTGGCACCTTCCATCTCAATCCTATAGTAAAAGGAGCGTCGGTCGGTCCAATATATGATGGTTCGGTAGCTCAATTTCCCAGGCAACTTAGCTTCGAGCATATACACACACAACATTTTCCAGACAAAACGAGAGCTAATTGGTCAGCTGAGCAGATATACAAACAACATCGCCAGCACAAGGGAATGGAGCTTCAGCACCATACCACGATTTACTACCAACTTAATGACGAATGTTCGTACATTAAGGTATTTCTTTTAAAGTGTGTACCAAAGTACATGGTATCAATGTAGCAGAATACAATGCAATTACAGAGCACCACGCCAGCAACTCCAGGATCACAGCTCTAGCAATATAACATACAATTCCAGCATCACCATGCAACTAGCTCTAACTCTTCAGGTTCCACAAGAAGGATGGAACCTTTTCATGTTTGGAAACTCTCTCAACCCAATATTACAGACTCTTGGAGCCAGTGCAGTGTTTTCTTCTAGTTCTCTGAGCTGAAAGAAGCTTCGCCAGTTGAGTGGCTTTCGTCTTGCATGCGCTTCATCTCATATGCCCATTCTAATCCAGAGCAGCAGTGCAGGGGAGGGTTGAACCTCTGGAGTGGTCATTCATGTCGGGGGGCAAGAATGCGCCATTCTCAATCAGAAACCTGACAGCCCTCTTGTTTCTTTCTTTGGCAGCAATATATAGAGGCGTCCCTGAGTTAAGCCAAATTAAAGACAAAGTGTAAGGCTCCGAGGTTAAAGTAGGTTATGCTGCTGAGTATACAGTAGTGCTAATAAATTGTCAACTGCTAGAGAAGTTAGATAGCAGAAAACCGAATCAAGAAATGATTTCTTCCATGCAAGACTGTATTAATAACGAAACCAGATTTTGCTCAGGTCCAGAATGGGCAAGACCCTTGCAACTAAGTAGATCGAAACCCTAGAAATCGGCTGTTGCTGAGCCGAGCGACAAGGCAAGGCAGGGAGAGGAGTTGGGCCCATCATGCGTGCTGCTTGCTTCCTTGATCGAGGCCCAGCCCAGCCCATTGATGCATGCATCTCCCTCCTCCTCCTCCTCCAAGACCCAAACCCTTCCTTGCCCCCTCCCTCCCTCCCTCCGCCGACGAGATGGCCGCCGCCTCCCTCTCCCGCGCCGCCGCTGCGTGGGCCCGCCTCCTCTCCCTGCGGCCCCTTCACCTCGCCGCCTCTAGCCCGCTTCCCCACCAGCTGTGCTCGCGGATCATCTCCCCGCGCCGCCACTTCGCCTTCTCCGCCTCCTCCAGGTCCCAGCAGATCCAGAGCGACCGCGTCGTGCACGATCTCCTCGCCGAGCTTGAGCGCGAGCGCCACAAGGAGCGCGAGGAGCGCCTCAAGGAGGGCGATGTAGAGGCCGGCGACTCGGACGAGGAGGACTTCCTGGGCGTCAAGCCGCTCATAGAGAAGCTCGAGCGCCGGAAGGCCAAGGAGGCGGCCGCGGCCGACGACTCCTTCTGGGAGCCCACCGACTCCGACAGCGACGAGGACGACGAGCGCTACACCCCCGACGCCATCAAGCGCCGCGTCGACGAGTTCGACCGCAAGTGCAAGCGCCACTCCGACCTCCTCCGCTCCTTCGCCGAGGCCGGTAAGACTTCCCCCCCACCCATTTCCACCGCTTTTACCTGTCAGAAAGAGGAACTTCCATGTGTACATTGCTGGCTGCGCCATTTACTCTGCTACGCCTAACCACCCACCGGTGCGAGAGTTGATGGCCATCGCTAGCTCCGTATTATCGTCTCTTGAACCTTGGCATGCTAAAACTCTTTCCCTTACGGCGGTGCTGAACAGAAACCCTCGATGATGCTCATAAATGGATGACAAAGATCGACAAATTCGAGGAGCGCCATTTGAAACTGCCATTGGAGTACAGAGTTATTGGGGACATGATGAATCGTCTCAAAGATTCCACTGGGAAAGAGCGCTTTGTTCTCCTCCAGAAGCTGAATCGAGCTGTTAGACTGATGGAGTGCAAGGAGGCATATGACCCCAACAACCCCGCAAACTTTGGGGTTATTCAGCACCAGCAGGTTGGTTCTCCAGAGGATCTAGTGGGCAACGCTGGCTTTGACAAGGAGACGCAGATGATCCAAGGGGCAAGCCTTGAGGAAGAAGATGAGGAATTCAATGAAGCAAAGGAGAAGGATGATCTGCTCATAGAGAAATTGAATGCTATTGAAAAGAAGATCGAGGAGAAGTTAGCAGAGCTGGACCATACATTTGGTAAAAAGGGCAGAGTTTTAGAAGAGGAAATAAAGGATTTGGTGGAGGAGCGGAACACCTTGACCGACAAAAAGAGGAGACCTATGTACAGAAAAGTAAGTGATGTTATCACTGGAGTTGATTGAATTGGCCTGGCAGTCATCTTATGGCTGGGTGTGCCCTTCCTTGATGTTCTTCACCTCATGTAGTGACTTCATGGTGCCTACTACTTGGCTTTCTCTAGTTATCGGTATTGTGTATACTAACAGATTTGGTCATTATACACCACAGGGTTTTGATGTGAAAGTCATTGACGTTAATCGGACATGTAAAGTTACAAAGGTGAATGCTCTTTGTTTGGATGATCACTACTACTAGTTATAGCTTTTCCCCATGTTCATTACCAAATTTTGCATTCTGCTTCTCAGGGAGGCCAAATAGCAAAATTCACAGCATTGTTGGCCACTGGAAACTACCATGGTGTTGTAGGTTTTGCAAAAGCTAAAGGTCCAACAGCCAAGATTGCAATACAGAGGGTATGGATCTTTGCCTTCCCAAACAATTTATCAAACCTATGTTTGAGTTCAGAATTACCTCTTCAATTCATTTGCTAGTGCTTTATCTTGCTATCCATTTAAGTTTATGATTGTTTGTCCACACTTAGTGTGCAGATAGTAGTCACTGATGTGTTATCCATTTGATTATTAGCTCGTTTCCCTTTTCCTTTTGGGGGGTTTGTGCGGTATGTCCATGGTTGCCTCAAGGGACCGCGGTGACTGTGGTGGGTTGTGTGTGCACACGTGCATGTAGGGGTAGCAAGAAGATTAGTGGTACTGATGGTGAAGTATGTGCATATACCTTCTCATTTTCAGAATCTTTCAGGCTCCAGTTGAACTCAAATTGTTGAATATAATTATCTTTATATTTCTTGTTCATGTATTACTAAATCTGGTAGACTGGGATAATCAATTGATCATGTGATTGTACGGCATTCGGTTCATCTTAAGACATTTTAATGATCCACTATGGCCTATATGGTGGCATGCCTGGTAAAATTTCTCCAAAATATAGTCAGAGAATCCTCAATCCTGGGTTTGGCCGTCTGAGTAATGCCATGGAAATTTCTCTCGTATGCTTGATACCTGAGTTACTACTTTTATGCTTCAGTTGGAATTCATTACCTCAACTGAAAAGTTCAGCTTTTAAAGGAAATGTCTTCTTTTGTTTCCAGGCATACGAGAAATGCTTCCAGAACCTCCACTATATGGAGCGATATGAGGACCACACAATTGCTCATGCGATTCAGGCTAAATATGAGAAAACAAAGGTAAACGCATCCGAGTAGCAAATCGCTCTCCTCTTATTTGTCAGAGGTTTTGTGGAAACTTTTGTGGACATGATTGCTGCTTGTGTATCTTAAGATATACCTCTGGCCTGGACCTACGAGAAGTGGAATGTGTGCTGCTGGTAGGACTGTTGAAACTGTGCTGTATTTAGCTGGTTTCAGCAACGTCAAGTCGAAGGTGTGCTTCTGCTGTAGTACACACAACCACTTATCACTCCATTTGCATTTGCAAGATGGTAACTTTTCTATGTTTCCATCGCAGATTATTGGATCGAGGAACCCACTTAATGTTATCAAAGCTCTCTTCATAGCATTAAACGCTGTGCGTGCCCATTACTGAAAATATATTTGCCCATCTTAATCTTTTCTGTTACAACATTTTTTGCAACTTTTATGTCTTCTTCCTTTTTCTAGAAAAAAGTTGACATCTGTTTTTGTTTTTGTTTTTTTTGCAGATTGAAACGCCAAAGGATGTCGAGCAGAAATTTGGACGAACAGTTGTTGAGTCATACTTATTGTAGTCATTAGTTTGTCTTGTAGAGCTCAGGCCGGCCTCTGCTGGCTGTGGCGAGGGAAGACCAAAGAAGAAACCAATGGCAGATCTAACCATGTGAGTTCTCTTTGTTTTGGCGATTTCAATCTTTTGTCATGCAACCGGTAAAGCCCAACATAGTCTTGAACAGATACTGTATTTTTGAAGTGATCAATGCGTGGTAACCAGATAGTAGATGGTATTCCCCGTCTATTAGCAACAGAACTTGAGGGCACATTTGACGATTCTTGCATAAAATTGCCTGTCTGTATGTGTTTTTCTTTTGGTTTTGTTACCATAGTTTGTGCTGCGTGCATGCTGTTGTGCGGGTATAGAGAGAGAGAGAGAGAGCGCGCTCAGTCAGTCAGTATTACAAACTTACTGCTGCTTGGAGATCAATGCATGCTAGCTCGGACCTCTTGCCGCTTTGACACCCCCGTGTTTCCCATGCATGAATTTCGCTAATAAATTCAGATAAGATGTAGTGCCGTTCGTACAGTATTTTAGCTTTGGCTTATAAATAGTAATAACATATAGAGGAGCTTGAAGAGAGAGAGACTCATGTATGATTTTGGCTGATATAAATGAAGTTGCAGCAATGTATGCTATAATCGATTAAGTAGACTTCGCTTTGAAAAGATACTTTGTTGGTACCGTAGAAAAGCATATCTTAGAAGCTAATATGAACAGGGTCGTAGCCTATCTTCTTTTGTATTGCGGCCTATGGTTTTTACGCTTTTCAATACGGTTGCAGACGGCGCATATAATTTTAGACTCGGAAAAGCGTTTGGAGAATTCACTTCAAGAAACTGTTCTATTTATTTCGAATTTCAAAAAAACTAAAAATCTAAAAAGAAGAGGACAATATTAGATAAAGCCACCGATGAGCTAAACTAGATTCAATCAGTAATTCCATTATACCGGTATTATATATACCGATGAGCTCACATCATAGTGACGGGGGCTGCAAACGTGTATCCGATGGCCACTCCAAAAAGGTTGAGGTGCACTTTTGCCCCTCCTCCTGCAACAATTAAAAATAGGTGCTGTTTATATATGCAACATGCAATTAATCAAAAGGCTGCACGAAAATTAAAATGACACTGTCATAAACTGGGAAAGAAATTCTACAGGACAGGCCCTTGCTCCCACCTCTTTGATTTGTGACATATGACAAAATCGAATCTTAAAGCACAATAGCAATTTAAAATAAAAGGTCTGGCTCCTTCCTCATCTCTCATCTGTCATATAATTCATGTGTCTCTGGCACAATAGCAATTTAAAATTCATGCCTGCCAAACAAAAGAGCTACTCAAGCTACTTTAAGATTTGATTTTTTACATGTCACAAATCTAAAAGGGGCCTCAAAAGATTGGAGCTAGGACTCCGTCCCATAAAATCTCACTAGAATAGATAATTTCGCTCCGTACATACCACAGCACACAATTGAGGAATAGAGATCAAAGTTCAGCGAGCAAATACCTACACCATAGTAGGAACTAACATGCCAAAAAAAATTTAGATTGGAATTCACAAGAATACAGTAGAACAGGAATGAACCCTAATAGCTAAAGGCCATTACGCACACATATTTTAATTCATAACTCAACTCCGTTGATACATGCCACAGGACCTAGCTTTTTATAGCCTTAAATGACTCACGTACACACAACTAATTAGACTCTGGCTCAATTTCCCTATGACCTACTAAAATACTTAACTAATTATTAATTATGCTGCAGCATATTAACCTTTGTTTGACGAAAAAATTGGATTTTTGCCATCCGAAATATTGGGCTTCGCGGTTTTGCCATCCCAAACATTGATTTCGCAAATATACCATCCGAAATATGTGCTTCTTGATTTCTTTGCCATTTCTGACTTTTCTATCCCTGCAGCAAACTCTAAATGGCAAAGTCTAAAAACTCTAAATAGCAAGCTCTAGGGACAGAAAAGTCAGAAATGGCAAAGAAATCAAGAAGCACATATTTCGGATGGTATATTTGCGAAACCAATGTTTGGAATGGCAAAACTGCGAAACCCAATGTTTCGGATGGCAAAAAACCAATTTTCTCAAAAATATCTTGCACTGGCAAAACATATAGGCTGGGATTGCTTCATTGAAGTTAGGTTCCCAATTAACGTGATATATTATTTGGTCCCTTCCTCTCTTATGTCTTGAAAATCTATAGTAAACTTGGCAAAGTAGAACTCATGCTCTTGTTCAGTTGGTACTTGACGCAGCAAAAATGCTCTTCGTTTACCATCTGGACCATGTAGCCCAACCCAACCAAAGTCAAAATCGATCTTATGTAGCACCTGGTTTCCTAGTGCCACACTACTAGAATCTCCTGCCTCATGTACTTCTGATTGCACTCCGACACAAATCCCATGCATGTACGCCTACACCAGCATCACCCCTCGCGCACATGTTGCATGCACTGCCTGTGCCACATTCACCTTCACAACTTGATGAACATTAATCAAAGCATACTTCATGCAATCTAAATACACTCACCTAGGTCCAAGAAATCCAAACCATGACCAAATTGGCAATGTTTGCTATGCACTCACATCTCCTGTGCACTCACGCCATCCAGTCTATCCCGGCGCTAACAGATGATCCAAGTTGAGGCGAGTGGCCACCCAGCGACGCGTCGTCCGATTTGGAACGAGCGCGGCCCAAATGCGCCCACGGGTGACGCCCCGACATTTTGCAAAAAACCCTCCCGCATCGGATTCCCTTGCGCAAACCCTAAACTCTTCCCTGATTCCACTTCAAGTGACGATGGTGACAGTGATTTGGTAGCGACGGCGCCACCCGCCCATGTGTCCCTTTGATGGCATCCTTTGAGTCCTCTCCCTTGCGCTCTTCGACAACGTCCTCTCCGCAGCCCTCCTCTAATCCCTAACACTAGAAGCCGGTGGCGTCTCTGATAGCTCCGACGAGGAGGGAGCGCTTCTTCAATGGTGTCCTCTACCCGGCAACAATGTCCTCTCATCCGAGGCCCTTCGACCACGGCGCCTCGACTCGATGCTTCGACCACGACGCCATGACCACGACACTTCGACCACAGCTCCATGACTACGACGCCATGACAACGGTGCTACGACTACGGCGCTACAACCACGTTTCCACGACCACGGTGCTATGACCATGGCGCTACGACAACTGTGCTACAACCACACCTCCCTCCTCTCTATTGTAGGTCGTAGGCTCGGGCATGCGAGCTTGATATTTTGGAGGTGCACGGGGGCTGATTTTGAAGGGCCACTATGGCCGGCGCTATCGTAGGGGCGCTCCCTCCTCGCCGTCATAGGGGATTCTAGGGTTAGGGATTCGCCGGTGGAAGCACGGACGGGAGGGCGTGGGGGGATGGGCAGATTTTGAAGTCTTTGGACTCGCGTAGGGGGTAAATGGAAAAAGGCCTGGGGTGCACGTACGCCTCCATCCTGGCTTCTACTTCCCTCGTGGATGTACCAGATTGCTTTGAGTGCATGAATGCATGGGAGAGGTGAGTGCACAGCATACGTTCCTGACCAAATTTACCAAATAATAAAACTCTAGCCAAAATTCATTTCTTGTCAGTCAGATCACTAACGCTAGTCAGTCTGACCACTGATGGCGTTCGATTAGACCGCTGAGCCTAGCCAGTCTGGCCACACGCCTTGGCTAGTCTGGCTAGTTCCTCTAGATAAAACACCCTATGAAAAATGCAAACTAAGCAAAATTTAAATTCTGACTTCACAAACTTGGCAATGGTATTGTAGACCTTCTCAGATGGTCTCTTAGTTGCGCAGGATTCTAGTAGATTCTTGTCGGAAGATTTCATGAAGGAAGCAGTGATGGCAACATGGAGCGGAGAACTGTATGGTTTCAACGCTGTTGGAGCATTCACCAGCCATCCTAGTTGGGAGCAGAACAAGTGGGTCCTTGACATTGACAAGTTTAAGGGAGGAGTTAGTCGTTCGCAGACCCGGTGTATTAGGAGCGACATGGACAAATTAGAAGCGAGGCCTCGTTTGAAGAACCTAGGAGGAACCACATATAGGTTCTTTACAGTTAGTTGATTCTTGTAATACATTGCTATGTGTTTTCCACGTGCTATGATATTCACAATATTATGCTTTTCTTTGTTCTGGTTTCTTTGTAAAGTTGTTCTATTACATGATTTCTGCTATAACTACGAGATAGCCTCCCCTTCTTAGCATCGCGGCGAAGGGGTAATGGTAACACTATGCATCACGACAAGGCAAGTCCATAGACTTTCAGTTAGAAGTCCATAGATTTTCAGTTAGAAATGACAACACCATGCTCCTCATTTTTTAGCCTGAAGTAACAACACTCCAACCAACCCTTTTTCAAACCGATGTGACAGCACACTATCACTTGCTTTTGGGACCGAAATGATCACACCTTGCCCCCACGCACTCTACGTGCCTCAAGTCTGTTGCCCACATCCAAGAGGGCCTATAAATTGTCCTATGCAAAGAACCCACATATCTCCAACCACAACATGATAGACAAGGTGGGTGTGACCCTTACCTGCTCAATACTTGCCCAGGTTTACACCCACACTCTCTAAATCCACCTAAAAAGTTACGTGAGGAGTTTCAAACTGAGAGGATCAACAATGATGAGCTCCATAGGCAGAGCATCAGGGAGAGGAACAACGAGGTGATCCACCTCAGCAGTGACTACCACTCGTACTGTTGTTGCGCTAACCCGAGCTGCAATTACGCTTGTCACTACCATAACAACCAGCCACGTCTACGCCATCCTGATGACCGCCACTCCATACAGGTGCTCTACAGTGTTCCATTTTCGTCTTAACGACATTCGCCCACAAGCCCTAATAGATATACAACCACCATATCGTTTACATTCCACAAGGCGCATATATATGTTAGATGTAGTTCAGGTTAATGGCTCATATATGTTGCCATTTACATCATAGGAGTAGTGAGGCAACATATGCACTTAACCAAACTCTACACGCTGTGTAATTCGTATTTTCATTATAAAGTATTATGTCAGACTTAAAATGGTTCATTTAAATAAAAATCATGAATACAACCTGAGATGCACTAGTCAAATGGTTGGTGAAATTTTCATGGAACTCAGTTTGGAGTATCTTATAGTCATTATTAGAGTATACTCAGAAGGATAAAAAGTATAACTTATTCGTTTAAGCGGTATATGAGAAGTGAGAATATATACTCTCATGGGTATGGAACCATTTTCACACACACACATATATATATATAGAGAGAGAGAGAGAGAGAGAGAGAGAGATAGAGTGAGAGAGATTGATTTACATGGTAAACCTCTTCTCATATGATCGATCCCTAATTTATTCAATTCTTCTATGCTATATCATGATTCATGACGAGCTAGCTAGGACACATGAATCAGCTAGCTGGCTAGCTTAATAACAAGTGATGGGTTACTGATAAGCAGCTGGTTGCTGATTAGCACTTCGGAGCAAGGAAAGGTAACCACCTTCCAGGTTCCTCACGTTCTTGAATCCCTGCATGCACACCCAGATTAAGGTAGCAAGCAAGCAAGCATATTATAGCTCAGCAGAGCAAGATATAATTAAGGCATGCATGCTGTATGTGAAACCACAAGCAATAATATATCCTCAGCTATCGATCAACGAGTACTAGCAGATTACTTAATTTTCAGATGGATATATAGATGCATGCATGTATATGCCTTACCGCGTTTACAAGGTCTGAAGTCGCGAGCTTGGATCGGATGCCCGAGCGGCAACCCTGTCAAAAAACAGTGTGAGAGATTACTGATGACATATAGCTTGGCAGTGTGCTAGCTAGTAATTTGTAGCAGAAACTTTTTTTTCCTGATGAGAGAGAGAGAGAGAGAGAGAGCTTACCACAATGAAGCGCTCATCCTTGCCGTAGATTGCAGCTACTTGCTCTACAAAGTGTGGATTATTCTCCTTGCCTAGATTGAAATAAAAAAAAAGGAATCGCAATTAAAAGCTGCTGCCTCCTAATTGTTTATTTCTGAGTTCTGACGGAGTGACTGACCGTGAGGGGTGACAGAGAGGTAGTAGGGAACATTGCGAGCATCGGCGACATGCCCTTTCTCAAAGTCCTCCCACATTCTGAAGGATTAATTCGAGCAATTTTATAAGCACATACTATAATTATAGTCGAATTGAATTAACCAATCGATTAGTTGACTTGGAAGGAAAGAGGAGATACTGATGGATCAAGCTGGAAATCAATCGATCAATCGAAGGGAGAATGGTGGGGTAATTTAGAAGGAAGCAAGCAGATGCAGACCTGACGTCGAGATACCGGTGGCCAGAGCTCAGGAGCGCGCATGCCTCGTCCGAATCCACGCTAGGGACGACGTCGGCCTTATTATTGTCCCGCTGCTTGTCCATGCTGCAGGCTCGTCACAAATGAAAAAAGCAGCCGTAATTTACAGGCATGTCATCAGATCACAACTGCAGATTTGCAGTAGGAAGCCGATCGAAGCAAGGCTTTGCTAATGGAATCAAAGGAAGTAAAGAGATATATGTGTATTGTCCTAGGGATCCTATCATCGATCTGGCCTTGCTCAATCAGTCAGTAGTTAATTACCTGCTGCTGGTGCTGCTGCCTCTGAGAGAACCCATTGAACTGAACTGATGGATGATGATGGCGTCGTCTCCGGGGGTTGTGGAGTGCTGCTAGCCGGCGAGTAAGGCTTTGACAGGACGCCGCGGCGTCCCTCCCTATGTATAGAGAACCCAACCGGCAGGTTCAGGAGATTGGCCGCACCGGCACCGCATCCATCGTTTTCTGATAAGTCTCCTCTTCCTCCTTCAATATACTAATTCCTTTGCCGTGTCATTCCTTATCTGGCAACATACATTACTGCCTATAAAGAAACGCATGACAGTGACACTACAAAAAAAAAAAGGGTAACGGCATTACATATATAGCTAAAGAAAAGGTACCCCAAAGCTGCTGTTTAAAAACAACGCAAGTAGCTTGGGAATTTACCTACTCCGAGGGAGCTTGTTATCATTACTATTATAAAAGAATGAGTTTGTGGTTGTACGTCCATTCTCCTCCAATCGCTCTATTCTCTCAACTTCTCACCATTCTTCACTTTCCAGCGGATTAGAGCAACTCTCTTCTATAGCATGATCATCTATATATTCAATTTAAATACCCTTAGGCTTGGATGTAAGCGGACATTTGAGCCTTTCCATAAGAACCATGACTTTTAAGACCGGTTAAGATCTAGCACAACACAGGTTTACTCACACACTTAACTCATGCACGCTTTTCAAAGCACATAAGCTCAAATCCGCTAAGTTAAGCACCTTTGATATACTTGATCTCTTTAGCATTTTCTTGACCTAAACCGCTCTCTCAAGTACTGTGATTTTGATCTATATAATTTTCGATATTTGACATCCTTACCAAAATACCTTTCCTTGATCCAGTCACTTTCTTAGCTTACAAGCAATCACCATGTTGCCATGTGTAGATGCACCAATCGCATGCCACGCAATGTTCATCAAGGCGCTAGTCGGACAGCAGACCAGCATCTAGTGCCTAATCGCTAACTATGTGGCTAGGCGGAAGGGTGGCGCCTAGCGCCTAGGCACCACCTACGTAGGCTAGGCGGCCGCTTTGGGGAACAGAGATGCCACGTATCGACAAGATTCTCTCATTCTGGTTTCATCGAATCACATATTAGAATGATCAAGCCATTTGGTGCAACCCGTCGTCACTCAAACTTCCATGCAACACTTCTCGCCTTACTGGTGCCACGCTTGAGATTAACCATCTTATCTAGCATCATTGACCATTTTAGGTCTTGACTCCTTCATAAGCATACCCCGATTCTCATTGTTCATCACAGTTGACTGTGACTCCAAGATTCTTGCACATTTAAAGATAAAAAAAATTCATTTTCGAACACAAGTTCTTCACAACTTGACCCGTGTTAGTCAAAACATGCTTCATACAACATAAATGCGGTAACCAAACATAATTCAATTCAACCTAATACCTATTTCCTAAAAACCAATAAACAATCCTCAGAGTCGGTCTGGGTCGAACTCAATGCAAAACACCTCTCTTTGGGGGGGAAAATGCAACCCCTGTTAAAATCCTGGTCATACCTCTCGGCTGTCCGACCAATTTTTCCAAGAGAAACCCCTAAAAATATAAAGAATACAAATTTCAACTCTACAAATTTGGATGAGTTATCACGTGGTATCTTGGACCTTGTTACGTGATCCCTGCGGAAAAGATGCATGGATGGGTGGATAAGAGAGCTGAGAGCGCGGGGAAAGCGACTAAAGGACTTTTTCTCGGAGCGGAGCAATCATGGAGATGGAGGCCGGCCGGCCACGAAAAGGATGGCATTGGTGGGGGCTCCTCTGCTTATCCTCTTGGTTGTCGGTCACCTCCTCGATCATTCCAACGTAATCCATTATTTGCTCAAGTTAATTAGTAGCTCTACAAATTAATAATACGCGTGCATGGAAATATTTTCTATTCCATCATTGGCGATCAATCGAGCAGCAGCAGCAGCTTCCAATTGCCACGGCAGATTGTTGATTCTGCTTTATCTTGCTCGTTCTCTCACGCACGCACGCATGCATGCTGCATTATTTCGAGTCTATCATATATGTTCTCAATATAATCCTCTCGTGGTAGCTAGTTATACTAACCTAGCTCACCTGACACTGACGTACTGGCATTAGCATATATATAAACACATGCATACACACTGAACTCACTGGATCTAATCCAGCAGCTACTACTCTCTTGTTCCTCACTCCTCTCTGCTCCTCTGTAAAAAGATACTATCGCCTGAAAGAAATAAAGAAACCTTTTCCGTGGCAAAACTGAGAAACGTTAATGATGGATGCATGGGATGGGCAGGAACAATTTGGCAAGCCAAACAAACAGGTTGTTGTGTGGCAGGGCCAAGCTTGTTCCTGCACTGTGTACGTACGTTGACACCGGTCGGATAGGCAGTGCCCAGGGCCGTCCCGGCCAAAATCGAGGCCCTGTGCAAAGTCTAAAACGGGGCCTCGTAGGCTAGCGAAATAGGGCCATAAATAATATATAAACAATAATGTATTACATTAAAATGTAATATGTTATGAATTGTACCTATTCAACCCTTCGTCGCATAATGTTTACTTGAACATCATCATTCTTTTGGTGTTCTTCGAAATGAAATCTTCAAAGATGTAAGCAAGCTAACCTGAGTACCCGCAATTATGTTATGACTGAGTGGATGGGCTGCATAGGAAAGCACCCTTTGAGATAAAGGAATAAACTTGTTTTCTGCAGGTTGATTTTCCTCAGGGCCTCTTATTTCCTCACTGAAACATGGAAGACCAAGTGAGAAAAACAAAAATTTATTTCCAAGAAAAAAATGATGGATGAATCGCTGGAACTCTGGAACGTCTCTGGATATATTCCCATCAAACAAAATAGAAGATTGGATCGCCAAAGTAGGTTGATTCTGTGCAAACCAAAACAAAAGGGAAAGCAGAGATCAGCTCACTTGTAGTCTACATGGCACGTTGAGCTTGACTCGTCGGGAAGAATGAAGACACGCTCACACGCATGACTAGAAGGGAGAGGAGTCGGCAGTATCAGGAAGTCGAACAGACGCGAGTATTGTTTTGGGCTACCGGCTACGCATCAATAGGACTTGGGCCAAAAAATAGAGACCAGACTTATATACTATTGGGCTGTACACAAGGTATTGGGGGCCCCTGAAAATTGGGGGCCCTGTGCGATCGCACGGGCCGCACTTGCCCAGGGACGGGCCTGGCAGTGCCCTACGGTTTGACTGGCACAGCAAGCAAGCCATCTGACTGAGTCCAGAGACCATACAGCCGTTTTTCTAGAAACTCAGTTCAAATCTAAACCACTTTTTGATAAAACTTCAAAAGACACATCAATTTCGTGATGCATGCATGCATGTGGGTGGATCGGTAGGCAGAAGTTGTTGACATTTTTATGTGGCTTTCAATTTTTATTGGTATTGTGGCTACTGACCAAATAGTAAACTAGGAAAGTAGTGAAGTGGTTGTGATGGACGGACTATGCTTGCTCCTTCTATATGTCCAGGGTGTATACATATATACCTCCATAAAGCATAATTACAATATCGCCCTTACATTCGTGTATCTCTTAGAGGGACATACATGTCATACACATATCACATTGGGCCCTATAATCCCCTAAACAGACCGGATGGGCTCAGGTGGGGGCCGCCCCTATTATAAAAGCCTCTCATGGTAAAGGGCTTCTCATGGGCCGAAATCATACCGCCGAACCCTTTGGCCCCTTCCGTCCCTACGGCCTGTGATGCAATCCGTCATGGGCCTTACAGTCTGAAGGCGTGCTGAAGCTTGACCGAAGTCGTACTGCCTTTTCGCGCGTAATGGGACATATGGCCGAATGCTGTTGGCGCGTCGTGCAGTGCCGGTTGAAGTCTGATCATGGTCATGTTAGCATGCCACCTTCAGGAAAGGGCATACCGGATTTGAAAATCCCCATGGAAAAAGAAATCGGCATGGATGTGTGCGCACATATCGGAGAAGAAAAACTAAAGGGACTTGCCACCGCAACTAAAATAAGCGATGTGCAAGGAAAAGCTCCAGAAGAAGCAAATGCTCCAGAAAAAGCAACTCATGAAGAAATAGCTATAAATTATGTGCACACGGGAGAGTCCATAAATAGGACAATAGCCAATATTGATATCTACTTCGCAAAGAAAATTGCCACAATCATCGATCTTGATCCAGGGCCTGCATCGCTCGCTGAATGTAAGAAGTGATCAGATTGAGAAGATTGAAAGAAGGCAATAGAAACTGAATTATTGTCTCTGAACAAAAGAGAGGTGTTTGGGCCCGTATGGCGCACACCTCCTCATGTGCGCTCTGTAGGGCATAAGTGTGTATTTGTTCGAAAGAGAAATGAAAGAAATGAAATCATAAGATATAAAGCAAGGCTGGTAGCACAAGATTTCACTCAACGCCCAGTAGTTGATTATGAAGAAACCTACTCCCCAGTCATGAGTGAAATTATCTTTAGATATTTGATCTCAATGGTAGTAAATTTGAATCTAGAAATGAAATTGATAGATGTGGTAACTGCATACCTTTATGAAAACTTGGATTCGGAGATTTATATGAAGGTGCATGAAGGTATCCTTGTCCCGAACCAAGACAGAGCAAATAGAAATCTGTATAGTGTGAAGCTCAGGAAATCATTGTACGGACTGAAGCAATCTGGTAGGATGTGGTATAATCGCTTAAGCGATTTTCTATGCAATAAAGGCTACACGAGCAATCTGGTAGGATGTGGTATAATCGCTTAAGTGATTTTCTATGCAAGTTCTTACCTGGAGTCAGAATTTGAAATGAAAGATTTGGGTAAAACCAAATATTGCTTAGGCCTGCAGCTCGAGTATGTCCCTGAAGGAATATTAGTACATCAGTCGGCCTACGCCTAGAAGGTGTTAGAAAGGTTTGGCTTTGAGAAGGCATACCCATCGAAAGTACTGATGATCGGGAGGTCTTTACAGTAAGAAAAAGATCCATAGTGACCTAGAGAAGAGGGGGAGGAAGTTCTGGGACCGGAATTCCCATACTTAAGTGCAGTAGGAACACTTATGTACTTAGCAAACTGCACTAGACCGGACATCGCATTTGTCGTAAACCTGTTAGCAAGGCATTGTGCAGAACCTACCTAAAGGCATTGGTAGAGAATAAAGAATATCTTCCGATACCTCCAAGGAAGTAAGGAACTTGGATTGTTTTACAGAAAGAATTAAGATTTGAACTTGATTGGCTATGTAGATGCTGGGTACCTGTCGGACCCACTGTAAGATCGAGGAGACCGACTAGAGGGGGGGTGAGTAGGCGGTTTTAAAATTTTTCGTCTAATTTCAATTAGCAATTTTAAGCTTAATGATTTCCTAGAGCGAGTAAACAATAGTACTACTAAACAATCAAGAAATGCTAAATTGATCACTAGTACAAGTAATTGACTAATAGCAATATCAATAAGCTTAAGGCAATGTTTGCTACTCTAACTAAGCAAGCAATCAATTTATTCAAATGAAGTGAATTGCTTGAATGAAAATAAGCACAAGAGAGCAAACCACAATTGACACAATCACTTTTTACCGTGGTGATCGGAGACTTGCCGGTCTCCCCTAGTCCACGTTGAGGTAAGCCCGAACGAATCGGACCGGCTCCACGAATTTGAGCCTAATCGCCTCTATCACTAGCGGTAGCCCTTTCCCTCTCCGGGTAGGCGAGCTCCGAGCCTTCACAATCTTCAGGGCCTTCTCACAATCTTCTTGAGAAGATCACCGGAACCTCCACCAAGCCGTCTAGGTGCCGGCAAGCACCAAGAGTAACGAATTACAGTGGACTTGATCACTCTCAAGTGCCAAATGGATCAAATTAGGATGCAATGCACTCGAAATGGCTCAACTACCTCAATTGAATGCTCAAGTGTGTAAATAAGGTGTGAGAGGTTGCTCTAAGCTCAAAGATGTTCAATGGGGGTTCAACAACATGTACAAGTGCTGGTGGGGTCGAATTTATACGCCCACCAACCTCAAATAGCCGTTGCATTAAACAATCCTGAAAAATCAGGGAAATCGGAACTACCGCAGTGTTATGGGCGGTACTTCCGGATTTCCGCCGCCTGGTCAAAACGGTTATGTCAGACGATCAGAAGTAACCGTTGGACATTAAATGCGGTACTTCCGCCGTTGTAAGTGCGGTACTTCCGGAAATCCGGAAGTTCCGATATTTCTCCGGTACTTCCGATCTCAGCGAGTTCAAGTTTAACTCTGGGCGCTCTTTGGAATTAAAGTTCCGCTCTAAAGTCCGGAACTACCGGACCTGCGGTAGTTCCGCAGTTCAACTCGCGGTGCTTCCGATTTTCGTGTGGTTAAGTTCAACTCCGGGCGCTCTCTGGAATAAACGTTTTGCACGGGCGCCCGGTACTTCCGCCCGATCGGAAGTTCCGCGCTTATAACGCCGGTACTTCCGAAAATTCTGACAATGCATGATTTTGATTCAATTTTAAATTCTAAATGCATGCATGATCCTAAATTGATCCAAGAGGCACATTAGCATATGATCAAGCATTCCACTATGATCCCTCTTAATAGTACGACGTCTATCCTACAATTCAGTCTTCCATCCTTTCTCCAAGACTGGTAAAATGAAAAGAGCCCTAAACTATTTACCTTGTCGCCTTGGAACTCTTTGAATCTTTGTGAAATATTTTATGAGCCTCTTTCTTCGCCATTTGGACTTATCCTTTCAAACACTTAACGCACATACTAATCACATGATCACATAATGTCATTAATTACCAAAACCAATATTTTTAGGGGCCTAGATGCTTTCACCCACATACCGTAAGGTCACAAACAAGCTATGTATTCCTATGTGGTGGAACTGTAATTTCCTGAAAATCGTCTAAGTAAAGTTTTGTAGCGACTTCGACGAATCACTCAGAATTTATAGCACCGTATGAAGCTGCACAAGAATGTGCTTGGCTCTGGCAAATGACTCACCACATCCAGCAGTCATGTGGAATGAATATTGTGCAAGCTCCCACAATTATCTATTAAGATAATGCAGCTTGTGTTGCACAAGTGCAAATGAGCTATGTGAAGAGTCATATGACAAAAGCATATCAATCCCAAATTCTTCTATGCTCATGAATTGCAAAAGATGGATGAGATTAAGGTACTGCATACTAAGTCATATGAGAATCTGGTAGATTTATTCACTAAGTAATTCCCTGCATCTAGTTTTGAAAGGTGCGTATGAGGAATTGGAATGATGAGACTTAGAGAAGTGCAGAATTCAGGGAGAGAATTCTCTCAAACCCGGTATCAAACCTTGATCATGAAGATCAAGTATCTAAAAGAATAAGTCCCGAAGATTGAACGAAATTGGGTGGATTGTACTCTTTTTCCCTTGACGAGTTTTTCTGAAGTTTCTCGACGAAGATTTTTGATGAGGCAAGTCATGCAACGCAGCATAACATGTATCATATACTCATTCTCCAAAATTTTTCCACTGGATTTTTATGGAGTTTTGACGAGACATGAACGTGTCGGATGAGTGCCCAAGGGAGAGTGTTAGGAAACCTGGGCCTGAGCTTGAAGCCTTGGCCTATAGTGGGCACCTCATCAGTAGACTATAAATAGGAAACACTATTGACTATTTTATATATGCAATCAGAAAGAAAGCAATAAAGAAAGACCAAGAGTTCTCTCCATCTCTATGTATTTCAATCTAATATTTCCTATCTTCTGTGATTGATTTTATTTTTATTAAGCAAAGAAATCGATCGGACTGGTCGCCAGCGATTGTTTTTCAACAGAAACTTGCTCTCTCTCGATAATATTTTTTATTATTTATTTTACAAAACAGGGAGAGTGGCAAATCGTCAATTTTTCCGGGACTAGTAGAGTGCCCGTGCTAACGCTACGGCGGCATTTGAGGGATGCACATGAAAACAACCAAATGACGATATTTTTTCTTGCCCGTGCTAACGCTACGATAAAAAACAAAAAGACTATGTTTCTTAAAAATGAAGTAAATAGTGAGATAGATTAAGACTCATGCTAAAAGGGATTCATGATGAGTTATCATATTGTTGAGTCCATAGCATGTTGCTGGAATGAACATGATCTAAATGTATAGCGCACTCGCGCCATGTATGTGCTTGCAACATCCATCGATCGAAGTCTCTCGTTTACCCGCACTCCGCTTGCACAACACGGTCACAGAATCGCCGCGCCGTCGCGGACCAAAACGACACTTTGCCAACGCCGTGCCATTAATTCTGGTGTCGCGGCGCGCCCACACCAACACGCATGTACAGCAACAGCCAGACCCAACCCAGCATCACGTATCAATAATATCGTCCGAGAGCAAAACTACTTGGCGCTCGCGGCGGCGGCCATCTCGAGCCTCCGCCACCGCGCGCCCCGCACGGCGGCCTCCATCTCCGCCTCCGGCCGCCTCGCTGCGAGGTCGCCGACGCACCGGGCGTACAGCTCCGGCGCCACCTGCTCGAGCAGGCCCTTCACGCTGGCCGTCACCTGCTGCACGCACTTGCTCCAGTGCAGCTCCAGGTTGCTCTCCATGCTCGCCACGAACGCCGGCAGGATCTTCTCCATCACCCCGGACCCCGCGGTCGCCATCTCCAGGAACCGCTCGTTGTTCCACACGTACAGCGCCCTCTCTGCCACCTGAAATGGAGTTTTTAAGCGCAAGTTGATGCACGGCTCACTTGTCAAAAGTGTCACGTCGGTGCAGAGTTTGTGCGGTTTTAGTTCATCAAGGACAGAATTATGACTGCTACTAATAAGAACGAAAAGAAGACGACCTCTCTAAGTCTGGATTACACGACAAGAAAAGTGCAATTGGAAATGGAATCATCACTTTATAAAGCTGCTTTACTGGAACTCTGGATCAGTTGGTATATTCGGATGCAGGGCATAACATTTTCTCCATATCAAGGTCACCAGCCACCACATTTTCCCCCAGGATTCAGTGAAGGGATGCATTTAACACTGACAATTCAAGGCCATGTTTGTTTGGGAACCACATTTGCTAAAGCGAATACCTTGGAATTGGAAGATGAAATGGGTTGCAGAAAAGTGGAGTTTTGAAAAGTTAAGCAAAGCCATATGTTTAACGGTATGTTCGGTGACCACATTTCTAAAAGTGAACCCTCTTGATTTGAAAGATTATCTCGGGTGCAGAGAATTAGATTTCTGAAACTGAACTACACATGCCAGACAGAAACCACTTAACTAATTAAAACCTTAATCGTATAGTTAGTGTAAGTAAATGCAGGAAATAACATTTACACACATCTACCAAATTATATGCAAAAAAAAAGAAGAAGAATTACTACGAAAAGAAAACTCAGCAAGTTGTGTTGAGACAAACACAAACCTGGGAGCTGCAGCTACTATATACACACATCAATCAATAATTTTCTCGCCGGTTGAAAATACATTCCACACCAAAGTTCCAACCAGATAAAGAACCACGGACAATTTGAAGACATCATCCCAAGAACCTGCATTTTTTAAGAGAGACATTTATCATGTAAATCGGCAATTCAATATGTTTCTAGTATGTAATGTAAGATAATGGTATTTTAGGCCAAACCATGCTGCAAGATGTATCCTGTTGTTGCTGTGCCAAATACACCGGCTAAAACCCCAGCTGTGTTAGAAATACCAAGCAGTACACCCTGCAAGGCAGGAGAAGGCAATCACCGTTTAGCATCATATGAACTCAGTTAAAAATGTATGTTTCAGAACTTTCGCACACAATAACAACAAAACTCTTTAAGACTGCATCATCTGACGAAAGGTTGTGCTATAGGGAAAAATGAAAGGTTGTGCTATAGAGAAAAATGATTACAGCATAGCGAGGGCCAATATCTTGATGATTTGAGTATAGACCAGACTGCGAGAATGCATCAGTTCCCTGAGATCCAAAGAAGGTAACACATTATGCTTTTTTATAAGGAAAATACATTGTGCTTCAAATACCACAATAACCAGTAAAATTATCATTTGGTGCTCTTCGAAAAAAATGGCAATCAACAAGAAGCCAAATGGACAATTACCTGGCTACAAGCCATGCACAGCACTGCCATTGCAGGTGAATCGATATGGCTCAGTTGAGTAAGAAAAAATGCCGGCCCTAAGAATCCAATTGATTGCATAATCTGCAAGAGGTGGACGTACACAGGACACGATAGAAAAGAAAATGCATCACTCAACTGGATAGATTATGATATGAACTAATGTTAGCTTATCAGTTCTCACTCGTCAACACTATACAGATTTATTATGCCTTTGTACAACTTGACATCACACTTTGCCAATGACATAGTGATGATACCTTTCTCCAATATTTGGTCTGAGTTTGATGGCTACTTGTGGAAAGAACAAATTTCAGTATTTGCATAAAAGTTGGCTCTCGAAGATACAAAGCTAAGCATTACAACAGATACAAAAACCATTATCGCACATGAAGATAGCATGCACTTCATGAAGCAACAAAAGCATATAATGGAAAATGTTCCATTTACATGGATAAGTGAGAAATTATAAGTGGACGAAGTCTGTAGAAGTCCTTTGAAAAATACCAAGAGCAAAGTCGACAATTTGTGCAGAAACTGCCACAGTAGAGCCACTGCATGACCCTCCAGGGACAAGTGATGGAGATGCTGGGTTGATTGGAGTTCCACAGTGTAAATTTCCTCCAGTGACACTGTCAGAACATGGTAAATGAGTTTAAGATAAACATATTTAAATTTGTAGTGTCAGAATGCTTCAATTATCTAATGCAGAACCTCTGTAATAGATATATGGTAAGTTTTAATTTAAGCTTGAGGCTTGTTCATGGTTAATATGACAAAAAGTTCTTGCTCATAATATTCAGGCTCCGAATCATGAGGCGTATACAGTCATATCAATAAAAGCACCTAACAAGCTCAAATATGTCTACCTACTTTTACCCAGATTCTATCCAGGAGCAAAAGGTGTGACGAGTATTATATCAAGATCCAAAGAAAGCAAGGATCATAAAGTTCATATAGAAAGAAGTGAAAAATCATCATTGTGCATCATCTGTTTACTTCATCTCCAATGCAAGAATGCTAACGCATGATGAAAAATGTAGCTCAGAAAATGGATTACCAATGTGAAAGTTTGAGCACGTTTGAAGTTTAGCAATCAAATTAGATGCCTGCAGAACCAACAATACAATAGTTAATCATAAACACATCTACAAAGACCAAGTGAATAATCTTAAACTTAGGAACTTTTTAAGCTGGCTGTAGCCTGTAGGCAGCCATTCAGAGTTCAATAAAACGAAGGAAAATTTACTCCAGAAGTATTCCACCTCTACTTGTGGTCTTTGTCCCTCAAAACAAAAGGGCTTCAAAAATATTGATGCAGCCAGTTTATCAACAGATTTGACAGCACTTAGAAGCTCCAGTGCAGCGATTTGATCAGCATAAAGAATGCAATCATTGTAAGATAGAAGATCAGGGGTGATCAGACCTTGATCTCTTCGTCGGCTGATTTCGGGCGGTCCAATTGTTTGCGCACGAGATGCCCCTGAAGTTCTCTGATTTACCGGGGGAGAGGGGGAGTCGCGCGCGGGGTGGGGAGGATCGCCGCCGTGCCGCCGCCCTGGTGGGAGAGGGGGAGTCGCGCGCGGGGTAGGGAGAGGATCGCCGCCAGGATCGGCGCCGCGCTGCCGCCGAGGGAGAGGGGGAGTCGCGCGCAGGGTGGGGAGGATCGGCGCCGCGCCGCCGCCCTGGTGGGAGAGGGGGAGACGTGCGCGGGGTAGGGAGGATCGATGCCGCGCCGCCGCCGGGGGAGAGGGGGAGTCGCGCGCGGGGTGGGGAGGATCGCCGCCGCGCCGCCGCCCTGGTGGGAGATGGGGCGTCGGGGTAGAACTTAGAAGTTTTATGTCAGCACGTCTAACAATCAACCATTCAAGGAAGCGAGGAACCAATTTCTGACCGGTGACAATAATACTACTTTGGAATAGTATATCCATTTGCAGTCAGCATGACAATTGACAAATAAACTAAGTCATGGTGGTGATTTTGCAATTACAACACGAAAATAAATAGCAACTGCATATGTGATGAAACTCAAAATGCAGCTGACTCTAGAAATATTTTTTGTGCATGTTAGTTTTCGGTTCCATGAAGGCTGTGACAGCCTTTCCAGGGCACCTCTGGAAGCAAGGAAGAACACAAAAGGATTCTTGTGAACTGACAAACAAAGAAGGGAATTCAGACAACCACCACTGATTCCATGCACTATCTGCATCCACTTCCTCTCTGGAAGAAGGTAAAACAAAATCTCCTTGAAGAATAAATTTAAGACCGTAGTTCCTTAGAGGAAGAAAAGCAAACACGGGTTGTTGTTTCCAATATAACCCCTGTTTGACCTTGTCTTTGTTGAGTTACAGCTCGGCGAAAGCGGCAGCTGATGCTCAAACTCACAACAAACAGAAGATTCTATTGAAACAGGCTCGCCTTTGACTGAGAAGCCAAAAAAGAAAAGGATAGCTGGACAGCTTTGAAACTTCAAGATTGGAACAAAATATGTTTGATGAAAGGCATTGTAAACAGTTAGTATTGTTGGGTATCCTTGCCTAGAAGACAGGGTACACTATATCCAATTGACGCCCGTACTATGTTTTCATTTTCATCAGTGATCTGCGACACATAACCCACCAAGCAAAAATATTTTCTATACGCATAGTCGGCCTCAAGAAGACAGCTTGAATTATGGGCATGACGAGCATCATTTGCAAACCCATAGCACAAGTTTGCTTATTGCACTATCTGCACATGGGGCTGATATGATAAGTGTCCTAATACATACATGTTAGGGTTCAACATGATTATGTGCTAACTATATTAGTCCATTGACCATATCACAAGCTTTACATAATTCAAGCTTTTTCTAAAGGCATATCTATTCAAGAATTCCCTAAAAGCAAAAAAAGAAAAATGATGAAGAAAGATGTAAAGGCAGTGCACCTGGCCATCAGTTACAATGTCACTGAAATGTTAGGCTGAATTTTTGTGTTTGTAACCACACCATGTGCTGCCATGGCTCGCCAAAGCGCCTCATTAATTCTATATGAACCGGGAAAACCTACCCAGAGAACATTGGTAGGCTGCGCTTCTCGCATTCGTACTCCAGAAGAACCCTGACACGCAAACAGAACATGATATGATAGTAGCAACATCAGCAGATAAAAGCGAAAGAAGTAGAACAGGAAAGAACAAAATATCTAAACAAAATTTACCTTTGCAGGTCCAACTCTCATTTCACCAGGTAGCATTGATACTCTGCCATTGAGGTTGCCTGCCTCTGACCATTCCTATAAAAATGAGTACAAATAACTTGCAATAAGAAAACGGCCTTCATAAACTTGTAACCAATAAAGTGCAATTCACTAAGTCAATCAACAACTATGTACACACCGTTCTGCCCCTGGACCTCTGGAAATCAACACACAATTCCTTGCCACCTAAAACTGTTCCATCCAAGGTTCTATGTGCAGAAACTGCATCTTCAAGCTTCTCGAAATCAATGTACGCAGAAGTCTGATCATGGGAAAATGCAACACCTTCAATCTTTCCAAACTTTTGGAACTCCTCCTCCAGCTCTTCCTTTGAAATTGATGGACTAATGCCACCAACCCATAGGTTCCTAACAGCTCTAGCCTGTAAAAACCAACCAACAAACACAATTCATCAGAAGGCATGACATTTATTTCAGCAACAAAATGGAAACATGTAATCCTCATCCAAGTCCAACCAGAAGAGCTAGCCACAGAAACCATGAAATAGCTATAAAAATATTCATTCTAACTTATATTAAACCATATCATACAGACCAGACACTTAACCATCATAGCAAACTACAGCCCGAATAAAATTAAATTGCATCATTAGTGCATAAAACTTTACACAAAACAGGCACAGCAGCAAGTCTTTAGCAATTTCAACCTAGAAACAAGAAACTATCACTAAAAAAGGACTTGTTTAATCTAAATTAAATTAAACCATTTCATACAAACCAGACAATGAGTCATCATAGCAAGCTACAGCCCAAATAACATCAATTGCATCATTAGTGCATAAATCTTTACACAACACCGGCACAGCAGCACATAACTTCATCAATTTCGCCCTAGAAACAAACAACTATCACTAATCAATAACTTATTTAACAACATTGCACGCACACACGTGCGCGCACACACGCGCGCGTATATATATCAGAACCGCCAGCATCCTCGGTCAACACCACCTAAATCGCACAAATCAACAGCACCAGATGATAATTCGCTCTATTATGCGATGCCAGTACAAAACACAGGCACCTAAACCCTAGTTACCGCAAAAATCACATCGCGGAGGGACCAACTGCAACAAAATCATGGGGAAACCTAAGATGAGAGTAGATCAGGCGGGGCAAGGGAGAAGAAATATTACCGGATTGCGCATTGGTGCCCTCGGAGCCCTGCTCGACGGATTCGAAGAGGAAGCTGGGCGCCTCACAGTCGTCCTCCCTGACGAGGCACCGGTACGCGAGCACCGGCGTGAGGTGATCGGAGAAGATGCAGCGCTTGAGCGGCAAGAGGTTGCATCCCTCCGCCGCCGCCTTCTTAAACCTCGACTCCTCCTCCCTCACCGCTACACGCGCACGAGAACACGCATTCAATCAACCGCAACACACATTTCACAATCCAAGCGAACCACGGCCCGAGGGACTCACCGACGGCGTCGAGCCGGTGGAACGTGGCGCGGGGTCGACCGAGGAATCCATCTCCGTCGCCAAGATCGGCGGATCTAACAAAGCACGGATCGGGGAGGAGGCGGGGCGGAGCGGAGGAGTGGGGGGAGGAGGAGGAGGCGGCGGTGGCGCGGGGTGGGGAGGAGTAGGCGAGGGCAGAGCGGCGGAGGAGGGAGGGGAGGAGGCGGCGCGGAGAACGGGGGAGCGGCGGGAGCGGAGGCGCGGGGGAGGCAGAGATGGGGGAGGATGGGGGTGGCACGGTGTAGGATGGGGGGAGGCGTGGTGGAGGATGGGGGAGGCGGAGGGAGGGGAGGCGCGGGGGAGGAGGGGGAGGCGGAGGGAGCGGAGGAGGCGTGGGGGAGGTGGTCCAGGAGGAGGCGCGGGGGAGGCGGGGGGAGCGGAGGAGGCACGGCGGAGGTAAGGATTTGGATCGTTGGATATGAGTGGGTAAGGAGAGAGAAAGGTGGGAATTGATCCTTGATCGTTGATTTCACTGGTTGGTTTTCCTGGGGACACGAATTGGTGTGGACGCAGGAAAACTCATGACTGCTGGGGGCACAATTTGGGGTGGTCGTAGGAAAGAACTGAACTGGTGGATTTTAGGGGTAGAGATAGAGATAGATTAGTACGCGTACTACCTGATAGAGAGGGGGGGGGGGGGGGTAAATAAATAAATAAAAAGGAAATCCATAAATCAATCAATCAAATCCCCAACCCCCCGAGGGCAGAGCAGCCAACTCCTCCTCCTCCGATCCATCCATCGCCGTCTCCGACTCCGACGAGCCATCCCCCTCCGATCCCATCCATCGCCGCGCAGATCCATCCATCGATGCCGCTCGCCGCCTAGGCACGGCCGCGAGCCGCCCTCCCCCCGCCCGCTCCCCGCTTGTATGGAAACACGCAGCCGCAAGCGCGCCGCCGCCTCCTCCGCCGCCTCAGCCCCCAAGCGCTCCCGCCGCTCCTCCGCGCCCGCGATGGACCCCTCTCCCTCCTCCCGCCGCCGGGCGCGCGCCGCCGCCGACAAGGGCAAGGACCCCGACCCCTCCTCCACCTCCAACCCCTCTCCCCCCGTCGCCCCCGACGACGACGACGACTCCGTCGCCCCCTTCCCGCACTCCTTCACCTCCGCCAGCACCGCCCTCCAGGGCCTCCTCCGCAGGCTTGGCGCCGGCCTCGATGACCTCCTCCCCTCCTCCGCAGCAGCCGCCGCCGCCGCCTCCTCCTCGTCTTCAACCTCCGCCCAGCTCAAGAGGATCCTCGCCGGGCTGCAGGCCGACGGGGACGAGTCGCGCCAGCTCCAGTCCCTCATGCAGCTCTGCGAGATGCTCTCCATCGGCACCGAGGAGTCGCTCGCTGCCTTCCCCGTCGACGCCTTTGTGCCCATCCTCGTTGGTCTGCTCGGCCGCGAGGAGGCTGCTGGCGGCGCCAGCCCCGATGTCATGCTGCTCGCTGCACGTGCCCTCGCAAACCTCGTCGACGTCCTCCCGTCGTCCTGCTCAGCCGTCGTGCACTATGGGGCTATCCCGTGTTTCTGTGCTCGACTGCTCACCATCGAGTACATGGACCTTGCCGAGCAGGTAAATGCTAGCGATCTCCCTTTTTTTAACCCCTAGGCTAGGGCTGTTGCTACCCGTCCTCCGTTAGCGCTAAACCAGTAAATTGTTGCTTAGAATCCCTGCTTGTCCTGATTTTGTACCCCATAGCGCGCTCTAGTCCGAGAGGATTCGACTGCATAGCTATGCGCCTGCCATGATGCTGGTGTCATGGATGTATCTTATCATGTGCTCAGCTTGCTAGGTTTGCTTCAGAAATGAACATATGTAGTTTGCCCCCGCAAGCTGGCCCTCGCCAAGATGCTAACCTTTATCTGTTTTCCTTCACATGCTTTCAGTCTCTACAAGCTCTTAAGAAGGTTTCTCAGGAGCATCCAACTGCCTGTTTGCGTGCTGGCGCGCTAATGGCTGTCCTATCGTATCTTGACTTTTTCTCCACTGGTGTTCAGGTATTTAATTAAATCAACACTCCATTTCTTCCAAGTCCTCGGGCATACTTCAGTTTAATGCCCCCCCTGGTTTTGCTGTGCGCTGTTTGCCTCAACTTAAATTTGTTTCGTTGGTGGACATGCTTCTAGAGAGTAGCATTGTCTACCGCTGCTAATATATGCAGGAAGCTGCCATCTGATGCGTCGGAGTTTGTCATGGAAGCTGTTCCATTGCTAACGAATCTCCTAAACCACCATGATTCTAAGGTACTTTTGACCTCTTGGCTTATGATTTGCCATTAGCTGGTTCTAAAAATTTGTCACTACCAAATACCAATCCTATCAGGGTATATCATGTGATTTCAACCTTTTGTTTATGCACATTCCAGGTACTAGAGCATGCTTCTGTTTGTTTAACACGCATCGCAGAGGCTTTTTCTTCCTATCCAGAGAAATTGGACGAGTTGTGCAATCATGGGTTGGTTGCACAAGCTGCTAGCTTGGTATCCATCAGCAACTCTGTAGGCCAGGCATCATTGAGTACATCGACGTATACGGTATACACAAATATGTTTTGTTATTCTTTCGTATTGTTTACTATGTCTTTTTTTGTACTCTTGCTAAGTTTAGATTGGACTTTCTTTCAGGGCTTAGTCCGTCTTCTCTCAACATGTGCAAGAGGATCGCTGTTGGCAGCCAAAACACTTCTTCTTCTTGGAATTAGTGGCACTCTTAAAGATATTCTTTCAGGTTCTGGTTTGATTGCCGGAACATCAGTCTCCCCAGCTTTATCAAGGCCTGCTGATCAGGTGGTTACGTCTATCACTTATTACTATGCTGCTGGTGCTAGCGTTATGACTAGTTTTTACCATTTTTATGTGATACAATTCGTAAGAGCATTAGTGGCCAATCAATATAGTCACCATCATCAAATAAGTCATCCTGCATTAAGTACTTTGAAATGTTGTTTTAAGGAGGCTTTTTAGGGAATAAGATGCTCATTTGGAATGTGATTGGGCTAAATCTGCCAACATTTACCACGATTAAGTAGCTGCTGAGATTTTTGTCATCTTAATCCCTTTATATTTAGCATAACTGTGCGAGTAATCGTTTGTTCGATGCAACCATATGTGGACAGATACAAAAGGGTCTGACATTTAGTATAAATGTATAATGTTGTCTGCAGCTGCTTGTTGCTCCCTCATTTAGCTGCTCAAACATCAATTGTTGAAACCTTCGTGTGTTTGACCCAGGGGTGATATGTATTTGCATGATTTTCTTTGTGCGGATGGAGTTTATACACTTACTGTTAATTTTTAACCCTGCAGATGTTTGAGATCGTGAGCCTCGCTGATGATCTGCTTCCACATTTGCCCGTGGGAATCATTTCTTTACCAACATACTTCCATGTATTTGTTAAAGGCTCTTCTACAAAGAAATCCGCTTCCACCAAACAAGACGGGGCTGGTTCAACAGAAAATGAAAGGTCAGGTCATGAGAGGCTATTACGTGAACACCCCGAACTTCTACAGCACTTTGGTATAGACTTATTACCCATAATTACGCAGGTTTGTGGCCAATTTCTTTTCTTGTTGATGAATTGTAGCTACAATTTTTGAGATAGTATTTTGGTTGTTGTACTTAATAGACTTTGCTCTTGGACAGGTGTATGGTTCAAGTGTAAATGCACCAATACGTCATAAGTGCTTATCTATCATCGGGAAATTAATGTACTACAGCTCCGCTGAAATGATTCAGTCTCTCCTTGGCACAACGAACATATCGAGGTGCTAATACGAGTTTCTACTTCATAGCCTGATTCATTTCTTCTAGAGAATGGCTTCATGATATATTGACATCAGAAGCTATCATTTCGTGTACTGTCTCGGTAGGCACATCTTTTCTGATCCTTGCTAAGTTACACAATTTACCTTTGCAGCTTCCTAGCAGGCATTCTTGCTTGGAAAGATCCACAAGTGTTGATTCCTGCTCTTCAGATAGCAGAAATTATGATGGAAAAACTTCCAGAGACATTTTCCAAGTTGTTTGTGAGGGAAGGTGTTGTTCATGCTGTGGAGTCACTTATATGTTTGGAATCCTCGAATACAGCGCCTTCTCAGGTACCTCCACAGGATAAAGATAATGATTCTGTTATGCACTCACGCTCTAGACGCCAACGCCGCCGTGGGGGTGCTGCTCCGACAGAAAACAGTTCATTAGATGAATCAAACGCCTCCAATTCTGGGATTGCCGGCTCACCTCCAAGCTCTACAGAAGTTCCGAACACCAGTCTTCGTTTCGCAGTTAGCGATCGTGCAAAGTCATTCAAAGATAAATACTTCCCTTCTGACCATGATTCAAGTGATATCGGAGTTACTGATGACCTTCTTAAACTGAGAACACTCTGTGCAAAGTTGAATACCGCAACTGAGAATGTCGTAACAAAAGCCAAAGGGAAATCAAAGGCCTTAAGTGCTAATCATTTTGACATCTCACATGATGTGGAGGAGCAATTAGGCCTGATAGTAAGTGAAATGCTTGCTGAGCTTAGTAAAGTGAACGGGGTTTCCACATTTGAGTTCATTAGAAGTGGAGTTGTTGCAGCATTTCTTGACTATTTGTCATGTGGGACATTTGGAAAGGAAAGGGTATATGAAGCAAACCTGCCAAAGCTTCGTCAGCAGGCGCTTAGGCGGTACAAGTCCTTCATATCTGTTGCCCTTTCTCTTGATCATGAAAGGAACGAAACTCCACTGACACTGTTGGTCCAAAAACTGCAAAGTGCTTTGTGTTCATTGGAACGTTTCCCTGTTGTGCTTAGTCAGTCTAGCAGAATTGGTATTGGAGGCTCCCGTCTGACCTCAGGTCTTAGTGCTCTGGCTCAACCCTTCAAGTTGCGTCTGTGTCGAGCTCAAGGTGAAAAATCACTGCAGGATTATTCATCAAATATTGTGCTTATTGATCCCTTTGCAAGTCTAGCAGCTGTTGAAGAATTCCTGTGGCCCAGAGTTCAGCGCAGTGAGGCTGCTTCAAAACCTATTGCTCCACCTGGAAATAATTCTGAATCAGGCGTACCTGGTACCACTGCTAGTGCATCAGCTCAATCTGGCCGACGTCCAACAACAAGATCAAAGTCATCTGCTGCAAATAGTGTTACATCTATGAAGTATTCTCAGGAGGAAAGCACTAATACTGCCAAAGGAAAAGGCAAAGCTGTTGTAAAACCAAACTCAGATGAACCCAAAGGACCTAATACAAGGAATGCTACCCGCAGAAAAGCTGCTTCAGAGAAAGATTTGGAAATAAAGCAAACACATGCTGACAGTAGCTCTGAGGTATTATTTCATTTGCATTCCAAATGAACATGAAAATTCTGAAAAAAATTATGGACTTAGGTGTCAATATAGTCTACCTCTGCATAAGATTCAAGTGCATATTCAATCTATGCTGGGATATATACAAATGAGAAAAATCTGGCAAACGATAAATTATAAAGAAAGGACAATCTCCTTTTGTTTCTTGTCACGTAGTTGAGTTTGAAGTTAAAACTTCAGAAGGTGCTACAACACTCCACAGACTACAGCTCCATTTTTGTGGAATCTACTGGCATAAACAACTATTACTTTTTGGAGAATGTTTTACCTCCTTGGTGGTGGTTTAGTCCACAAGCAATGAGCCATGCACTGGGACCATCTTGTTGTATAATTTTTGTTATGATGTAAGAGTGTGATTATTTAAGGACAACCAGGTTGTATGACAATTTAAAAATCTGAGGATGACAATTCTAGAAGTTACATTTCTGTATTTTCATTTTTGTTCAACTCGAAGCTTGGTAAGTAATACTTTTCTATTTTTGTAAATGCAGGATGAGGAGCTTGACACTTCTCCTGTTGAGATTGATGAAGCTTTAATGATTGACGATGATGACATTTCAGATGACGAAGATGATGATCATGAGGTATTGGTTTTAAAAGTTTATTCTTTGTAATTTTGTTTTATTGCAGCTTGCATTAATTTGTATATTATATATTATTATGTTCATGAGGCAAGTTAGAGCCAGTTTGGCCTAGTCCTTACACCAAGATAAGCTCAAGTTTGGGCTAAACAATCATCTATTTTTTTTCCTGCCTGACTGTTAAACCCAAGTCATTCTTCCACCCAAGTCATTCTTCCACAAAGATAAAACCAGTGGGGGCAGCTTTATTGCACCTAATCTAGGGCTTATAAGGGGGTTTTACCCAAACAGCCTTTTGTGCTTATATAGTAAGCTAGCCTATTGAGATTATAAGCTGTAAGCTGCTAAACTTGACGAGCTTGTAAGATTAACCCACACCAGGCCAATTAAGCTCTTTGTTGGTCCAGAAAGAAGGCGATCATTTACTTTCTTTCTGTATATAAATAAATAACTTCATTGAAATTCTCAGGTTCTCCAAGATGGGTCTCTTCCGATTTGTGCTCCAGATGGGGTGCATGATGTGAAATTGGGTGACGCTGATGATGCTGATGACTCTAATATTGGCTTAGCAAGTGATAACCAGGCGCAGCCCTCATCTGGTTCCAATGCTAGAAACATTATGAGCAGGGGAGCAGATTCTGCTGAATTTCGAGGTGCAAGTACCTTTGGTTCACGAGGTGCAATGTCATTTGTTGCT
Source organism: Dendrocalamus latiflorus (assembly GCA_017311315.1). NCBI lineage: Eukaryota > Viridiplantae > Streptophyta > Magnoliopsida > Poales > Poaceae > Dendrocalamus > Dendrocalamus latiflorus. The sequence goes on along the minus strand of CM029670.1, from coordinate 286,621 downwards.
GCGACAATGGCTGGGCTAGCTTCCGTTGGTGGTCGCAGTGTTAGAGGTAGTCGAAATCGGCGTGGCTTGTCACTTGGAGGTAGCATGAATGAGCAGCACAAACTGATATTTATGGCTGGTGGGAAGCAGCTTAGCAAACATTTGACCGTGTATCAAGCTATCCAACATCAACTGATGCTTGATGAGGATGATGAAGAAAGGTTCAATGGATCTGATTTACCAAATAATGGAAACCGCTTCTGGGGTGACGTGTTCACCATAACTTACCAGAAGGCTGATATCCAAGCTGAGAGGGGATCCCAAGGTGGTTCCACCTCATTGCACTCAAAATCGGATGCTTGCAGATCTATCTCTGAAGCACACAGGGCTTCTCTTCTTGATAGCATCTTACAAGGAGAACTTCCATGTGATCTAGAGAGAACAAACTCAACTTACAACATTTTAGCACTATTACGTGTATTAGAAGGGCTGAATCAGTTATCCCCTCGTTTAAGAGTACAGGCAGCATCTGATGATTTTGCTGAGGGAAAAATCACTACCCTGGATGAGTTATATAACACTGGAGCCAAGGTACCTTCAGAAGAGTTTGTCAATAGTAAGTTGACACCGAAGCTTGCTCGGCAAATGCAGGATGTTCTTGCACTCTGTAGTGGCAGTTTACCTTCTTGGTGTTATCAGATGACCAAAGCCTGCCCCTTTCTGTTTCCCTTTGAAACAAGGAGGCAGTACTTCTACTCCACAGCTTTTGGGTTGTCCCGTGCGTTGAATCGACTTCAGCAACAACAGGGTGATAATCACAATTCTGGTGGTGAAAGAGAGGTCCGATTTGGCAGGTTACAGCGCCAGAAAGTTCGTGTTTCCCGTAATCGTATTCTGGATTCTGCTGCTAAAGTTATGGAGATGTTCTCCGGTCAGAGGGCTGTTCTTGAGGTTGAATACTTTGGTGAAGTTGGAACAGGGCTGGGGCCCACTCTGGAATTCTATACTCTCTTAAGCCATGAGCTACAAAGTGCTCATCTGGGATTATGGAGATATAGTTCTCCATATGATTCAGGAATGCAAATTGATAGGAGCGGTGTGATTCATGTAAATCCTGAAGATGGCTTGCCAGCAAAAGAACTAAACTCAGATTTATCTGACGACGGCAGGCACTTGATACAAGCGCCTCTTGGATTATTTCCTCGGCCATGGCCACCTAATGTTGATGCTTCAGAAGGCAGCGAATTCTTCAAAGTCATCGAGTATTTCCGCTTGCTCGGTCGAGTGATGGCAAAAGTTTTGCAAGATGGAAGACTTTTAGATTTGCCATTATCAACAGCATTTTATAAGCTCATACTTGGACAAGTAAGTATAGATCCTCAATTTCTGGGTACAGTATTTGTTTTCATTTTGTTGTGTTTGTTTTATTTAAATTTATTATCACTGTCTCATCTTCCATTTTCATGATGTAATGCACAAATGATGTCTATTCACCAGGAGCTTGATTTGTTCGACATAATCTCGTTTGATGCTGAGTTTGGAAAGACACTACAAGAACTGCAAGTTCTTGTTGAACGTAAGAGGTTTCTGGAATCTACCTCTGGCAAGAATCGGCAAGTTGCAGACTTGCGTTTCCATGGTGCCCCTATCGAAGATTTGTGTCTAGATTTTACTCTTCCAGGTTATCCTGACTATGTTCTTAAAGAAGGCGAAGAAAGCACAGTTGTAAGTAAATGTGTTTATCTCAGTGATTTTGTGTCTGCATTTGCTCTCGTTTTTCGGGTAATAAATAGTGCTATTGTCTCGTGTAGGTTAACATTTACAACTTGGAAGAGTATGTTACTTTGGTAGTGGATGCTGCAGTTAAGTCAGGTATAATGAGGCAGGTCGAAGCATTTAGATCAGGGTTTAACCAGGTGCGCAGCCTCATTGTCTTTGTTTTTTCATCATTTTATTAGATGTTCTGAGATATATTTATTTTACTTAAATGATTCTTGTGTACTTTTCTATTTTAGGTCTTTGGTATCTCATCCCTCCAAATATTTTCACCTCAAGAGCTTGACTATCTAATATGTGGTCGTCAAGAAATTTGGGAGGTGATGCTTCGTCCCTCATGATTTCAGTTGTATTTTGTTGAATTGCACTGAATTAACCTGCATTGCTGCAGTCGGAATCACTTGTGGATAACATAAAATTTGATCATGGGTATACTGCTAAGAGTCCTGCAATTGTAAACGTAAGTGCATCCTTTACATCTTCTATATCTGAATCTGGTCTTTAATAAGTTTAATTCCTTGATTCATCTGCTTGTTTGTAGCTACTTGAGATAATGGCGGAATTTACCGCTGAGCAACAGCATGCGTTCTGCCAGTTTGTAACTGGTGCTCCTCGGCTTCCACCTGGTGGATTATCTGCCCTTAGTCCCAAGCTTACTATAGTTAGGAAGGTACTTTGTCTATCTTGGCATACGTTATTGTAACATCTTTCTTCTTATTATGTGTCATGTGTCGGTTTTTTTAACTCGGTGTCACTTTTGATTGTTAGCACCCCTCAAGTGCGGTGAACACTTCAAATGCAACTGGGGCAACGGAGGCCGCGGATGACGATTTGCCTAGTGTCATGACATGCGCTAATTATCTTAAACTACCCCCATACTCCACAAAAGTATGGTTTCATTCTTTGATACTTAGTGTGCTTCTTTTGGGTGGATTTAACACACTGATGTATCCCATTAACTGGTTCTCTCTATTGTTTCGGCATTCTTGCAGGAAATTATGCGCAAGAAGCTGCTTTATGCTATCCTAGAAGGCCGGGGATCATTTGATCTTTCATAAGATGATAACTAACATACAGGGGGGCTCACCATTGGAAGCCCATCAATTTTATCCAGAATTAGAAGTTTCTTCGTTGCCTCTATAACATAGGTTGAGGTTACCAGCCGCTCTGCAGGTCTCCCTCCGGATGCAGGTGCTGATACTTCCCCTCGTGTTTTCTGTTAGGCTTCGTAGACAAATTGAATAATAATAACAATGATCTGCCTTTTGGTTTTACAGTTGAATTTGCTTAAGTGGCGAGCCTCGCGAGCACCGGGAAGAATCAGGAGCAGCTTTCCAGTACATGTAAATAATAAAAGGGGCAATAGTTACATATTTGTGGAAAGGATTTGTTCATTGGTGATACCCTATCCTATGGAGCGAGAATTGATGTTAACAATGTGTACATGTGTGATGGCATTTTCCAATAAACGCGTCCCAGTGTATTTTGGCAGTCTTGGTCAGAGCGGAGGGTTAAGCAGCTACATTCAGTACCCTTCCAACGCAGCGCGGAAACGCAAACGTATGTATTTTTCATTTAGCCAGCCCATGACCTCCTACATCAGAATGATACCGCCAAATGCGAAATGGAACAAGATTAGCAGCAAATTCAATGGTGCTCTTGGCTAGATCCCAGCCCGGTACCCAGAAGAATGTGTTAAGAGCAAGCTAACTTCCATATTGTTCAAACTTGAAAGCCTAGTCTTCCACCATTAGAATGTGTTAAGAATGGAGGTTGGAGGTTGAGCACTTCTTTTACTCAACTTAAGCCTTGCATTGCATCCATGGGAACTTGACATCCATTGTAGTCATTCATCCCAGCCTTTTCAAGAATTCTTTAAGCATAAGCCGATTGACTCATGAAAATTCCATCGTCAGTCTGACGAACCTCAATGCCCAAATAGTAGGTCAACTTGCTAAGATCACTCATCTTGAATAGTATCTTCATCTCTTCATTGAATGGTTGTATGACTTCAGATTGAGAATCCAATATTATAAGATCGTAACATATACACCCACTAGAAATTGCACTTCACCCTCTCCTCTCCTATACACAGCATGTTCAGATGAACTTTTCTGATACCCGAGTGAAGAAAGACTGCTATTAAGTTTTGCATTCCAAGCTCGTGGTGCTTGTCTCAATCCATACAATGCTTCGTGGAGCCGTAGTACCATGTGAGGATTGACTTCGTCCACAAAGCCTGAAGGTTGACACACCTACACCTCCTCCTGAAGTTCTCCATTCAAGAATGCGGATTTCACATCATATGGTGAACTTCCCACCCTTGTGCAGCTGCAATTGCTAGCATCAAGCGTATTGATTCCATTCTTGCCACAGGAGCGAACACTTCTTCAAAATCAACTCTGTGCTAGTGGATGTACCCTTTGGCCAACAAGCGTACCTTATGCCTCAAAATATTTCCTTGGGCATCCTTTTTAACTTTGAATTCCCACTTTAACCCAATAGGTTCGTGCATGGCTGGAAGATCAACAAGACTCCAAAGTGTTATTTTCCTCAATGCACTTGATCTCTTCTACCATGGCCATTCTCCAGCACCTTTGTGTTTCGGCCTCTCCAAAGGATTCAGGCTCCTCGGAGGCAAGGAGACATATATCACCAGGGGACTAAAGTGTCGTCGTAGAGGTTTTGAATTGTTCAGTACCGCCAGGGCCTCTCCTCGGTTGCTAATGACGAATTGCTTCGTGGAGTAGCCCATTGCACTTCCTCCCGTACAACCGATACTTCAGGTGTTGGTGCTTTGATGGCTGAGGATACTGGCGTCTGTGCCCCTTCACTCGGCTCATGACTAAGTGTTGGTGCCTCTTGTATTACTAAGTGACCTAGATTTTGGCCAGTAGAATTTGTAAAATTGGTACTAGGTTAAGGGTGTGCAGTGCAAAGCCACAAGGTGACCTTCGTCCACGACCTTATCGTAGGGTGGAAGCTTGAATGGAAGGGTCGTCGGGGCACAATTGGGAATGTGGTTGGTGCCTCAAGTGAAAAGTAAGGACGAGAACCTTATACTAAGTAAAAGACACACTGATCGCTCAACCACAGGAGTTGATTTATCAACCCTGGTTTAGTAGCTGCTCAATTCGATTAAATCTCTACCGGAGTTAGGAGTGTTGATGATGGGGAGTTAGGTATGCAGAACGGTAAAATCATACCTAACAACGATAAAGGTCACTCAGAGCGGACAGAAGAGATTAGGGTTAGTGTGTGAACCGTGTCTGAGTGATTCTGTCGAGTAGAGCCTATATAAAGAAATGAGCAGTGAAATAACTTGGTTTTCTTAACTCTATCGTAGGAGTTAAGAAATCTTGCGGGTAAAGCTGGGCAACTCTGTAGAGTGAAATCAATGGTATTTGAATACGTCATGCTTCTGGTTAATGAAGCTGTGTTAATTGGGTGATTCTAGCAACGAAGCATAAGTAGATTTCATAATGTTTTAATCTATGCAGTTGTACAATTAACTATTGAAAGAAAACCCCTTTAATTATAAGGAGATCTGTTTTTATTTTACCTGTTTGCAAATAAAACTGCATCCATTCAATTTAATAGAACCAATATATTCCCTCTCTTTGAATATCCTTGCAAGTAGTTAAATTAGGTTTACACTTGTGACTTGCTAAGTACAGTTGTACTCATTACTTGCTAAACAATAAACAGAAGACCAGTGGAACCAAGATGTCCAAGCCAAAGATGAAATTCCTGAAGAACCTTTCCTTCCTAAAGAACCTTTCTTCTCCGATGACGCTTGGTTTTAGGTCTTAGCTGCGTTCAAGTACGCCTGAGAGTTTCTTGTATTGTAAGATAGTTTTGGGTTTGCACGCCCGCTATGTTAAAAAGATATTGTTAAATCTTATGTCTGTAATAAAAGTTTGACTCTTTTACTGTAAGCATATGTTGTTGTAGTGCGTAGTCATGTATAACACTCTGTAACTGTTCAACCTTGTGTAGTTATAAAGGGAGATTTGATGATTTGCCCCATCTTTCTTTGCAGTTTGATAAAATGCCTTGTGATGTCTCACTGACATACGGGGCCAGAACCCACATATCAGTGAGATATCACTTGCCATTTCCACGGAAGGTGAGGTAAATCATCAATTCTTCCTTATAAAAATTACTAGCGACTTCAAAAATAAAGATGTAATTGCATGGCTTTTGGTCCATATCTTCTCCTCTGATCTCTCCTGCCATCATCCTAAAAATCTATGGAATCTCGCCTCGGGCACGAGAGAGAGAGAGAGAGAGAGGGAGAGGGAGAGAAAGGGGGAAAACAAAAGCCGGCCGGCCCAACCCATCCATCTCGTCGCTCGCCCGCCGCCGCTGCGTCGTTAGCTAGGGTTTCATCCTTCCCAGTAAAGGAAGCGAGCGATCCATCCAAGCAGCATCCATGGCGGCGGAGGGCGAGAAGAAGATGATCACGCTCAAGAGCTCCGACGGCGAGGAGTTCGAGGTCGAGGAGGCGGTCGCCATGGAGTCGCAGACCATCCGCCACATGATCGAGGACGACTGCGCCGACAACGGCATCCCCCTTCCCAACGTCAACTCCAAGATCCTCTCCAAGGTCATCGAGTACTGCAACAAGCACGTCCACGCCGCTTCCAAGGCCGCCAACCCCTCCGACGACGCCAACAACTCCAGCGCAGCCGCCTCCGGCGAGGACCTCAAGAACTGGGACGCCGACTTCGTCAAGGTCGACCAGGCCACCCTCTTCGACCTCATCCTGGTACGCTCTCCTCTCGCCCAACGCCCTTTCAGCCCTAATTTTGTTTCGCCTCTATCTCCAATTTAGATCTGTTATTCCTTGTGGCTCCAAGCTATCCGTGCGGATCTGGGTTAATTCGTGATACCTAGCGTCTTACTTTGTACCGAACCCTAGATGGTGATTACTTGAGTTTAGATTGCACTCTAATATCACAGTGGATCAGATTATACGTGGCTTAATCATATCGTGCTAGGCATGGAAATTTTGGTTATACATAGGTTAGGAATGATATGGGGGAGCCGTGGTGATTTGCGATTCCATGTCATTGCTGTCTGATGGTTGTATCGCTATCTATCAAGTATCAATTCATTGTGTACCGCAGCAGGGGTGCAGTGTGACATCCTTTCCGTGCTTCACCATAAACCATTGCTATGGCTAACTTTGGTATATTATTTCTTTATCATCTAAGTGAACCTTTTAGACACACTATTATTTATCGTCATCATATTATGCGATGACTGTGATAGTTGTTTCCATCTACGTGAAGTTGATTGTGAATGGCGGCATTGTGCTTCTGTTAGCAACATTGCATGGTGATAATTACTTTGCCATGAGATCAGATAAGATGCTGATTTATTATATCAAAAATGTATGTGTTGTCTCACTAACTAGTGCTAACCTTTGTGGTTCAAATCTGCTCTTTGTAGGTCTTTTTTCCCTGTGACATTGCCTTGTGTTTTGCTAATGCAGGTTAATATTTATTTAGGTGGCTTAGATTAGAGGAGTGGTCACATATTCCCTTGGCATATTAGTTAATTTATTAGTTAATTTCCTCTGTCATCTCGTTTACTAGTATTAGCCATAGGTAAAGAGGCACTCACCATCTGAATGAACTCTGCATGAATAACAATATCTAGTGGAAAAATATGAGGTGCTCTTTAAAAGGATAGAGTTGTTTGTTATAAGTATTAAGTATCTGATGCTAAAATATTTGGAAAAAGTCCATATAACACTCCGAAATTTGCTCGAAACTCTGAACTATGAAACCAGACATTTGACCCCGTGAACTTTGCAATCTCCGAACTATGAAATTAGACATTTGACCCCCTCAAACTTTGCAATCCAGTTCAAATAATACTATGACCCGGTTTTGGATGGTGGTATTGCCCATGTGATTTGATTAGTGGGCGATTTTATCACGTAGGGTGATACACTGATCAAATTTAAGTGAATAGCAGGTTGGGCCCATAAGGCCTTTTATCCCAAATCGAAACAGGAGGGAACTACAGGAGGCGGTGGTCATGAAAGCATGACTGGGAGCTCGGTGGGGAAGACGTCCTTGTGGGCCCCACATATCATTGACCCAACTTAACTAGTGTGTTATCCTACGTGGCAAAACCACCCACTCATCGCACCACGCAGGCGATACAACCATGTGAAACCGAGTCAGGGCGTTATTTGAACCGGATTGAAAAGTTCGGGAGGTCAAATGTCTAGTTTTATAATTCGGTGTGCTGAAAAGACTTTCGAGCAAAATTTAGGGTGTTAGATTGACTTGTTCCAAAATACTTTGTTATAATTGTGTTGTTTTATCTAAGGATGGTATCTCATGTGTGATATCTGTACTTTCAATCCATATACATCACTTACCTTTGTAACCCACGATTGAGTTGTGTGATTTGGTCTTTTGAATCAATATCTATGTGCGCCTTGTTTTGCGTTTGTAGGTTGACACAAACATGACTATATATGTTTTCTTTTCTTTTCTTTTTTGCTAAGGCAGTCTATCTATTATGTGTTTAGCCATCATAAATGCTCCTATCTGACACCCTCCTTGGTTTTCATTTCCACTGTCTCAGGCTGCAAACTATCTCAACATCAAGGGATTGCTGGACCTTACTTGCCAGACTGTGGCTGACATGATCAAGGGCAAGACTCCTGAGGAGATCCGCAAGACCTTCAACATCAAGAACGACTTCACCCCTGAGGAGGAAGAGGAGATTCGCAGGGAGAACCAGTGGGCTTTTGAGTAGAGAAGCATCGATGCCCTGATCTCTTGATGCTTAGATTTCATTATATCTACCTTGCAATGCTGCTTTTATATGTCGTAATGGTTGTAATTATTTTGGAGTCATGATGGGGTTTGTGAACATGCTTAGCTGGTTATGGTTTCAAGGGAGAACCGATGTGGTCAGTGCTTCTGAACCGAATATCTGCAGATGATATCATCAAGTGGATGCTATGCTAAAAGTTTTAGTTTGATTCCCGTAATGTTATTAGCAGATGTTGTGACTGGAATTTCACCTGAAGCTCGATGGGCAACACCGCTTTGGTTATGTGCTATGGATGGATTATTATAGGATTTGCTTGCCTAGGTGCTGACCCGACTGACCTTGGTTGCCTGAGATAAAAAATTTGGGTTTGTTTCTCTGTTGAGTTGACAGCCCAACAGTGATTGAGAAGAAGTTTGTTTATGCTTTCTTTACCTTGCTGGTTTCCCATTTCTTCCAGGTGGTTGATGAAGTTTTACTCATGGTTGAGGGCGCCTAATTTACTGTCAGTTTTGTTTGTGCCTCTCATCAGTTGGGTGCTGAAGGAAGCCATTGCTGACGTAGGTGCCACTTGCTCTGCACCTCTAATTCTGAACCTGAAGATGATAAGAAACGCAACGGTGTATTCATTCAGAGAGAGAGAGAGAGAGAGAGAGAGAGAGAGAGAGAGAGAGAGAGAGAGAGAGAGAGAGAGGCCTGGAGCCACTCATGTGTACAGCTCGCTCTCTTATCCAGCTAGTCCGGTGGCCATGGCCTTGCAAATAAACGCTATCAGAAGAGAGAATTTTGGCGCCTCAGGTTCCTATTGTGAACCCGATAAGAAAAGAGCAGAGCAGAGCAGAGACTAGCTTGTCACCACCACCTCACCTTGTTCCTTCCTTACTGCCAGCTCCACGTTGCTGCTAGCTTGCGTCAATGGCGAAGCCGATATCCATCGAGGTGTGGAACCCTAGCGGCAAGTACCGCGTGGTGAGCACCAAGTCCATGCCGGGCACCCGATGGATCCGCCGCCTCACCGAAAACGACTGCCGCCTCGAGGTCCGGCCTTTCCTGCTGGTTATTTCATTTCACTCATTCATTGCTCTCACTGATTTGCTTGCTTGTCTGATCAGTCAGCGCCTGCGATGAGGAATTTACTAACTACTTGCTGTGCATGCAGATCTGCACGGAGAAGAAGACCATTCTCTCTGTTGACGACATCATCGCGCTCATCGGCGATCACTGCGACGGCGTCATCGGCCAGGCAAGCCTCCTACTACTGCTTTTTAACTTCAGTTCAGTTCATGTAGTACCTCTAAACATACAAGTGGGGAAAAGGAGAGAACATCCATGATTAGTCCCTGTTGAAATTACTCCAAGCGGCTCACCGTTTCTTCATTTATCTTCACCGTTTCTTCATTTACTCCAGCGTGTCACGTTTCTCATTTTTTTAGTGCTCCCGTTTCAGTTTGGTTTCAGCTAGTTGTTGCTGTTTTACTTTTTCCATTTCAGCGTTCGTAGTGAATGGTTGTGTGCGTCTTTAAGGATGCGTTTGTGCTGTGCATTAAGGGAAGGGAAGGCTAACAGCCAGGCGTTTGTGCTGTGCATTAAGGGAATGCTAACAGCCATCTTTAGTGGAAAATTTTCTTTTAAATAAGCATGCAATATATCAGAAAATGCTGCCCCGTTTTTGCAGCACCAAACATTTTGTTCATCGTGTTCTTGAGTGCGCATTTGTGAGTTCGCCGGCGGCGAGAGATTGCCGGTGATCCACGACAGTCCCTTTGCTGCCATGAAATTTCAATCATACTTGCATGATTACAAGCGAGCATGTTCAGTTGAGCGTCTATGTAGTTGGCAGCCTTGCACAGGGGCTGATGCTTTACATGGTACAAAGATAATATAACAGCACATTGACATACAGTAAGTATAACAGAGCAGTATAATGCTTTTACTAGTACAGTAATCAACCATGACAGCGAGCCTTGTTAGTTCGTTTTTTTTTCGGTTTCTTCCTTGTGGTCATCATTCTTTGTGGTTTCATCTCGATCCATGTCGTTACTTACGGCCGTTGTGGTTGGTGGTGTCTGCCTGGTTGCATTGCAGCTGACAGAGGACTGGGGTGAAGTGCTCTTCTCTGCGCTGAAGCGCGCCGGCGGGACAGCCTTCAGCAACATGGCCGTCGGGTACAACAACGTCGATGTCGAGGCTGCCACCAGGAACGGCATCGCCGTCGGCAACACACCTGTATGTAATAAATATAAATAAGACTGACAAGTGCCATCGACAATTGCCTTACGTGTTGCATGGTGAGTTTTCTGCTGGATCTCATGTCATGCGCGCAGGGGGTTCTGACGGAGACGACGGCGGAGCTGGCCGCGTCGCTTTCGGTGGCGGCTGCCAGGAGAATAGTCGAGGCCGATCAGTTCATGCGGGCTGGCCTCTATGACGGATGGCTCCCACACCTGTGAGCGCTGCTGACCGGCTGACTGCTAATTAATCCTCCTGATGCATATATATACACTTTTTTCGTACTCCTAGGACTGCGTATTTTCACTTTTAATATGCTACTTAAACAAATATGTTATATTTCTTTATCACTTTTAGCATTCTTAAATACTAATTCTAAGATACTTCAATACGACATTATTGAAAAGTTTTCTTTGGAGCTCTTTATTTTCTATATACCGTTTTCATATGTAAAAAGAGTATATATACAAATTATACTACAAAAAGTAAAATTTGATAAAATTTTTCATGAAATTCACTTTGAAGTACCTTATAATTATTACTAGAGTATGCTCAAATAGATAAAGAGGTATAACAATATTATTTAAATGATATATAAAAAGTAGGAGTACGTATTCTTAGAAGTATAGAATCATTTTCCTATATATGTATATGTATATATATGTGTGTCTATGTGTGTGTATACAAGCGGGGGGCTGTGCTTATTGCTTGCTTCTTGAAATACATACATAGGTTCGTTGGGAACTTGCTCAAGGGGCAGACTGTCGGAGTGATTGGAGCTGGTCGCATTGGCTCAGCTTATGCCAGGATGATGGTACGCATACGCTTGTTCTATACGTATAATCTGTTCAAAATAGTATCGCCGGCCTGTGCTTCAAATGAGTACCGGTATCTATTGTAAAGCTCTGCAAATTAAGTACTGCCTGCTGTAACTATGTGCAGGGATGCGCTAAGCTAGTAGTATCATAACTATTGTTCAGAACTTCAGATAGGATGCCTGCTTGTTGTTAGACTTGGACCAAGACAAAATTGACCTGACTTTTCTTACCATCTTCACCTTGCCCTCCTTCCCTATGCCAGATTGAGGGCTTCAAGATGAATTTAATCTACTACGACCTGTATCAGGCCACGCGTCTTGAGAAGTTCGTCACAGGCAAGCTAGTTACTACTGTACTTGCTCCTCCTCTATTTAAGTGAGAACACTGCTTTTTATTGTCCTGTGATAGCAGCAAGTATTTGATTTGGTAGAAGTTCGATGGAGTAACAGCAAAATCTCTCTCTCTCTCTCTCTCTCTTCCATATATCCATGCATGCAGCGTATGGACAGTTCCTGAAAGCAAATGGTGAGCAACCTGTTACATGGAAGAGGGCCGCCACCATGGAGGATGTCCTCAGGGAGGCGGATGTGGTCAGAAACCTCAAAGAATAAGATCATTTCATTTTTATCTGATTATGCAGCAGACTTTGAAATTAGTAATAAAAGAAAACTGAATGTTGAGAAGATTTTTTTTTAGGATGAACACGTTTGCTTGTTTTGTGTCAGATAAGTCTGCATCCGGTGTTGGACAAGACCACTTACCATCTTATAAACCCGGAAAGGCTGGCCATCATGAAGAAGGTTTGACAAATATGTCGTTGTGATTAAGTGCACATTGTTTTTATTTTGTTCATAACATAATTTGAGGATTCAATTCTTGGTTTGGTGATTACAGGAAGCGGTTCTTGTGAATGCAAGTCGAGGACCGGTGATCGACGAAGTTGCGCTAGTAGAGCATCTCAAAGCAAATCCTATGTTCCGTGTTGGCCTTGATGTGTTTGAGGTAACTGCATGCATCTGGTAGCTAGCAGCCAGTGCACATATGTACTACATGGCTGTGGCTGGCATTCATATATTAGCTAGTGGAGACCAGTAGGTCGGTCAATATGCGCACTGGCTGATGTAAGTTCCATATCCATGTGGACCATGTCCTGGCTAAAACTAACTAAGCTTCTTCTTTTTTTCACCAATATTCAACAGGATGAGCCTTACATGAAACCAGGGCTGGCTGAGATGAAGAATGCCGTTGTTGTACCTCACATTGCATCAGCCTCCAAGGTATGCATCACTAGCTACAAGAAGCAAGATTTGGTAGGACGTATACATGCTATATGATAAAATTAAGTAGTAATCTGTCATTTCTATTTTGCTTCTTCAGTGGACACGTGAAGGAATGGCAACACTTGCTGCTCTGAACGTCCTTGTAAGTCTCCTTAATTAGCAGAGCGCTGAATCACGGGTAGTTTTCACCAGTATTATTAATTGTTAACTAATAACTGATCAACTTGAGAAACAACCATTCTCCCTTGTTTTTAACTAGGGAAAAATCAAGGGGTATCCGGTGTGGGGAAATCCCAACCTGGTTGAGCCGTTCTTGAACGAGACTGCTACACCACCAGCTGCTTGCCCAAGCATCGTTAATGCCAAACAACTCGGTCGGTGCCTGTCTTTCTATCTATCTACTTTACCTGGCATATTAAAAGCCTGAAGACAAGAACAGCTTTGTGCCAACAATTAATTGTAGTACTCCTGGCTATATGATGTCGACTTCAATTGTGTTGCAGGTCTGCCATCTTCCAAGCTTTAGATCGAGAGGCTGTTGATGTTGCTAGCTAGGAAGAAGTATTCCACATAACATAATCAAGAGGTGAGGTGCGGAGCATGCATGCGGTCACACTTTTGATCAGTAAGAAAGTGTTCTTGAACCTGTTAATTATAGATTATATATCCAGTTTGGGTAACGATAGCAAGCGTGAGATGATCGACATGGAGCTAGCCGCTGCATCGCGTCACTTTCCTACAGATCCCTTATGAGGATTTCGTCTTCATGTAAATTAATGAGTGGTCTGCAATACTGAAACGGGTACAATATATATGAGTGTCCCACTGCATGCATATATAATATTTGCTAGCTCTGAATTGGAATTACCACTGCTACTACGACTAGGAATAGGTAGCCGAAACGCAAGCTCCTCCATGGCATGCACGAGCCAGTAGTGCTTTCTAATAAGCAGGAACTTAAAAATTAAAGGTACTGATTATTAATACAAACGAAGGAGGAGAAGAAATGTTCGGCATGCAAATACGTATGATCTCTGAAGGAATTTCACTATGAAGAATCGAGAACAAGCCTGATCGATCACTCACCATATGCATGTGGCTATTTCTTAGAAATGACACAGCGATAGCTTAAATTAATTAACGACCGGCTAGAGATCAGATGGATATGTGGTGGAGTGAGTGACGTAGTGCACGATATGCGTTTAATTAGTTGAGGAGCGACTGGATGTAGTTGTCGTAGACGAAGTCGGCGAGGATCTTGTAGGCCTTCTCGGTGGGGTGGTAGCTGTCCCAGAAGAGGTAGTCCTTGACGTCGCCGCAGACGGCGGAGGTGACGCCGTTGCAGAGCACGGAGACCTCGAGGAGCCCGGTGCCGCAGCATCCCATGGTGGACTGCTTGAAGCCGTAGGTGTGCGGGTGCATCATCATGTCGAGGAGGAATCCGTAGATGTCCATGAAGACGAGGCGCGTGCCGGGGTACTTGGCCTTGAGCTCCTCCATGCCCTTGTTCAGCTCGGCGTTGCACATGACGGCGATCTCGTTGTGGCCCGACGAGCAGCCGCGCTCGCTTCCCCCCGAGAGCGTGCGCTGCGACGGTACGCAGCCGATGGGCGGGATGCCGATGACGGCGATGCGGCGCGCGCCGGCGCGGATGAGGTCCTCGAGGAAGGCGGAGGCCTGGTGCACGAGCAGGGCGGCGTAGGAGGCGTGGTCGTAGTTGCTGCGCGCGCGCAGGGTGAAGTAGGTGTTGGCCACGTCGTCGCTGCCGGCGCAGATGGCGAAGATGCCCTTGGACATCATCTCCGCCACCCGCGCATCCCCGGCCGCCGCGCGTACCTTGTCCTTGTACTCGGCGAACAGGCGCAGCTGGTCGGGGAAGGAGATGACGGAGGCGAGCTGCGACGTGAGCGGGTCGAATCCGGTGCCTCCGGAGGCGAAGCTGACGCCGGTGAGGAGGTCTTGTTTGTCCAGGTCAGGGGACAGGTACGCCGGCAGCAGCTCCTTGAGCCCCAGCCTTGAAGCTGCACGTAGACGTAGTATACGGGTACGTATGTCATCCTAAAACAGCTCGCATTCAATTCATGCCACTAATTGCTGGAGCTGGAGTGGGGTTAGCATCATCAATTCATCCACTTATCGCTCAAGGAAAGCTAGCTAATTCCTTTCCTTTAATCGTTCAGCGCGTATACGTATTTAATTGAACGGTCTAATCATAGTATCGTCGTTCTAAGACCTTGTCGTGTTTGTGGCAATTAAGTCACTGGAACATGCGTGCTAGTAGTACGTATATGTAGTGCAGCATGCATGCATGCATGTAATTTCCTTGAACAAGACGATTAAGGAGGAGGAGGAATAAGCTTTCCATGCTTGGCCGTGCGCTGATCGAGCTGGTATCTAAAAATAAACAAAGATATATAGCAATCTGCATGGGACTGATCTGTCTGAGCGAATCAAACACGTCCGTAGTTCGCTATGCAATGCAAGGAAATTATACGATGCAATGCAAGGTACGTACGTAACCTAGAGGATCTAAGAGCGAGCGAGCGAGCGAGGATATGTATAAGAGGATCGGAGAATGTATAAGAGGAGACAGCGAGCTGAGGTACGCACCGATGAAGTCTGTGGGTATCCTGCCGTTGCAGAATCGGCCGGTGGGGCGGTGGTTGACGAAGTCGTGGCCGTAGGGCGGGAAATTGGCCTTGATGATGGTGTTGATGGCGTTGTTGTTGCCAGGGTCCACGATGGAGTCGCCGAACACGATCAGAGCCGGCGCTCTCGGCTGCCCCCTCCCTCCAGCTGCGACGTGCGGAGAAGACGGCGTCGCCATGGCCGTCGCGTTGGCCGACGACACCAGAGCAACTCGAGTAAGCAGGAGGAAGAAGACGGCGCTAAAGAGGTATGATCTCGGCTGCATTGTTGCTTCCGGACTCGTCACAAGCTGCATTGTTGCTTGTGCTTCTGCGTTGCCGGCGGCTGGAAGGCTTCCTGGAGACGATCGATCCATCGATCGAGAGATATATACAACTCCTAGGCATAGGCAGGCAGCTACATGTGTGTCTCTCTATGGTGCTTGGCGTTGCAGGGAACCTGTCACATGGCCGAGTAAATGCGCGCGTTCCATCCAGTACGAGCACCACAACGCCCGGACGCCTTCAATTCATTCATTTCATTGCCACGAGTAGCTAGTACCCCAACTGCTTTAATAGTTAAATATCCGTACGTTACTATTACTTTTTAAATTTTATTATACTACATGTTCTAAAACTCATGTGTACTAACAACTTGTAGAATATGCATACAAATACGTACTAAAAGTTTTTAAATCCGTCAAGTAAGTCGGAAGTTGTCAATCACACTTCATAGTCATAAGTCGAGAGACATCTGTTAGGGTGATCTCAGGGCTTTGGCCCAACGGCCAAAGCCCACCCCTTGACCGCGCCCTGATCGGGGGCGCCCATCCCATTGGCTGGTGGGCCCCTGTCGCCAGCGCTATATAAACAGAGGTGGGGGCCGGGCGGCACGCATCCCAAGGTTGACCGCGCCGCCGTCACCCCACCGATAAACCCTAACCGATCTAGAGGGGAGCGCTGCAGCGACGGGAAACTCCACCGGCTCCTCTGCGTCCACATCTGACGATCGCCGCCGCCAGGAGCCGCCACCGCCCGGGACGCGCCGCCGCCAAGGAGCTCCACGCCCTTCCCCGACCGTCGCTGCCCGTGCGCAGATCTTCACCGCCGAACCCGAGATGGCCTCCTCCTCCTCCACGCAGTCGAAAGGTTGGTACCCCTCTCTCCCTCTCAGTGTAGCACTCAAGAACCCTAGAGAAAAGGATAGTCCGATAGATCTAACCTAGAGATCCTAAAGAACCTAGAACTTTCAATGGTATCAGAGCACCTAGCGTTTAGATCTACACGGGAAAGAAAGAAAAGAGGACGAAACCCCGAACCCTAGAAAAACAGAAAAGAACAGAGAAAGGGGTCGGGTCATACCCTAACCCTAGATCTGAAAAGACCGGACTTACCGGGCCACCGTCGTCGTCGCTGGCGTGCGGGAGACCGGCCGAGCCGTGGGCTCGCCGGCGCTCCACGTGCGGCCGCCGTCGACGCGCGGGACAGGGGCGCCGACACGGAGCCACTTGACGGCGGCGCGCTCCCTCTCGGGGGAGCGCGCACGCCGGCGAGAGGGCCCGCGGCGGCGCCGACTCTTCTTCTCCTTCTCCGGCGGCGTAGACGTTGTCGCCGCCGCCGCTGCTGCGTCCGCTCGGGTGCGAGGCGAGAGAGAGGGGAGAGGAGAGAAGTGATTAGGGTTTGAGGGGGCGTCCGCCGCGCGCCGTTTTGATCGGGCGAAATCAGCGCGCAGCCGTCGGATGGCATCGGGCGGCTGAGATCGCGCCGAGCCGCGCGGGCGGCCTTTCGGCCCAGGCGGGCGAGGGAATTCCCGGCCCAGGCCCAGGTTGCGGCCGGGAGCGGGGGCGGCGCGGCGTCCGCGCGCGCGTGGGCGCGTGAAGCGCGAGAGAGGCCGGCCGAGCGTCGAGCGGGCCGTGCGCGTTCGGCCGCGTGAGCAGGCCGCCAAGGCCGCAGGCGGGTGGGCCGCCGCGGGCGCGCGCGCGCGTGAGGCGTTGGGCTGAACAGGCCAAATTGGCCGAATGAACAGTAAAATTGTTTTTTTGATATTTATTGTTTTTCAGAAGTATTTGTTGATGAATTTGATTGAAATTTGATCCAAATCTCTGTAATTTTTTGCACCAACGTGTATATTTGTTCAGAGATTAAATGTTTACAGTATAATGCTTCTGAATAATGAATTATTTTTGAATAATTACAGTTTCCGCTGCAAAAGTTAATATTGATTGTTTTTCATTATTAAATTCGAACCAACGGGAGAATTTAATTTTTGAAAAAAAATAGATAAAATTTCCAGAGATTTATGATATTGTTATTTTCTGACCAACGTTGTTAATAACAGTATTATAAATTTTAATGTTGTTTTTATGCATTATTTCTATTTCTGCCCAACGGTGATGTAGATTTAATGTATGATAGAATTTTTTTTTAAATTGTATGTCGTATTTTTGACCAACGTTGGAAATAAGGCATATAATTTTGATGTTACGTTCTCACTGTATTTGAAATATTTTTTCAGGAGGATACAACTTAATGAGTTGTATTAGAGAAATCCCCACTCTCAAAGGTGATAATTATGGAGAGTGAAAGAAAAAGTTAGATTTAGCTTTTATCTTGGCTGAGGTGGACTGGGTCCTCACTACAGCACGTCCCACTGAGCCTTTGGCGCCAGTGAGGGAACAGAATGAGGATGACACTGCATGGCAGAAAAGATAGAGGGATCATGCTCCCTTACAGATGTCTTATGACCTTGATCATAAGAAATGGACCACAGCCAACAAGAAATGTATGGCTGTGATAAAGAACACAATTGAGCCTGCTATTCTGGGCTCGATTGCAGAGTGTGACACTGTCACTGAATACCTTGATAAAATAAAGAGTCAGTTCACTGGCTCTTCAAAGACTTATGCTACACAGCTGATTAAGCAGCTGGTAACAGAGAGGTATTCTGGCGGTGGCAATGGCATAAGAGAGCACATTCTTAGAATGAGCAACTTGGCATCTAAACTTAAACCGATGGATTTGGCTCTCAAGGATGAGTTCCTTATTCATTTGGTTTTTGCTTCTTTGCCAAAAGAGTTTGACACTTTTGTTGTCAACTATAATATGCAGCCCGAGAAATGGGACATGGAAAAGTGCATAGCTATGTGCGTGCAAGAGGAGGAAAGAATCAAATCCTCACATGGTGGTTCTATCAACTTTGTGAGGGAAAACAAGAAAAAGAATTACAACAGTAACCCCTTCTCAAAGAACAAGGGCAAAGCCTCTGTACATCAGCCTCAACAGAACAAATTTGCTGTAGACAAAGACCAGTGCCTTCACTGCAAGAAGACGGGACACTACAAGAAGGATTGTCCTGACTACTTAAAGATGATAATGGCTAAGAAAGGTGAGAACATTATTACCTTTATAAATGAATGCCTGTATGTACAATATTCGAAATCCACTTGGTGGATTGACTCAGGAGCAACTGTTCATGTTGCTAATTCTTTACAGGGATTCCGTTCGACGAGGACTACGCAAAGAAAAGAAAGATGCGTTAAAGTCGCAAATGGAGTCGAAGCTGAAGTTGAAGCCGTTGGCGATCTTTCATTAGAATTAGCTAATGGTTCCACTCTTTTACTTAGAGATGTCCTTTTTGTACCCTCTTTACAGAGGAATTTGATTAGTGTGTCAAATTTGGACAAAGATGGTTATGATTGCAATTTTGGAAATGGCAAGTGCGAAATAATGTTTAATAAAGAATGTGTTGGTATTGCCATATTACAGAATGAGCTTTATTTGTTATCATTATGTGATGATGTGAATGTCGTATGCGATAATGAGAACGTTGCGTGCGAGAAAGTGATTGAATCCTCGTCTACGAATGTAAACAGAAAACGAAAAAGAACTCTAGATGAGTCGTCGAAATTATGGCACTGTCGTTTAGGCCATATTTCGAGGGGGAGAATAGAAAGACTAGTAAAGAATGATATTCTTCCTCCATTAGAGTTCTCAGACTTAGAACAATGCGGAGAATGCATTAAAGGAAAATATGTAAAGAAAATTAAAAAAGATGCTAAAAGAAGCACAGGAGTTCTACAAATTATTCACACAGATATTTGTGGCCCTTTTCCTGTGAAAAGTGTGGATGGATATGACTCGTTCATAACATTCACAGATGATTACTCCCGTTATGGATATATTTATCCAATCAAAGAAAGAAATGAAGCCTTGGATAAATTCAAGATATTTAAGGCTGAAATTGAAAACCAACACGATTTAAAGATTAAGATAGTCCGATCTGATCGTGGGGGGAGTACTACGGTCGACATACCCCATATGGACAAGTTCCTGGACCTTTTGCAAGGTTTTTACAGGAAAATGGCATAGTGGCCCAGTATTCTATGCCGGGCGAACCTCAGCAAAATGGAGTAGCTGAAAGACGCAACCGTACCCTGATGGATATGGTGCGAAGTATGATGACCTACTCCACACTCCCATTGAGTTTATGGATGGAGGCGTTGAAAACCGACATTCATATTCTCAACAGAGTGCCTAGTAAGTCGGTGCCCAAAACACCGTACGAGTTGTGGACAGGAAGAGTTCCCTCACTAAACCACTTACGTGTGTGGGGGAGTCCTGCTGAGGCTAAAGTATTTAACCCAAACCTTTGGGAACTTGATCCCAAAACAGTAAGTTGTCATTTCATTGGCTACCCTGAAAAGTCAAAAGGTTATCGTTTCTACTGTCCAGACAGATATACAAAGTTTGTAGAAACGAGACACGCTGTCTTCTTAGAGGATGAAATGATGAGGGGGAGCATGGTAGCTCGAGAGATTGACCTTGAAGAGAAGCGGGTGTTTGCGCCCACTCCGATGATTCAAGAGCCATTCTTCACACTACCTGCTGTCGCTGCACCGACGGTGCAAGACACTGTCGTGCCAGCACCTGTTATTGTTCCTCCCGTGGCAACAATGAATGAGAATGAAGAACCTGTTCTTCAGGATCATATAGAACCTATTGCCACAGATGAGGGGGAGCAACAGCAGCCTCAAACAGTAAATGTACCAAATGAGGAGGCCCCGAGGAGGTCTCAAAGGGTAAGAAGATCAGCTATTTCTGATGATTATCAGATTTATCATACAGAGGAATTTCAAATGGAGGATGATCCCACCTCATTTGAAGAAGCCATGAGAAGCGAAAATTCCGCAAAATGGCTTGAGGCCATGGAAGAGGAGATGAGGTCCATGAAGACTAATAAAGTCTGGGACTTGGAAATTATTTCTAAAGGAGCCAAAACAGTAGGCTGTAAATGGGTCTACTAGACAAAACATGACTCCCAAGGGAATGTAGAAAGATATAAAGCGCGACTTGTGGCAAAAGGCTTTACGCAAAGAGAAGGGATTGATTACAATGAGACATTTTCTCCAGTCTCATGTAAAGATTCCTTCAGAATCATAATGGCATTAGTGGCACATTATGATTTAGAGTTACATCAGATGGATGTAAAGACGGCATTTCTTAATGGGGATTTGGAGGAAAATGTTTACATGGCACAACCAAAAGGTTTTGTTGTGGAAGGAAATGAAAGAATGGGATGCCGCCTAAAGAAATCGATTTATGGGTTAAAGCAAGCTTCAAGACAGTGGTACTTGAAGTTTGACAGTACAATAAGAAAATTTGGGTTTAAAGAGAATGTTGAGGACAACTGTGTTTATGCAAAGTTTAAAGATGAGAAGTTTATCTTCCTAATCCTGTATGTGGATGATATCCTACTAGCTAGTAGTGATGTTAGTCTGCTACTGGAAACAAAGAAGTTTTTGTCCTCAAACTTCGATATGAAAGATCTTGGTGAAGCTTCGTTCGTTCTAGGGATCGAAATTCACCGAGATAGAAACAAAGGGGTATTGGGACTGTCACAAAAGGCATACATAGAGAAAGTCTTAAAGAAATTTGGTATGCATAAAAGTAGTCCTTCACCTGCACCTATAGTCAAGGGCGACAGATATGGGGATTTTCAATGCCCCAGGAACCAGTATGAGATCGATCAAATGAAAGCGGTTCCATATGCTTCAGCTGTCGGAAGCTTACAGTATGCTCAAGTGTGCACACGCCCTGACTTAGCATTTGTTACCGGGTTACTAGGCAGATTCCAGAGCAATCCTGGAATAGAACATTCGAAATTGATAAAGAAAGTCTTGCGTTATTTGCAAGGAACAAAAGGCCTCATGATGACATACAGAAGATCAGATTCACTCCATATAGTGGGGTATACAGATTCTGATTTTGCGGGAGATGATAGAAAGTCTACATCCGGATATGTATTCACTCTCGCTGGAGGAGCTATATCGTGGAAAAGCTCAAAGCAAACCGTCACTACATCGTCCACAATGTATGCCGAGTTTGTAGCATGTTATGAGGCTACGGGGCAGGTGAACTGGCTAAAGAAGTTCATACCCGGTTTAAAAGTGGTTGACGACATCAATAGACCACTTAAGTTGTACTGCGATAATGAACCCGCAGTAACGTATGCCCACAACAATAAGTCAAGTGGTGCTGCCAAACACATTGACATAAAGTACTATGTTGTGAAAGATAAAGTTCGGGATCAAATTATAAGTCTTGAGCACATAAGTACCGCAAAGATGTTAGCGGATCCGCTTACCAAAGGCTTACCACCCAACGTGTTCAGAGAACATGTAGCCGGCATGGGTTTAAGGGAAAGCCTATGATTCCTGGACTAAAAGATGGCCCAAAAGATTAAAGTAACTATTTCAGAACAGAGAGGTGCATTGTAGCTGTTGAATCTATCGGCGATTGACCGTGACGATGAGATATGTTCTATGCACTAATCTGTGATGGAATGTGTAAAGTCAAATGTAATTAAAGATAAAGCATAGATTGAGATCAAGGGGGAGAATGTTAGGGTGATCTCAGGGCTTTGGCCCAACGGCCAAAGCCCACCCCTTGACCGCGCCCTGATCGGGGGCGCCCAGCCCATTGGCTGGTGGGCCCCTGTCGCCAGCGCTATATAAACAGAGGTGGGGGCCGGGCGGCACGCATCCCAAGGTTGACCGCGCCGCCGTCACCCCACCGATAAACCCTAACCGATCTAGAGGGGAGCGCTGTAGCGACGGGAAACTCCACCGGCTCCTCTGCGTCCACATCTGACGATCGCCGCCGCCAGGAGCCGCCACCGCCCAGGACGCGCCGCCGCCAAGGAGCTCCACGCCCTTCCCCGACCGCCGCCCAGGAGCCGCCACCGCCCAGGACGCGCCGCCGCCGAACCCGAGATGGCCTCCTCCTCCTCCACGCAGTCGGAAGGTTGGTACCCCTCTCTCCCTCTCAGTGTAGCACTCAAGAACCCTAGAGAAAAGGATAGCCCGATAGATCTAACCTAGAGATCCTAAAGAACCTAGAACTTTCAAGACCACATCTCGTGGTCGTAGGTTGGGAGCCCTCGAGCACACCTCGTCGTCGTAAGTCGGAAGCCGTCGACCATCGCTCGTGATCGTAGGTCGGGAGCGGTCAACCATCGCTGGTGGTTGTAAGTTGGCAGCGATCGACGATCGATCGTGGTCCTAAATCGGGAGCGTTCGACAATGACTCGTGGTGGTGCGTCGAAAGCCGACGACCTTTGTTCGTGGTCGCAAGTCGGAAACCATCGAGGACACCTCGTGGTCGTAAGTCGAAACACATCGACCAGCGCTCGTGGTCGTAAGTCGGAAGACATCGACCACAGCTCGTGGTCATAAGTCGGAACACATCGACCAGTGCTCATGGTCATAAATTGGAAGTCGTCGATTACATCTCATGGTCATAAGTTAAAAGCCGTCGACCATCGCGTGTGATCGTAGGTTGGGAGCGGTCGACCATCGTTGGTGGTCGTACGTTGACAGGCCTCTGGTTCGCTTGTGCCCTGTTGCCCGACTACCGGCGCCAGCCTACTCGGGGCGCCCGACCTGCTCAGCCCCATCAATGTTGACCATCACCCCTTTCGACCATGGCAACTCACGCTGCTTCCTATAGCTCTCCTCATATTATCGTTGTCTCCTCTTCTCTGCTTCATGTTTCATTTTGTCCCACCTAGCAACTTCGGCAGGCCTGTACCAATGAAGGCTCCCATCATCAATCATCATCTAGCCTTCCCATGTGCACCTGGCTTTTCGCTAGCAAAGATGATTAATTTAGTAGTGTTCGATAGATGTAGAACAGAAATCTCGATATATAACTCACCGGACTGGTGGATATGAGGAGTGCCTGTAAATCCAGCCTTAGGTGCCTCCACGAGTTATCCCGATCTTGGCTTGCACATCGCAATGACAACGTATGATTGGAGGTACGTGCTCGTCACGGATCACCCGTTCACAACAGGATTCAGGGAAGTCGCCCCTACACTTGTACGGTGGGGAAGACCCATCCGCTGGTCCATTTCCATTGTCTTTGCAGCTGCTCTCGGTTGCGAAAGGTGTCCAATGGGTAAACACCTTCGAGAGCCTTTGGGTAGAACATGAACTCTTGCTCAATGAATGCCTTGTTGAACTTGTCTGGGCCATCGATCCATTAAAAGAAGAAGCAACACTCCTTCTGTGTATGGTTAACGTTAGAGTGAGGAAAAAAGATTTTAATTTGACTTTTAAGTCTACTTCATTTAAATTTAAAAACCGCAGATGAGGGATTTCTGTTGTGGCAGGCGCCAACCTCCAGCGCTTAGCGGGCACAACAGGCGTGGAGAGCATCCAGGGCCTGTGTGCCGCTACAGGTAGGTGGGCCCATTGCCGACCGTGCTCGCCACTGTTCTTACGGTGGATCCGGCCTACCGCAGTAGGGGCAATAGAGGTGACACCCATCGCCTTTTCGCCCTCCCATGCTTGAGAATGAGGTTAATTTTGCAAATACATGTACCACGTGACGCTCCAAGACCACACAGTAAAAAAAACTTAACTCTCATCAGTTCCTGAACCTGCCGCAATGCCCATGGGCCATGGTGATTACTCCAATTGGCCACTCCAAACATACTAGTACTGCATCCATCCATGCTCTAATTCTCAGTCCAATGCAACGAATATATATATACACCTCTAGCTAGCTACTTGGATTTGGATTTGGACTGATCGACAGTACCTGAGTGACAGTAGTATCTTGTTCATCTTCCAGGGTCGGCCCCATACAGATGGAGGAGTAGCCAGGCACCGTCTGACCGACAATTAAGCAGGCAAGTGGCTGCCGGCCACTGCCAGCGAAGGCTGGCTGTTGGATTAATGAGCCAGTGCTGCATCTCCATGCATGCTTGCTTGCACTAAATTAATGGAGAGAGAGAGAGAGATCCATCGCTCCATCGGTGCATATAATAATATATTGCATTCTTGCTACTGCTTCTCATCGCTCCATCTGTAGCCACACCCAAACCTTCTACCTTTCTGCTCAAAAAAGTTTATTTTAAATATCTTATAGCTAAAAACCACTATAGGTGACTGAAAAAATACTGCAGCTAACGATAACTTATTTGATGTAATTAAATTTAAAAAATAGAAAAAACAGGTTAGACTGTCACGAACAGTACAACTGAATACGGGAAAAAATAGAACCGATAAAAAAGCCAAAAAAAACCAGAAAGGACGAAATTGTTGAATAGTGAAAAATAAACCAGAAGCTAGAAGATAAGTCGAAACCAACGGGGCTATCGGCTGCATTTCTTTACTTGCTACATATATACTACGTATACATAGTAGTGGTACTATGTATTAGTAGTTGCCTTCTGCTCCACCTCTTGGCGACAATGGGGAGTACTGCATTCATGTGCATGCCGCTAGCTACATACGTACTTCAATCCCCAACGGTCATGCATGTACTACTCTCCTACTTCTACGGTGGCATGTAGTAATTAAGAGTTCAGCATTTGTTTGATCACTGGCATTCATTTGGAAGGAGAAAATTACGCTAAGCGCCAAGCATGCAAATAGTTCGTATGGTTAGACGATCGATTATAAGTTTACTAGTAGTGTGCCCGTGCTAACGCTACGATAAAATACAAAACAAGATAAAATTTGTTAATCTGTAATATATAATATTTGACGACGACGAGCGTGTTGTAAAGGTCTTACGACCTCCCAGAACTTTTTTACGATCGGTTCCAATCAATTACGACTGGTTCCGATCACTTCTGTTGCCGTACGACCACTCAGGTAGCCGTTCGACCACTCATAGGCTGTCAATTGAGCAGGTACCAAAAAAGATGAACCTTGGATACTACAGCTATAAGTCTATAACATTTCCTAGCCACAATTAGCCAATCTGGTTCAAGCGTAGATTATTAGGATAATAATAAATCGATTCGCGTGGGCTAATTGAATTGCACCTTATGACCCGTTCAACACGACCACTTTATTCGTCAGAGACACTGCCCTGGAGCTTAATCCAGGTCATCGTGCTAACCATCCACCAACACCTGCAGCTGACAAGCTGACAGCATTACCGAGCAAAAATTACTACTTCGTAACATTCCTAAACAGTGCTGGAATGGCTGATATTCTCCGTAACAGTCCTGAACAGTAAGATTATGGTCCCAGCAAAATGGTATCTTAATCAACCATTCTAGTGCCGTCCAGTAGAGCTACCTGCTCAGAATCTTCAGGGTAGCACTAAAAGAATTCAGAGTCCCCGAGTACATCTGAACCTCACCAACCAACCCATAGTCATCTCCACGTGAGCTGTTGCTGATTTGCAGCCTTGCAGGCTTTGCCACTAATTACCGATCGATTTGCAGCCTTGCAGGCTTTGCAGATAAAGATGCCTTCGAGTCCTTGTTCAAACTCTGAAGTCCATAGTTTCACTCGGCAATGTTCATGTTCACCTCACAAGTCCAGCAGCCACGCATCAAACACCAAGAAGAAGAAAAATCACACCTACAAGGCGTTTACCTACCCGTCTTCACATGGCATAACCACCGTCAATCAAAACTGCTCAGGGGCATCGGCATCACGAGGCCAATGGGGCTAAAGATGGATAACTGCCATCTCGAGTGAATACTCCTTAAAGACCAAAACAGCTACGGTAAAATATAAAACAAGATAAAATTTGTAAGGTAATAGAAGTTTTGGCCACATAATATTTGTTTTGACCACTAATCTTTTCCCTTGTAAGGTAATAGAAGTTTTGGCGGGTAAGGAACATGGCGTTAACCAGCAAGTATTTTTCTGCCATTCAGCTGCACTCAGGACCATGAGTAAATGGCGATACATTCAGGAATACAGATGCTGACATTTCATAGGTTAGGAACAGTGTGTTTGTGTGGGCAACATGTAACATAGAACATATCTGCCTCTTGCAATCTACCACAGCTGATCAACAAATAGAAATCATATCTGTAGTAGGATGAACTCTAAGTTGTCATTTTTACTCCCCAAAAATGGCAGGACCGTACTACATTTTGTGAATCAGATGGGATTTACACACACACCATCCAAGACCGCAGATGGATGCAGACTCTGGTACCCCTGAGTAAGCTCACCATACTGAGTACCTTATGCCAAGGCCATTGCATGTAAGTATTAAACCCTTGTGCCGGTTCAGGTAATCCTGAAGTAGTTGACCACAAATCAAATGTGTCAAGAGTTATCTTGTGCAAGATAAAAGAGGGAGGGGGCGTAGGTACTTACCACTACATTCTGATCCTGAACATATAGAATGCCCTTATTGTCATACTCTTGCCTTTTTACTGGATTACTGAGAACTGTCAAAAACAAGAGTTATGGCGTCATGAATGAAAACACTTGATGTGTCATACCTACCTTGGGATTCTGATCCTGAACATATAGAATGCCCTTATTGTCATACTCTTGCCTTTTTACTGGATTACTGAGAACTGTCAAAAACAAGAGTTATGGCGTCATGAAAGAATACTAAAGCATGCATAGTGAAAGAGCATTCTTTTAAAAGAAAAAGATTAGCTACATCTAAAGACATATTCTGACAGTCAGTGCGAATAATTATATAACCCAGCGATCAGCAAATTACAGTCAGCTTTTGCTAGAGCTACTAACTGTCCAATAAGTATGGATCATGTTTCTTATAGTTGTTTAGCAATGATCCAAGTGCAGAGTTTCATGGCCTGCTTATAAACTATCAGTGATTTCTCCTAGATGAATGTAGACGAGTCTCCAAAAGATTTACCAAGCACCTTGAACAAGGACATCAGGCAGCTATCTCTAACTGCAGATAACGGGGGAACTTGACTAATTTAATGCAGCACGATGTTCCCACGAACAATAAAACATGAAACCATTAGTCGTAAACAAATCCCACACAATCTCAAGCTCCATTTCACAGCTTATTGATCACACAAAGTGCTAGGGCATATCCTTAGTCTTGTGCTAACCATTCATTGTCTTTCAACTCCACAAGGTACCACAAAATTCATAGTAGTTCAGTAGCATCTTGGACAGGGACAGCATGAATTGCTCCATGTCTAATGCGCCAATTGGTTTAACGTACTGTTTAGGATTATATGTACGTAAATTTGTGTGCATTAATATCCAATCTGATTACAAATTTCAAGGTTCTAGAAAGCATGGTAAACTGAAGTATGTAGCTAAAGATGTTGCTTGCACGCCATGTGAAAATACTAAGCAAACATTATGCAAATCATACGTGGTAGACAGTGCATGTAATGCTATTTTCCCCATATCAGTTAACATATGCGCATGCTGATCAATTAATCAAGCTCACCTTGGTATGCTTCATTAATCTCCTGAAATTTGGAGGTCGCATTATCTTCACCCTGCTTCTTGTTAGGGTGCCATTTCTACAGGAAAAAGGGGGGGGGGGGAATCATCAATCACTACCATCAAGGTATCGTCACGAAGCTACAAACGTAGAATTCTAATAAAGAGAAATACAGAAGCTGTTGCATCTGCAGCAAACCAAGTAGAATTCCTAGGCCCAAGTTCCTTCTAGAGATAATTAATAGGGTATATGCCTCTTCAGGGAAGCAATCTACAAAATTACATCAAACTACGCTTTTCAAGAACGGGAGACAGATAGAATAGGGCGCTGGAGCAAACACTGACCAGTGCAAGGCGGATATAGCTCGACCTGATTGTCTCCTCCGACGCATCATAATCGACTTCCAATATCTTGTAGTAATCCTGCATTCGCATCTTGGCCCGTAAGTGCGAGACAAGAAGTTTACAGCCCCCCCCCCACCACCAAAAAAGAAAAGGGAAAAATCGAAGCACGAATTTTGGGGGAACGGGAACTCAATTGCCAGCAACCACGTTCCATCTACAGGATCTAGAAATTAAAAAACAACGTGGCGAATCGAAGGAGCAGAGGCGGGGTGAGGTTTCACCTTGGGCTTGGAGAGGAGAGAGATGATCGTATGGAGGTGGCCTTCGATGACCTTCCGAACAAACCCTCCCGCTGTTTCATGCAATCGAGCTCCCTGATCACTGACAAGACAATAAAACAAGCTTTCAGTGAAGAGAATCATAGTGGGGAATGACAGATGCAATGGAACACTTTATACACAACTGAGAATTTATAGTCTAAACAGAACATGAACCGGGCATACAAGGCCACTCGCATTTACTCAGTTAGTAAGAGCACAACAATATGGTTAAAGGTTAAAGAAGCAAGCGATCCTTCACTCAAAACAACGTGACTGGTGCAATGGAGAGTACCGAGTAAAAACAAGTATAGTGGTTAGCACTTAGCAGCACAACAGAATGCCAGATGCAATAGGTCATGTATTTAGATACTGACAGTACAAAACGATGAGGCAATCAAGTATATATCAGGGAAGCATATCTCTGCTTAATAACAGAAAAATGATGGACAACAATGGATGCTGTATACAAGTAAGAATTTGTTCAAATGTTCATCAAGTACCGACATCATAGGAGGATGGATGGAACATTTACAGTATTTCCCTTAACTTACCAATCATTGGTATGATCAGATGGGTTCCTTTTAAGCCTTGCAACAGCATTATAGACTTCCTACATTCATCATCAAGAAGACAATTGATATCAGTCAACATAGTCCAGATTTTCATCCCTTCTCCAACCCTATTGGATTCCTGGTTCTTGTGCTGTTCAGCATCAAAATAAACTCAGTTAACAACTTAACATTCCATAACAGAAGCAAAATATATAAAAATAGAAACTCTAAATATAATCTTTACAAGAACTTACTGGCCATCTTGTTTCAGTTTCATCCCTCGTGTCAATGTATGAGCAACCAAGAACAGTTTGTAACGATAGCACAACCTCTTTCACTGAAGGAATTGAGACACAGCCGCCAAACATAATGCAGCAGGACCTATTCCAGCCACAGGGCCTTCTGTGTTTTTATGAGCAGAGAGCTTTTATTGTTACTTGCTGATGTTGAACTATGCTGAGCAGGATTTTCCACTGCACCAAAAAGTTGGGCCAGGAAGCTTCAACAAACAGATAACATGATCCTCTCAGGAATGAAGTAATAAGCTCACAGATCAGAATGTCCAAACTTGGTGACTCTACAAAGCTGAAAACCCAAATGTGCTATTTCTCGATTTGTTGCCTGGAGACCAATCACATGGCATGGGAAGCTCCTATCGCAACGGAGATGAGACGAGGTCCTAGATCCTTATCGCTGTTCCGTGAGAAAATTAACTTTAACAGGGAGTGGCTGAACTTCCAGCAGACCAGGAACACCTAACTGGCAATCTCTTGCATTTCTCCACAGGTACAAAACACCTTTCTCTGGCCAGACAATGATGACAAAGTAAATTCAGGTGAGCTGCTCATAGTGAGAAAATTTAGTTGCTTGCAATTAGCTGATAGGCATCAATGCAGCATGACGTGGAACTACAATAAACCAAAGTAAGCTAAGACCCAGAAAGTAGAGCCACCTTATGCCACTAAAAAAACTAAGTTTACCTGATATAGCAGCAGAAGTTGATCCTCCACAGGCTATATAGACAATTCGCTCCTCACACAGAGCTTTTATGGCAAGCGGGACTCTACGATTTTGAAGGCTGGGATGCCCAAGTTGACCGTGTCCACCATGTCCCCATGAGAGAACTTCACCTTCATCTGAATACAGTTGATAGAGGTCAGGCATTTCAGACAATTGTATGCTGCAAGCCTGCAACAACCGGCACCCTGCCTTGCAACAGCACATTGAAATTAATAATGACAAAAATATCTATATTTATGCAAGTCGGGCAGACTATATTTAGGCAAATGCCACATGTACATCATTTTCTATAGTGGGCCTGGAATTGCAATGTTGTGCCAGACCAAGCAAATCGGGAAAATAAACTAAAACATCATGGCTCTTAAGGGAGGAGATGAAATCTAACCCCAACATATGGCACAAAAGAGATGGGATTTGGTATTTGTTATCCTAATTTTGGTCCTGATTTCCCCATAGCCATTACCAAAGTGTTTCTAAGCCTTTTTTCACTTTCTTTCATCAGCACCCATGTACCCTTTCAATTTATTTCTGGAACAACAATCCATATGTGGACCAAACGAAATTTACAAACTATTCCCTAGAATTGAGATGTGAGTCATCAGAAACCATTAAGTTCCATACCAACATATGAAACACTCCAGTAATTCAAGTAGTAGATAAAGTCTATTAAACTTTGCAACCTACCAGAAGAAAGTCAATCCATGAAAATATATGAAAAGTAATAAATTTAGTAGTGTCAACATTACTCACCCCCATGGAACATCACCAACAAGCATCCAATCTCCATCCTTGTCCTCATAAGTCAGCACAAGTTCAGTCCCATTTTTAAGATCCATCAGTCGGCAATCAGATAATCCATATCTCCCTGATTTCCCATTTGATTCATTATGACCTGAAGGAGGGAAA
The DNA here is from genome assembly GCA_017311315.1 of Dendrocalamus latiflorus. Taxonomy (NCBI): domain Eukaryota; kingdom Viridiplantae; phylum Streptophyta; class Magnoliopsida; order Poales; family Poaceae; genus Dendrocalamus; species Dendrocalamus latiflorus. The sequence continues at coordinate 255,268 of CM029670.1, read as the reverse complement.
AATATGAAAGTAAATCCCTGTTTAGGAACATTGTACTCGAAGATCTGCGAGCCGCGCCGGTCAAACCATCAGAAAATTGAGATCTGAGGCGAGGGGAAGGTTTGGGGCGCGGGGTGTTTGGGGACTCACTGACATGGCCGTAGTTGCGAGTTCGCGGACGGGTCGTGAACACGGCGGCGGAGGCTGGCGGCGAGGAGGTAGGGTTGGAGGCATCGGAGGAGGACGCGCTCGGGTGGAGACGGGTATCGCGGGGTGGAGGCACCGCGAAGGGGCTGGGGTTCGGTGGGAGCGGGGCGGAGGAGGCGGCGGCGGGTGGGGGAGGGGAGAGCTCGGGCTGCTGGGGGAGCACGCGGAAGGAGGAGATCGCGGCGCGGAGGAGGCGGCGGCGGCTAGGGGCGGGGGGGGGGGGGGTTGCGGTGACGGCGAAGAAGGCGCGAGGTGGCGGCCGCCGCCGCCGCAGCCATGGTGGCGTGGCGAAGCGAGGGGAGGGGAGGTTTGGGTTAGGGTTTTAATGGGGTGGGAGGAGTGGCGGCGGAGGGGACGACGGGGGGAGCGGAGGCGCGGGGGAGAGGTGGAGATGGGGGAGCGGCGGTGCGGTGGAGGACGGGGGAAGCGGAGGGAGTGGCGGAGGAGGAGGCAGCAACGGCGCGGGATGGGGAGGAGGAGGCGAGGGCGGCGTGGCGGCGGAGGAGGGAGGGGAGGAGGCGACGGCGGCGCGGCGGCGGAGGAGGGAGGGGAGGAGGCGAGGGCGGAGCGCCGGAGGAGAAAGGGGAGGAGGCGAGGGTGGCGCGGCGGCGGAGGAGGAGGGGAGGAGCGATGGCTCCGTGCGAGGAGGCGGAAGAATGCGGTGGGGGAGGCAGCCGCACCGCACGGATTCACCCGGCGGGGGCGGGGGGGCGCACGGATTGAGGGCATCTCAATGATGTGCATGATCCAAATAATTTGGGCCTTACGATCTTCAATGAGTAAGAGAAAAATACTTGAGAAGAGATCTAGGCCATTCATTTGTATAAAGTTGGATTACTTTGGTACACAAATCTGGGTGGATTTAGATTTGGCATGACTGTGAGGGTGGTTGAATGGGTGGATTTAGCAAAGAAAATTTTGGTGAATTATAGAGTAGGGTAGATAACTATGAAATGAAATGATCGTGCGTGCATTGGATTATTAATTGATTGATCGCTCCCTTAATTTGCATATGTCATGGATTACAGTACTTCGTGCATTATCGATGTATCTATCTATATGGATCTGACGCGCGACATGCACGTCGATAATTTCAATGACAAATCCGGACCACCAAATTAGTGACCTAGCTAGCTAATAATAAATCGTACACCAAGTAAGATCGAGAAGAGATCAGAGACCGAACAAGAGCAGAGTATATGCATCTTTAGAAGCTATCTTTAGGAGCCGTATTTGCAGATAGTAGCTTGGGACCTTGTAATGGATCGCTCCGCTTCAAAGTGAGTACGTACTAGTTAATTAGCAGAGCGACATACATGCATGCAGTGAGTTCGCTATACGCATTCAAGCAGAGACACATGCCAACCGAACTACTCGATCGATCGATCTATTCCGTTGTATAGTTACTCTAATAGTGGGGAAAAAAAGCTCTAATCTAGTCGAGTCGATCCGTATGATGATGCCTTTGCTGCCGGAAGCCATTGTATATCTGGCCCGTAGTGTGTGTGTTTTTTTTCCAAATCTGGTATCCGTACACATAAAATTACAAATCTAACCACCTCCGTGACCACAACAATGGCGGTAGGCTACATGTAGCACCTGCCGTGCTGCTCCAACACCACAGGAAGTACCCACCCGACAAGAGAGGCAAGAGCGCGATGGGCAATGGGGTGGCACTGGGCTGCCGAGTCGGTGGAGCTCACCAGGAACCTACCGCACAATACCAGCTCGGTAGGAGTTGGTGATGAGCTCACTCAGCGTGGTAGGCAGTGGGGCTTGTTCAATGGTGGAGCTAGGGTTTTTTGGAGCATGGGCCTAACTATGACAAGTGTTTGCTTAAGATAACACAATCTTTAACCCCACCGACTACAGAGAATTCCACATCGTTTTTATAATTTCAGCCAAAAATTAGTAGCTCGTGGGAGCTGCCCCATAGCTAGTGGGAGGAAGCAGCTATCTAGCATCTCTGTGCATGTTGGCAAATTGGGACGCTTGAGTATTGTGGAAGGCAAACAAGAGGGTGTGCTTTTGAGCTATGTCCGATGGTTTTTTATTATGTTTAATAGTTTTTGTTTGCACTTTTCGATATACGGTGGAGATACCGACACAAATGGTGCATACGGTTTTGAACTATTTGAAGCCGTTTGGTGTCCGGGCACTATAGTCTAAAATAAGTATGTAAAAAAATTTAAAATTTTTTGGATATCAAGTTTAACTAGTTTACTAACTAATTCAAACAAGTTTAAACTAAATTTTGAATTGTAGTTGCCTTTTTTATGATAGTTTGATTGTAGGTATATGCTGATTATATATATAAATCAGCAAAGTATGTGATCTAAATTCGTTCAAAACTTTGAATTTGAGTATATTATTTTTACTATATATATAGGAAGGCTCTTTTCTACTCTCGGGTGTAATTATACCCTATATCGTATTTCACAACGTAGAGAGTATCTCCCATAACGGACGGTATGTACGTGTAGTGTATGAGTATTTAAGATCATCTAGGTAGTATAAACAATTTTTCAAAGGTGGTATGTATATTTTTTCGACATATTTCTTTTTATGTGCGTATATGAAGGTGTTTACAAAACACGCCAAAAACTATGAACTCCCTTGTAATTTTTTCATGTAGTTTATATTGGAGTATCTTATAACTAGTATACGAGTATATCTAAAGTGATAAAAGAGTATTTCAAATTTGTTTAAGTGGTATATTAAAGGTGGGTGTAATTACATCCGGAAGTAAAAGATATTATATATATATATATATATATATATATATATATATATATATATATATATATATATATATATATATATATATATATATATATATATATATATATAGGAAAAATACTAACTACTCCTAGGTGTAATTACTCCCACTCTCCCTGCCATCCGATTGCATTCAGATCTGTGCATTCTTTAACGGGTTGTGGATGAAAAAAGGTCGATTTCTCTAGTATGCCCGATTCATACTGGGTACAACTCCCGATTATTTTGCCTCCCGATTTTGTTGGAGGTTTAATCTTGTAGTTGTTGCCTATCGGTTTGTTTGGTGTACTCATCACATTTTTCTCATTTTAATTGCGAGATTGTAGATTGCTTGCTTGACGATACCTCTGACCAACAAATGACGCCACGCCAACGGCGCCGTATGCTCCCAAGATGATCTTTACGGTGAGACGCCGATGGCATCGGTACAGCTGCCAGGCGAGAACGGTATGAGAGCATCATCGCCGCATGGAATGGAGAGAAGTTGGAGGTGCATTGGAAATACTCCATACTTATCCACCTATGAGCACGTGAAATTTTACGTATTCCCTAAGTACATGTATGTACACGTGATATACTATGTACATACTCCCCAAAAACATGTACCAAATGGACTGATATACTCCCTCAAGTATATACTAGCATGGCCAATGAACATTTGACTTGTTACTATAAGGATAATGGAAATTAGGATCAACATATCCTCTTAGAAATCCAATCTAATTTTGGAGAGGTGCATAAATATCTCAAGCGGAAACGAGTCATATACTCCCATGCACAGGTGCCATGCATATAAAAACACTCCCATGTAGAGGTGTCATGCTTACACAGAAGGAGTATGCACGCTTACAAAAAGGAGCTAGTATACACGTTCACATATAAAAAGGGAGTATTTATACGTAAAGAAAATAAGTATGTACATACACATATAGTAAAGTAGTACGTACCAATGTACCATCTTCAATAAGAAAAGTAGCATCTATACATATGAAAAAGGAGTATGTATACGTACGGAAAAAATGAGTATGTACAAATGCACTAGGGAACAATATACTTCAAGCCCCTGATACGAAGCATCCTTATGCACGACGTCAAGCAATCTTAGAAACTAAAAAAAAACATATACAAGTACATGATTGATTTTAAAAAAGTATACTCAATAATCTAATTTAAAGTATATGTAGTCCATACTCCAAATACAAGTATATATACTCCATACTCCATCTACACTAATTAAAAGTGTATATACTCCATACTCCAAAAACAGTATGTCAAATCGTACTTTCGCTGTCATGGCTATCCTCGTTGATTTTCTTATGTATACCTTGACTCATCTCCAGATTTCAGTCCATTCAGTCCTCACGTTGGGGAGTATCTGCAATGTGATTGAGTATTTAAATTGTGATACATCATTAATATCCGAGATACTTACGGCAATCAGGCGATCCGACATTTACGGCATTAATTACTGCAACCGGTTGATGGGTTTCTTTGCAGCATACACGATCTGTTTGGAGATTGAGAACGTTATAAGTCTTCAAGTTGATCCAATAACCCAAACTATCTTGTGGTATCCCGAGATAGATGAACGGTAGATATGATAGGTGTAACTATACTGGGGTAGAAAAGAGGCTTCCTATATATATATATATATATATATATATATATATATATATATATATATATATATATATATATATATATATATATATATATATATATATGTGTGTGTGTGTGTGTGTGTGTGTGTGTGTGTGTATTGGGGGATATGATGATTTTATAGCACGGGATACTCTTTTAGCCAATTCCACGTAAAATATGATGATTTCGGTCAAAACTCACAGAGAGTCTTGTCCAATGTGGATTGAATTGATTGGACAGACATTGGCACTAGCACTAGCTAGGATTGGAGGATTGCCATAGGACGCGTTTGGTTGCCTGCATGCGGGGTGATTTGCACTTGTGCATGTAGGGAGATGGTGTTTGGTTGGCTGCGAAGAGGAGAGAGCATGTATGAGCGGATACAAAAAAACAACTGGAGCCAGACTGAGGAGGAACGCGGCTGAGGAGTGAAACTCCTCAGCCTAGCCATGCGCATGCAGCCTGCATTAGCTCATCCGCCAACCAAACGCGCCCATAGTAACTCCGTTTACTGTAGCCATGTTCTCTCCTTGGGCGCCGGCCGGCTGGAAGACGACCGGATGGATCCATGGGAACAAGCTAGGAGGCGACGTACATACACATGCAGCGCGAGACTAGCTAGCTAGTAGCTGCTGACGATCCACACATCCTTGCAACTAGCCTCATAGGCGCGGCGACACGCCGCGCCAGCCACCGTGTGTACCGAAGTAAAAGAGGCGATAATTCGTGAGGAGTTTTTTTAAAAAAATTGAGGGCACGTACGTATTTTCGAGAAAGCTAAAGGGTTTTTTCGGAAAAAATCGAGGACTTGTAAGGACCTGTACGTAAGTAAATAAGGGCCTATACGTAATTTCGAGAATCTGCGGGGCGCTATCCAAAAATTTTTTTAGGAAAAAAACTTGCAGGGACCTTTTCGCGAGGAAAAAAGGACCTTTACGTAATTTCCGAAAAACTGAAGGAAACTACCTCCTCCGGCCGTACAGGAATTGCCCCGCCACGCGCCGGCCGGACACGCGGGCGGGGCGACGTGGACACGCCCGGGGGCCGGGAATCCCCCGGGTTTAGTATCTGTATGATTAGTTGAAGGCTGCAAAATCCATCCAAGCTGCTACATGGAGTATGTAGTGAGTGGAGTAGTGTGTATGTACACATGCATGCGCGCATGGGTTTCATTCAATCTACACCCCTGAACTTGTAGACCAATCAAATCACAGCTGTGGCCAGAAACAATCGAGGTCAATCGGCATTTATGTCCGCCCCGCCAGCGGAGAGGACGAGCTTCCTCTCCGCTGGCTGGCCACCATTACCGTCTGCCTGCCTGCCTGCCTCTCTTTCTGACCAGCCGTCCCGTCGGGTTGCTGTGCTTTACTATTCTTTTCCTCTATCTGCTTGCTTGCCCAGTACATTACTGTGACACCACAGTAACCAAAGCCAAGTCGTGTCTCCTAAACAACCATGATTACAGCCATCAAGGTTGAATTCGCTCCCAGCTGAAGGGGGTTTGAAATTAGTCAAGTTGAGAGCCCAACAGTGAAGTACTCCATTAATGTCTCTGCTCTGCTGTCGGCGTGTAGATCGAGCGATCAAGCACGACTGGACAGCAGCAGAATAGCAGATGCGTGGTGGTGGCCGATTCAGCCGGGAAGCTTCTAGGGAGGCTGTCCACAGAAGAGTCCCTCGGTCGGCGGCGAGATTCGATGCTAGGGCTCCACGGGTTCGTACCTGGCCAGAGAAGTTCACCAAAGTAATCAGGGGACGGAAGAGATGCTCTAGACGGGAGGAATTGGAATTTAGAGGAGGGAGGAAGAGGATTGGCTTACGGGATCGCCGTCTCAGGGAAGAGGGCAGCGGAGCTTCAATCGGGGGTTCACAAGGGCGATTGAGGGTCACAGGGAGCTAGCTGCGGGGTAGGGGAAGCTCTGAAGGCACGGGAGAGCGAGGAGGCGAGTGGTGGTGCATTTATGCTCCGACGGAGGGAGGAAAAAGAGGGGATGGGGCGCGGCACGGACGGTTAGTAGAGGTGATAGGGAGTCGCTGAGGAGTCGCATCCGAACGAAGGGGCGATGACGCAGCGCTACAGCGAGGGATGGCACGCGGGAGCCGGCGAGCAACCAGGATGGGCGACGACGGAAAGCGCGGGGAGGGAGATGAAGCCGAGACTGACGGGTGGAGCCGCGAGGGGACGAGACAACACGGTCAACGGCGACGCCGCGCGGCTTCAACCTGGCGGCGACAGCGCGGCGAAGCCGGTGAGGCAAAACCGCGAGCGAGGCGCTCTCGCGCGCGGGTGCAGGCAGAGGGAGGAGGCAGGGAAGGAAGAAGGCGCTAAGGAGAGGGGAAAACGGAAAACCCGAAAAGGAAAGCGCAAACCGCTAAGAATTTCCGAAAAGGAAAGATTTCAAAATTCACCAAAAAATCCAGAAAAATTTATAAAAAGATTTGAAGTTTTTGGGGCGTTTCAGTATTTACCGAAACCGGACTGCACAGTCTACCGGTTCACAGGTTGGACGATGGTTCTTTTAATAATGTTATTTTAATACATTAGTAATAGGTTTAATCCAAAGTATACTTTTGGATAGGAAGTACAGCAAATTCAGTTTACATATTTGGTTATTTGCGGAAGTTACACAGGGAAAAAAACTACAATTCCATACAAAAGTACGCATAGATGAAGAAAAAAATCTTCGAAGGAGTCATGCAAAGAAGCAAAATTTCGAGTTGAATAATAGAGAAGCACATGATGTGAAACAAGAAAGGGTGACAGGAAGCAAAGAAACCGACTAAAAATTGGTTAAACTTGTTGCGGATTGAGCCGATCAAAGCCACGAAAAGAGAAAAGGCAAATCAGGAATCGATGTGCAGAACTATCTAAGATGGAGATTGATCGATGTGCCTACTTGGGTCGCCGGCTTGTCGCATAGCTCCGAGACAATTTGACGCAGGCCGCCGACCATCAGCCGGTGAGCTGCCGCCGCCGAAACCGTACCAATCGAGCTCGAGCGAAGGCATGAGTTGGCGGCGGCCAAGAATATTGCCGGTCCTACACCTGGTGTCCAGGGCAACAACACTACAACGGCGACATGTTGAGGTCGGCTCATTTGTGAGATGTGCTAATTCACTGTTCCGATGCAACGGTGTTCTGGGCGACCTAACCTGCCAGTTCTTCATCCAGCGACGTGGTCGACTGATTAGTTCGATAAAAATATTTTTACTGGAGCTAATTTGTTTTTTACTGGAGCTAATTGATAGTAACTTACTCAGTGTAATTAAGTTTTAAAAAAATTTAAAAAAAATTAACCCATCAGAGAAAACTGAGGAAGGAAGGCCGATGAGTCAGGACGACTGTTCACTAGCTAGCTGCGAGCTCTTCGCTGTGCCTGACCGGACACGCGCGCACAGATGGGGGGCATGGACTACTCTACTGAGGGTGTGTTCTTTTTAGCTGCGGCTTTTGGCTTTTGGTTGAAATTTTTGAATTTTGGCTGTTTACGGTACAGATTACGGAAAGATCGATACTCACTTGCAATTTTAGTTAGTACAGATGTTGGGCTTTTAACGTATACTACGTTTAATTTGTAGACCCCGTCTTGAGAAAATACTTCGTTTAAAAGTTAGGTACTGTAGCGGCTGCGAAAAGCCGGCCGGCTGGAGGCCAGCCGAACGGAGCCTGAGTGGCTCGCTGCTGCTGCTGCTGATGTTTAAAATCGCTTTATACTACTAGCTTCCTGGCCGAGCACGCCTCCGTCGAGACCGAGAGGCCGGAGTAGGCGAATAGTCGAGTGTGCAAGCCAGTGCTCGGTCGCAGACGCACGTCAGCAAGCAGAAGAGAGCAGTAGCTAGCTAGCTAGCTAGCTCGCTCGCTCGCTCGGCTGCAGCATCGACCAAAGATGTACGCAGAAAAGAGAGCTACCAAGGCAGGTCAGCAATGCCCTGGCGCCATTGATTGCGTTGCATTGCAATGTTTAGAGCTAGCTATCTCGCTTATATATGCTGTAGTAACAACTTTTAAACGATATGTTTTAGACAGAATTAATAAAAAAATTATAGTAAAAAATATACTAAATTTAATTATACCAATTAAAATTATATATAACTTCTCTTGTGAATAATTATAATTTTAAAAGAAAATAAGATATAAATCATAGCCTATAAAGCTATCCAGGTGGCAACTCAGCTAGCTAGGCATCAATGGACGCAACGTTTCAGTTGTAGACAAGGACGGCTAGCTATTACCAGTTAGCGACGGAATCGGATCAGAAGTAGCAGTGACGACAAGGCTGGTTCGTATTGTATGTATATAGCACTGGCACAGACGCCAAGGCTGGCTGGTTAAGAAAAATAGTTCTGATGTTTTCTTTTTAACTATTATCTAGATTTAAGATCATTGGATTAGAGATCCAATGACCATGAATTCTCCCCTTCCCCCTTGAAATTTTTTTTCCCCTTTAAAAACAAGAGGCACTTTGATCTCTAATCCAAATGTTATAAATTTAGATGATAATTAGAAAGAAAACATCCGGATGATGAGACACGGTAGGAAAAATTGCGCTAAGCTTGAACGGTAGACCCTAGGTTAGGGGTTGCGTGGATCACCATGGCATACCTGGCAGCTGAGCTGTTCAGCAAGAGCAAGAGCTAGCTGGGCAGGCTAGTGTGTTGTGGGCCCCATCCGCATGGTCTCCTCCGCTCGCGCGCATATAACAGGAGGCTCGTGTGCTAAACCCTAGGCTAGTGAGTGACCTCAACCTCTCCTCCTCTGCCTGGCAGTGGCAGGCCCTTCCTCTTCTCCGGCCACTTGCCAGTCATCAGTAGGTGGAAGCTAAGCAAGGAAAGAAAATGGAGGAGGTGTGGAAGGACATGTCCCTCTCCACCGCCACTCCCGCCGCCGGCTTGTACCACCTCCGCCTGCAGCGCCATCCTCCTCTTGCGCTCCCGCTCCCGCCCACCGCGCTCAGCCTCAGCTCCACCCTCGAGTTCACCTACCTTGGCGCCGGCCCGCCGTCCAACTCCAGCTCCGGCGACGACTCCCGAGGGGACTTGATGCCCGACCCCTTCGCCGGCGCGCACACCGACATCTTCTCATTCGCCGCCGATCCGCCGCGGTGCCCGGGCGCAGGCGGCGGCGGGGACCGGCGGCACCGTCGCATGATCAAGAACCGGGAGTCGGCGGCCCGGTCGCGCGCGCGGAAGCAGGCGTACGCGAACGAGCTGGAGCTTTCGCTGGCGCAGCTGCGGCGGGAGAACGAGATGCTCATCAAGCGCCAGGAGGAGCTCAACGTACGTACGCGCTAGCTAGCACAAGTCCTTGTAATTTACGTATACTGGTAACCTGTGCGGAATATATACATACGTATACACACACGTACATTCCATGGATCGAGCAATTACTCTACTCTTGATTAAAATTCTCGTATGCTTGCGTTGCAGGTGCGTTTGGCCATGGCGGCGCAGGTCCCTGACAGGCCCTCCGTCCAAAGATGCCGCTCCGCCCCACCCTGACTACTGACGCATCGTCGTCGACCCACCTTCACCTTGCATCTACTATATTCAGTGCCGCCGGCCGGCCGGCCTCCACTATCGTAGTAGTGCTAGCTAGCTAGCTATTTAGTGCCCAAATTCATGCGTCATTGATGTAATCAACGCACTACTCAGCACAGAGCTCGGGAAGGGGCAATGCCTGGAGGAGGCAGTCAAGCTTAGCTAGCTACATAAGTGAAATGGATATTCCAGCCAGTTGCGCAATGTGACCTTAATTGAAGTAACTAGCTTTGGATACGACCACTCCCACGAGACGTAGTCGTTAATGATCGATATTGATTTAGATTACAACTGCCTCCGGTGATATTGGCTTTAACCACTTGCTTATGGATAACTTCAACTTGCTTATGGATAACTTCAACCGCGTACGATCACGAGTACCAGTTGTAACCTTCTCTGTAAGTGCTATAGTAACTTTGAGTGCTACACTACTCGTAATCTTAGACACCGATCAGGTTGGTACGAAACGTTTACTGTTCTTCTAATTAATCGGACTGGTTCGAACGTTTACTCTTCTTACGATCGGACTACGAATGTTTCCTCTGGTACTTTGTTTTTTGAGTATGGCGATGAAGACACGGAAATAATTAAGTGATAGAATAAACATAATCTTATTAGTAGTGTTTTAATCGCTGCACCTTTTTTATTTTTTTCATTATTTATACACAACTTTTACAAATTAGACTTATACGAAAATTGACTTTGAGACATAAATTTTTGTTTTTATTTTTATTTCTCAACTGACTCGAACTTAACTCGATAAACTATGAAACGGATTTGGCAGGATTATTTTCAACAAACACTTCTAACCTTTGCCGACTTTAACCAACTTCTTTGACACCGAGTAGATTAATCATACGACTAAAATTGACTCGTCCCAATGCCGGATTTTTCATAAGCGCTAATGCTGACTTATTGTCCAGAATAATGTGAAAGGCTTGATAGTCTGTTTAGTCAATTCATGAAGCAATCTTATCAACTAAATACCTTGATATGCAGCTGAAGTTGCTGCCATGAACTCCGCTTCACATAATGATAATGCTACACTTTGCTTCTTTGACCACCATGTAACCACGTTTCCATGTAGATAGAATATCATCCCAGTCGTGCTTCTACGATCGACTGGATCTCTAGCCAAATTATTGTCACAATTCTTCAGCCATTAGTGTGTTGCCATGTCTGACATATATCAACCCATAGTCCACAGTTCTTGCTAGATACCTCAGCACATGTTTTAATATTTGCTCGTGTTGTACTGTTGGTCATTCCATAAATCTGCTAAGTACTCCAACTGAGTATGTAAGATCTGGTCAAGTATGTATTAAATACCGTATGCAACCCATTATACTTCGAAATTCAGGAGCATCGACCGGCTCTCCTGTCTCATCTTTGTCAAGTTTCAACTTTGACTTTATGGGGTACTGACAAGGGTTGCATCCCACCATACCTGCCTTTTCAAGAATCTTCGTTGCATAATTGGACTATTTGATTATAATATTGTGCTTACTCTGTTTCACCTCCAGACCGATGTAGTAAGTAAAAAGTTCGAGATCGCTCACTCAACCTGCTTTTTCATCTCCTTTCTAAACTCTTTAATTCTCTGATCACATGTTCTGTTCCTTTCTATGGAGTCAAGTTTTGTCTACATAGCAATCTTCCAATGATTTTCCTTTAAAGCCAACTGAAATCCCATTGGTCTCTACCTTTTCTTGATCAATTTGAGGAGAAGCTGAAACATCCTTTCCATCCACCTGTTGACTAGCGGACGCACTTGACGTGGGTGCAACCGGTTCTTGAAGATGAAATTGACATATTTCATCATTGTTTTCTCCTTCGAATGAGAAAGAAATCCACTTTTGCAAACTGATTTCTTCTGGTGGCTTTGCCTCCCACTCCCATGCTTTATCTTCACAATAAATCACATCACGACTCACAATAATTTTGTCTTCATATGGTCTGTACAATCGACTAACTTTGGTTCCTAACTTAACTCTCAAATAGATTAATTTCTTTGATCTGTCATCTAATTTCTTCAGATGGGTGAGTATCTTTGCATATGCCAAGCAACCAAACATCCTCAAGTGTTTTATCTTTCCTTTCCTCTGTATTGTCCTCATAATTGTTTTCCTTTGGATATATGATGGTCCTCATGTGAAATGGTATGTCCTGCCTCTAATTTTGGTTTATTTTGATTTTTTTTATCTTTCCTTTCCTCTGTATTGTGTGTGACGATATAATAGTTTTTTAAAAGATTTAGAAAAAACTAATTATTATTATAGTGTAATTTTGCAAAAAAATTTAAACCAGAAGTTGGAGCACCACCTATTTGTTATATGTTGCTCCTCCTAGTTTTAGCCGTTTCTTTAGTTTGTGCTGCCTGCCTGTGTGCGACATTTATGGATGGGCATGCTAGGGTTAGTATTTATGGGTGCCTTTGCAGCTACTACTATACAATTACATATATAGTATATATACTATCTGTTTTCCTTTTCTTCTTTTTGGTTCTGTTGCTACTAGTATGTACTAGTAGCTACTGTATATTTTGCCCTTCGTAGCTAGCAAGCTAACTGGGTGGGAGCATCTGTAGCATGCAAGATTGCTCGAGCTAGCAGCAGCAGCAGCAGCAGCAGCAGTTGTGGCAGGGGAGGGCGACCAAATGAGACAGATGAAATTAACGTTGCTCCAAACGCACGAAGATCCGAGGCACCTCGTCTGAACTACTGGTCACAAGATTCAACATTTGCACGATTGAGTTTCAGGACTCGAGTGGCGTGCATGTGTGTGTACGTACGTCTCTGCCTGTCTGTCTCAGATGCTTGCATCATCCTTCGTAATAGCTTCTGCTGAACAACTGAGTTTCTCAAGTAGTTTTTTTACTTCTCCGATTCTCGTCTCGTTTTGCTTTTAGCCCCAGCACTATAGGATTCCGTCAGAATTTCAAAGATACGCAACAGCAGCAAACCCAGCCCCAGGAACAAGATCGTCTTGTTGGGCGAGCGAGCATCCAGATTTCTGCTACATACACACCCATACACTATTTATATAAATATCTATCATCGGCAAATCTATCTGATGCCGTTGCCATTGGCAGACAATGTATGTCACCTGCACCAAGCCATACATACAAAATTCAGTCTTCAACAAAACCGTTAGTTGGCGACACTACACAAAACACAAACAGCGCATAGCCTCCCCAGCTATTAACAGCCAGAATGTGCACATATGTTGAGTTAGTCCAACCAAAGCTGGTCTATAAACGGCTGCAAAGTACAGAGCAAGATCTTCATCCCTGGAATGCACAATAGACTACATCGAATTCTCATCTTAATCATCTCTCCTCTTTATTCCAGCATGATCATAAAAGTACCCTGACCTGAATACACACATCTACCTCATCATCATTCGACACAATACCAATCGATACAGACTACCAAAGTACCAAGTCAAACTGATCAATCTGTATCTGTTAAAGCGCAAACATCAAAACTGTCAATTTGACCCTTTTTAACGAAAAGGCGTAGAGAAAAGAACCAATTCCAAGGGATTATGTTTGTACAAACATAATGACAATTATTCAAACTAACAGGCATGAAGGCTATTCCAGTTTAAATAGACATGTATGGTTCTTCCACCCAAATAAAAGCAATAGAATAGGTGAACAAGGGTTGGTTCTCAACAGCTACTCAATAAATAATTCTCAAGCGTACAATTAGTTTTCTCACCAATCCTGCACCGCTATATAGATGTTCCGAGACTGAAAAAGAGGCAATGATCAACAGTGACTGAAGCATCAAAAACATTCCATCCATGACACCTAATTTTGATCCTTAGATGTAGAAGGTTTATTGTGCAAAATATCACATAGTTTGCTGTAGAACTGCTATTTATAGGTCCGTCAGCTGTCTTGTTTCATGAGCTTTTATCATCAGATTTCCTTCTAGGAGAACTAAAAATTCCGTAGCTTTTAGGCAAATCAGGATTAGCAGGCTTACTAGTATATGCACTATTTGTCCTCCTCGACTCAGATGTGGCAGGTTTTGTAGTACTAAAGATTCCCAAACTCTTTGTTGCTGGACCACTTGCTGGTTCAGCAGGCTGATTCAATGGTTGAAATTGTCTTTGGTTGTTATTCAATGGAATACGAATTCCCCTTTCGTTTCTTCGTGGATCTTGTGGTATTCTACCTTGGTCGAACCTTGGTAATGGTTGGTTATGCTGTTGCAGAGGTCTTTGATTGTCATTGACTGGATAGCGTCCTTCATTTCCATTTCTTCTAGGATCTTGTGGGGATCTTCCTTGGCTCAAACCTTGGTTGTCTCCTCTTATCTGCTGTCTTCGGGTCGCATACCTGTTTGTTTCCCCAGGTGCCATATCTTGATTAGTCTTCTCTCGCTTTTCCATGTCAGATTTCGCATCCTTGGAACCCAATCCACGCTCAGAGGTTTGTGGTCCCCACTGACCAGGCTTAATTCTGCTCCCTTCTTTTCGTGCGGAAGATTCGCCAGAGAGATAGGGGGGCATTTTGTCAAAATGATCTGAGATGGCCACGTCGTCAACTTCCAAATCACATTCAGTTGTCTCGTCTCCACTATCAGTCGCAGCTACTGGTGATTCAGAGGAAGTGTTGCGGGTACCTTTCCCAGCATCTTCCATAGCCTTGCTGGCTTTCTTTCCAGCTTTCTTTGTTGCAAACTTCACATGCCTGACAATAACATATGCATGCTTTGAGTCCAAATGTGGACCACTTTCCACAATGCAGACATCTTGTATCTGTTCAATTAATGAGGTAAAGAAAAAGGTGAACTTTTATGGACAGCAGTTTCGAAAATGTTACCAGGACTTTAACAATTCTCGAATTGAATCTGCTGGCATTTAGTTAATTAGCCACAGGGAAACAAGGGGCAAAATACTCACAAGTCCTAACAACCGAGACAGCGGTCCACCTAAATCTTCTTCTTCATTACCTGAGGGCATTGCCATACACTGTCAAATAGGAACAACGTTAAAATTCTCAGAGTTTGCATTTGAGAAATTAAGATAAACATATGCACATGAATATTAACAAAATGCACATAAATATTAACAAACACTCCGATGTATAATGTAGCTATTTAGTTTTAATAGATTTAAAAAATTAAAATCCTGTTCATGTTGGGATATATGCATGTTGGATGGCAGTTTCAGAGATTGTGCTTAATATCATCAACCTCAGGTGGAAACCAACAGCTAGAGTTCTTGCTCAAACTAGATATGAGACAGCAGGGGTTCTCCTAAGGCATGGGCAAGGCAGAAAGTTCCTCCTGACTTACAAACTTCTTCATGCCTGTCACGGTATAACCATTTCATACATATAAAGAGAACACCTAGATAATAGCATTACATACATGCTATAGTATCATCTAGATAGAATTCAATAAATTTTATATCTAACTAGGATTCCTAGATTCGACCTAGACTCAACATAGTCATAAATCATACTCCAATCATAATTAATAACGTACCCAAATTGAGGCACGAAAGACTCCACACACAACATAAACTCCAGATCACAACTTCCTCTGCGTCCCAACTACCACCTTACACAAATGCTTCACCTCAACCACTAAATAAGATTGCCTATTTGGTACTTTGCATCAATCAACTGTAACATTCCTGTCAGCAATATCCAAGCACACATGACCGACAGATAATATTCTCTAGTGTCAAAATAAGATCATGTAGCATCTATACATGGAAATTGCTTGGGTTGTTACTAAACATCTGCTGAAAACTGTACAAAAAGGACTAAAAAAAGAATGCGAGCTTACCTTCACCCTGTAACCACGCTCCATTAGTCTGGTAATTGCATCAGCTTTCACCTTCAAGTCTTTTAGTTCCTGCAAGCAACAACTTATGTTTGTCAACAGCCCATACAAGCCACTGGTCCCCCGTAATGAACACAATGTACATCACTGTCAGACTGTTTGAAACTTCCACAAAAAGGCGCTATGATTAAAAAATGACGACTTCAACTAGGCATTGGAAGAAACTGTCCAATGTCCATATGGATCCAGACAGACAAAGAACAAAGCCCGGTCAGTCCGAGCGAGATCATACATAGTTATGAGGTAGTAATCAAGCACGTGTCCCAGATCAGAACAAAAGGTTCTATCATAGAACATTCACTATTACCGCAAGATGATATGCTGCAAGCCCCCCCCCCCCCCCCCCAACAACAAAAAAGAAAGAAAAGGAGAAGAGAGAGAACAGGAATTACTTACTGTTTTCCCCTTAAATCGGACTTCTTTGTTCTCCCCACCACGTAAGACAATAGCGGACTGCACAAAGGAGAGACATGTTTTTGTCATTCAGAACGAAGTTAAAATTCAGAATTGGGAGACATTGTCATACAAGTTATGCAAGAGTACTACAAACATGGTAGGAGATAACATAGTTAACATTCTTTTCGATATTAGATGCTTATAACCAAGAGCCTGAATACTGAAGAAAATAAGAGATGCTAGACTTCAAAAAGAATATCAACAACAACAACAAAGCCTTTTGTCCCAAACAAGTTGGGGTAGGCTTCAAAAAGAATATCAGACCAACATAATTCTGCCCATTTTCACTCTGTGACCGAAAGGCCCTTCAGCAATTAATGCCCCTATAAAGAACACAGATGCCATTGTTTCCATGGAAATTCAAGAGTTCATCTGCATATTATTAACACAAAGAGTGATGACTGCAGCTTGCTTGTAGGGGCAAAATAAAAAGAGGTTACAAATTGTTTGTTCACAATTCTTTGATCCACAAAATTACAATAACACGACACCTTTTCATTTTATTTTTTGCTACTTTCTTTTTAGCTTGAAAGAATAGGGGATCAATCAGGATGTTGGACAAAACATTCCAAGTTAACTCCAGTATGATGAACAGATTAGTAACTCCTGACTCTGATGAACAAAATTCACATAGGAAGTATTATACCTTAGTTTTTAACCGTTCTTTCTCCTTCACATCTTTCTTATACTTCTCTTTGTGAAAATCCATGATTTTGCAAACAGGAGGATCTGATTTTCTGTGGACCTGCACAACAAGATAATCACAAACATGAAGATATATCAAGTAATCAAAACAAAGAACTGTACTCTTTTCATTTAGACATGGTCTTTTGAGTAAATATGATATAACAGATTAGTAACCCCTGACTCTGATGTTGAGAAAAGAAAGCTTGTTGTGATGTTCAGCTTCTAAGAAGCTATAGTTGGCGCTCTCTTTCAGTAACAATACATATACACTATCACGACGATATATAAATAGCGATTTTCTTTAGCATCCTTATAAGCAAATTCTTGATCAAAGTGCACCGCAGTGTGTGAAACGGTAGTGTAATGGTCTTACAGAATTATGCATTTTGGGCATAGCTTGATAACGCAGGTGGGAAATGGGCAGAGATGCACAGTTTGGGCCCACATCAAAAAGCATTATCAATAGGCTGCATGAAATGACTACCACAACAATGCCATAATACTTGAAAAGTCAATGAGTAGAACAATTTGACTTCAGAGTGGCACTGAAAATGCATTGTGCAGTGCTCTACCTCAACCAAGTCCATGTTCATCCTCGCAGCTAACTGAAGAGCTTCGTGCCTGGGGACAACACTATGCCCTGAAAAATTGAAACTAATTAGCATGCACCCTGCTGCAACAACAGAAATAACCCATAAAATATGTTCAAACCCATAAATATTAGTAAGAGGAACGATGTGCACAGTTGACTAAAAATACGATGTAATACGGAAACTAGATATATACATCCAGCCAGGACCAGGTGGCATGGTTAATGCGAGTAAAACAATGTGCGTGAAATGCGGAGAGCCCAGAAGTATAAAGCTGGTTCAAAATGCTATACCGTGCACACTTCTTTGTGCGTCAATAAGAATACTTTTGAAACCACATCACAATAGATGAAAAGTTAGTTGCATTTGGACAATGGCACTCATAAAGCCCATCTATGACATTATTCTACCTAGTTAATTCTCGAGAATGGGATGTTCACTTGTTTGTACATGTTGGAGCAGTGAATGTGGCTTTTTCCAAGCGGGGATACACATATTCCCATTAGAAGACAAACGGAAACAAAACAGTTTACAGGAGAGTACAATGTCGGACAAAACAAAACTTAACAAGCGTGATAACAACTTGGATAGAAGCTAAGCAACACGAAAACATCAATTTCTAGTTGGAAACTAGATGGCAGTTAATCTACGCCGGTGGAACAGTGTCATGTAGTGAGTGAATGTGTTGTGGCAGGAGAGTAGATAAGAGTGGAGGAATTGAATAGTGAAGAAGGGGAGGCTGATGAGTGAGAGTACCTTGGTCGGTGACTAATCTGAGAAAGGGGGAGGTGATGTCGTTGTTGATCCGAGGACCCGCGGCATCGTCTTGGTCGTCCTTGCTCGTCCGCTTGACCTTGAGGCACAGCAGCAAAAACCAAGTGATGGGTTTTAAAACCTAGGGTAGGGTAGGGTAGGGTAGGAGGGACGTGGAGGAACCTGAGGCGGAGGAGCGGCGAAGGGTCGGTACGGGGTGCGGCAGATGGGAGGATCGGTGGCGCGGCGGAGGGAGGCTGCTGAGCGAAGGGCGAGGGATCCGATGGTGCGGCGGAGAGCCATGGTGGAGAGGGCGGCCGCAACCGAGGAGGAAGGGAGGGGAGGCAGAGGCGTCTGGAATGGGTGCAGTCGCTGTAGACAAAAGCCTGGCAAGAGCACACAAAGGCCCTGTTAGGCCCAGACCAAGTGTAATAAAGGCCCAGTCCACCCCATCAGCATCTACATCATCCGAAGAGGAGCATCTACACCAAGTTCATCCCGAAAAGTTTAGTAATTATGAGAACTCTTTGAATCAAATGAAAATTCCACGTTCTTAATTTGATATACTTAATTTACATGATGTGGACTCATAAGAAAATTCTTACTCAAATATCTCTTAATGATTCTTTATATTATATCATATTTGATGATCTTAGAGAGTTATCTAGTGTGATTGAGAACCTTGCTGAAAGTTCATGGTTAAAATCACTAACTAGTACTATGTCTATACATATAAATTCAATTTGATTAGAGATTATAGTGTAGATGATAAGTTCTATGTTTATAGAATTTATATTACATATGAT
Source organism: Dendrocalamus latiflorus (assembly GCA_017311315.1). NCBI lineage: Eukaryota > Viridiplantae > Streptophyta > Magnoliopsida > Poales > Poaceae > Dendrocalamus > Dendrocalamus latiflorus. Next base: position 235,969 of record CM029670.1, on the reverse strand, counting down.
AAGCTTACTGAATTGAAATTGCATGTTTTAGATAAACAATCTTTTATGACGTGCCATGATCACAATGAGATGAGTTTCAACAATAGTACTTACGGTTTAGAAAGATTCCATAAGCCTACTTGTTCATTCTTTGATGTACAATCATATACATGTAATCAGAGTAACGCAGTTGAAGCATGAAATACACTAAAAATCCCCCCTCCCCAATATTTGAGCAACTTAACTTCGCCTATGTAGTTTTCTACATAGCCTGTCCCAAACCAGGAAAAAGGAGGAGGGTTGTGTTAGACTTGACAGGCCCAACATAAAAACCATGCCATCTTTTCATGTAATGAAACTCAAATTAAAAGTTTCGTTGGGGCGTAACCCTCTTAGCGACGCAAGCCGACGTGGGTTGCAACAAGGCTGCAGTCATCTCAGGGGGCCTCTGTAGTTGGTGGGTCGTACCTGGCAGGCGGGACCCATCGCAGTGGCGGACCTAGGATTTTCGAGATGGATGTTCGAAGTTAATAAAATATTGCTCAAAGGAGAAAGAAAAGGTCCTTAGTGGACAAAAATCAAAGTACAAATTGTCTCAACCAAAAAAATCTCAAAATAATATAGAAAAATTACAAAATAGTTAAGCAGAATACAGTTTTAATTCCATGACCCTTCATGCAATTTTAGAGACAGACATTTCATTGTTCTTTAGAACCACCTCGCTAACTTGTTTAAATTTTTATGTTAATCAATTTAAAAGTTCAAGGAAATTTATTTATTATTTTAATCTATCCAACACTATCTACAAGGATTTCAAAAACTGCAAACTTCTTCATTTTTGAAGGTTCTACGATCTACATTCCACAAAGGTACTCATTCAATGAACTATTTGGGATTTGGTCCTTACTTTGCTCCTAGAGCGCACATACTTCGCGAGAATCCTCTGTGCGACCACAACATTGACGATCATCTTTGATTGTCCTTCCTCCTTGTCCCTCTATTCTTCTGCTCTTGTGTTGCGCTTTATTCTCCTACGCTTAGCTTCTGCCCTACCCTACGCTGGTATATCTTCTCTGCTCATAGGTCATGTGGCTGATCTACTGAGATTACAACACAAGCGTCATGTAGGAGCTTCAGCTTGCGAGTGAATTTTTTTATATGTTTTCACAAAAATCCCAAGATATTCAAACTATTAGGTAGAAAAATTCCACTTTCAACTCATTAATTCCATGGAAAAGTTGTTTAGTAGTTGGTTAACCAGTGGAGATTCACCGTATATCAATCTCCTTCTAAGAGTCGTTGATCCTCGAGAGGACTCGTGGTCTTTTAGTATTTAACCGTTCATGTATATTGAATGGCAAAATTCATCATATACCCTCTCCATAGTTCAGAATCTAGAATATACCCTCCTACACATCCAAATTCATAATATACCCTCCTCCAATCTATTTACTTTACAAAACACCCTCTTTATACCCTCCAATGTATAGGAGCGTGCGGGAAGGGGTGGCAGGAACCGGCGATACGCCCTGGCCGGGGAGGTCGACGGAGCCAGTGAGGAGTGCGGCGCCGGGGTCAGCCGGAGGCGCCAGGGGGAAGAGAAGGGGAAGGGAGGCGCCAGGGGGAAGAGGAGGGGAAGGGGTAGATGATCTCACCAGTGACCAGTCACCTGCCGCCGCTTGAATCCGCCACGCCGCCGCCGCCTTGAAACCGCCGCGCCGCCTCGCCTGGAAGCCGCGGCGCCGTCGCCTCCAAGTCCACGCGCCGCCTCGCCTCGATGCCGCCGCGCCGCCGGAGCCGCTTTGCCGCCTCGAACCGCCGGGTAAATCTGCCGCGCCGCCTCGCCTGGAAGCCGCGGCGCCGTCGCCTCCAAGCCCACGCGCCGCCTTGCCTCGATGCCGCCGCGCCGCCGCGACGCCTCGGCCCAGAGCCACCGCGCCGCCGCCTCAGTTGGTGCCATCACCACCAGCAGGCGGCGTCCCGGGGCGGAGCCAACCCGCCTGCGCCGCGACGAGCACGAGGTTCAAGGGAATATGATGGTGGGGGTAAAATGGGTGGGGTAAAATGGGTACATTGATGCCAAAATACAGTATAATACATTGGAGGGTATAAAAAGGGTGTTTTGTAAAGTAAATAGATTGGAGGAGGGTATATTATGAATTTGGATGTGTAGGAGGGTATATTCTAGATTCTGAACTATGAGGAGGGTATAAGATGAATTTTGCCATATTGAATTGAATTTACTTCCATTGTTCCTTCCCGCCGCCTGCATGCTCGACGAAATGCCGCGGGGCCTTATCTTGCTCCGTCTCCTCCGCGCCAGCGCCACCACCAGCGCCAGAGGCCGCCATGGCTGTGCGCGGATCCACCCGCTCGTCATCAAGTCTGGGCGCGCCTCCGATGCCCGGGTGGCCACTGCGCTCGCCGACGCCTACGCCAAGTCCGGGCTTGTTATCCACGCACGCAGGGTGTTCGACGAAACGCCGCTCAAGGACCCGGTGCTCTGGAACGTCATGCTCTCCTGCTACTCTTCCCACGGCCTCGTGCACCAGTCCTGGTCTCTCTTGAGCTTCATGAGGAGCTCCGGTGGCTTTTCTGGCGATGCCTTCACCTTCAGTGCCTTGCTCAGTGCACGCGCTTCTTCTTCATCATCGTCATCTTCAAGCCACGGCCACGCCAGCCTATTGTTGCTCTTGGGAACCTTGGCTCATGGGCTTGTGCTCAGGCTGGGTTTCCACCTGGATGTGGTGGTCGCTACTGCACTCCTTGACATGTACGCCAAATGCGGCCAGGCCGCTGACGCTCGCCGGGTGTTTGATGCCATGGTTCTCAGGAATGCCATCTCCTGGAATGCGATCATTGTTTGCCACGGGCATCACGGTGGAGGCAAGGAAGCCATGGAGCTTTTCGTGTGGATGCTCAGAGATGGGTGCTGCCCCCCGGATGAGCTCACTCTTGCCAGTCTACTTAGTTCCTGTGCCAACATGGCAGCTGCCAATGAGGCTACTCAGGTTCATGCTTACGCCGTAAAAAGGGGCTTACAAGGCTTTCTGCAACTAGCCAATGCTCTCATCATGGCGTACGGTAAGAACGGTTTTGTTCAAGAGGCAGCACAAGCATTTGCTACCATCTATAAACCAGATGTAGTTACATGGTCCTCGATGGTTTCTTCTTTCGCGTATCTTGGGCTTGCCAAGAGTGCAATCCATGTGTTCGAGAGAATGCTCCAACAAGGTGTACGGCCTGATGGCATTGCGTTTCTTGGAGTTCTTTCTGCCTGCAGTCATGCTGGGCTAATTGAAGATGGCTTAAAATACTTTCTTCTAATGAGGAGGGACTACCAAATCGATCCATGTCCGCAGCATCTTGCTTGTTTGGTTGATCTCTTAGGGAGAGCTGGTAGGATTAAAGACGCCTACAATGTTTTACTGAACATTTCGCGCGAAAGAAACGCCGATGTTATTGGAGCCTTCCTTGGTGCTTGCAAGATGCGTGGCAACCTTGGGTTGGCAAAGTGGGCTGCCGATAGGCTACTCAGTCTGGAGCCAAATCAGCCAGTAAATTACCTGCTTATATCCAATGCATATGCGGCTGCAGGAGCTTGGAGTGAGCTTGCAAAGGTAAGAAGTCTGATGAGGAACATGTGTGGCAATAAGGTGCCTGGTTGTAGCTGGATAGAGATAGGAGGAATGGTTCGGACATTTGTCTCCAATGATATGTCATTCCATCAATCAACAGAGATGCAGCAAATGATGGAACTTGTTTCATTAGCAGAAAATGAGTGACACAATTTGCAAGGATCCAGCTTTAATTTGAGAGTGGCAATGATATCTTATCAGACGTTTGACTTAATTCAGCTACTTGGCACCTGCAATAGTCTCAGAGCTTATGAATATGACAATGCGATCATTCTCAGGTAACTTGAAGATGTCTTTATTATATTGTAATTATATCCTTTGACCATATATTTAAACTGAATGTGATTGCCAAAATTGCCTTGAATAGGTAACCGCAACCACAAGATAGGATAATCTACCCTCAGGAAGGCAGAAAGTACAACGTATTCTTCTAGGTTATGCTTATGTAAGTATGTCAACAGTCATATACTAACAATTTTCTTTGACAATGGCGCAGATAAATCTATTACTACTCATGAGTCTTAAACTAGAAATGTTCTATTTTACATTGAACAGTTGGCGGACCTTGCAATTGAGGTTTGTAAGTAGATAAAAATGGTTACTCTAGGTATGCTTACATAGAGTGCTACTTTTGATGGATAAATCTCTGCCCTGAAATTTTTCTTGGATATGCAATTCCCATTTATTTCTAGTGCTCTGGAAATTGGTGAAGAATGCTTAAAATTCATAACCATAATTTCTGGTTTTTCCTAGTGCGATCTTTTGCTATTATACATCCTTGTTACCGATTTCTGTTGGCCATTTGGTCATTATTGTGGCACTCTCTATGAGATACTCCAGTCAGGAAGTTGGGGATTATGTTTGTTTCTACTTTACCTCATTACTTTTCGCTGAGTGAACTTCTCATCTGATTTCTATAGGCCACTGTGAATCTGTTATCGCTCACAAGGGTCATATTTCAGCGCTACCGGGTGGTGAGAAGTTGACTAAAGCTTTGCAAACCTACTGCTGTTGTGTGAGTAATCTTGCCACATGTTATTTATTCAACTTTAGAAAATTATTTCACCAGATAGTTGCCATCAAGTTTAATAGTAGAATTAACAAACACATGATTAAGTAATTTAAGATGTTGATGACTGGAGCATGTTTTCTATTTCTAATCATTTAGGAAAGATGACATGCAACATCAAAGTTAGAATACCCACCAGCAGACTACCCCCTGAACTGCTCATGTTTGCATGAGCCGGTGGCGTTATGAGATTCATAAGAAAGCCTTTCTTGATATGCTTAGTACCAATCATTACCAAGCCACAAGTCCTTCAATACTGGTTCTTCGCATACACCTAATCCTATATGCTGATCCCAAAGATTCTATAGAAAAAAAAGAATATATTTTGAATGTATTATGAGTGGATTTTTTTGGGCTATGACTTATGGTTTTTCGCTTAAATTTTTGAATTCTGATCGTTCGCGAGAGAGAGTGTGGAGAGAGAGGTACTTGCGTACGAGTTTGGCCGATATAGATGAAGTTGTTACAATGTTTGCCACAATCGACTTGTAGACCCCGTCCTGAAAGCTAGTTACTGTAGCACAAGCCAAAAGCTATAAGCAATAAGCCGAAAAGAACATAACCAATAGAGTGTGATAATCCTAGTTAGCTAAGTAACCGCAGTAAACACCTGATTAAACCAGTTAAAACTGTTAACTACAAGGTTTTGCATACTAGTCATCGGGGAGAACTATTACGAGTATTCGGACGAGTAGACCTGTATTTAGAACATTGATTGAAAGTTTAGATGTTATTGACTAGACAGTGAGCTAAACCATTTAGACGTGTGAAGACACTCAAATATGAATAAAGGAATTGATTTGACCTTCGATAAAAGTTTTCAGCAGAAAATATTTATCTTTCTACAACTTCTGGAAAGGAACAACCAGAAAACCCTCACAAGAAGATATGCAGACAAGTAGACAACTAATTCAAATTGATGTGATCTTTAATGCACAAAGAGCTAACCTCATTATATCAGGTAAAAGGAATGTGTCATTAGCAAAAGTGCACGCAGTCAGAAACATGCCCCTTTTACAATATGAAAGAAAGCTACTACCAAGGCTTCCTTTGTTGATCTCTCTGAAATTGATGCCACTAATTTCTAACAAACTACTAAACAGCTTCGATGACCAAAATAAACCATAGAGCAAATAGAAAAAGAACCCCCTCATTTCAGGTTACCTATTGACTATTGTAAGGTATCCGATAGTACCTTATAACCAATGTGTTGTTTCTCTCCATTTTTGTCCAACAATTTGAAGGACTCTAGATTTGCACTAGCAGCATATCATTATTTTGCATATGGCATTCCTTGTATAGCAGTCCAAGCTAGCAGCAATGCATGGAATATCACCAGCATTTTTTTAAACCATTGGAAGGTACACACCTATATACTAAGAGCATTGCTTATGAGCAAATTGCTGATAAATTTCTTAGTCCCAAAAGGCATATCACAAAGAAATTATACGGCGAGTTTACAGACTAATTGGTCATTTCACATGTAACGAACATTATCACCAGACGAGGGTAAAAATCACCCTGAGTGTATCTTTATACATTGGGTGACACATTTATATTTAGTTACCCGCTAGCAAGGATGTAAGTGGAACCGATGCATTCTCACCTATAAGTATGCAGGTTTAGAATATAAGAGTGACTGTTCATAGAATTTATAAAGAATTTGCATCCTTATTGTATAATAAGAGTATGACATAATAAGATGGTCTGACATATATACACAACGCAAGCGAAGCACCCGAAGAATAGTAGTTTTTTCTTTTCTTTTTGAGCTCATTGGTCCGGAATGTTTCTAGATCAAATTAGGCAAGATCTGAGCATGATGGTTGCTCAAATAAGATGAAAACACTTCAGTTCGAGCATAGGTAACTTGCAGGATTTCTAGCCCCTCAGTTAAGAGTTATAAAAGTTAATGCATGGCAGCGTACAAGTTAGAGAACTGCAGTGTTGCGGTGCTGCTAACCTGAAGATCAATAGGTTGGTGAAGGAGGCAGTTAGAATCCTGATCTTGAAAAGCACAAGAACAAAATTTGGAGATGCATAAACTAAATGAGAGAGATCCCATAGTAAACGTGATGGAGATAAGCTCTGGAAGGCATACAGCTAAGATCCCATACTAACACAAGAAAGAAGACAAAATGTTTCGAGTGGTTGGTACAAGAAGAGAACAAGTGACTGCAACTGTGCCTCGGAAGGAGGAGGAATTAAAGGGTTAGGTGTAGTTGTGGAAGGAAGCAGCACAGAGAAGGTTATGCCGGTGTAATTGACTTAATAATGGCTAGGTTGGCAACCCAGGGAAGGGTCGAATCCAAGTTGGAATGAAAAACCGCAGAATCCGATGAAAGGATTCTTCCCTGGGTCCCATTAATTTGTGGATTGTGCTCCCTTTTTTTTCTTTCCCCCATCAGACATTCAGATACAAACAAACAAACAAACAAACAAACTCATGAGGAGAATTGCATAAGTAGCTGAGCTGAGCTGAGCTGAGCACCCCATGCATGGAGATGGAGGGTAGAAATAGAATGGAGGAATGAGGCTAGGCGGCTAGCCGTACCTAAACGGTCCCTAAAATCAAAGGAGGAGGATTAATAGCATGGCGTTGGCAGCGCAAGCCCCAGAAATGGCATGGGTGGGAAGACGAGAATTTGGAGTGGATAACCATCCGTAAAAGGAAACCAAAACCCTCCGTAGCTAGGAGAGCGGAGAGGAGAAATAAGGTATTAGGGTTAGGAGGTACCTGCGGCGAGAGGCTCGTCGCTGGCATCGTCGTTGCTAGTAGATTCTTCCTTGTTGTTCGATTTTTCTGGTCGGAGTGGCCCATTCCGCCGGAGAGGGGGGAGGAGAGAGTGGAGTGGACGGGCCTTGTTGGGTGGGGGGGCACGTGTCGGTGTCTTGGCATGGCACTCCACTCCACTCCACTCCACTGGTCTGCAAGCCAAGCCAACCCAACGGCTCTCTCTTCCCCGTTGGAATGGAATGATCCCCACCTCACCTCACCCCGTCGTCCCCGGCCGGTCAAAACCCTTCCCACCCCGGTCAAACCTCACCAATTCCAAATCCTTCTCCTCCTCCTGCACAAATCCCGCTCCAATTCGCCAGCCAGCCTCCACTTGGATTGGGTTGGGTTTCGAGCAGCAGCAGCTTCCTCCATGAATCCCAATGGCCATCTGTCGACGTGCCCCAAGCACCCCACCCAGCCTCCCTTCACCGGCTTCTGCTCCGCCTGCCTCCTCGAGAGGCTCTCCGCCGCACACCTCCCTTCCGCTTCCTCTTCCCCCGCCGCCGCCGCCGCCGCCGCATCAGAAATCACCACCGAAACCGACCCTAATCCCAGGCCAACAAGAACCACGCTCCTCTACCTCTTCCAGCTCGACGACATGGCCGATGGCAGCACCAGCGCCGCCGACCATCTTGGAGTCCACATCCACACCGACCAACAACAAGATCCCCCATCTCTACCCCAAGCAGGAGGAGGAGGAGGTCCACCCTTGCAGCGCAAGCGCTCCCTCCGCCAGTCCTGCGACTGGATCGTCTGCTGCGACAACGGCAGCGACTCCTGGCTGCCCTCCCGCCAGTCCTGGGACGGCTCAGCTCCTCCTCCTCCTCCTAGTGCTAATGCTGCTGCTGCTCAGCTGGTTCTTGACAGGAGGACGACGAACAAGGCCCCACTCAGCTGGAATCAAGTCTGGGATCGCAGGGTGGCCAAACCGCTAAGGGGCTTCGTCAGTAAGCCTGCCCGTATCATCCTCCTCAAGAGATCCTTGTCCGAGTCCGAGGGGCCGCAAGCTGGCGGCGTCGGAATCCGGATCAATGGGGGTCACTCTACAGGGATGGATTCTGAGATATCACAATGTGAGCCAGATTCTATCCATGCCCATGTGCACAATGTCCGCCGCGACTCTCTAACCAAGAGACTCTACTGGCTCGGCCGCAGCCGCAGTGTCCACTATTCATCCCCTCCAGCCCTAGATACTGGGATGCTGCGCTTCCATCTCACCCCTTTGAGCAGCAGCAACAGCAGCAGCAGCAGCAGCAGCATGGCGAACAAGACCCAAGGGAGGCGCCTCAGCCTCTTTGCTGCTCAAAAACACCATCAATAGTCTATCTATCTATACAGGCTCCACCTACTTGCTCAAATAAAAATAATGTTCCTCTGCAAGCACCATGCCCTGATGGTGTAAAATCCCTCATCCTGTTAACCGCATGCTTACATTGTGCAGACAAGACTGCCTTCCATGTCGTCACCAGGATTTTCCAGGATTACTGGCCTAGGTAATGTGTTGCTACATGGGCCAGCAAGATTGGTGCACCACACTTGTGTCAATCACCCTTCACCAAATGTTGTAGGACGAGCTGCTATGCTATCATCATGTTGCATCTTCAAGTGTGATTTTCTGTTCCCTGTATTTCTCCGCTGACTACAGTGATCAAGCTACCGTATCTGACAACATGGCCACACAGTTGCAGCCGAATCAGTAGTTATAAGGTACCTGGAAATTGTAAACTAGCATGTTCCTCGATAACTTGACAGTGCTAATAGTTTTTCTCATTCTTTGTACTATGTATGCTATAGAATAAATTGCCGAACTCAGATATCAAAATTGCAGCTTACAATAGCTGACCATGTTCATTCTTCTCCGTGATGGCTGATGAGCAAACTCAATGCTGTGGTTGAAAAATACCAAGTGGTTTGATCCTTCTCTGCTTGCAGTTGATTCTGAATGGAGTTTTAATTTCCAAGCTGATATGCACGTTGTAACTCATGTATTTGAGCCCCCTTTTTTTTGTTTATTTCGGAATTCCATCTGATGAGCTTTTGGGCTATCTTGATTCTTGCCATGGTAAAAATCATGAATCTGGATGCATTCTAATTGATCGTGGACTTTTTTGAGTTGTGGCCCTAATTTCTAGTGCTACAACTTACAACCGAAATTTGAGTTGTTGCTTGGCTTCTTGGGTTTGGATCTTGTAATCTTGGTGGCTATTTTTACCTCGATGTAAATCGCTCATTTGGGTCCACCTTGGTTGGTTTTGAATTGACGGTTTATCAAGGCAACTTGATGGTTTTGAAATTTGGGTCCACTATAAACTTTGTGTTTTGGAGCAATTCACCATGTTTTGGTTTCATTGGTTTGGCCAGATGAGCCCTTTTTTGCTCGGTCATGCTATGGCTCATATAAGCTTAGGTTTTAAATGCTGGGTTTTATTTGATTATGGGATTTTGAGTTGGGAGTCGGTCGAGAGTTTGCAACAACAACACCTGCCTGCAGACCCAGGCTGAGAAAGAGAATACGATTCTTCATCTGCTCAGATCCAGCATCAGCTTGCCCCTCCGTCCGATTTGGTTTGATTTAACAGATCAATCAAGCTACATTAAATTATTTTCCATTGAGCGGAGCTGTACGTAAGCGCATGTTCAATGGGCCTGCTTCTTTTTTCTGAGCGTGCATAGAGGATGCATTCCCCACTCACGCCATATATGGGAAAATTTATTTATTTGTCACCCTTACGACTCGGGTGGCAACAGATTTGCCACCCGGGCTCATTGTCAGTGACTCAGGTGACCCCATATGTAAGTGACAGAGTCTCGGTGTCAATATTAAGAGTGGCAAAAAATTAAATCTCCCCCATATATGTATGCATACGCGGCCATGTCCATCACACACGCTAGACAATTTGCGAATGCTTCAAGGCCTTATGGGATGCAGACATGTGTTTTTTCATTAAATGTACACGCAATGAGTACTTTGATGAAATAAGACACATCGCGTCGATCTAAGGGGTGGGTGAGAACGAGCACCCTCGCTCTCTACCAGGCCTCTCGACCACCGGTGTTTTGTAATATGTGCAGTTAAATTTTATAAACTTTGGTTATCTATATGTGTAGATTCGTCTTGAAAAATATTTTTATAGTATTATAATTTTTTTAGGGTTTTTGTGGATCATATCTATGTTCAAAACGTCAATCTTTTATCACCGTCAGGAGTACATACTCTCACTTTTAATATACCACTTAAATGAACATGTTATAATTCTTTATTACTTTAAGTATACTTAAGTACTACTCTCTCTGTCCCGTGATATAAGTCCAAAACCTACCATACGCATAGACCAAGGAAGCATTAAATTTTTTAAAAAAATGTTAATACCATTACACAGTGCATACCTCTATTAAATGGTATACTACAACTACTCACACATTTTCAGCATTAAAGTGTGCATATATGGTAAAAATATTGTAATAACTACATATTTGGTCTCCGCAGTGGACTTATATTGTAGAACAATGCTTCCCACGAATGAGGACTTACATTACGGGATGGAGGGGGTAATTCTAAGATACTCCAATGCAACTTAGTTGAAAAAAATCATTACAGCCCTTTGTTTTTGCTATATACCATTTTCCATATATAAAAAGAGTATATACACAAATTATGCTATAAAAAATGGATTATGATGAATTTTTTTATAGAACTCACTTTGGAGTATCTTATAATTATTATTAGAGTACATTCAAAAGGATAGAGGTATAGCAACATCAGGGAACAGTCGCAGGCAGACAAAATGGAGCACGGGGAGGCTGGTGATTCCTTGGGAGGCGGCAACATGGACATATTTTAGTTAAAGTTATTAGGTAATGCTCTAATATACCCTTTCTATTCTTTTTTACTTAAAGTTTTATACTTTTCGTGGTTTTTGAGATACGACTTTGGTTGTTGCTTTTTATAACTTTAACTAAGATATACTAATAACATTATAATATTATGAAAGTACTTTTAATGATAAATCTAATGATATAATTTTTATATAGCCAATTGTTTTAAATATATTAACAGTTAAAGTTTAAATTTGACAGTACAGATTTTAGGAAGTCGAGTTAAACAGAACGGGGGAATACTATTGCATCTGAGTTCAAAACAAATATCTCCTTAGGGAATACTATTGCATCTCAGTTCAAAACAAAATATTTCCTTAATAAGTTGGATTTGGTATGCAAATATTTATCATCTAATAAAAAAATTGGTATTCATCATTTCGGTTTTAAATTTAGGCAACATCTTCCACTAAAAGGCTTTATATAGTAATCGCCTATTGTTAATGGTGTTAGAAAGATAGATATAAAATTAACTTTGGGCAGCATATGAAGGGGGCCGGAAAAAACAAGGCATTAATTCATGAATTTTTTGTACGACAAAAAAAATTCTTAATTCATTCCATGATGTAGTATATGTGCATACGGAGCTAATCAAAACAAAACGCCATCTAAGGCCCCGTTTGGCACGACTCCACTTCACAAGTGGAGCTGTTTTTTTTTGACTTCACAAGTGGAGCCAGGAGAAGTTACTTTTTTCAGCTCCTTGGGTGGAGCTACTTTTGTCTCAGCAGGTTTTAAGGAACTCCTTGGGTGGAGCTATTTTGCTTTACCCCGTTTGGCACAAAACAGCTCCAAACAGCTCCAAGGAGCTGGTGGTGGAGCTGTGCCAAACGGGGCCTAAATGAGGCTGGAGGTAGGCACCTTGCAATAACTATGGATCAAGTGCCAAAAAGGCGAGATTGGTGGCAAAAGACTATGGCCCTGTTTGGCGCTAGTAAAGCTGTTTTTTTTTGTTTCAGCTTCACGAGCAGCTTCACCGATGAAGCTAAATCTGTTTTGGAAAACTGTTTGGCAAAACAGCTTCACCAACAGCTTCATGCATGGTTGAGAGAGGGCAATTGTCCAAGATGCCACTGTCTACCTGACTTGTTCTAACATTTGGAGTTGTATGTTTGTATATGGTCATATGAATTAAAAAATAATATATTTGAATGAGTATGAATTAAAAAAATTAAAAAATAATAATAAAAATTAAAATCATTAGGAAGCAATATTAGTGCCTTGTTTATGTTTCGTAGTCAAATCATTAGGAGCAGTAAAATTTTGGTGAACGGGAGCGGTGAACGGGATGAACTAGTGGCAAATGCGTGTAATTTTGGTGAACCAGAGGGGCAGTGGGTTCCTAGGACTGCGGGCCTGAGGGAGAGAGTTGTGAAAAGCTACTTTTTCAGCTTCACCTCTCCCCATTCCTTTGTGAAAGCAGAAAAAAGGAGCTTCACCCATAAAGCTGTTTGCAAAAAAGGGTGTTTGGCAAAAAACAGTTCACAACAACTCATAAAGCTGTTGGTGAAGCTGTGCCAAACAGGGCCTATATATACTCAAACGTATGGAATAGACTATGATGGGAATTTATACCGGTGGCAAAGATATGAGCACAGTAAGGACATTAATTGATTTCTTGTTTACGTGAGAATTTTTGATTTGAGAGTGCACATGATGGCTTTTTCTGCTCTTAAGTAGATGGTTCACGAGTCGTTCATATCTAATGTGCCCTTTAGGTACAAGCCCTCTCCTAATGCAATATCCATTTATATCTGATGTCTTGGTTTGCTAAGGCTTCACACAAAAATCTGATGTGGCGTAGGCTTAAGATCGAGTGCCGTTGCACGGCGACCAACAAAACAAATTAATTAAGGATGCGATGCCTATTTAGATTGATTGAATTAGGCAGAAATTAAAGCAATTAAAAGAACATCAATTAATCTTACTGCACAGTTAACTAAACTAGATAAGAAGAAATTGGAGGTCGCGCGCGCATGCTCCTGCGTAACTTTTCTTTTTAGACTCAATCAGGAGCTTCAAGATTAATACTCGTGAACAAGATTACAACCAGCGTCTAAGCATGACAACAGAAAAACCGGTGTTTCATTTAGCCACACCCCGGCTACAATTTGGAGACGCGCGCTTGCTTAATTTGCCTCCCTTCTAACATAAACTAACTCAAAATTATTAAAGCCAAGCGGGCAAATTAAGTTAAAATCGCGTGCATATGCGATGATCATTCAATTGATCACATCAGATATATCCAAATGATATTAGTACGAAATTATACAAGCTACTCTGCTAATTAAACGTACATAAGAGAGACCCAAACCCTAGCTAGCTCGAATGCTCGATCATCAACCCTCCTCTCGAACGAATAATCATATCATCGATCGACGGATATGGTAATTAATGGCAACTTAATTATACCATGTATGCATACATTTGTACTAGGACTAGCTAGCTCCATATATATGCATGGTACGTGATCGATCGACGATGATGCAGCTAGCTAGCTATAATTAATTTACAGCATATAATGGAATATATGTTCGATTCGATTAGAAGCTAATTAATCTGAGACGGAAGTGTGTGGAATTGTGTGGATACGATGGATGTATCGATGAAATGTAAATGGACCAATTCCGTTAATTAGCTAAGTGGCCTTGGATGGTGAGCAAAGAACTGGGTACCGGCCGCCATGAACGCGCTGATGGGCGCCGGGAACACCGTCGACGTCGCCGGCTCCAACAGCTCGCCAGTAGCGGAGGGCGTCTCGGCCGGCGGGAGTAGTAGTCGAGTGTTATGGCCGTCGTCGGGGCCCTGGTCGTAGAGGATGCCCCTGAACACGTGGCCGGCGATGCTGACCGCCGTCTGGTACGCCAGCTCCCCGTCGGCGTCGTCCAACGGGCTCACGCGCATGCACCGGAACACCGCCGGCGAGCTTACCTCCGCCGGGAAGCCCAGCCTCCCGGCCGCCTCCATCAAACCTGCAGTAACGGGGGCGACGTCGAGCGAGGTGGAGATGTGCTTCGAGTTGGTGGGCTCCGAGGAGGAGGCGGCTAGTCGCTGCTGCTGCTGCTGGCGCTCGCGGCGCCTGGCGGCAGGGACCCAGGTGGACTTGACATGGGTGGAGCAGGCGAAGCCGCGGCTCTTGCAGCAGGTGCGGCACCTCTGGTGCGCGCAGTCCTTCTTCGCCTGGTTGCCGCAGTCCTGGCAGCTCACCCCGCCGCCGCCACCGCGCCCCCGCCTCCCGCCGGATGGGGAGGGGGAGGACGAGGCGAAGCTCAGCAGCCCCGACGAGGGCTGGTAGAGCGGCTGATGCCACAGCTCGAAGCCGCGGGTGGTGTCGTCCGAGCTCCTTGCGGCCGCGGCCGCGGCGGCCGAAAGGAAGAGGCTGTGGTGGGGTAAGCCACCGGGATGATCTTCCCGCGGGTCGCCACCTAGGGAGAAGCCGGCCATTGCTGGAAGAAATTGGTGTGGATTGGATGGAGATGAACTCGCGCCGGGCGCACTGGCCACCATTAGTGATCCAATTTCAACCAATCCAGCCATGTCAACTCGCGTAGCTAGCTAGCTAGTAGGGCAAGAATAGATCCACCAACTGGACTGGAAGGGAGGTTGCATGCAGGCCCCCCCCAGCAGGCTAGCATGCATTGCATCGTGTGTGTATGCATGCCGTGTCAAATTATTGCTGTTATTGGTAGCCAGTTACATACTACCACTAGGATGCTTTAGCCTATATATATACTAGTTACATACCCGTACGTTGCAACGGAATTCATTTGATATATAGAGAATCATGCTATAGAAGGGGTTGCTCTGATCGGTTGGAATGTGGAGAGTGATGAGAAGTCAAAAAAACAGAGCGGTTGGAGGAGAATGGACGTACGACCACCAACTCGTAATTATATATATATATATATATACACACACACACACACACACACATAAGGCACCTGGGTGCCTAGGCACCCACATCAAGAACCTTTCGATACATGTGTATGATTGATAATTTTTTTGAGTTTGGGTATGAAAATGTTTTATACCCTTGATATATTTATGGTAAGTTTTGAACTTAGTTCAAACTAGTATGAACTACTTTTGAGTTCAATGCGACTACAGTGAGTATCTACCATAAAAATAGTTCAAACTAATTAAACTAAAGTTGAATTTAATTTTTTTCGGAGTTTGACATCTCAAATATACTTTTTTATGGGTATATGAAGATACCCACATCAAACGTTGCGAATCTCAAAGCAAATCAACGGGTATTGATATGGGTGCCTAGGCACCAAGGTGCATGAAACACTCGTTTATATATATATATATATATATATATATATATATATATATATATATATATATATATATATATATATATATATACATATATATATATATATTGCCCGTACATTGTTATAGAATAAAAAACATATTATATGCTCTAAAACCCCTAAACCATTTTATATTTCAGCCTTGATCATCTAAGACATTTCAACCATCACTGCTCTAAAACCCCTACTAACCTTGAGTTTCAACACTGCTCGAAATGGCTGATCATTCCTCTTTATATATGTCCTCCAGCATTCTTCTTTTAATATCTAGAAAGAAGAGCAACGTATGATACAAGCTACATGCAGAAGAACAGGAAAAAGTCTCATACCAACGTGCCTTTGTATTTCTTCTCGCCTCTTCTTTTGGGACCTCATCATGTCAATAATCCCTTCCTAAAATTATGACAATTAAAAGATAAGCATTATCAGAAACAACTGGATAGATAAGCAGTATCCAAAGAAAATGGATTGATAAGCATTATCAGAAACAACCGGACATTAATTAAATGAAGTGAATAAAACTAAAACACATGAAACCTTTTGCTTGCGTATTTTTGCCTCTTTCATCATCTAATTGCCTCTGTTTTTGTGAAGCCTGATTTAGGTAAAGAAGAGCATACCAGCTACAGTTCCTCATCTATAACTTCCCGGCGCTTGCTCATGTTTTGAGTCATTTGGTTGCTTATCTTCTTAGTATTTGAAGCATGTGTCATTTTCCCTTTCTTGAGCTCTCTATGAAAATAGGGAAAAAGCAAGAAGACGTGTATTCCATTAGAACTCAAAACCTCAACATTTGCTACTTCAGCCAGCCACAAAAAACTAAATTGTGAGAACTAAACTTTTATTGCACCGGAAATGGAACATCGAAAAATTGGCATTTTGCTATATACCATTTGTGTTACTGAAAGGTGGCTTCAGAACTCTCCCTACCTGCCTCCCTCCCTCCCCCCATTTCTTCTTTTTACTGTTTTCTCTGAATAAGTTAAGAACATCGTTTCCATGTATGTATTCTATTTGTTGTGTTTTTCTCTTCCATTTAATGTTCCACATGGATACTATACAAGGAGCAATCAAGTTAATATATAGTGTCAAGCAAAATAGAGGGTATTCGGTTGAGATGGATTCAAAAGGATTTGATTGGAGAAATTGAGCGAATCCATGTAAAAAGTTAAGGGTAGATGAGAATTGAGGAGCTTGCAAGGAAACCTATAAGCTTGTGGTTGCAAGCATGACCAAGAAAGCACGAAAGCATTATACTGAAACTTGCTTGGAGCAACATATTGTTATCTAAAACCTTTTGGAGGGGAGCTTTGCATTTTTAGATCATAGAGCCAAACTAATAGGATTCGTTAAAGCTATACGAGTTCTAGGTGTAGCAAACAAGACAGATTATTCCAGTTATTACTCGCATGTTCGTACTCAACTAACCGATGTTTATCGTAAGTATGAGCAAAAGTTTCAGAGAGTTCACTTACAACGATCTCCACTACCACCCACTGCATGTAAGAAGAAAAACACGTGGGGCAAGATATGAGGTACTGATTTTTCTTCCAGAGGTTCAAGTTCTATGACATCAAGCATTGAACAAACACAAAGTGATCACAACATTAGGGAGCTATCCGCCTATCTGGACAGCGATCCCTTGCCATACCAGGAGGATGTCAATATTTTACAGTGGTGGCGGGACCACAAGATGACATATCCGGTGTTATCTATACTAGCACAAGATGTACTAACTGATCCAATCTATATAGTTTCTTTGGAGTCTACTTTTAGCCTTTCTGGGAGAATACTAGAGGAGAGAAGAACAAGTCTTACAAGCGAGATGGTTAAAGTACTTCTTACTATTAAGGACCAGGAACATCCTGACGTATGACTGCAACACACCATTGAAAATACGGAGTTGGAGGAGTTATTCGACAACCTTTATCTGGACAATGACACTTAGAACACCGATGTAAGCATAGCTGTAGGTTGTTCTCTTTTTCTTTGCCAATGTTTTCTCACATTGATAAAGCTCTTTTCTATGCAGTAAAATTGTATGTCGTGGAGTTTTTAATGAGGCAGCCATGTAAATATTAACAAAGCTCTTTTATCATTAGTAATATATATCTCGCAACTCAAATTATCAATTCATATGTAGACATAATATTTTTGTAGCAATAAATTGGTATGTCACAGACAGTAATTTCCAATTATCATTAGTTTCGGTTACGATAACATTCACTGTAAAGGTTAGTAAGTTTGTTGCATCAATGTAGTAAATTTAGTAGTAAGTTTGTTGTATCAATGTAATAAATTTAGTCATGCCTCGAGGTAGTTATATTTTACCGTGATAAGTGTGTGCGTGTGTGGTTCAAATATTTTTATTTTTATACGAAACATTGAAACAGGTGGTCACGACATGTGAGCCTGCGATGTTTGAATTTCCCGATGTTCCAACTTCCGAGTTTCTCTGTTACTGGCTTTTTCTATTAATCGGTTCCCTCTCTATGTGGCCGAGTCTCTCTTCTAGTCTTCTGCGCCCATTGGCCCCATCCAAATCTAAAACCACTCACTATAAACTTTTTGGGAACTCAACGTCAAGGATTTCTTGAAAAATGAAGAGTACAACAGCATGCTTGCCGCGAGTATTTTGGGAGCTCAACTCGGCAGATGGACACTAAGGCAGTAAAAACCACTCACATTATGCATGCCGTAAATTTTGTCTTCACGTCGCCATCATCCCCTTCTGTTTCAATTGTTAGTTATTCCTTCCCTTACTTCACAACTCCTAGTCCGTGTACCTCATAAATGTTGTGCATAGGCGCATCGATGTGCTAGACTCGAACGACTACATTTAAAAATACACCGACTCCAATGAACATCATCATGCAGTCAGCAGTAAGGTAGTTGCACGTCTGAATGGCGCCTTCCATGCCGCGACCGATGAGAAGTTCCCAAAGTTTGTGAACTGCAAAAGGTTATTGTTCGCCACGTTGAAACAGGTTGTCCAGAACGATTGTACCTTCTTCACCATGAAGTTTTTGAAATTTTACGCCGGCGAAGGACAAAAGATCCAAACTGCCATAGAACCAGTAAGCATTAATTTCTTCTACTACGTGCAGTATATTGTTTCGTAATTTGTAGTAATTTAGAGTTATGAAATATTTTTTTTGTATACAGGAGAAGGACAACGTATAAAAGACAGAGCTATTAATCTACATGATATTCCATGCACTTAGCGTTGTCAATCCCCTCCCAAATATTCTAGAGAACGTCAGGACGTACAGGCGGCGCGGCTCGTAGGATTAGAATTATATGTTTAGAGTTCCTTGCTGTACATCATGTAAAGTAATTTGTTACATGAATGAGAGTGAAATTGTGTATACAATATGAAAAAGTTACTTGTGATTTGCAATAAATTTACTTGCTATTGCTAGTAAAATTATTTATGACTGACAATAAACTAAGTTATGACTGTCGCCACCTCCTTCGTCCCTGCCAACATTGTACACCTCCTCTTTCCGCATTGATAACTGTGCATAATCGGACCACCGTGCTTAACAAACTATATTGTTAGGCTAAGTGTGTTTGTGCTAGCCTGGCACGGTCCATCTCTAAATGTACCGTGTAGACGGTGAACCGACACGAGTAACTTAACTATGCCAAATGAGCATGCCCTGTCAAGACCCGTACCGTGCCGTGTCTAGCGGCTCGTTTGGCCAGGTCTGGCCATTATCCATCTTCTTCCTCGAAGCATCAACGGCTCATGCTCCGTCGTCCTCAGCTGAATCGAGGGAAAGCACAACTCTGATCCGGAATTAAGAACACATGCAGCATAGCTTCTCTGTGCTAGCTAGCCGCTTACATCGAGGGAAAGCACATCTCTGATCCGGAAGGACGACGCAGCCTAGCTTCTCTGTGCTGCAGCTGGTACCTAGCTAGCTTCTCTGTGCCCAGTGGAGTTGATAAGCAGATTGGTCCTGCCTACGTAGCTAGCAAGGAGTAATAGGGCGCATGCATGGCAGTCGCAGCGAATCCCGCGCGCAGGCCGCCCGCCCGCCTGCACGCGTAGCTACTCAGAGCAGGTACAATAAGGCTTAGTCAGCAGGCTATAGCAAATATAATATCAACAAAATCTTACGTGGCAGAGAGAGAAAGGAAGAGAGAGAAGGAAGCTGGCTACTAAATTACAGCTAGCTATAGCACGTAAAAATATGTATTTCACTCTCTTACACGCGGGGCCAAATAGTTATTGTAATAGCTACCTTATTGTATGAACTATTTTTTTGAAGGCTATAGATGAAATGGACAAGTGTTATAGTCACTAGTTGGCTATATTATTGTACTTGCTCTCATATGCTTGCTTCCTTGCATCTCTCCGGCCCTCTCTCTCTCTCACGCTAATTACTGCATATTAGAAGAATCGCGCGATGGATCTCCTCGAGCCCCGTGCGGCTCTACCTACGCCGGCCTAATTAAGCTAGGTAGCCCATCAAGCCCTCAAATTAAGGAGCCAAGGAGTTGACCCCTCTCTCTCTCTCTCTGGATCTGCATTCGTATGTCGGTATGTCGAGGTGGGAGGCTGTCCGTGCTTCTTTTGGATCAGCCCAAAGCACAACTGATTTGACATAGCACGGTCTAACATACGGTGGGTTATACCAGCACAGCACGAATGATGGGCCAAACTGGGTCTAGAAAGTCAGCATGATGGGTGGCACGGCACGGCTTGGCGTGACGTGTTGTGCTCGGGCCAGTCCGACCCGGCGAGCACGGTCGACACGCCAACACCGGTGACCTCGCCTCCCGCCTCCCATCGATATCCCATGACTCACGGTCATCCCCACAACACAAGTCATCACAGAGCAGAGAGAGTAGAGGGGAAGGACTAAGGAGTATACCGGACTACCGGAGGGAGAAGACGGCAGCGTCATAGCCGAGTGCTTTAAGGCCGTCGGCGACGGCGCGACGAACGTCGGCCTTCTTCTTGCCGCCCATTGAAGCAGTTGCAGCGCCCGCGTAGGGGGCCGCTCTATGGCGGCCACGTCCTCCATGAAGCTAAGCACCATTCGATCCCAGGCCCCCAATCCTAAGGCCAGCAACCTGGTGGCTCCGAGGAAGAGCCCCACATTGTCGTGGCTGCAGGCCCGCAGCCGATTGCTACATTGGAGACTGGGGTGGAGTCACTGAGCGTGTCGGAACCCGGAGTAACGACTCCTAGATCCTCTGTGTAAATCGCACTAGTCCAGGATCAGCTAGTGCACACAGTACAACAAAGATAAATACCAAGCACAAATGACTGATTATATTAAATAAAAGGGTACGGCCTTATGGCCAAGTCTTACATCAATGCTCATTGGCAAAATAAATAAATGAAAAAACTGCGGAAGCAAACTGATAAATAGTGAAGCCCAAGCCTGCCTACAGGCAAACGATAGTAAGACGCGGCCTACTCGTCCAGATCTTCACCGTAGTTGACGTCTTCCTTCTCTGTGTGGAAAAAGCAAGGTGAGTACAAACTTGTACTCCGCAAGTTACACGGAAAATGCACCATAATGATAAAGGCTTCAATGGAAGGCTTATAGGGTTAGTTTGCAAAAACAGCATTTAATGAAATACAATAAGTAGATTGAAAATGCTGAATTTAATACAGTAAGTAAAAACAATACTTGTAATCGAAAATAATACCGTCAGTGCAGGCTCCGACCAAACACCAATCTATTCACGGGCATCCCACCCGGACCATCTTTTCCAAAAGCTCACGTATGGATTCCATCCATCCACACGCTTTCACTGCGCAACTCTGATGAATTCCATCCATTCACCAGGTTTCAATCTCTCACGGATTCCATCCATCCGCAAGGTTTTCATAAACATTTTGAAAAATAAAATCTAATCCATGAAAAACTTTTACTCAGCATGCCCATGACCGTGGGCACGGCTATCCAGGATAGATTATACACTCTGCAGAGGTTGTACAGCTTTACCTACAAGACACGATCATCCTTTTGTGCCACGCGAGTTACATACTTCCTTAGGTGTGCGGCAAGGAGTCGTGACAAGGCCTTTACAATGCAAAGCCTTCAACCTGTTCGAGCCAACTCTAAGGTTTCACCCTAGTAAGGAATCCACCAGACCGGGACCCCCTCTTGAGCCTAGACGAGACTTATCATGGCTTAACCACGCTCGCCGAAGTGAGACTTCACATGGCACCAACCACGCTCACTTTCAACCTACGACTTGACTCAGGTTGGGACTTCACAAATTATTCAGTCAGGGCTGTCCCATACCAGCCATGTGGTAGTACGATTAGGGCTTTGCAACAGTAGCTCACAGACCGGTCATTAACTGACTTAGGCCCAACCACGTACCCCTGTGCACGATAGTCAACCACTGCGGCTCCAACCAACAGGGCATACCTGCACCCACCACTCTAACCAATTGCCTAAGTCTAAACCAGTTTTATATTTGTTTTCAAAATAATTTATAAACCTCCTTGACTCACCAAAGTCAAGAGAACAGTTGAAAAGCTTATCATTTTATGTGAAAAGTTCATCATTTTTTGTGAAAAGTATCCCAAAACAATATTATAACTAGCAGGTCTAAGCATTTGATATAATATCTCCCTAGCCAATACTAGTGTACCAACTAGAGTTTGATTCTAGGGTGACAAGGTATAAGGATTTGGAATGTCAAAGGAGGAATTAACAAGTAGGCGATAACTAAATTTAAAACTGAATTGAAATACGTTGAATAAAAATATGCATGCAATATAATTTAAATCAACATAATTTTATTTTGAAAACTGGGATCAACATGATCAAGGAGTGTGACTTGCCTTGCTCTTCAAATTTGGTTCAAACATTCGTCGTCGAATTTTCCCGAATCGTCGAAGTCTACACGCGAAAATAACCCACCAAATTAAAATAAATTAAAATTAAATTCAAATTGACTTTAAACATTTAAATTGAGGCTAGAAATGGATAGAAGGGAATTTTTGATGAATTTATAAATTTGAATGGGCTAAATCGGAGTTAGGACGAAGGAGAACGAGCTCCGGGAAATTTGAAAAGAGGGAAAATGGAAAAAGAGGATTTTCGGAAGTAGTTTCCTAAAGGAAAAGAATTAATGACCTCAGCATTGCGTCAGCGAGGGATTTTCTTTTTGGGCCGAATTATTTTTGCATGGAAAAAATGGGGGAGGGGCTGACATGCGGGCCCTTGGTCCATGGACCGGGCTCACGGGCGAGGGAAGGCGCTGAGGTGGCATGGCCGCACGGGTGGCGCTGACAGGGAGAGAGGTGGCCGAATGGTGCCGACGTGGCGCTGACACGACGCCACACCAGCTGCCACGCAAGCGCCCGAGGTGGCACCGACCGAGGCAGCTCGAGAGCGGCGGCTCGCCGGCGATCGGCGGCGGGGCTGCCGGCAGCAAGGTGCGGAGGAGGGAGAAAAAGGAGGGAACTCGGGGGAGGGGCGCGGGCTCATCGAGGGCGGACGCAGGTGGCCGGCGACGAGGAATAGGCGGCGGAGGCGCTCGGGCGATGGCGGAGAAGGCGCTCCGGTGGCGAGGAGGGGCGACCGAGGGGCGGGGGATGTCGGGGGCGACGCGGGGGAGCTCGGGGCGGAGTCGTCCGGGCGCGAGAGTGGTCGGGCCGGGCGCAATTGCTCGCCGGAGCTGCTTTGGCGACAGCGGCGGCAAGGCACACGGTGCCGGGGCTCTAGGGCGGCGGAGAGGGTGAGCTGAGGGCGTCGGGAGATGGGGTGAGGAACGGGGGTGCTCTGGCGGGGGTTAAATAGGGGAGGGGAGGGGTAGGCCGACGCAGATTTGTCGCCGGAGTGGGGCGGCGGTTGCGGGAGAGGCGCGGGAAGGTGGGGAAGTGGGGGCACGGAGAGAGGGGAAGAAGGTGGGCGCGGCTTGCCGAAGGGAAAGGGAGGTGGGCGGCGAACGCGGGAGAACGGGGGAGGCCGGGAAGGGCGGATCTGGGCGGTTGCGGGCGGCGGCGGCGCAGGAGGAAGGGGCGTCGGAGGTAGGGGAAGATGCTGACGAGTGGGCCCCGTCGGCAGAGAGAGAGAGGGAGCGCGGGCGCGGCTGACGGGCGGGGCCCGCGGGGCAGAGAGACGGAGGGAGAGGGGTGCGCCGACAGGTGGGCCGGCTGGCAGCGAGAGCGGGAGGCGCGGAGAAACGCGGGCGGCCGGATGGGAATCGGAGGGCGAGGGTGGAAGAGAGGGGTGGACGGGCCAGATGGGCTGAGGGGGCGGCGTGGCGCGATTTGGGGACGGCCACGTGGCGAGTGCGGAGGAAGGGTAGGCGGGGTGGGGCGACGGCCGGATGGGCGGCGACGTGGGCGGTATCCATCCGTCCACGTGGTGGCCGGAGGGGAGGTGAAGATTTTTATTTTCGGATTTGATTTTTCAAAGTTTCAGAAAAGCCCAGATAATTCAAATAAGCTCAGAAAAAATATAAAAATACTTCCAAAAATTCCAGAAAAATTCAGAGAACCTTTTGGACACTTTTTGGACTTACTAAAAATATTTCCAACTAATGTTGGTTTTTAATTTTCATACTTAAAATACTTTTTATTTTCAAAATAGATTTTAAAACTCAGAAAATCCAAATAAAATACAAATATTTAATTTGACATAAAATTTTTATATAAAATCAAAATATCATAGTTTTAGGTTTTTGAAAAATACTTTTCAAATCCAGCTTTTCCAAAAACAGAAATTCAGGGCAAATCCAAATTTAAAATTTAGGCACAAAAAATACTTATTTTAATTTTTATTTTATTTTAATTAATTTTTGTTATTTATTTTTTTATTTTAGTAAAAATTTGGCCTGTTACAGAGCGTGAGCATCTCGATTGCGAAGTTGCCGACCTCGTAGAGGCAAGCGTTAGTGGAGTTGCGGCAAGAGGCGTCGTCGAGGTCGCGGCAGCGCTGGGAGTCGCAGGAGACGTGAGTGGAGCCACATGGTGAGGCTCCCGCTCATCCCCCCGGTCACTCCACCCACTCCAGTACTCCACCACATCGGGGGGAAGGGGCCAAAGGGGAGGAGGGAGGTCGGGAGAGGAGGCGTCGGGGTGGGGCAAGGGTGGCAGTGCGGAGGGGACTAGAGGGAGAGAGGGGTGCTGGGGTAGGGTGGCGGTGGGGACGGAAGCGACCGGGAAGGAGGGGGCAGGGGGCGTCGGGGTGGGGGAGGGAGGCGGCAGGGAGGGGACTGGAGGGAGGAGAGGGGCGCCGGGGTGGGGGAGGGTGGCGACGGGGAGGGGACTGGAGGGAGGGAGGAGAGGGGCGTCGGGGTGGGGGTAGCGGCGGGGAGGGAGGCGGCCGGGGGAAGAGGGGGGCGATGGGGGGAGGGGAGGGAGGTGGTCGAGGGAAGAGGGGGCATTGAGGTTGGGAAGGGAGGTGGAGGGGAGGGAGGCGACGGGGGGAGGAGGGGTGTCAAGGTGGG
The DNA here is from genome assembly GCA_017311315.1 of Dendrocalamus latiflorus. Taxonomy (NCBI): domain Eukaryota; kingdom Viridiplantae; phylum Streptophyta; class Magnoliopsida; order Poales; family Poaceae; genus Dendrocalamus; species Dendrocalamus latiflorus. The sequence goes on along the minus strand of CM029670.1, from coordinate 210,874 downwards.
GGAGGGAGGCTAGGGGAAAAGGGGGCACCGGGGTAGGAAGAGAGGGCCGAGGGGGAGGGGACACCGAGGTGGGACTAGGAGGGGAGGTGTCAGACCCAGATTTTGCAATCCGGAATCTACTGTGTTTAACTGCACTATTCCCTGGATCAGTAGATAGTGCACACAGTTACAGTTTTGAATATCAAAGTACATATCATGCGGAAATGTAATTAAAATAATAAACTTACTCATGGGCCGATTAGGCCGAAATCAATAAATCGCAGCAGCGGAAGAACGAAGCACACAGGTGAGACCTTCAGGACATGCCCACAAGCAGCCAACTGGAGGTTCGCGACCTAGCCCTTGACATTTTCATCTTCATCTTATCTGCCAGCTTGTTCACTCTTGTTGCTGAGGCGAGGTGATTTGACTCCTGATTCTGAATTTTGCCGCAAAAGCGAGCGTGAGCACTCCGACCCCGTGCTCCGCGAGCCAATACACAGAATGCAAGTAGATAATATGCATGGCTTATCAAAGGAAGGCTCAGGTTATTTTATTTTTTGCGTAGAGTGCTTTTGAATACAATTACTTAAAAATTCCTGAGACCTAGCATTTTGAACAAAAGCATAATGTTCAGAATATGCAATAATAATAGCGATCCAGATTCCATCCACCGTTACATGGCATCTGCACCATATAGCAATTCTTCAGCGTTATAGCCGCTTAACTTACCACTGGGACGACACCCAGGACAATTCCAAACTAGGGCCTTACACTGCCCTTCCACTTTTCCAACCCATCATAAAGCATTTTGAAATAGAACTATATCTGGTTAAGTTCCCATGTCCGCCCTTGACCGTGGGCACGGCTATTCGAATAGTTTTGACTCTGCAGAGTTTGTACACTTTCACCACAAGAGACAATCAACTCGTTGCCCCACACGATTCCTTAGACGTGTGGTTGAGCAGACCATCACAGTGACTTTTCAAAGTACCTCGCCCCTTCCATCATTTCACCCTATGGGTCGCTCCCACTTGCGGTGGGTCCCATACGTTGTGCGGGATGTCCTCCTTCTGAACGTCTAGCAGCTGGCTCCCCACCCCTGCTAGCCCGCCACAGCAGAACTTCACCCTACCCGGGTGTCCCATTCAAGCCGTCACACGGACTGCCGCTTGCACTATCCCACACCACGTCCTGGAAGGATGACTTCTAGGGTCCGGTAAATCTACTAAGCCAAGTCATACTTTACGAACTTGTGGTTGTACTGTTTTACCCGGGAGGTCATGACAAGATTCGGTCCTTAGTGGTATCTGGGCGGTCTACCACTAACCACTTTGTGCTTCCACTGCACCACACTCTCACACCATCGAACCAATCCGCCCAGATATTAAAGCATGTTGGGGTTTTTGGAAACATAAAATAAACATATCCAACATTTATCAGTCATTACCACCATGACTGCCCAACTAATTTTTCTTAGGATTAAAAGTGATGCTTGGGCGCTCTCGCGCCCATGATTACCTAAACAATACTAAGCACGGCATATAAATTACGGACTTATTTTCGAAAGGTTACTACTATAATTTTGCTAGGGCGACAAGGTTCTCATTTTCAAATATTCCAAAGGAGGGGTAATATTATTCAAGGTAAACAATAGACACATAACTAGATTATTGAATTAAACATGTATTTTTATAAACATAACGGCATGCAATTTGATAATTTAAATCAAAGTAATTTGCAGAAAATATAGGATCAACATGATCAAAGTATTGACTCGCCTTGGTCACAGTGGTCGGGGTCCGGATTCTCTGGTGCTTCTAGGGCTTAACCTTCGATTCGCTCTTGATCACGCCTGATCCTTTGATTCTTCAAGATTCCCATATCTAATTACGTGCTAAATAATGATTACAAATAAAGGCAAATAACTCAAAAGATTCAAATAAATCCGAATAATGTCAACTTAGTTTTATTACGAGTTAATGGGTGATTCGGTGATTTGGGGGCAAGGTTGGTATTAGCATACGATAACTTGATCTTTTTATTAATAATATTTTTTTATTATGTTGTTATTTATCAAGGAAGTTCCGTGAGTTAGGTTAGACCTATGGACTTGGTGCAGGAGTTTAGTGTCCAAATTTTATCTTTTGGGTATGCATTCCTTGCAACTCAGGTTATGGTAAGGGTAAACTGGACTGATGGATGAGATCTGTACTTATTCTATAAATCTTCAATAATCCCATTATCATGTTTTATGTATCTTCGTTTATCGTTAGTTTAAGTTTAATTCAAACTAGGATCCATTGGTACGAGTCCCAGCTTGCTTTATATACCATTATACTTAATTTTATTATGTATCATGTACCAAAGCTAGTGTCAAGACTTAATTAATGGCACTATTATTAGCTTGCTCCTACTTTAGCTGCTATTTAAGATGTTATGGTTAGCAGTATGCTAATGATAGGGTTTATATTTTCAATAGGGTCTAAGGTGTATAAAAATTGCACTAGCATAATTGTTAATGGGTTGCATACATGCTATCCACATTTCTCTAACTGCTTACTTACATATACTTATAGATGCTTATATATATACATATATATACATTCGCTTAGTAAGGCTCTACATTTTAGTTGTTACTAGTTTTAATATAAACGTATCTGTCTAACAAGGCTTGCTGTACAAAGTTGTATTTCAATATTTACTAACTAACAAAACCCACGGCTAAAATTTTATGTAATGGAGGCATGTCAAATATGGGCATAGATTTTAATTAATTATTGGTAGTCTTTAAATTTGAACCTTTAACCAAAATAGATTTCTTTGATTACTTCCCTTAATTTGCATTTTAGACTTTTAATTCAATTATGCAAACCACAGTAAATATCACTAAAATTCTAATGAGCTCTAAAATTCATGATTTCAGTTCCATTGGACAGATCTTGATTTTAGATGAATTTAGAAATTTGTCTCATCCAATTTGGAGTTAAAATGAAAAAGTTATGATTATTTGAAGTTCTCAGGTTTAATTAATTCCAGAAAAAAAAATATCTGACAGGTGGGACCCACTGGTTATTTTAATATTTTTATCTTTTTATTATTTCGTTTAATCCTGAGTCTCTGACCAGGGGGTCCACATGTCAGCGACATTATACACTGACGGGTGGGGTCCGGCTGTCAGTGGGCCGGCGGTCCCGCAGCGGCTGACGAGCGGGGCCCACCTGTCAGCGCAGAAATTAAAAGAAACTCGACTGCTACGCGCGGAGCCGGAGCTCGAACGTGCGCCGCGGGAGCGAGGGGGAGGGAGAGATAGCGCTGAAAGCCACTCGGACAATCGAGCAATGCTTACCCTATAGGGGTAAGAAATCCCCCTAAAGTAGCGCCGGGAAGGAGCCGGGCAGAGGAAGAAGAAGGCGGCGGTGACGGCGGCGAGCGGCGGCCGGAGAGTTCCGGGGACTTCGTGATTTATAATCCTCGTGAGCTGGTGAGTCTTCTGGTGCAGTCGTCGGGGATGGAGGAGCACGGTGGCGAGGCGGCGGCGTGCGACGGCGGCGGTCCAGGGATGGCTACCGATGCCGGCGAGGTGGAGGCCACGGGAGGTGTGGGGAGGGCTTGGAATGAGTTGGCGATGCTCCGAGGAGGGTGTGGGCGAAAGCAATTGAGTTACTTCGGCGGGAATCGGCGGGGAAGGCGGCGCCGGAGTTCGGGAAGAAGGAGGGGGCCGGCGGCAATTGGGGTGCTAAGGCTCAATTGTTTGCGGGGGAAGGATGGAGGTGGTATTGTGGCGCGTTTTGGACTCCCAGGAGGGGCTTTTATAGCCGGGAGAGGGGGCGCGGCGAGGCGGCATGTGGCGCTCCGCTGTTCACACGAGGGATGGGGGAATGAACGAAATCTTGCCGAGATTTTGTAGGAGAGAGATGGCGGGAAGGTGCGTTCCCCCTCCTGTTGGTACTTTGAACTTGCTCGCGAGGTGAGAGAGAGGGGAAGGGGATTTGCTGCGCAGAGGGAGTGAAGAAGCTGGCGCGAGCGGCGCGGCCGCGTGGAGAAGAAGCCGGGGAAGAAGAAAGAGAAGACGCGCGCGGGCGGGTCCACCGACCAGCGGGAGTGAGCGGGCGAGGCACCGGGCCCGCGGGCAGGAGCGGTCCACCGCGCAGAGAGAGCGGCGCGGGGGCGGGAATGCAGGCCCGCGTGGCAGAGGCGTGAGGCGCGGTGGAGGCGCGCGCGGGGTTGGGCTGCGGGGCGTGGACGCTGGCGCGCTAGGCCGCGCGTGCGCGCCGACCGCGTGCGGAGAGAAGGCTGGGCCGGGGTGATGGCCGGCCCGGTTTTCCTTTTTCCTTTTCTTTTCTTATTTCTTTTATTTTTATTTTCTGCATTTTCATTCATATATATGCATACATACTTGTATATATAATTCTAATTTTATTTGCTCTCTAATTTTTGGTGTATGTACACATATATTTATTTATTTACTCTTTCATATAATATACATGTGTGTATATATATATATATCTATATACATTGTTATTCATATGTGTTTGCATATATATGTAAATGCTAGCCTCCTTTAATTTGCTTGCCATAATTTTTAGGGATGATATTTCATGCTTATTTACATTTCTCCCTTTTTGCTCTTATTCTCCTTAATACCCTTGTACATTATTTCTCCCTTTTTGTTCACCTCCTTGTCATTCATGCCCTTATGTTTAGAGATGGGATTTCATGTTTACACCCAATTCCCTTTTGGTATTTTATGGATCATCATTTCAGATTCTTACTCTAGATTTTAATTTTCTAATATTTAGACATGCTTGTTTTCCCTTTGGTCCTTTTGACTTTTTGGAACCTTCATTAAGTTATTCAGAAAAATATCACAAACTCCAAATTCAAATAAAACATATTGCAGAAATAAATTCAAAAAGCTTCACATTTTCAAATTCAAATTTTCAGGATGTTACAGGAGGGAGGGTGGCAGCGGGGAGGGGATTAGAGGGCGGAGAGCAGAGAGATTCTGAGAGAGAGAGATAGAGTGGAGTAGAAAGATGAGACATGAGACTAAGAGAGTGCATGAGAGAGGGAGGAGGGATGAGAGAATAAAGTTGGAGAGAGAGATGAGACTTAGGAGTTAGGACTAATGAGATGAGAGATTCTGAGAGAGTGTGGAGTGAAAAGATACACGCAATGGTCAGAGAAGTAATGTTCGAGCACAATGTTTGGAAGAACAATGTTCAGAAGAGCAATGCCTATAAATTAACTTCTCTTCTCTCATTAGTTCACAAGCATTCAATCTCTCATTTCTTCAATATCCCTCTACACTCTTTATTTCTTCAATATCCCTCAATAGTCCCTAAGTCCATATTTCTTTAACATTCCTCTACACTCTCTATCTATTCACCATCCATCCAATATGCTACCAAGAAGTCAGAGCACTAAGGAGCTCCCCGAGAGGTATGCAGAGGAGTCTAGCACGAAAAGGGCAGCAGGACGCCTTAGTGTAAGCTCTCATCGTTGCTCCCCTAGTCCTCCTCCGACTCTAACTCCCGTTGATGCTCATTGGCTCTCACCAAACATAAGAGACTACAGCATGGATGACCGTTATATAGACGGTACAGAGGGCTACGAGGAGTACCAGGGCAAGTCTACTTCTTCGTCCTCTCAGTCTCAAGTGGTCTCTAAGTGGAATTCTGTCTCGAAGCTGAACCACTACTTGGAGCATAATTTTGCAAATACTGACCATGATCTTACTGGTGGAGGCAAGATAGACTTGCTCGAGTAGTGGAAGAACAACAAGTGGATATTTTCTGTGCTGTCACATTTCGCACGGGATGAGTATGTACACATATTGTTATAGTTAATATGTACAATATTGTTATTGTACTCTTTTCTTTACTCAAGGAACCTCACTCTGGGGCGTAAGGTTTTTAACGAGGTAGTAACATTGTATTTTTAAAATATCATGAAAATTTCACTTTTTTCCGAAATATTTACGTCATTGTCTGCCCATGTTTTTACGCAACTAATTCAATTTCAACTAGTTTTTAACGAGACAGGTACGAAAGAAAGGAAGATGATGGCCGCCGCCGCCTTCATCGTGTATAGTTACTTCGGGCTAGGCTTGGGCTGTGTAACACCCCCGTTTCAGGGAGTATTATGAAACCCTCGCAGCTGCCCAGGACTGTTCAACTACGAGTACATCCAACGAGTGTATAACATTGCCAGCACAAGCTTTAGAGCAAAAGCGAACTTTATTACAATATAAAGGCGAAAGCCAAGTATCACAGTAGGGCCAACTGCCCTTAGTTACATTACAACAAAAACTGCCACAAGCACGCCTGAGCGGAGAACGACCCTAATTCCACGCTTCATCAACCTCGTACATAATCATCTCTTCGTCTTCTCTCGCTTCCTCAAAATTAATTGTTTCTGTTTATGTTTTTAGCAAGTATGAGTACTACCACTTGTACTCAACAAGTCACACGGAGCTTAATAATAATTTCATGCATGGTATATCAAGTAAAGGGGAAACAAGTCTATTATTTTATGTGGATGCAGTTTTGGTTGGGAATCATTTGAAAACCTTTAAAATGTACTTCATTAATGTAAATGGGGTTTTCAAACTTGATCATCAATATTCAGCATTTCCAAATCATTATCAAATCTACTTATGCCTCATTACTGGATTCACCCATTAAACACAGCTTCATTTACCGGAAGCACGACGTATTCGAATACCATTTGTCATAACTTTGCAAAGCTGTCCTACTTTACCCACAAGATCCCTTAACTCCCGCGACAGAGTTAAGACAACAAGGATGTTCACTGCTCAATTCTTTGTATAGACTCCGCCCAGTAGGTGTTTAATCTCGACGAGCCCGGATGACCCCACGGATCTCGTCCGACTCATCGCAGTCCTACAGTTGTATGGTTAACCACCTCCCATACGGACTCACCCTCTGTCTCCCCCTTTCCAGTTGCAGAGGTTCAATTGAAGTTGAGCAGCTAGTAAGCTAGGTTTGACGAAGTCAAGTTTGACTAAGTCAACGCTTGTGGTTGGGCGATTACTGTGTCCTTTACTCAGCACAAGGGTCTAGTCCTTACATTTTAACTGAGGCATCAACCACGCACAAACCCAAATTCAGTACACCCTGTACTGCCACCAATCCACAACCAGCCTCCACCCTAGGATAAGGTCTTCGGATCCACCTCTGCGATCCTCAATTATCCTATTTCCAACTTTCCAAAACTCTAGACCAATACCAAATCTTAACAGTAGAAACCTGTGATGTGTCCCTGACTACAATGATAATATTAATCTTACATTCTATGTAACTAGGTTTGTCAAGGTGAATATGGCCATCAAGTCAAACTGGGCTTTTCGGGTGGTAGGATATAACTAATATCATGTCATTCTAAGTATTTGATGTACATAAAATAACATGGCGAAAATAACATAATGAAAATACACGTAATTAAATAACTTAGGAAATGTAGGATCAACATGTTCAAAAATATGTGCGACTTGCCTTGCGGATCAATGATTTCAATTAATTCGTATTCTTCAGTAGACTGAGCTTGGACTTGCGCTTCTCCTTCCGGCTCCTGTGCAAACTCGACTCCGGAAGCTAACGTAAAACAAATAAAATAATATTAATTCCATGCTCGAAGGAATGCGCGAGGAATAAATAAAATAAAAGAATAAAGAAAATCCGAAAAACTCCATTAAATTGGGCTTTTGGGCTTGTAGGGGGGCTATATGGGGAAATGGGCCTTGGATTTGGGTTGGCGGGCTCGAAACGAATCTGGGGAGTATAAATATGCATTTTTGGGTTCAGGTTAAACACTGTTCCTCGGGCTCGGTCGGTCACTGTTCCTCGGGCTCGAGCGAACGGATTCGGCGCGACCGCGTCCACCGGGTCCGGTCGGGTGCAACAGGCACGGGCGAGTTGATCCGGCTCAGCCGTCTCGATGCGGCTCGGTCGGGGGAACAGTGCGCGTGCGCACTGTTCTTCTTCCTCCCACAGCCCGCGCGCGCAGTGAGACAGGGGAAGGAGGCGACGGTTGGCGGCGGTGCTAGGGAGTTTTGCGACACAATTTGAAGGCATGGGTGGGTTCAAGACACTAAGGGGAACCCATTTTAGGTGGTGGGAGGGCTGGCGGGGGCGGCGTTCGCCGGCGGTGAGCTTCCCTTCTTTTGCGGTTAATTTGAAAATTAGGGCGACTGGGAGGCTTCTAGGGCAGTTGGGCCGGTTCTTGGGCATCATTGGGGATTGGGTAAGCTCGTAGGGAGGTTGGCCGAAGCTCGGGCGGCTTGAGATGGGCCAGCCACGGTGGCGGCTTTTGGCAATGGAGGGGTGATCGGCGCCGGAGAAGGTGGGTGCTTGAGAGGCTAAGGTGGCGGTTGGGATTTGATACTAGGGCTATGGGGGAGCTATACACGGACTGAATTGGGAATTGGTTGGCCGGGAGAGGGACATTGAGTTAGGGCACAGATTTGGGAATTTCTCTGATTACCGGCAATGGGGAGAGGGAGGGGTGCTCGGGGCGCTTGGTGAGCTGCTGGGAGTTGGATGGCTCTCAATGGAGGGCTTTGGGCTGCTTAAATAGGCCGAGAGAGGCGGTGCACCGGAGAGGGGAAATATCTGCGGCGGTAATGGCGGTTTCGGGAGCTTCTGGCTTTGCAATGAACGTGGGTTGTCTTGGGGGCTAAGGGATGATGGTCAGGGGGCGTCAGAAGAGGCTGCTGTCGGCTGTGAGAGGAAGGGGCACGAAATTGGCAGAGGCGGGGCGCGCGGACGGCGACGGCGCTGCCACGCTTTGCGGTCGTACCAGAGATGGTCAGGGCGGGGGCAGGGGATGAGGTACGGCTCCCTGACAAGTGGGCAGGAGCTGGCAGTGGCGTGCAGGCATGGGAAGGTGCGAGGAGGCGCGAAGAGATCGGAGGCAACAGAAAAATCGGGGGCGGCGGGGATATTTGCCGGTCATGAACAGTGCCGCGGGAAATCCATCCGTTCATGGCGTGATGACAAGGATTAGGGGCTGTGATGCTTTGAGATTAGTGTGGATTAGAGCTATGAAGCTGGGAAGCAAACTCAAAACGGGAATTCAAATCCAATTTGGTTTTTGCAAATTTTCGGTTTGTTTCAGGCTGGCACGGCACGAACGCTGGCATGGTAGATTTTGGGTTGTGCTTGGACCTAATAGGAGATGATGAGATGGCTAAGCTGAACCTGTACAATACAAAATGGCACGAAGTATGGTGAAGCCAGGCAAGCTAATTGGTTATTCCGGAACATTCTACCGATTCGATCCGCAGAAAAACAGAGACGCGAGAGAGAGAGAGAGAGAGGACACGCAGAAAAGATGAGTGGATGGGGCCATGCAGCCCCGCACTGCTCCGCTGCCACATGACGCATCATACCCGGGGAATTGAAATTTGAAAAGCAAGAACAAAATGTCACGTCTATATGGACTAGATACAAAAGGAATGTAGGAGTATATAACATAACAAAGGCTATTTGTTGGTTCGACCAAATTAAATAAAGGGTATGTTCTTTTTGGCTGTGGCTTATGGTTTTTGGTTGAAATTTTTGAATTTTGGCTGTTTACGGTACAGATTACGGAGAGATCGATACTCACTTGCAATTTTGGTTGGTACATATGTTGGGATTTTAACATGTACTACGTTTAACTTATAGACCCCATCTTAAGAAAATATTCCGTTTTAAAGTTAGGTACTGTAGCGGCTGCGAAAAGCCGGCCGGCTAGAGGCAAGCCGAACAGGCCCAAAGGCCCGTCATCCTGCCATATGTTATCTACGTACGACTCAAGGTCAGCATACAAATCATTCATTTCAGTCATCCTGCCGTAGTATATATGTTATGTATCAACAATCTATTCTTCCCATGCCGTCGTTCCGTACTCTAGGATCGTTGCGGACCCTACAGATCATCTTAAAGGGTGCCACCATAGCTGGAGTAGTAGCTTCCCAAGGGGTGGTGTTAGTTCTTTCCATAAAAGCCATAGAAGCCCATTTGAGTTTCTGCTTCTAACTTTTTAATTTTGTTTTTTTTGTTTTTGATTTGTTCGCTTTCTTAGTTTTTCTTTTTTATTATTTTTTATATTGTCTGTGATAATATAATTTTTTTATTTTTTAAAATTTAATTATATTAAAAAAGATACCAGTAGTTACAGTACATTTTCAACCATTGCAATATGAAAAACCATAAACCTGAGCTTTTAAGTCCAAATAAGTATCACCTAAAGTGCATGGTGGCATGGCCCCAGCGTTGCAAGGTGCCAACCAATGGCATACGCAGTACTAAGGAGTGTTCGTATTGCTTTCGGCTTCTGCTTCTAACTTCTGTGTAGAGAAGGCAGAAGTCAATATGAATATTCGGCTTCTCGAAACGACTTCCTCACTCCTTTTGCTCTCGTCTGGCTTTGGGGATAAGGTAGGGAGCATATACACATCAAACACACTACTCTCTCGTTCCCGTCTCACGTATCATCTCTCTGAAAATATATCAATCGCAGCCAATATGAAAGCACCAAAATACCTAGAGTAAAATGCAATAGTGAAGTCAACTTACACTAAAAGTTGCCGTCACATCAGTCTTACAATAAAATGCAATAAGCCACATTGTTTCCAATCATTGTTCTTAAAAAATGCATCATGAAAGCTCCTTGCACTCTTTTCCATATCGCCTGTGAAGAAACTTATAACCGATTGGTTCAGTCGGGTTTTTTTTTTTAACAAACATGCCCTCTTTACTTATCACTAATGTCAAAGTCATATTCATCCATTTCATCTAAAGTCCTGAATTAGAAACTGTCGTCTGGACTAAACACATCAATAGCATTAGCCTTTTTTTTGGCGTGCCGTTGTACGTGTACTTCATTGAAACATTTTTACAGTACTTCTCCATTTCGAGGAAAAAGTTCATTTTGTAATCCTAAACTGTTGGACGAGTCTGAAAGATAGCATCTAACTTCAAAAACCATTCACTTTGTATCCTTAAACCATCAAAGCCGTTCACTTTTACTTCTAGACTGATTTCATTTGTGATTGTTGTCATGTTGAGGCCACAACACTGATGTTTCCATCCTGAAGTACCCATGTATTAGGGCCTGTTTGGGAGAGCTCCATCAGCTCTAGATCTACGAAAAACAGCTCCACTCCACGAAATTTTACCCAAACACTCCAGCTTCGCGAAATCTGGATCCACCAAAATCCTGGATCTGAGAGCCAGATCCATAGATTTCATGGAGCTCCTCAAGGGGTGCTCCACCGTGGAGTTGAGTGGTAATTACCCACCAATGCCACTGGTTACACACCCCATCCCACCAAAAGTGGCCATTCCCACCAAAACCTTAATTTCGTAGATCTCGAGCTGCTGTACAAGCCAAACACTCCATGGTGGCTCCAGATCTACGTTTTCAGTGGTGGGGCTCTCCCAAACAGGCCCTTAGAGTGAAGGCCTTCTTGTAAACCTATGCTACCACACCGTACAAGGCTTGCATTGGAGGTAAAATATAACACCCATTTTAAACCATCGACATTATATTATAGATATTAGACCAAGCAAAGAAAAATAACACCCATTTTAAAATAAAGACACTTTCAATCTTGTTTCGAAATATCAGAGGTGCATGCAAATATGCACTATTTCCTCCCTTTGACCCACGCTCACCTTCTCTCTTCATCATTTGAATCCTTTGCTGTACGCGAGGAAAGGCTGTCAAAAGTAGAGAGCAAACGGCAGATAACTGTAGCCCATTCTAAACGGCAATGGCTTTTTACTCCTAGAAATCAAAAGTTGATTAGAACATATTGACTTCTTCTTCATATCACTTTTTTCCTCTGCATCATCCGCAGAGATATAACGGTATTTTTTTTCTTCTTCTTTATTTTCCTTTAATCAAATCCTCCAAATCAAATCGGAACAATAAGCACAAACAAGCAGAAATATTTGCCTTGGGGAAATGAAGCGGTCATGGAGGCAGGCATTGCACTAGCTTTGTGGTTCAAGATAACACAGTACTAGTGTTCGGTCCACACCAAATCTTTACCGAATCTAGACGCCACCCATCTACTTGCGTATCAGTGGGCATGGCATTGGCACCCCACCAAGAGAACAATCAAGTGCAAATTAATGCCTATTACTCCATTAAAAAAGAAAGGCATAACCGATCATGTTGAGAATCACACCAACCATCCATCAAAGACGCAAGTTGCATGTCATGATTGATAAGCGCCAATTTAGTAACAGAGGAGATGCCTATAACCATATAGGAGCTGTGCCGGAAATATATCCTGTGTCGTACAACAAGAATTCACCGCCAAAATACACTTGATGCAAGTTTACATAAGTTAAATACCCCATCTAATTATATGAAAATCTATTCAAATACTGTAACAGCTCCTCAATGTGGCATGTCTATCAAGGCTGGGGATGTTGGGAAGACTCTCTCAAGAGAATACCGATTATAAGATGTCACCTATAGTCAGTCGAAGCCCTTGGTTTACCGTTGTTCGGGGAGTTCAGGTGCAGAGAAACAAATACCACTCCGATAACAACAATCAAGCAGCCGACAAGCGTGCTGAAGAAAAGAGCCCCAGGCTGCCTTGTCTGCACAAATACATAGACTCCCCCGGATGTTACCAGAATAATATCAGTTAGACCATCACCAGACAAATCCTCAAGAATCAATGCGTGAGTTGGAGGTGCGGGTAGTTCAATGGATGCCAATAAGCTACCAGAAGGAGAAATAACCACAGCCTCCTGATCGCCGCCCGCAATGATTACCCGCTTTGGGTCATAGGCCCGCAGAGAGAAAGCCTTCAAAGTAGGAACTACAATGTTCTCCATCATCCCTGATGGAGATGGAAGGTTGGACCATGTAGCACCTGTTGATATTTGCCATCTCCATATTGCATCGTGACCAAGTAGACCTGGTGAGTATGAGGTCACCTGCAATGGTAAACAGGTCAGCGTATTGCAGATAAACTACAGCTAGTGTCATGAGAGAAGCTAGCGTCATTGACTAAATGCATCTAAAATCACTTCAAAAATGTATGGCCAAAAGGGCTTGGAGGCAGCTAAGGCTGAAGATTGCATCAGTCTCAAAACCCACTAGTTAGTAGGATACTCTACAGTACAATTGATTAAGTATGTCTCCAGATTAACTGGCTTATGAATTGTTCCCTGCATGTGGAGCAACCACTTTAAAAAACGTATGGCCAAAAGGGCATGTTGACAGCTAAGGCTGAAGTTTGCATCAGTCTCAAAACCCACAAGTTAATAGAATATTCTACAGTACAGTTGATTAGGTATTTCAACAGATTAACTTGCTTATGAATTATTCCCTGCATGTGGAGCAACCATGCCTAACTACCGTTTGTGGTGGGGCACTTCCAAAAAAGAACAGTCAATGATATACTGACCTCTCCCCGGCTTGTCAGAAAGATGATATCGCCATGACTCTCTCTCCTGTGTTTATGACCATCGTGTCTCTGGAGCAGAATAGGAGTCGCCGCCTCTAAGCCAGTTGGATCAAATGTTTTACCAAAACTTCTTGAGAAGTCACCATGATGGAACAGATTGATATGGTTGTAATGGCAGATAGAAACATTAAAAAGTTGCTCCCGCACTGGTACACCGGATGTGGCAACTGCCCAACAGGGTTTCAGCACTTCCATGGACCCACTAACAACAGTTTGCTCAATACCATTTGCACCAACAACCTACAGAAAAGTGAATTGTCAGTTTTAACACTTTTACACAAGGAAATAACGATAAGTAACAAGCAGATCACCATTGGAGTTAGCAAAGAGGTCATACATGACAGATTCGCAGATTCAATTAGGAGCAAAGAAATTGCCCATCTCAGCAGACTATGATGCTGGCTCTAAGTTGGGTCTCTGTATACTTTATAGAATAGGTTAATTCTCTCATTTCCATACTAAATTACCTCATTTAAGTTCTATGGTAAATATGAACTCTGATTATTTAAGGCGAACTAAAAAGGGAATTCATTTATCATGTGAACATTATATTGGTGCATGCATTGCATACAATTTTTGTAAATCACTTGTGAGAAAGACAAGATATAATTTAATTAAAAGAATAAGACATTAGAAGGAACTAACTGACAATCCCTGAAATCATTTGAACTAATTTGTCCAATGATTGTAAAAGCCTAAGAGGTACAGTACACCATAACACCTTATGACACAAGCAGTCAATCTACTTGATGGACAAATCCATAAATCTGCTCAAAATTACAGACATAAGGTTTGTCTCGTTTCAAAAAATGCGGACATGTGTATTCTCCTGAGCCTAAAAAGGTGGTGCAAAAGAAAAAGTAAATTGCAGCTCTGATCTTGACACACTCAGCACACCTGAACATGGTCTAGAACTCCATCTCCATTAATATCTGCGTGAAGGCCTCCTTCTGTTAAATGAAGCTGGACACAGAAACAATTTCAGAAAACCAAGTCAGAGGACATGAACTGTATGAGTGTGCTACAGAAACATAAAATTTATCCATATGCATAAGCATAAATATAATTCCCTTAGAAGTTAGAAGGAATAGAGTTTCCTGAGAAACTCATAACATGTACATAGATCCAGTGCAACCACATATTGATTTTAGCAATCATTCAATTAGCATTCAAAATGTTAGCTTAATCTCCATTAATAGCTTGATGTCAGCCTGTGGACCAACCACTACAAATTATTGCTTTGTAAAGAGAACAATAGGGCAACAAGCAAATGTGCCTCCGTGTTAAAAATGAAGTAATAATCATTTACAGCGTAAAAATAAATTGTACACCCATTTGAGAAAGCAGGATTAGTTTTCTTTTAAAAAATAATCTACAATGAACTAATACAGAAGCAATAGCAGGGTGCAAACAGCAAAGATCAGTGAGATATATCCTGTAGACCTTGCATATTGTACGTCCAGAAGCTAGATGAACAGCCTCTATCCCTTCCTTTTCATGTGCAACAACAACATTAGGAACCCACCAAACTTGAGTATAATTTGTTATTGTAGGAATGTAACGTGTCCTCTGTGCCTGCAATAGAAGCAAGATGTTACATTTCATTACAAAGCAAATGCAAAATATGTAAGAAGGATTTTGATGCAATTGGACTGTAATTTTGTTGCAGAAGTAGAAACTGTGGTGCAACAAACAAACAACACACAATATATGAAAGAAGCACCTGAATATGCACTGGCTACCAAGAATTGGAAAAAAGACTGCATTATGCAGATTGAAGATATCAGATGGTTCAAAAATCGCTGAGTTGAAATTATTATATCGTTACCGCATAAGATGCATCCTACAGGCAACAGTTCTAATACTAGGGGAACTCATGAAGTACATTTGCAAGGATCGATCTCAAAAAAAAAAACACTACGAAGCTATTAGGACCAGTTACAACATTGGGCCAGGGAATGTTTGATGCCAATCATAAAGACTAGATATTGCCACTAAAGTTCTCCATCCATTTCCTTTTATAAGGTGTATTTTGATCGCTCACGGGGATTAAGGAGGGTATAGATCCAAGAGGATGGTAGAGGCAAATAACCATTGTATCCCTAGTGTCAATTGTTAGGAATAAGGGAGAGAATAGTGTGTGTGAATGTTTACTCATAAATGCTGAGAGGGAAGACAAATAAGGGCAAAAGAGAGACAATGCCATTAAACTCGCATGCATGCCTTAGAATAAGTCTATTCCCCCCCCCCCCCCCAAACTTTGGCGTACGTTTAATCTACCCCTTGAACAACAAAACTGTGTAAATAGCCCCCTAAACTATGCAAAACCGCCAAAATAACCTCCATGGTGCCAAAACCACCACCACCAATTAAACCACCCTATGGGGTTCTTTAGACGGTTTTGCAAAGTCCAAAGAGCTATTTAAACGGCTTTGTAGTTCAAGAAGTAGATTAGACACACCCCAAAGTTCAAGGGATAAATTAGACTTATTCCTATTTTGAAACAAAACTGGAAAAAAAACTGTATGCCTTATATTTTGAAATGGAGGTAGTACTAGATATAACTGATGGAAGTATAACTGTTGGTGTATGTGTTATATGCTAATAAGTAACCTTGTAGGGACCTCGTTGCAAAGTTGTTACATAAAAGAGTGTGTGTGTGTGCGCACGCTGCTGAACACACAACACACAGTTCCCTCAAAATCCCCAAATCAGGATGGTATCAGAGCCATCCCAACCCTAAACCTAACTCATACCTCACTGGTCGCTGCCGCCGTTGTCCACCGCCGTCGCCGCGCCGTCGACCACCTCCATCAGCCGCTGCGGAAGCGCAGGGCAGCAGCAGCGCCACCGCACTGCCGTGGGCACATGGGCCGCCGTCGCCACCCGGCTGCACGCACGTGTGGCCTTCCTAGGTAGGGTGTGCAATGAGGAGTTTGGCTGTGTTTGGTGTTGTTTATTTGGGAGGTGAAGGGAGGTGCTGCTGGTTCGGAGGTGAAGAAAGCAGAGCACATGTCCCTCCTCGGTGTGGGATAAGGAAGAGTATGCATTGTGCTATATTTCTATTTGTGTCAGGTGATGTTGGGTGGTGTGGTCTGCAAGGTTTGCTAGACCTTGATAGTTGAAGAATTGCCATGATCGTAGCGGATACGCGCAGCATAGTCGACCAAGTGGCATTACTCCAGCAAAGATGATGAGTTCTGGAGGAAATTGATGCAATGAAGGCAAAGGAAGAGGCTACGCTGAAGGCAGTAGAGGAGAAGCAAGGTGCTGTGAGCATAGTCGGGGAGAGTGGAGGATCCTCGCTGGTCACTAAAGACAAGTTGAGAAGTGTGTTACATGACCTCATGATGATGAATATGATTGGTCCTAAGACAGGAGTGGGATCATCGAAATTGGAGCTGGAGTTAATATCAAATAAGGTAAAATTGGAAGGGAGTAGGAGTTACCAGAGTTCCTCCAGGAGCAATCAGCTAATTCTGAGGATGAAGGGGTTGGAGCACTATTTGCAGGAAACCATGGTTGTCAAGGCAGTAAGGCGAGGCAAGGCGCCAGATCACCGCCTGGACACCTAGGCTGTTATGGTGCGTGGTGAGACGACGCCATATTAACCAACAGACAGCAACAATTAGGTGAGGAAATAGCAAATAAATAGAGATATGGCAACAGGAAAATGGCAAAAGAGCCCACTAGGGAACCAAGCGCACAAAGCCCAACAACTTTCTCACCCTGCCCTGTGTGCCCTAAATAACCAGTTGCCAACCATGCCACCGCCAGAGTAAGGGCAGGCCAGAGGGGAGTGGGGCACCAGTCACTACAGCCGAAGCTCGACCTCACTGCTTTCTGGTCACCACCGCTGAACATGGAAACAACTACTACGAGCAATGAGCCAATGACAACAGCAGACGCGGCGATCTGCAGCCAGATCCGGTGGCGACAAGCCGACATTCAACGATAGTGGCGTGGGATACGTGACAAGCCAGCGGCGACAAAAACAAGGTGGCTTCAGTGTAACATCTGCTGCCTCCGACCCAAGATCGATGCGTTGCTGCGTCTAGTCACCTTTTTCCCGGCTACTTTCCCCCATAAGGCAAGGCGACAGCCGTGGCGGCGGCCCTCGAGCACCACGAAGGCAACACCTTAATAACCATGTAGGAAACTTGTGTTGAGCTTGCAAATAGGGCAAGTATGGAATGGAGGATGTGGAATACCACCAACTATGTGGTGGTGGTGTGGTTGAATGATTTTTGTTTCTCCATCCATTGCTAGGATGGTGGAAGCAATCACAAGTGTAGGCGTGTAGCTGTCATGTGGAAAATGTTAGGGTGTGTTTGGTTGCCTGAATCTCCTTCGTCCTGGCTGGGTGGATCCGTATAATCTGAGAAAGAGCCTGTTTGGTTGCCTGTATGAGTGGATGCAGCCTGTATGAGCGGATGCAAAAATACGCCCTCATCCTGGATGGGTGGATACGCTCAAAATGAGCTTCACTGGCCATCCTGGATGGGTTGATGCAGTGTATCTTATGCGGTCCCACGTGTCAGCCTCTCAGGTTTGGTAGACTGCATCCGCTCATACAGGCAACCAAACAGCATCTCAGTTTTTTTGCATCCGCTCATGCAACCTCACCAAACATCTTCTTTTTCTGAAATACGATTCCACTCAGCCTGCATCCACTCAGTCAGGATATACGATACAACCTCCATCCACGAACCAAACACACCCTTAGGGAACATGTACTCTAGCGCAGGTAACGTGATGATGATGATAGAGGTTCAGGGCAAGGTAGAGAACTTGAAACACGGTGAGAAGACAGTTCAGGAGTATGCGAGTGAATTGCAGGAGCTGTGGGTAGATTTGGATCGCTATGATCCACTACAACTGACATATTCTGGTGATATTGAGGTTGAAAGGAAGTGGCTGCAATGCAGGAGGGTTACACATTTCTTGAAGGGTTTAAACCCTGAGTTTGAAAGCAGGAGGGGTGCTATGCTCCATCAAGGCATCAAGCAACCTTGCCAATGCTAGAAGAAGCTATTTCAGCTATGGTACATGTCGAGCAATCCTGTTATGTCAGCATACACCATAGTTCATGAAAGGAAGTGATATAATTGTGGGCAGAAAGGACACTTTAGTCATGCTTGTCCTTTCCCACAGTACACTGGAGGCCGTGGTAGAGATCGTGGAGGCCATGGTGGCCAAGGGGGCGATCGTGGAGGCCGTGGTGGAGGTTGAGGCAAGGGTCGTGGTGGTCCTAGGGCCAATATGGCTATGATAAGACGAGAGTTCATCCATCACTCTGACTGGTGAACAAGCTATGCAATGAGAGAAGTGGCAGAAGAGCAAGGCACTTGAGGTTTCCAGTAGTACTCAAGATTCTACAACAGTAGCAATCACTCACTTCGGTAACTTTGCCAACTACACCCATGTGGGCGAAGGTACTCAGGCGTAGGCACTTGCATCTACATATAGTCATCCTCATGTAGATCAAATTGTGGATTTAGGAGCATCTAAACATGTCACAGGTTCTTTAGGCGCATTTAAAACCTACGGTCCATATACTCACTCCGAAACTATTCAAACCGTTGATGGGGTGTATCAACTCAATCAGGATGTAGGATCTTTAGAATGCACATCATCCATTGCTTTATCCTCTATTTTGCATGCTCCATCCTTTCTGGTTAATCTCTTCTTTGTTAGCTATTGATCAATTCAAGTGCATTGTCCTATTTGATGAGGATTCTTGCTTGTTTCCAGAGAGGAGGACTACGAAGAGGATTGGGAATGGAGTCACATGTAATGGGTTGTGGTAAATCAATTCAGGGGATACTGCATTGGCTGTGGCTGGAGCAGACGAGACTGAGATTTTGTTGCTTCATCGTCGGTTGGGACATCCATCATTTAGTCAAATGCATCCAAAGTTATTTAGTAATGTAAACAAGGGGAAACTTGTGTGTGATGCTTGTGAGTTTGGCGAGCATGATCCACATCCTGATGTTTGGGGTCCGTGCTCAGTATCATCTGTGAGTGGTTTCAAGTGGTTTATTACTTTTATCGATTGCTTTACTCGCATGACATGGATATATATGATGAAGCAATGAAAGAGGAGCTTCATGCACTTGAAAAGAACAAGACATGGGATCTTGTCTCATTCCAACAGGAAAGAGCGATTAGATGCAAGTGGGTGTTCACAATAAAGCAAACACCAGAAAGGACATACAAAGGATAGGCTTGGAGAAGTTAGACAGTGGGATACTTAAACTAGATTATGCCAAGTCTAGTGAACAGTTGGCTGATTGTTTCACTAAAGGATTGGATCCTAGTGATGGCATAGCAATATGTAACAAGATGGGCATGATTTCTTTAGCCCATCTTGAGGGAGTGTTGGTATATGTGTTATATGCTAATATGTAACAGTAGATACCTCTTTGCAAAGTTGTTAAATTAAAGAAGTACATGGGCTGTTGAACACACAACACAGAATTCCCCCAAAATCCCCTAATCAAGAATAACTTCAATCACAATTTAATCATAAAATAGAAATGAATAATAAGCTTATTAGGCAAGTATGTTTGGTTTAGAATTTATAACTATCTAGACTATAGTTGCTGATTTGCAATTTACTATTAATATCTAGAGTATAGTCACCCAAACACAGCAATTCTAGGTGCATTCAGAAATTCAACAGCTGTATATGTATATGTCTTATACCTTCTTGGCTTTATTTGAGCCAGCCATATCTGCAGCTTTCCCAATCACTTTGGCT
The DNA here is from genome assembly GCA_017311315.1 of Dendrocalamus latiflorus. Classification (NCBI taxonomy): domain Eukaryota; kingdom Viridiplantae; phylum Streptophyta; class Magnoliopsida; order Poales; family Poaceae; genus Dendrocalamus; species Dendrocalamus latiflorus. The sequence continues at coordinate 190,631 of CM029670.1, read as the reverse complement.
AATCTATTGGAAACATCCTTTCCAGGTGGATTGTGTTCACTGGGCTTGTGCACGTTATTCACAACAGCCTTTCCTGGTGTTTTCTTTAGTGTTTTCCTTTTATGCCTCCTAAAATGTGCAAGTTGTAGGGATGTATCCTCCCTCCTATCCTGAACAAGAAAAGAAATTCAGATCTGAGTTAAACATCCCCAAAATATTAAAATAGAAATATGGGATAACAGGTATCTGTTCTTACCCAATGATGAGGCATGACACCAAGAACTGATTCTCTGAATTCCCGACATTCAAACTGGCAATTGATATATGACACATTAGGTTCTAATTAGTGAAACAATACTTACATGAACCACCTACATAGCATCTCTATGGGTCAAGATTAACAGCACATTTCACATCTATATCCAAATCGAATCGCAAAGTGGTAGCAAAGTTTGATAACCTTTTTTCTTTCACCAATTTTTTAGGATTTGCATACAGATCCCTAGGCTAGGTCACCTCCCAAATCCAAACATAAACCACTATTGGTTCAGCAAAACATTGGCAGCAAGCAGAGAGCATGTAAGTATAAGCAATTCGAACCATGATGGCTATAGCTGGTAAATAGAACAAAGGGATGGCAATAATATATTCCTGTAAAGTAGAAGCAAAACACTCTCGTGGATATCAGAGGGAAAACTGGCAGTGTTCCAAGACATTGCCAGCTGCCCTGAAAGAAGATGATCCACAGCCTGATGATTAAATCAAGCTAACAAAGAACAAGTGGCAACAGCAACACAAGATTTGCTCAAATGCAAGTATGACTTCTTTGAGGAATATTTCATTATTAAGAGTAATGAACATAATTCTCACCTGACCAGGATGACGACTATTAAGGGCATGAACATCAAGCTTGTAATTGTGTTGTGGTATCAGCACTGAAGCATCTGATGGCTGTGACTGGATGTTCTGACATGTCAAAAGATAAGCATAGCAACAATTTATAAGCTGGACCTCTGTTCATGAATATCCCAGATTATTTTTTACCTTTAAATGCCAACATCCTTTGACGGGCAGCGAAGTCAAATTTATGGTCTATAAAATGAAATACTAGCTTAAATACGGGGCATACCTCATTCTTCCTGCTCCATCTTAACATACCAGTACGACCAGCAAAAGCATAGAGGGCAAAATGACGCAGGTCTACAGTGCCCGTCTCAGAAGCCTGCATGACATCAAAGTGCGACACTGACAAAGGTTAGGCCTTCATCAAGTGAAGGAACGAAGATAGAACAGCATGATTTTGCAATCTAAGAAGACATTGCCCACCATTTTATTGCCCATAGGACAGTACAAACAAACAGATAAGCTCAGAAAACAAGAAAATTACCTGTTTCTCGTTGGCACTTCTGTGGTGCTCTTCCCGGTTGTGTTCTGGCATCATAAATTCATCGAAAAGACCTGCTGACTGATAAGCAAATCACAGGTGTAACTTGACATATTCAACCAAAGAAAATAAAGATTGAAGATCAAATATCAATACCAGTAAGGATTACTAAAACTCACAGGGTGAGTGAAAAATCTCAAACTCGGTCAAGCAATCGATCATAGGATTAGAAGTTTCTATGCTAAACTTCATAGCAAGGTAGCAAACGGATTGGCCTTAACAGCGAAATCAGTAAAAAAATATGAAAGACCAAACCTCAAAGCCTACCACAAAGGGGACAAAACGATTTCACCACGTCTAGCCCAAAAGTCTGACCCACAAACAAGGAACGATTCTATGCTGATGGCCAATAGTTATTCTGCAAACTAAGTAAAACAAAAGGGCAATCCAACCGTGCATCAAAATATGATCCCTGAACGCATATTGTCAAATTAGCTTTTGAAACTTTTGAGCGCTGTTCTTGAGAAAGAAACATCTCGTTGCTTAGGTTCACATTCAACAAGATATAAATGATAGTGAAGAAAGCAAGAGACAATCCATTCTGTTGCAGTGCAAAGCTAAATTGAATAGCACACTTGCTGTACTTGAAAATCCTATGGTATTTGAATTAAAATAGATTAAGATTGATGGCACAAATATTTGAATTAAAATAGACTAAGATTGATGGCACAAATATAATTGTTTGTTTGTGTCGAGATGAGGGCAGGTCGTACATGATGTTGCATTTCCATCCTTCCTCCAACGATGACCAATCCAGCATCTCCATGCTTGAGAGTGTAGTTGGTGACTGAGATTGCAACCTCGCGATGGTGGGCACCATGAGGGAAATTATCCTGGAGATTAGCTTCCCAGAGCTTCTTGAGGTTGTGGTCGAAGCACATGACGGACCATCCCGAGGTGACGACGACAAGGACCTTCTTGATGACATCGGCGTGGTTATAGGAGCGGTCGACGGTGCCGACGGCCATGGCGACGGGGCGCCTCCCGGAGGAGACGCGGACGTTGTCGGGCAGGAGGGAGATGTCGGCCATGAGGCGGGCCTCGTGGAAGGCTCCGGCGTCATCGAGGGGCCGGGAGTGGGGGGGCTGGAGGACCTGGATCTTGGCGTCGTGGGTGGGGAGGAGGAGCTCGGGCTTGCCGTCTCCGTTGAGGTCGGCGACGAGGGGAGGAGGGAGGCGGTCGGCCTCGTACTTGATGGGGTAGTCTTGGTCGGAGAGGTGGTACCACGCCTCGCGGAACGAGAAGTCGCCCTCGTGCTGCCGCCATGCCAAGCCAAGCAATGAGGGTTTCAAACGGAGGAGATCAAATCGATTAGCAAATATTCGTAAAAGCATCCCGATGAAATTGAACCTGGAGCGAGAAGAAGACGGCGAAGGCGGCGAGGAGGAGGATGCCCAGATCCCGCTTCCGCATCCCGACCGACCTCGGTCTTGTCTACTCTACTCTCCTCTCCTCTCCTCTCCTCTCCTCTCCTCTCAGAGGTTTAGAGGAAGGCAGCCAAGTCTTCTCCGCCCCCTTCCCTTTCCAAAACGTCGCAGCGACGAAAGCGAAGAACCAACTTGTCTCACTCTCATCTGCTATGATATGCCATTCTAGTAGGGGGGATTTGATCATATACCCTCCCTTTAGTTGGGAAATTCAGAATTTACCCTCCTACCTCAATAACATGTGGGGTCATCATAAGTCACTGACGTGTGGACCAGGAGGGTAAATCCTGAATTTCCATCTAAGGGGAGGGTATATGATCAATAAAACCTTCTAGTATTGTGTTTATTGATCATATACCCTCCCCTTAGATGGAAATTCAGGATTTACCCTCCTGACTCACGCGTCAGTGACTTATGATGACCCCACATGTCATTGAACTGGGAGGGTAAATCTTGAATTTCCCAACTAAGGGGATGGTATATGATCCAATCCCCCGCTAGTATTCTACTGCCGGACGTGAAGCTTTTCATCGTATCATCTTTTTCACCGTTGAATTTAAAGGCCCATCTTAGCCATCCGATCTAACACAATAAAAATCACTGAGACACAATAATTAAATAGTAAGCCTATAGCAAATCCGCCCCTACGCAACAAAAACAACACATTCATAACTTGGTGTTGTAGCAGGGATGTATATTTGTTGCAACAAAACAAAATCAAAATGCAATTGCAACAAATACCCCTTGCGTCAATATTTTGAGAAGAGACGTTGCAACAAAAAAATTACTCTTGCGCAAACAAATAAAAAACATAATCGCAAAAAATACCTCTTGCGGCAACATTTGAGAACCCGCATTGCAACAAAGTATAACAGTTCATACATCAATCGATAAACAAGTCTGCAACAATTCAAAAAAACGTCTGCAACAAAAGCATACCAAAGGCGAAGACCATGCATGTAGCTTTGATGATCGATATGTTGGATGGGGAGGAGACAGCTAGTTCAGAACCACATCATCGATAAGCTTAGATCTTAGCGAGGCCAAGGACAGCCCGATGGTTCATCGCTGGAGGGATAAATTGGGTGGAGGAATGATGAGGAGGGGGAGGAGGCTTTGGCCTTTGGGGATAGCAGAGAGAGGTTCATGGGAGGATATGAGCTCATTTCCAGTGGAGATCTCTCGGCCGCTGCCGGCTCGACAAAGCTCCAGGTCGCTAAAGGAGGAGGGAGGAATGAAGAGGAAGGAAAGGAGGTAGCCTCGCTAATGAGCTCGTGATGATAGGATCGAGATACAAAATTGGAGATGGAGACTGAGGCATCCGATTCATCTGACATACGAACGCTATGTTTCCCTATTCTTAACCCCACAACAAACCAGTTATCCAAACCCTTAAAATTCCAATACCAGATCAAATAATCCCTATACCAGTTTTAGACGTGATTTTGCCACCGTGGATGATGATATGGACCAATTCATCATAGATGGCCATACACATTAACGATGTCGTGGATAATTACAATGACTCAGCTAACACAACTAAAAAAATAGAAACAAGCAAACAGGTCGTCGCTTCCTATCCTGTCTCTCTCCTTTGCGGTGTTGTTGTCTCTAGCGCGGCGGGGTGGCAAAGGGGGCATGGCAGCAGACCAGCGAATCCTCCCAATGACCCTCTAATCCTTCTTTCTTGGCATCCCCAACCCCCAAGTCCCCCACTCATTGATCTACATAGCTCAATCCGATCATATCTGTCTCTAATTCATTCTTGTTGTGTACTCTTGCTGAATAATCCCAACTTCTTATCCATGAATTTGGAAATTTGGAGATTTACATCTCATAACTCGGTACATGATAAGTCGAGTGAGGATAAGATTAACCAAACAGATGTGATGGCAGAGTACTAGAGCAACGTAATCAGGATGGAGAGGATTACATTACCATTATATGGCAAAGCAGAATGACGCAAGCGCATAAGTTTTGCCTGAATTCTTGATATGTGAGTCTGTTGCTGGGGGGCTGCTAGTTGATTCTTGAGTTGATAAGTTTTCTTCTCCTTTTTTGCTTCTGTTTTTCTTGCTTTCAAGTTCACAAGAAGGCTGAATTCTCATATTACGTGTGATTTGTGTTTGCTTGTGAGTTATCTTTGCTACAGTCGCATTGACGCTACTAGACTGCCACAGGGCGCCACCGTTTGAGCTTCTTCATCTCCAACGGCCCGCCTAGGAGCTTGAGGCTGTCGCCTCCATCCTTTTGTCTGGCCACGGGGAACAGTTGACACCACCATCGTCCTCGCACCAGTCTGGTGAATCAGGCGGCGGCAGGCAACACATGTGTGGAAGAGAGAGAGACATATTTAACATTTTAATTTGCTAACTCAAATGGCAAAAACAACGGCTGCGGCAAGCGCATCAGCCGGCAAAACAACCTCTTGCAAGTGCCACATCGGCAAAAAACAAGTCTAAGGGTCTGACTTTTTAGTACTTCATAGTTCAGAGCACCAAAGTTTGGAGGTAATATGGATGTCACGTCACGGTGGTGAACTTGCTCTCAGCAAAAAAAAATCAAGTCGTAGGAGTAAGTGTAGTATTGACTTAACTTGACACACAAACACACAGGTATGTAGTACATCCTCTTAGAAAAAGGAGAAAACACGTACATAGTAGTGGTACATGATGCATACGTAGGCAAACAAGTCGTAGGAGCAAGTGTAGTGGACGACGGTACGATGACAATTATTGCCACGTGTAGTATGCATTATTGTTGCCGATTGATCTACTACTTGGAGTTCTCAAAATGCAGCAGCTGCAGGTGCCGCCATGCTAATGCTGCTAGCGGCGATTGCCTCTGCATGCTGTTGCTTCTTGAAGACCTTGCTTTCGACGTGCTGCTTGAAGGTGCTCGGCGTGAACCTCGCTGGCTCTTCATCCGTGACCAGCTCCGGCAGCGGCCGTAGCAGCACTGCCTCAGGTGGCGGCTCGCAGAAGACGACCCAGGAGACGCGCACGGCCTGTCGGTTAACGAGGCCGCGGTGGAGCACGCTGGTGTACCGGCCATTGCTGAGGATCTCGAGGGCATCACCCACGTGGACAATGATGGTGCCCGGCTCCGAGTGCGCGGTGACCCAGCGGGCGCCTTGGTGCACCTGCAAGCCTGGCACGCCATTGTGCAGGATGAAGGAGAGGGCGCTCACGTCAGTGTGGGCCTCCACACCGACGGCCAGATCGGGCTGCGGGCACTTAGGGTAGTAGTTGATCTTGAGCTGAAGGCGGAGGCAGTCGTTAGCTTGCTGCAGCTGAGTACCTTGGAGCTGTTGCTCCAGTGTCTTCTGCGGTAGGCCGAGGCCGAGCGACAGGATGGCGAGCAGCTTGGAGGCGAGGTGGCGGATGCGCTCGCCGAAGTCGCGCGTGATAGTGACATAGTCGGGAGGGTGCGTGGGCCAGAGGGCGTGGTCAGCAAGGCAGTCGGGGTAGAGGAGGTGGAAGAGGTAGTCCTCCCACTCCCTCTTACCGCTGGTGTTGGTGGCAAGGCGGCTGCCATAGCCCTGCAAGCGGCCTGCCGCTGGGTCGTTGGCGTAGGCCTCCTTGATGTCGATGGGCAGAGCGAAGAAGGTCATGCCCGCCCCTTGCAGGCGGTCCAACAGTTCCGCTGGGATGCCGTGCCCCGCGATGTGCATGACGCCCCACTCCGCCGCCGCCGCTCGTACGGCTTCCACGCACGCAGCAGCACTGTGGGCGGAGTCGAAGACGCTGATATCGACGACGGGGATGAGAGAGGCTGAGCTCCGGGCCTGCTCGAAGGCATCGCCGAGGTCCCTCCGCTCCTCCTCCGGACGGACGTACTCCGGCGGGATGGCGGACAGACCGCTCAGGCTCAGGGCCTCCACCCGGGGCGCTACAGCCGGCTGTTGTTGCATCGATCGATCTGCAATTACTTCTTCTTTTTCTTCTTCTTCTTCTTAGGGATCGAAATGTGCAGTGCAGGCAGGACCTGCAAGTATTCCGATCCGACGATGTATATATAGCTAGCTAGCAGTTAAGTAAGATGCAACAACTAGTCAGCCATTAGCTAGCTAGCTAACTCAAGCTGCCCGGCGCGCATGGCATGGGTAGCTAGCCTAGCGTAGTTAGCTCCATCCATCCATCCATCACGCGCATGGTTGATTGGTTGGTATGGTTCAAGTTCATCTGCACGTCACGTGCTCCATGCATTTAAATTGGTTTCTTCAACATACGTATGATCCGCGACTAGTCTCTCAACGAACTTCCACTTTATACAAAAAATAATTAGCTTCACGTCTAGCTAAACACTACATGGAGGATTGAAGCCATGCATCAATGTGCAAATCGATCAATTTTTCAAACGTATCCTTTTTTTTGTGTACCCCAAGATTTAGTCAAATTCTATGATCGCTGGATCAGCATCTCACGAATCTCCTCTTCTCCCTTCCCTCTATATATACATTCCCCCACTCTTTGATGAGAGAAATTTTCTGTATCATACATAGACTTGCCTGGATCCTGGATGTCCTACTAAAAATGTTCAATTCGTTTATGCTACTAAGTTTCTAATTTGTGCCCCTTTGTGCCACTACCATCCATTTTCAATCAATGGGCTATTACCATCAGTCGGCTCCGTGGCGACGGCGGTAATTAGGCTGGATCCGAAGAAGACGGTGTGTCAGCAGTGGATGGTGTCGGGCGGGTTCGTGGTAGAACGGTAGTGCCGTTGTGGTTAGGTGAGCTCGGTGAAATTTATTGAAACTTTCCTTAAACTTTGGTTGAAAGTTATTAAAACTTTGATTTGAAACTTGTTGATATTGTGACTAAAACTTGTTCAAACTTGAGTTCCAAAATCTTAAATTCGTTGAAACACTTACAACTTTTTTGGAATCTTCTGAAAACTTATAGAAACACGAAAAACTCACTAAAACATAAATTTTTTCAAATGTTTTCATAGAACTTGCTGAAACTACATGAAACCTATTACTCTACCGTTTCAATGGTACACCGTGTCTAGTCGATTCCTAAATCAGTGTTTCAGATATTCTTGTTTCACTTTTCGTAATATGGAGCATTTATCTTTGGCTCGGAAAGGAGCTTATTTTCATATATATATATAGACTAATAAATTCACCTTTCTTGACAGGCCTTCATCAGAACCAGAATAATCAGAATCCGTCCACAACATGTGTTGTGATTCGCGGAGCAAACTAGCAACCGATTAGTCATCTGGTCGTTCACAACATAAACATGTGATTCTGTTCTGTGCTTTGCTCAGCAATTAATAGCTTAGCACCATGAATCTTTGCTCAGCAATACAAGGCAAAATGCTGCGAAGCAGGCCGCACCCACTTATGACTAACCAGCTCAAGCGATGTCAACCTGAATTCCTGAACATAAACCTGTTTTAAGCTCTCACACACACCTGTTCACAGCATGAATCACACCACGCAATGCTTATACAAACCAAACATAAGCAGCCTTCTTCACGGCATCCACCACCAAAACACGTGTGATCCATGGCCCGTGGATGAACACGTACACCGAGAATTTCAACAAGATTTACCATATCACAAATGCAAGACTGAAACACAAGTGCTAACCATCATATCTCCAAACCATCTCTGAAAGGTACTAACATAAAGTCAATATCACCATGAAAAGTATTTCTGCTTATATCCGTGTCGGATTAGTACCACAAACTTAAAACACCTCCAGATGCACAAAAGGGAACACTTAACCAGAGCTCTTGCTGATCACAAAACCCTGACACTATCATCAAGAAGTAACATTTTCTTCACACTATGATCACAATGTTCACTGGGACCCATTGAATTTTGCCATCATCTTTGCTATGATAGGACCCACCTTGGGGTTGGCTTGGTGCTTAGCGAAACTGGCAGGATTGTTCATCACTGCAAACAATTTAAACACAGGGTGAAATAACTGAAAGTATTGTGGTAACAGGAGTAGAACAATGTAGCCTACAGCGCTACACACACCTTAACCTAGCAAATATGCAGTGATGCAACCAAGGAAAGCTAGCCCGCTATCCTAATAGTACCTTCATGCCATAAACAGAATATAGCTCAACTTAATCTAGACATACATTGTTAGGCATATTACTTTGCACTGAAACCTAGATGCAAGGGTACCATTGTCCAAATATCTGAACCATGCAATACTGCTGTGCTAGTAATATAAGGGATATTCTTACAAAATCTTCAGAGAAACTAATCCACACCCTCCATTAACTCCTCACAAGTCACAACCAAACCTACCCTTGATTTGAACCATCCATATCCCTTATGACTACTCTCCATTCAGACTTCGGAAAGAAATATTTAGTACGTATAACGTTACTCTTAAGGGAATTGTATAACCAGTCAGCACCATTCTGGCACCAGGACTTGACCAAGAAGATTGATTTAATCCGGAAACCGTACTATATGAAGGAAACTGGAACTTGAACAATAGCATCACAATATTTGAGCGGGTAAGCGTACCATCTTGAAGAGCTGCCATAACCTCTGGGTCACCAAATGCTGCCATCAGGTCAGGGTCCTGTTGAACAATGAAAGCAGAACTTTGTATAAGAGGGAAGTTTCTCCTCTATCACAAGTGGATTACAAGGAACAAAACCAAGAAAGGCAGCTAATGCTTAAGCACTCACATTCAGGATTTTACTCATATCGACATTACCGGGTACACCTCCAGGCATAGCACCCCCAGGAAAACCACCAGGCATTCCTCCTCCACCAGGCATCCCTGGGAACCCTCCTCCGGGCATCCCTCCTCCTCCAGGCATCCCTCCTGGGAAGCCTCCACCAGGCATCCCTGGGAAGCCTCCTCCAGGCATCCCTCCTGGGAAGCCTCCACCAGGCATCCCTCCTGGGAAGCCCCTAGGAGATGGACCTCCTGATGAGCGACTTGATGATTGCTCCTTCCTCTTGGCCTTGTCATAAGCAGCCTGGTAAAAATACACAATGCATTAATTCATATACAACCATAAGCAGTATCCTTGGGAAATACATACCAGGAGTGGGATTTTCAGTACGAATTACCTGTGCTTCTGCCCGTCGACGAAGCCGATCACGCTCAGCTCTCTTTTCTTCCCTCTCTTTCCGCAGCCGCTCATACTTCCTGCGGTGTTCCATTATCTTGTGTGCATTAGGCTCCACCTGCAAGATCACCAATGTCAAGATTATATGAGCTTGCCACATGCATAGAAAGCATAGTAGTTCTAACAAAATTCTACCTTCTTGAGCACAGCATTGATCTCATCATCATAATCCATGTTTGATGCTGTGTGAAGATCACGAGCAGCTTCCTCCCATTTGCCAAGCATAGCATAAGCCATTCCACGAGTTTTATAGCCTTTTGCAGAGTCTGGGTTAATCTAAAAGAAATACAAAGACGATTTAGGTACAGAGCATCCTACACTATCAATAGAGTTAATGCATTCTTAACTCTTAAATTTCAATTATGCCTCTTCGACTTCATGTATAGTGCATGCAACATAGAGCTTTGCTTGAGCAACAAATACATAGGCAAAGGGTGATAAACTCATCAATCACCTCTAGAGCAGCATTTGCATCACGGATGGCAGCAACTGGTTTCTTCATTTTTATGAACACAGATGCTGCATAAACATAAGAATTCCACAACCCAGTTAGTGGAAGTCACATGAGCAGTTCATCATCCATAGGTGGTAACATATAGAACGTATAGACCATAAAGTGCCGCTTACCTCTAGTACCATACATGATTGCTGAGAGTGGATTCAGCAGTATTGCCTTGGTAAGATGCTCAACAGCTTCCTCCAGTTTTCCTGACAAGTAATGCCACAGAGATCGGAAAATCAAGTATAGTCCGAACTACGGCAATAAGCCCAAAGAAAGGACGATGAGGGGTAACTTAAGTAACCTTCTGGAATTGCTTCCATAGCCTTGACTTTTGCTTCTTGTGAGGCATCACGATTTTCCTCAGTCACCTCAATCGAAGGATCTCCCATCTGCCATAAAAAAACGGAATTACAACCTCAGCTTATTCATAATAGATAGTACTAACAGCTAAGCCAGCTCCACCTTTGTGGAAATAAAATTGAGCCACAGGGAACTCTGATGCATAGCAATAACTCCATGATGAGCAAGACTAGTTCAGAATGCTGCTGCACTGCAGCTACCTTTTGACTGCAGAATGAATTGAGAAACTAGAGGGGCCTAGACTAGATAAAAGTCTAAGGAAGATGTTGGCTAGGGTTAAGTAACTAGGGGAGGGGGAGAGAGGAGAATGACGGAGTGCACCTTTTGTGGAGGGTCATCATGGTCAGATTCTACAATGTCCCCTTCAAGCTCAAGATCGGACTCAACAATTTCCTCATCGAGCTCATCTGGCTCAGGAGTGGCATCCCTCATGTTTAGATCGTCGTCATCGTCGTCGTCCATGGAAGATGTCTGCAGCGCACAATTAACAAACGGGGACCAAGGCAGCGCGTGTAAGTAGATGTTGGTATTTCTTGAAAGAGAAAAGGAGGAATTTTCAGGTCGTAGAATGAAGCGAAAAGGATAGGAGGGCGGAATTAATTAAGCAGATAGATACGACGATACCTTGGGGGCCTGCGCCTGCTTGTTGAAGGCGGCGGCGGGCAGCTCTGCGCCCAAGCTGCGGAGGTAATCCCGGAAGAAGGCGAGGTTGGGATCGGCGAGGAGGGAGGGGTCCTTCTTGCACGCCTCGACGAAAACCCGAAGCTCGCTAACCTTAGAAGCATCCATCGGCGGCGGCGGCCTCAATTCCTCCTCCGCCGCTTCTCCGCAGGCTAGGGTTGGGTTTCGATCTCCGGGCAGGCAGGGCAGCGTGGTGGTACTGGTATAGGGTTTTATTGTTATATTATATTAACTTCTAGTACCTTCCTGACCCCGCTCCGCTCGCCCAGTGTCCACTCCTCGCTGACTGACAGGTGGGCCCGTCCTGTCGGTGACCGCCGTCCGATGCTCATCCAACGGCTCCCCAGAGTCAGTGCGCGTCATCTTCCTCCTCTCGACTCCGCCGCCTCCTCGCACCCAAGGAAGGAAGGAAACCCTAATCCCTTGCCACCCCCGCTTCCACCGCCGCCACGCCCTCCCCGCGAGCAAATCCCTCCGATTCCGCCCCGATCCAAGGTCCAGTCTTGGCCGATTCCCTTCTCCTCCTGGAGGATGAGCTGATGGGCGGCGGTGTATCCATGTTGGATGAGGAAGCGCGCTGGATCTGATCGCAGTCGGGTCCCCACCAACAACCCGCCACCCGCGCCGCCAGAGGACCAAGACGACGAGCCCGCTGTGCCCATGCCGGCCGTCGGGGCCCGCCGCTCCACGCGCGTCTTCGTCCCCAAGGCGTCCAAGCCCCACCCTTCTGAGCCTGCCAGGGTCCTCCGCTCCGGCAAGCGCCTCGCCTTCTCCCACTCCGCCGCCGACGACGCCCACTGGCTCCGCTGGGACTCCCGCAAACCCAAGAATGGCTTCCACCTCGACGACGACCACCACCAACACGACAAGGACCCCAAGCCACCGCTGCCGCTGCCGCCACCGTCTCCCGCGAGGTCCTTCGGTATCGTGTACAGCAGGAAGCGCCGCCGGAGGCACCCCCCCGAACCCAAGGACGACACAAGGTTTGGGATAGTGTTCACCAGGAAGGACAAGCAATCAAAGGTCGCGCCTCTTCGCCGGGACACCCCCAATGACCTCGCCGCCATTCCATGCTCCTCGTCCAGGGAGTTTGCATCAAGGACTGGCTTCTTGGATGCTCATTTCTTGACCCTGGTAGATGATGTTGCCACTGACGCTGGGGCTTTTCTGCTTGTCTTCCTCGTCGATACATCTTGCTCTGGGAGCTCGCACCAGTTCTTTCGCCTTCTCCTCCCAGTGCTGCGTTGGATGCGTCAGAGTCAGCTCTGCAAGGTCCGGAACTTGGCCTCTCTTCTGTCGTCTGCTGCCGTTGCCACTGTATTTGCGTCGCGTGGGTTGCACTTTGTCAAGCTCCAGTGCCGGAGAGCCGTAAGCTTTCTACAGCTTTCATGTGCCACTTTAAGTTCCTTGTGCACCTGGTTTGATGTGAGTGCTTCTTCTTGTAGTGTACATTGTTACAGAGGACGTCGGTGCATTGTGGGTGGTGTGAACTTCGTGGTGCCAAGGAATCTCAACCGTTGTTGTCAGCCAACTTCTCGGCACTTCCTTCTTATTTCCAGGGCTTGCATTCCGTGATAGCTCTTGATTCCATGTATCTGCCAGCCGTGATTCGGCGGAGCATGCGCTTGGTTGGGGGAGCTGAAGAAATGTACCCTCATGAACCCTTGGAGGCGGATTCTGGGTCTCCGAGCACTATAGATGCTGAACCTGCTGTTTACCTGGGTAGCAATGAACCTCGTAGGGTGGTCCAGGATTATTTGCCCCTTGAACAAGTTGCGGGAGTAGTGGTGCATGGTCTGAGGCTAAAGAAGCACCAAAGGAAGAGAAGCTCGATGAGGCAACCCCTAAATCGGCAGCGTATTGCAGCAAGATTTCCTGGCAAGGCAATTGGAATGAAGCAGGGTACTGTGGCCACCCAGACAGAACTAAAGCCGCCCTCGACTAGGCAGGAGCTTTCTGTGGAGCCTGTCCAACCCAAACCAGCATTAGAAATTTCTCTTGATTTGCTTGAAAACATGGATGACAGTGATGTTTCGACTCCCATGGGATCAAATGGGAAGCAAAGGAGGGCTTCTTTGAAAAGTCCTGTTGAGCGCATGAATGAAAGGCTGGCTTTGGCTGATGTTAGACAGAATATAGATTCTGTTCAGTGCAAAGCAAGCCTGTTAATTATTCAAGCTGATAGGTGCTGGAGGGAAGAAGGCGCCGAAGTTATGCTGGAACTATCGGATTCCAATGAGTGGTGCATAGCTGTGAAGATACATGGTGTTACTAGAATCTCTCATAAGCCTTCAGAGCAGAGGTTTTATGTCGTTAACCGTTTTACTCATGCCTACATTTGGGCAGTCGACGATGGATGGAAACTTGAGTTTTCTGATAAGTGGGACTGGCTTTTATTCAAAGAGTTGCAAATTGAGGGTCGGGAGCGCAATTCTCAGGGAAAGATGATTCCAATTCCTGGTGTACATGAGGTTTCTGATGACAGGGAAGGGATTGTAACAGATCCTTTCTCACGCCCTGTGCCAGACTATATCAGAACGGTGGATGATGAAGTTGGGCGAGCTCTTTCGAGGGATTCCGTTTATGACATGGACTCAGAAGATGAACAGTGGCTCATTCAGTTGAATCATGCAGATTCTGATAGAAAAAGCTCTCATCTGAATAATATTTCTTACGAAGATTTCGAGAAGATAATAACCACGTTTGAAAAGGATGCCTACAACAATCCTGAAGGAACTAATGATAAGGATCGGCTCCTTTCCAGATATCCAGCTTTAGGGAAGGGTGATAATGTCCTTGCTGTATATGAATATTGGATAAATAAGAGATATAAGAAAGGTGCACCATTGCTAAGGATATTTCAGGTAATTTGGAGTTTATCCCTTACCTAATACCCAGCTGGAATCTTTAACAGTTATGCCCCTTTTTTTGTGTGTATTGTGTACTTTTGGTTATATCATCTAACTAATGCATCCAATTTTTCTAAGGGTGCACCATTAAGGCGCGGACAACTATCACAAAAATCTTCTATTAAGAAAAAGAGATCCTTCAAGAGACAAAGAAGCCAAGCTGGCCGAGGAAAACCTGAAACCTTCGTGCAAGGTATTTGCAACTCTGTAACAAGCCCTGCTGTTGGATGTCATGGAAGAATGAATTTTACTTTATTGTCATATTTGTGATGATACAAACCTTTTCGCATGGGGAACCCATACATTAGATGACTTGTAATCTGTAACCTTTTTATTGCGCTAACTGATGAGTTTCCCGCTATGCCTTATCTCTTTTTGCCTTTGCCATTTGACACAGTAACAGTTAGACCTCATTATGCCCTGAGTATAATAAACCTCGCTGTACTCTAAATATAATTTCTCCATTGGAATTCTCGTAGCTGTATATCATACCTTACCATTCAGCTCATGAAATTATGGATGTGCTAGCATTGATCACAGAACTAAGTTCCTTCTAAGGGGTTAATAATCTTGTTTTCATTTTTGTGCATTTTGATGGGCAGACAATGCTGAAGAGGAGGTTTTGCAGAGAGTTGTCGAAGCTGAACGTGCAGCAAAACAGGCTGTAGAAACAGCTGTTCATCTGCGCAGTAGAGCTCAGTTTCTCATGGCAAATGCTGAGCTCGCGGCATACAAATCCGTCATGTCTCTCAGGATTGCTGAGGCTGCTAGGATATCCGACTCATCTCGGGATCTTGTTTCGACTACCCTCGACTAGTGAAGAATATGGGACATTCGTTGATTTGTGTGGAGGGAATGGCCAATACTTTATTTTCGTTCTTTTGTTGCGTCATCGCTGTGTGATATTGGCTTTTGGCTAAAGCTGCGGGGCTCCTTTTTGCTCCTCTCCTGTTGTTAACTTTGTGAAGCCAATTTTGGGGCGGATGCATGAACTCAGAATTGTAATTTCTTGTGTAAATGACAGTAGTTAGCTAGATTCTGTATCTTATGTTTTGAAAGAGATGGAACGAAAGAAAAAGGGAAGTATTGCAAGAGGATAATGAATCATGATCATCTGAATGCAGTTCGATTCGCAGTTACCATTGTGAATCTGTTTCTTTCTCTCTCTCTCACACACACACACACTTCGGTAATGACAAATCCAAAGGCTTTGCGTGTAATATTTTTCGTTATGTACGCCTATCGACGTGTTGTATTGCATCAGTATGGTTGTTGCAGGGTGTTTGGGTGGTTAGTGGGGCCGGGTGCCCTTGAGCTAAAAGCGGGTTTGCATTCAACTAAATTTGCTCCGATCTAGTCAGTATGACATATTGGCCAAATTCCTCTTAAAAAAGACAGATTAACCAAAAACATGACAATGTGGACTTACATTTAAAATGATGTGTTATAGCATTAAAAGCCAGGAATGCGAAACTGTAGTCAACCAAAAGAAGACAAATGGTCCTATAATTCATGATTTCAAGATCGACTAAAGTTTGCATATATGTGTGAAATGGCATGGCAAGACGAGACAAAAGTAAGTAAATAAATTCAGAGTTGATGAAAATACCATCAAGTTGATGAACATTAACATGTTCAAAGGAACCGTCCGACATGACATGGCCTCGGATAGGGCACAACTCGATTAAACTCGATATGGTTGAGCCAAATAAATTACTATGTCATGTTGTGCCGGTCTACGTGCCTGCCCTCCGACCTAGCAAGGCACAGAGAGGGGTCAGACCATGCCGAGCGGCCCAGGCATGCTTAGCCTAACGGACCACCAATTGCTCGTAGCCGCTACGCTGCCATTGCTGCCCGTGCAAGAGGAGAAAGCTAAAAGCGATGGTCAGCGAGGAGAGAGGCTAATGAAAGGGAGAGTTGGAGAGTAGAGGTGATGGCTAGCGTGGGGACGAAGAAGGCGGCGGCTAGCGTGGGCTTGGACGGAGGAGGCGGCGGTCGGCAAGGAGAGAGGAGGTGGCGACGACCGGGAAGGGAGGAGAGGAAGTCGACGAGGGTAAGGTCGTGAGAAAGGTCGCAAGTAATTTTACTGCCAGTCATAAGTAATTTTGCTGCCAAGTCACCGAATTGCGTTTAGAAGAGTGCAGCAATCCTAACATAAGTAATTTTACTGTACTACCACAAGTAAATGGTGTGCCGTGCTATGTTGGGCCGGACCGTTCCTCGGCACAGTATTATGCGTGTCATGCCGATGTGCCGACCCAAGTTGCACACCCGATCGAACCGAGCCGACACGACCCATTTACTATTCGTATTGTGTTGTATCTGGACTGGGCCAACAGTACCGTATTTCATATCAGCACATTTTGCCCAACCTAGTTAGCTAAGTCATATTTTTTTTTGAATCTGGCTTTGTTGTGCATTCGAGCCAAGTAATATACTCAGAGCAAGTTACTTGCTCAAATGCACAACAAAGCCAGACTAAAAAAGTTGCAAACGCTGTAAAAATGATTAGGACACATGAGCTACACGAAGACAGGTTGATTCGAAATATGCTTGAGTTGACTCAATTATATGGTTTATATGACTCAATTATATGGTTTATATGTCTGTATGAAAAATTTTGTTGTTGCCACTATTAAAATGTAATATCTTGGTTTTTACAAAAGGGGGGGGGGTCCAAATTTCACCCTCATTTCGTTTTTGCCATTCCCATCTGCTGACCGTTCGCACACAACCCTTTGACAAGCCACTTATTAGCCCATCTCCCTTCTCTCTCTAGTTCAGCCACCACCAAACCACACCCCACCCTCATCACATCGTCGTCCTCCTCACTGATGGAGCACCCACCCATGGCTTGCCTCCATGCTGTTGGAGTTGTACAAGAAATCGGACATGTTACCGACCATGCAGCCGCATGTGCCAAGAAAATCGCTGCCTTGGACCTTGCTAGCTCGTGCCACAGGCTCCGCCCCGTCGCCGTCGCCCTAAGGTCCACCATCACCATCCCAAGCTGCCCCCCTTTGCCTAACCCTCACAGCCAGCGAGCCCATTGCCCTACGCCCCGCCTCTGCCGTGGCCGGCCCACCTCAGGTCGACTCAAGCCAAGCCGCCACAAGTACAAGGATTGCCATCATCCACTCATGCTCATGTGTCATTCAATTTGGAGTTTTGGGCATTTTTGGTCATGTGTAGCACAGTAATATTAGAAGTAGTCCCTAGGTGTATACAATACCATTTCTGGCTCCCTCCCTGAGCGTGGGACTCCGGTCGGCTGACGCATACGTAGTCTCATGCCCCGGCATCGTAGCACCCGAGCCATGCGGTCCAGGAGCGCATGATTCCGGAAAATGTCTAAGGCTGTATGTGGTCAAAAAGGTTGCTGTGGTCGAATATGACAGTGGTCGAGCAAGACAGTGGTCGAACAAGTGGTGGCGAACATGGGTGTGACCGAAAGCGGCTGCGGCTGAAAGCGGAGGCGGTCGAAAGCGGAGGTGGTTGAAAGCAGTTGTGATCGAAAGCAGAGGTGGTCAAAAGCGGCGGTGGTTGAAAGCGGTTGTAGTCGAAAGCGGTAGCGGTCGAAAGTTAAACATAATGTCTTTTTAAGATAGTTTCTATAACTCATTTGTAAGAGTCATGGTAGAAGACGCTTTGAACATGATGGCTTCTTAACACAAGTATTATTTATTCTCTCAATCTCTCTCGCAATCAGCCAAAAACTAAAACTCACAACAAAAAACTAAAAACCACAATACTTTTGAACAAGGTCTAACTCTCGACTCCGGTCACTCCATTGACTATGGATGGATTCTTTTAGAATGTGGTTTTGGTTTTTAGTTTATGATTTTTGAATTCTGTCTATTCGCGATAGACAATACGTAGAGAAAAATAGTCACATATAATTTTTACCCGTATAGCTGAACTCGGTGCAGTGTCTACTATAATCTACCTATAGACCCGTTTTAAAAATATACCATTTAAAAACTAATTACTGTAGAAAGTAAAAGGCAAAAGCAAAAAAAAAAAAAGAACCCGACCTACGAAAGCTGTTATCCGAAATGAAAATAGGCACATGCATGAGTATGCACACGAAATCTGGACCGTTCCAAGTGCATTGAGATATATGCACTGACATGAGTGTAAGCATTTTTGTAATTGGTTTATTTATTTACTTTTTTTTTGTATTCGAAGGTTGATAAGGCAAGGGTGGGGCCATTATACTACTCTCCCTCTCGTTTCAGTTCTGAAATTTGAAATTTTGAATTGAAGTGTACGATGTACATCTATTGTGCTCTGTTTAACTGATTTACATCCTATGTGTCTTGTATTGTACACATACATATACAGTACAAGGCATCATGTACTCGTAGATATACATGAATCTGTACAACTGATTTACGTCTCATGTGTCTTGGATTGTAGACATACATATTCATTGCAAGGCATCATGTACTTGTAGATATACATGAACCGTATACATGGTGAACTTCGGTGCACACAAATGCACACTTTGACATAAACAATTTTTTTCAAACCAAACACACTGTACACACTCCTGTACGTATGATACATGTACAAGCGGAGACAAATAGGGAGAAAGCGGCGAATGGAGTCGGCCGGGCAGATTTGTTTGGCACTCAACATTCATATATTTTCGACTCTCAATTCTCCATATTTTGTAACCACTAACCACCCTCGGTAAAGAATATTTTGTTTGGAACTCTGTTTTGCCGGGAGTGCCGAAAATCATGCCAAATCACATTAAACTAACGAAGAATGATTTTTGAAATTCATCAAGGTACGTACTTTGGAGAAGCTCATGAAAATCATGCCAAATCACATTATCCCCAGAGAGGTCGCTAGGGATAGAAACGGATCGAATATGAATCGAATAGTCTCAAATACGAATACGAACATTTTCGAATATGAACATTCTCAAATACGTATATGAACATTCTCGAGTACGAATACGGATTTTACTTACCACATTCGCGTTTTCTCAGATACAAATATCAGATAAAACGGATTATCCTTTACCGTTTCTCATCCCTACCCGATAGAGAGTAGGTGCAACCGATGTGGAGAGGTGTATCTGACAATGTGGATGATGATGTGCACCTAGCAAAGGTGCACGTGACGATGTCGACAATGAGGTGCACCTAGTGGAGGTGCACGCGACGATGACCATAAGCCAGTTCCAACCACCACATGTGAGGAGTGGAGGGGACACTTGATTTGGCTAGATATGGCCAGAAGTGCCATTACCTCCCTTGTCGATGGTTGTTCCAACATCGTCTCCCCCTTAGTGGTGGTCACAACACCATCACCCCCACTGCCGATAGCCTCATGCTCGTTGATGGCAGAGACGAAGGGGGCACCATCGGATGTGGCGGTGGACAGCATCGAGTGGCGGCGTCATGGCAGTCGGGGCTATGGCAACCGGATCTAGACCAGGACTGTTGGATCAGCAGACCTTGACATCTCCCTCGCCTCCAGTGGATGAGCAACGAGTGTTGGACAACGAGTGTTTGACATCTATGCTTCTTGTTAACTTGTTTTATTTCCGTTTCTGAAGAAGAATGGCTTCAGGGCTCGCTCGATTTCATGTGTTTATAAAAAAAAGGGAGTTATCTATATAAATAAAAACAACTGGTCATTTGTTTTGAGGGTAAGAAAATCCTACGATAATCTTAAAAGGAGAAACATTCTAGAAATTTTTACATTAATTGAGAAAAAAAGAAGCATCTCCACTATTTATTTTGGTGGGATCAGATTATAACGGTGTAGATAATCATGTGTATATTAGAGTTGTATAGTAAATACAATTATATTTTAATTATAGTCAGTGTAATTGCATATCAAAGGCAACTGTATTAATATAATTATAGTCAGTGTAATTGTATATTAAAGACAACTGTATCATAATATCTATTTGCACGGGTAAATATGCTAATTCATACAGCATTAAGGTCCCAGAAAACAAGGGCTAGCCTAGTTACTACTATGTACAAACCAAACCAAGCTGGATTGGACTCAAGGACTGAACTGAAGACGATGGAAAGCAGAACTATGGCGG
This sequence comes from Dendrocalamus latiflorus, assembly GCA_017311315.1. Lineage (NCBI taxonomy): Eukaryota > Viridiplantae > Streptophyta > Magnoliopsida > Poales > Poaceae > Dendrocalamus > Dendrocalamus latiflorus. Next base: position 170,131 of record CM029670.1, on the reverse strand, counting down.
AGGCAGAGCGCTCTCAAGGTCTGCCGGCGGGGGCTCGGAGTCGGAGGAGCCGCCGCGTGCTGCTGCTGCTTCTTGTTCAGGTGAGGCCGCGGGTCGCCTGGCCCTCCATCTCATGATCTGGAGGAGGACGGCGTTGGCGCAGATGGCCACGCCGAACCCGGCAAAGGTGGACAGGATGATGGCGATCACCGCTTGCATCCGCACCTGCACGCCATGCATGGTTCAGTGTCGATTAGTAAGTACATCGAGTCATCGAGTAGTAGGATGCATGGATTTCTCACATATTTGTAGAAGAGGTGGGTGAAGAGCACGATGAAGAGAAACTGAACCGCGGAGTAGATCCACACATATCTCCTTGACACTGCACAGCAAGTACTAGTAGATCAAAAAAAAAAAAAATCCTTGTGTTGATTCCGCGACCAGCCATGGTAGCATTTGTTTCAGAGTCGAGGCACGCTACTACGAACGTACGTACCCATCTTTGTGGTGGTGAGAGAGGAGAAGAGGCCGAGGACGCATGCGAAGGGCAAAGAGATGGCCAGAGCCGCCGTGCCGTGATCGCCAACCAGCAGCTGTTCCAGGAAGCAGAAGTAGGCGAGGATGCTGATGATCACAAGGATGGGCGTGCCGTGCCATTGCCACACTCTGTATCGGCTAGCGCTAGATGCTGCTGCTGCTGATGCTGCTGCTGCTGCAGGATCGGTCTGACCAGCAGCAGAGGCAAACGCCGCGGCAGCGCTGTGGATGCGCCGCAGTGTGACGGGGAGGTTGCGCACCTCCTGGTTGCAGACGTCGCAGTTGCTGTTGCCCTTGATGCTGAACCACTTGATGACGCAGTCGCCGTGCGCCAGTGCGAGGTCACCCTTGCACCAGCACTCGAGCTTCAGCGTCTCACTCCCCTCCGACAGCGCCACCATGCAGATCCGGCACACCGCCTCCTCTTCCGCGATGTCCTCTGTACCTGCAATGCCAAATTGCCAATGCATCCGTCGATCAATCACTCAGTCAGTCTTTTGAGTCTTTGATTACGTATATATGGTATACTGAAGACGGACGAATTTCTTCACCTGCTTCTGCTGGCTCTTTGGCGGCATCTAATTCCGGTGGCGGCGCGGAAGGTGGCGTTACCACCGACACTCGGAACACCCCACCATTAATATTTAGGGAGCTCGAGTCCGCCACTCTCTTGAAGCCTTTCGAGTTGAATCTCCTGATGCTCATGGGCAGAGACTGCGAACGGCAAATATGGTTCGCTTGCTGCTCCTCCTTTTTCGTCGTCGTCGCCTTCGTCGTCTTCTTTTTCTTCGTAAATGCAACGGCGATTAATTAACACTGCACCCAATTATTTAGAAAACATATGTATGTACACGAATCTCTCGCTGCGTGATTAATTCACTGGCGATTGATTGGTGCTTCTACTTACTACTGCACAAGAATTACTTGCAGCATCGGCAGCAGCAAGCTCATCAAGCTGATGCACTGAATTAGAGATGTCATCGATATCCAAGCTGGACGACAGTGATGAGGGCGCCCTTGCAATTCTGAAGCTGAACAACTTGGAGAAGGACAGTGACCGAATGTCCTCGTCGGCTTGAGCACTTGTTGATCTTATGCTCCGTGCTGGCAACAGGCTGCTCTTCATTGACATTAATGGCTTGGTCGACGACGAGCGAAGCGGCTTCGGGAGAGCAGAGCTTGCTGTGTTATCACTATTTCTATCATCAGCTGGCAAATCTCTAGAAGAAAAAGAGGAGGAGCAAGCTGCAGGCTCTTGGTCCTGTGCAGATACCGAAAGCAGCGGCCAATCCCCGTGGTGATACAACGCAATCTCTTCTTCTTCTTCCATCTGCATGCAGCAAGTTAATTAAAACCAGAGGCAAATTAATTTAAGTAGCTAGCAACCTAACCTGTTGTTTGTGCTGAGCCATGGCAACCAGCTCTTCCAGAGCACTCGGAGTCGGAGGTTGAACTGAAGCAACCAAACTTTGAAGACCACACAGATTATTTCTCCCTAGCTAGTGTCTGAGGATGCTGCTGCTCTGCCTTTTCCAAAGATGACTGGATCACTCATTATAACGTGTCGTGTATTGCTAGTGGGGCTTGTCCATATTAACTTTTGTTTGAAGAGGTCAGAATTTAGTATGAACAGTTGATTTTTAAAAACGGTTTTTCTAGCTCTCCCATTCTCGTCTTGCTCCAGAATAAGGCGGAGATCACGGACGCATTACGTGTTCCACTACTCTTGCTTCTATCTTGCGAACGTATTTCTCTTTCACTTTCTCTGTCGCTCATCTATTCCTTCTAAGAATCATCTTTTCTAACCACTAGTATTTATTTTGAGCTAAAAGCGTAAAAAATCAACAGGCATATATAGTGAATATGAACTGAAGATAACGACGTAGCAAACAATGATATAAATGGATTGGAAGGTAGGGGGAGGTGGGAACGGGAGAAAGCAGCAGCAACTACCTTCTAAGCAGCAGCAGCAGCTACTGGTTTGGTGGGTGGGAAGACTCGATCGACAGAGATTGTTCTATGACTAGCGAGTGATCACTAGCTGGCTAATTGCAACCACCGTCCGTCCGTCACAGTAGGTGTACTACTCCCTGGAGGCTGGAGTGAGAGCTCTTAATTGTTCCACGACTCCTCACCCGACCCATCCTAGATCTTTTTTCTTTGCACAAAGCTTGTAGTTTAATTCAGAGATTAATTGCAAGTGAATTATTTGGTGCATTCCTATCTATCTACAAAGCTTGTAGTTAAATTAAGAGATTCATTGCAAGTGAATTATTTGGTGCATTCCTATCTATCTATCTATCTATCTATCTATCTATCTATCTATCTATCTATATTATGGCTATATATATATATGGTCATCAGAGACGCTACGTAGCACTCGATTGCATGAGATATGTGGGTGGCCTGCAAACAGAAGGTCGATTTGTCACGAACGGTGAACAGAGAACTAATTAATGGGTGTATTTTTTTAACTGTTACTTATGATTTATGGCCGTGATTTATAATGATTATTTACGTGAACGAACTGAATACCGATAAACTATTTTGAAAAGACTATCCTGATAAACCGTTTCGAAACAATAACAGAGAAGCAGCCATAAACCATAAACTAAAAAGAACAAAGTCATGAGCTAAAAAATAGGGCCAATAACTCTTCAATACATACGACGATTACAGTTCAGGTATGTCTATCTTCCTTGTAAAAGTGGTGCATAAGAAATATTTATGTGAATATGCATAAAGAAACTAACAATTAGAGGTGGAAATCGTACCAGATTCTCGTCTTATTGAGTTTTTTTTGAAATTAACATAATTTGATTTAATAGTATTTTGTTGATAGTTGGAAGTATTTTTTAGAATCAAGCTAACGAGCTAAGCCAAAGCAAAATTTAATTTCATCCGAAATCAGTTCATTCAATATTTAATCCATTGACAAGTGTAATTAAAATAATTTTGAATCAAGCCAACGAGCATCACTAACAAGTTTTTTTTCACTCTACTAATAATGAATGAACGAATGAATGAATGAATGATCAGAACATGCAGTGCCAAAAATGTTGGAAATAACTATGTTGCTACCAATATGGACATGGATCGGTTGACAAAGGCAACGCGTTCCGATTGCTAACGTCTTGTGTTGAAAGCAGCAAAACCCAAGCCAAACTTGCATGTATGACTCCACGGTGACACTAGTATCAGTTTCCGTCTGCAATGGACCGATTGAAGGTAGGAACGACTATGTGTGGACACCATCGTAACAATAGGATCCTCGGGTTTTCCATAACAGCTCATAAATTTAGTTACGGATAAAAAGAATATCATATTTACTCACGAGTATTTAAAATGGATTAGTTTGATTAAAATATGAGATAATGGCCAAATTACATTAAAATATGAGATAACGGCCAAATTACAATAGCTTTACGGGCATCCAAACCCAAAACTTAACTGTACTAGACCAGAATGATAAATCAAGCTTGTGGCCGAGTGAGTTCTATGTCATTTACTTGGCACAAATGTTTAGTTCTTATTTGCCACAAATAAGGCTATCATTCACGTAACATGCACACCAACACCACACCACTATATCCAAACCAGAGTATCAATCTTTGGATGAGGACGTGGACTCTAACCATTTAATAGTTATTGACTAAGAAGCCTCAATATTCAGCTTTGTTTTAAAAGCTTGCCGGCATTGGACCGGATAATCCTTAACAGTATTTATAAAGTATTTATATTTTTCTAACCTACCTACTAATTACCAATAAGGTGATTTTATATTATAATAATACTTATGGTTGTCAAGGTGAATATGGCATACGAAAGTATGACTAGGCTTTTCAGTGGTTGGACTTAGCTATTTATCATGTTATTCTAAATTATTATTTTATAATAACAGTGCTCAAATAATATAAATAAAAGTAATAATAATTAAATATTATGGGATTAATATGATCGAAGCCGTGTGACTTGCCTTCTTATCTAGGAGGTCTTTGACCACTTCTCTGTAGGATTTAGGTTTGACATTATCTACTTCAGATGCTCCAATAGCTTCTTCATTAGCCAACTAGTTGAATTTGGATGCTAGTACAAAAGAACAAATATAAATAAGTTCTTGCTCTGCAGAATGCAAACTACGAACAAAGTAAAATCAAAATCCAAAAAAGATTAAAAAATGTGGATTTAGGTGGATAGGGTTTAAATTAAGCTTGTCTAGGTTGAATGGGGTTAAAAATGGGTTAGGTAGGCTCGAAACAGTCGAAATGAGTATAAACAAGGTTATTGAGTTTTGGATGAATACTAACATGATAAGGTGAACAATACCGGGTTGGGTACTATTCCTAGCAGGTCGGGTTGGTGAACAGTATTGAACCCGTTTATTGCGCAGCTGTGAATGAATAGTATTATGCCGGCTGGGTGTTATTGGGCTGCATAGTGTTGGGCTGGCTGGTGTTATTGGGCTGCACAATACTTGGCTAGCCCAGTTTGGCCAACTGGGCCAAGAGTTGGCTCGGGCTGGTTTTGCTGGCCCATAGAGCACGTGACCCAGCTTACTCCAGAGCGAGCTCGAGCTCGCTTCTATGGTGGGCGGGTGGAGGAAAGCGGCGGTGACGCCAAATTTGGCGATGGCAACGACAGACAGCAGCAAGCGATGGTGTGGTGAGTATTTGTGGATCATGGAGAACCCATTTCGGGCTTTGTGGACAGTGGTGGCATGGAAGTGGCTGGCGACAACGCATGGTCGGAATAGGGGAACGACACGACGGAGCTGCAGCGGTGCTTTGGCAAAATTAGTGATGGGTTTGAGCATCAGTGGGGAGAGGGGAGCTCGATGGGGGTGGTGGCTCGGCTTGAGGAGGTCTGTGGAATGCTAGCATCAGTGGCTATGGGCAGCGGGACGATGGCACACGACGGCGGCGAGCTAGGGGCGGCGAGGTTAGGCGAAAAGCTGGAGAATAGCTTCATGGTGGTGAGGAGATGATAAGGGAATAACTAATTTGGTAAGAGCGAGGACGGAGACGAGAAATTTTGAAGATGGCCGAGGCTTATTGGAATTGGTGATGATGGTGGTGGAGCAGCTTCACGTGGTCGGAGAAGAAGATGGTGGTTCGGGCGTGAGGGTGTGCGATGACGGTTTGCACAGGGACGATGGCGCCGCGCGTGGGTAGCAGCGTGGATAGTCGCGTGGTTTTTGTTGGTGAGCGAGCAGTGCTGGTGGCATAGGAGTCGTTGTTCCTTTCTGGAATGGCCATGCGAGGTGGCGGCGAAAAACAATGGCGCGCGTCATGGCAGACCAGAGTGAGACAGACCAGGGTGTTGTGAAAGTGATGGCGGTGAAGCTGTACTGGGCACGACCTGAGGTGGTGTGGCCCTACCGTAGGTTGGTACTGGCGTAGACGACGGTGGGTTGAGGCGCTATGAGCGCGTGCGAATGACGGCGCGACACGGGGCAAGCGGCAATAGGGAGGAGGCGGGCAGCAAGAATACGCTTCGCCATAGTGGATAGCGTAATTCCGAAAAAAGAAAGCGGATGTTTGGCTTGATTTTTCGGATTTGGCAAAAACCTTCAAATTCAAGCAAATTCAAATAAGTTCAATTTTTTGAATTTTTGGAGCTGTTTAAGACTATTTCGAAAAAAATTTAATCCAGCAGCACGCTGTTTTTACAAGCATGCATCACCTCCTTTTCCTGCTGCTTTGGAGTCACGTTGCTGTTGCTTCCCTTGTATCCATCTGACTTCCAAATCCACTCCACTCCACACACCACCACATCAGATATTTTGCATAACTTCATTTTGATGTATGCTTTGCACCAAAATGCAATCAATGGAACATAACACACTGACGCTGCAATCTAGGAACAGGATTAATTAATTTAAAATCTTATCGTTTCCCTTGGCCTTCCTTCGCTATTCTACTGGGATAGTTCTACCTCTCCCGGAGAAAGCATGTGGAGGAAGACTATATTACAAAGCATCTGAGAGTGGTTTCTAAAGCATTTTTTTTCTCTGAAACCAACCACTTTGTCAGCGCACCACATATGATAATTGGGTGTTCAAATCGGCTTCGACTTCCACTTCTACTTACAGAAATCAAAAGTTAATTTAAAAACCTCGGCTTCTAAAAACGGCTTCTCCGAGCCACTTCCAAAAGTGGTTGGCCTCCTCCTCTGTGTCTCCACTTTTTAAAATCTGTTCTAATTGCCAATTTTTTCTGTTGCTACTATTCTATTTTAGCCAAAAGTCAAAAGAATTTTTTTTGTTGGGGCCACTGAAAAATTGTGCAATTTTACTTATGCCATCCAAAATCTTGTCATTTCAATTTTGCCATCTTTTCATCAGTATACATTTCATTTTCGCCACTTCGTCCAATTTTCCGTAAGTCAACAGAGTTTGACCCCTAAGAAATACGCAAAAATATCAGGAAAAGAAAATAAAAAACCAGAAGATACATAAAAATTGAGGGACCACTTCTAAACAAAAGTTTTTAAAAATTTTTACATCAAGAAAATGCTAGCAATGTTCCATAAAAGTTGAGAAAGATTAACATGTTTTCCTCCATGTAAATGTTTTGAGAAACTTTCGTAGTGTAAACTAAAAAAAACAAAATTGTCGAAAGGTATCCTTAAAATTTACTATATTTTTGGAAATTTTCTTGAATTTTCCTGTAATTTTTTTTTGATTTTTTCATATTTTTTAACGATCAAATCTGTTGACTTACAAAAAAGTGGGCGGAGTGGAAAAATGAAACGTACATTGACGGAAGGATGGCAAAAGTAAAATGACAAGATTTTAGATGGCATAAGCAAAATTATACACTTTTTTAGTGGCAACAACAAAATTTTCCCAAAGTCAAAAGATTGAGCCAAAAGCTATTAGCTCGAACCAATTAAAAAACACCCCCAATGTGTCCAGAAATCAAGAAATGAAAAGCCAATGAACAACAAAGATGAGAAGTGACAGCCTTCGAAAGTGCTGTTTACTAAGCATTTTATTATGGCAGATTTCTTCGGTAGCATATTTTCTTACAGAGACTACATATACAAATCAAACACTAGCTGTCAAGCAAAATGCGCTGGGGGTTAGATCTTTGATGTCGCGTCTTTGATCTCCTCCAAGGTGATAACCTGCAATAAGTATACGCGCATAGATATAAAAAGAGCATTTTTTTTAGGGATTTGTATTAAAAAATAACGTTGATGCAGAGAAAGGAGAGCTAGACAGTATCTCTCAACGACTGCTGTGTTGTAATGCAGGAAATAATGAGAAAAACAGACATGCCTGGTCCTTCCCAGCAAAATCATTGTCCGGAGTAAGAAAAAGCATGCAATGGCATTCCTTCCTGCAAAAGTAGATTACCCATCTGAAACAGATGCTTCTAAAAGTTCATCATTTCACTTTATATCCCTTTCCAGAAAAAAGGAAGTACAAATTACGTTCCACAGCTGTTTACCATACAAAAGTATTCAATATATGCTACATCATAAGAGGTATGGCAGATTGATTTTGGCTCTCTTAGCAAAGCATATGCCTCCACAACCAATAATATGGAAGCGAAGCGATACAGAGACAAAAAAAGATGATAGTAATCCAACATTGCAAATGAAAAAGAGCCTCACCATGTTTTGCAATAGAGAAGTAGAACACTGCATCTCTAACTATAAATCGCAAATAGAATCTCAACATTTTTTATGCACTACCATAACAGATAGTCAAAAGACTCAAAACAAGACTTTATGAACAACCGTACCTCTCACGCATGGGTACGCATGGGCAGTTCCAAAATCCTTGTGCTACTTCAGCAGCTTTGTCATCATAATGCCTAATTTAAATTTAGATCATGAAGGGAGGAAAAGTAAGTGCCTGTCATATGCACACAGAAGATGAATTGAAAAAAAGAACAATATATAAGATAAATTACCTACAAGGGCATAGAGGAGCTCCAAGTTGTTCCTTGTGATCAGCAAGTCCCTGTAAACACTTTTTTAGTTTCCATTCATCATCAAGAAGACATAGAAGGCAATCCCTAATTTATACTTTAGCATCAGGAAGGGGCTGCAACATTCCACATTTTATACTTACAATCAAGATGTGATGAACCTTAGTTCTTCATGGGGTAAACAATGTCAAGAGGAAGGTTAGGCGGCATCGGCATGGTGAGAGATTTGACTATAGACTAGAATGATAGAACTTGAGGAAAAGACTAGATTAATTTATCTTCATTGCTTGATGATAATTGATACATGTTGTCTCTTTTATAAAAAAAACTCGACTTGACCTCTAAGAAATAATCTCTTTAAAGAAACCTATCTCTAATATATATATATATATAGTAAACATATCTAATGAGAAAACTAACTATTCTTATCTCTATCTTAACCAAATTAAGCCTAACATATGTGAAAAGTTGCAACGTGCCGGGATTATTGTTCACAGGCATGAACAATATTCTTGGTTAGGATAGAGATAAGAATAGTTAGTTTATTTATTAAACAGGTTTTCTATCTTATCTTATAGATATATTCCATCTATTAGAGAAAAATTTTCTTAATGATAGAGATTATTTTTTAGAGGTCAAATCGAGTTATCTCTATAAAAAGGATAACATGTATCCATTATCATTAAGTAATGAAGATATTTAATCTAGTTTCTTCCCTAATTTCTATCATCTCAGTCTATAGTCAAATCTCTCACCAAGCCGACACTCCATATCCAAGTTTAGCTCAGACGTAGCTGCCTTCTTTTTGGGCGTGAAGCAGTGTCAAACCAGCCTTTCTCCTAACAGTGTTTACCCCATGATGAACTAAATTCATCACATTTAGTATCAGAGCAATCGATCCCTTCCCACGAGTTCTGCTACCATGGCTCCTATTGCTGAGTCGTTGGCCACGATAAAGGCTAACACCAACAAGATGACCACTAATACCAATAACATTGACAAGAAGATGGCGACCATCTTTCTCAGCATGCATACCACCTTGGAGAAGACCGTGAATTAGAATGTGCAACGAGATGCGGTAGCGTCACTGTTCCTAGTAGCCGTCGCGGGGCTGCCGAAACATGTTGTGGCAGTTGCAGTTCTGCCGATGACTGCCGCAACCCTACCACGTCCTGCCGCGGCATTTGTGTTGTTGCCGATGCCTACCGCGGCAACTTTGTCGTTGTCACGACCTGCTACGGTACTACCGACACTCACCGTGACCCTACCATGTCCTATCGTGGTGTTGCCGCCATGGCCCTGCCGAAGCTTGCCGTGGCAACCGCATTGTGGAAGCCTACCACAACACCATCGTGATTGCCACCATGCCTGCCGTGGCAATCACAGATGCCATCAATATTGTTGCACACTTGCACCTGTACGTAGAGGCCACGGTCTTCAAGGTCACCGGTAAACGTCGTAGTCTCTCGTCAACGTGGGGTCTTCTAGGGCTACACCACAGCTCAAGAACAAGCTGTTGTCGAGGGGGAGAAGTTGTCACGTGCTGGAATTACTGTTCGTACACACTGTTCACGCACATGAACAGTACCCATGGTACTGTAGTAGCCACATATGGCAGACTTAGATTGGTTATGATAGATATAAGAATAGTTAATTTTCTTATTAGATGTGTTTACTATCTTATAGATATATTCCATCTATTAGAGATATGTTTTCTTAGTGATAGAGATTATTACTTAGAGGTCAAGTCGAGTTATCCCTATAAAAAGGACAACATGTATCTATTATCATCAAGCAATAAAGATAAATTAATCTAGTCTCTTCCACAAGTTCTGTTATCCCAGTCTATAGTCAAATCTCTCACCAAGCTGACGCTGCCCTACCTTTCTCTTGACGGTGTTTACCCCATGAAGAACTAAAGTTCATCACATTTAAGCTATCATGCGCAGCGACACTGTTCCCGTGAACAATGCTACATGGTTACCGTTCACATGACAACAACCGATCTGGTTAGATTAGTTCCCTTAAAGATAAGATTAGATTGGTTAGGATAATCTATTTTCATAATATTAGAGATAAATTTCTTAGATGTCAAGCTATCCAATTTATATAAGAATGGGAATATATCTTATTTTATTAAGCAAGAAAATAATGAAGATGAATTAATCTAATCTTTCCTCCCAAGGTTCTTCTCCCTCGTCTATAGTCAACCCCTTATCCTACCAAGCTGACGTTGCTCAGCTTTCCTCCCGGCAGTGTTTACTTCGATGAACTAAGATTCATTACATTTGGTATCAGAGCAGTCTCTCTTCCCATGACTTTCACTCACGCGCTGAAATCACTGTTTGCACGTACTGTTCATATGCGTAAACAGTACCATGGTACTGTAGCAGACGTGTATGGTATGATTAGATGAATTAGGATATAGATAAAAATAGTTAGTTTCCTTATTAGATGAGTTTACTATCTTATAGATATATTCTATTTATTAAAGATTGGTTTCCTTATAGATAAGGATTATTTCTTATAGGTCAAGTCCTCTGAAGCACCGACACATGAGGAAACCACCGTATCCGTGTCCGACATGGACACGTCGTGGACACGTGTCAGTGGCGTGTCAGACAATTTCAAAACCAAATTTAATTTGTGATATTCCTAACACGTGTCGGACATGACACGACCGCGAGTCCGACACGGCCTAGGACACAGCCCAATAGCCCACATGCACGTGCCCTAATGGATACCCAATCCATCCCGTCGCTCTCCTCGCGGGCGTCGATTCCCACTGCTCCTCCCTCGCGCCGCCGGCTCCCACCGCTCCTTCCTTGCACCGTCGGATCCTCTCTTGCATCGCCAGCTCCTGCCAGTCCTCCCTCGCGCCGCTGGATCTTCCGTCACGCCGTCGGCTCCCAGCGGTCCTCCCTCGTGCTGCCGGATCCTCCCTCGCGTCGTCGGCTCCTCTGTCTCTCCGCCTGATCCTCCCTCGCCCCGTTGACTCCCGCAGATCCTCGCTCGCGCCGCCGGCCCCTCAGTCATGCCACCGGATCCTCCGTCATGCCGTCGGATCCTCCGTCATGCCGCCGGATCCGTCTGGTCCTTCCTCTCTTCATCACTAAGAAATTTTCAGTCTTCACAAGTAAATCATCTTCAGTCTTCACAAGTAAACCAATGACAATCTGATTGTGCTAAGGATCATGGAGAAAGGACTGAATTTATGACAGTAGTCGCGCATTTGGAAATTGTTTCTGGGTTACCTTCAGATTGTTCTTTGGTTTGATCATCTTCATGTATTTCTGTTGCAGGTTCTATAAATGCAGTCAATTGTGCAGAGCTAGCAAAGCAAGAAGATATCAATGGCTTCCTTGTTGGTGGTGCCTCTTTGAAGATATGAGAAACTCGTGTCAGATCCATTCTTTTAGTCAAATGAAACAATGAAGCCGGAAAATTACTTCCTCGTTTGCTGTTTTTAGTCTCTGCTACCAGCAACTCTTAAACACATCGGCCTGCAATATTATCATGCTTTCTGTTCCATATTGATCGCCATATGTGGGCATATTGGATATAAAACACCTAAAAAACAATCATATTCCTGAACCATGAATACCCTATTATAACCCTATAATATTATCACTAATCTGCGAACCAATATTTTTTGGTGTTCGCAGGGTCCGAACTTCGCTACCATTGTCAACTCGGTGACTTCCAGGAAGGTTGCAGCTTGATGGACCCTCTTGATAGAAATAAGTGATCAGAGAGGCAGCTCGGACACCGTATCAGAAATCCTGATGCTTGTCTTTTAATTAGCCTTGCCATTGGAATTTGAGTTTGTTATGTAATTTAAGTTGAACCACTCCTATGTTGCCTAGTGGCTACTTGCTTTTGATTGAACCTTGCATTTAAGTTTCTATATTTGAACTTGGCGATTTGTTAATTTTTATTGCTTATCAATTATCAATTGTTGTTACTTTATTGCTTTGATTATTCAAGAATCAAATATAAATATTATCTTTGTAGTCTTGCTGATCAATGATCATGTTACTTTTTTTACCAGGTTCACGGAATTCTTATTTCTTAAAATGGTATTCACATGAACAATTGAACATATCATGAATTGACTGCAAGAAGAATGAATAGGCGAGGATCGGTTGTCTTTGAGGTATATATTCTGAGTTTACTTTACACTTTACATTACTTCAGTTTAACAAGTATGAAGAAACATAAAATTATATATATATATATATATATATATATATATATATATATATATATATATATATATATATATATATATATATATATATATATATATATATATATATACACACGTAATTTATTCTTATTATTTAGATATATATATAGCTGTGTTGCCGTATCGGTATTTTTGGGCAAATGGTAAATCGCCGTGTCGGTGTCGTGTTGTGTCGTGTCGACGTATCCGTGTCTATGCATCATAGGTCAAGTCGAGTTATCCCTATTAAAAAGCTAGCATGTATCTATTGTTAATCAAGCAATGGAAATGAATTAATCTAGTTTCTTCTCCATGTTCTATCATCCTAGTCTATAGTCAAATATCCCACCTCACTAAGCCGATGTCGCCTGGCCTTCCTCCCGGTGGTGTTTACCCCGATGAACTAAAGTTCACCACATTTGGTATCAGTTCGTGCGAACAGTAATTCCAACATATGACATAAGATGATGATTCCTCTCCTCTGTGAAAACCAGAGTCGAGGAGTTGCACTCAGCAAATTTGTGTTGTAGAGTTTTATCGGTTCGTATCATGCAACGACTTGAGTGTTTCCAGGAGCTAGCTTAAGCAAGATTGCTATTTGTTAGTCATAGTAGTCTATGACTGGTCCCTTAATTTTTTTTGCTTTGGTCTCTTATGTACCTATATGCTTAACATATAGGCTTGCTGGCCTACAATATTAATGCATCACTTGTTTCCTTCAATTGGCACTAGAGCTGAGATCCAAAACCCTAACCATACCCTCCAGGCCCACCAATCCACTCCCCCTGGAGGGGTCACCGACAAGAAAAGCCTACTTAGCGCTACAACCTTCCTTGACCTTATGCCACTCTTCTACACAGCAGCGAGCCACAAGTTGACGTTAGCTGGTATCTTTTGCACCTTACCACTGCTGTGACTTTCCAGGTCAACAAACAACAACCCAAAAACACAACTACTTATTATTGCTATAAGGGCATGGCATCCATTTTGTAACAGTGCAATCTAGTGCATATACTCCCATGAAGGCACCACAGGCACAACATGTACATCTAGCCAAAAAAAAATGTACCAATGAAACATGAATACACGATGGTTCAAGATTGTCAGGGTCTCGATCCGTATAGTAGATATGTGAAACTAAGAACAATAAATCGACACAAATATTCTTTTTTTGATGCTGCCCTCCAGAGATCAGAAGAAAGCCTTTCATGGGAACAGCAGATTTGTGGTGGTTAGGATCAGAGTTTTTTGGATCTAGACCCTGACACCACATTAGGAAAATATGTACTCAACTGTTATATTGATGTTGTAGGCCAATAGCCAAATATATAGAGTGCATGTGGACTCCTAGTCTAGATTGAAACCAATATGCTAATGAACCTAAACTGACACAAACAAATGCTCTAGTACTCTAGGCCATGGGAGGGAAGTGAGATTTGAGCATGTGTGCCAGGCCCATCTAATGATGTGGTCAGATAAGTGATTAGCATGTATTAAGGCCTTTCAGTATGAATTGAGTTATTGAGGTGGGTTAAGCATTATTAAGGTATAATAAGTTACTAAAGTGGAGCAAAAAAATATCATTAAGGTTTTTTTTACTTGCATCACACTTCCTCTTAGTCAGTATGGCCTCATACAACCAAGCGAGTCACCTTAGCCTGGCACAATAGAACGAGCCCATCCCACTGAGCCAGAAAAGACCAATGCAAACAACCAACCAGACGCTATGCGTAGCAACAGCTGCTTGTGTCTTCTCCTTTGCTACCAACATCTTTTGCTACCAACATCTTCATCAATATACTCTCTATATTCTTGAGGCTAGCGAGGATTTCTTCGTAGCCAACAAAGATCTTGCCACTTGTTAACTCGGCAGCAGAAACCACGGTGTTGGCTCTGATAACAAATTGTTATGAATCTTAGTTCATAGAGGGTAAACACCGCAAAGAGGATGGCTAGATGGCGTCAGCGTAGAGGGAGAGAGACTATAGATGAGAATTACTTTATCATTTCTTGCTTGGTTCCAATAGCATGCGACAGCCTCCTTATATAGATAGGCTCCCCCCTAATAGATAGAAGCTTATCTCAATCAAATCTCTAACAAATATAAAAACTAATATCATATCTCTAACAAAAGAAATCTAATATCTAATTCGCTACTTCCTAATAATGAACTGGCTAGACTCAAGGCCCACGCCCATAACATGTACCTTAAAACCTCTTTCATGGAGGGTCTTCCTAACTAAAGTAAGGGGCACACCGACGGCCTCTACCCGAGGTGTGAACCTGTATAAAAATTATCGTGCCACTCTTTCTCTCTTAATACCAATGCATCAACAGGTGACGTGTGCTCTCTAGCGTTGTATTGGTCTACGCAAAACCAACACAATGTTCCAACAAATGCGATATCAAGCCGAAACTACAGAACTTAACATTCTTTGTTGTTCGATTTGTATGGTTAACTATTTTTTTTCTTGTGTATGTTCAGATTCAACAGTGTTCAATTGGTATGACAATCCAAGAGATACATAGATTTGTTCCCCTATCGTCTGAAAGGATGGTGACGATACTGACCTTGATGACGACGGCGGTGACGGACTTGTCGGCGCAAAAAGTGGTGTTGGAGCGGCGGGCGTACTGCTCGGAGAATTTGCGCATTATCTCGACCGATTTGTCGGATGCATCCACTCCTCCGGCTGTGCACCCACAGAATGAATCCATTCAGTGGGATGGTTGAGGAGGAGGAAGAAGAATTTGATTGGATTTACATACCTTGAGCTCGGACGGCGCATCGGCGTCCTCTGGACATGGGCTCGGACAGTGATGGGCGAAAGGGGTTCCCGACGGTGGCGGTCATCGACATCATCGCAGGCCGGCCGGCGGCCGATCTGAAGGTGGTTGGAGCAACGGAGGAGGAGATATTTTGCTTCACCCGTTCCTTGCCCTGCTGTTGGCCAAGTATCGATCGGCGTCTCTCACTTCCCCACTCGTGTTCGCCTTCGCGTCTATTCCTTCTACTTGTATCTATTCTTCTATCTATTAATTATGGTCACACCCTCCGCCGCACGGGCGCGGATTCTCTGACGTAAGTCACCGTGACGTTGGGTCACTGACGTGTGGGGCCCACGCGTCAGTGACCCAACGTCACGGTGACTTACGTCAGAGAATCCCGAGCGCCGCCGCACACGGATTGCTCACTGGCTCGCCACATGTTGTTACGTACAAGGAAAAAGTCGAGATTACCCCCACCCCAAACTTCTAGAGAGTGACCATCGATCGCATCCCCAAACTTTCAACTACAAAACTTGAGCAAATTTTACAAACTTTCAACTCAATCTTACTCACAAACTTTCAACTTGAGATTTCCCACTTCTACCTCAAAATCTTGAGCTAAAAAAATTCCAACTTTCAACTCCCGATCTGGGGGGACTCAGCAGCAAGGGATTTCAGGGTTAATCCGCGACGGCGCACGACAGGACAGCCATGGAACAAACGGCGGACCAGATGGTGACTGGGAGTAGCTACTTGTGGCCGGTGGCTGCGAGGGCCGTCGTCTTGCCTCGCCCGCCACGCAGTTGATGAGTGGATCCGAGAGAGAGAAGCAGCGAACGTGGCTGAGATATCATCGATTGGGAGGCGAGTTTTTGCGGCATGCACGAGCTTCAATCTTCCTTGCGCCGATCCGACGCTCTAGTCGTAGGCGTCCGCAATCTGGTGATTCGCCCATCAATCCCAAGCAATTGAGTCTATAATCTTAACATACATATCAAAACAAGCCCTAATTTGCTTTTAGAAGGTCGTATTGCCGCGATGCACCGTGAATACGGGTGGTTTTTGCCACACGAGCAACGCAAGTGACCAATTCATCTTCATTGAAAGTGAGTCAGCAATAAAAATAAATGAGTAATCTAGTTCAGGGGCAGAACCACACCCGGACAGGGTAGATCTTAGCCTAGGGTGTAGAAAAATATCTAGTGTACAACCTGAGTAAATTCAGTCTAGTCTGGGTAACATTTTTATGGTCTAGCCTAAATAGTCTAGATCATTCCATCACTGAGCCTGGGGCATAACCAAATCCTGACTCTGCCATAGATCTAGTTCATCTTCTTTGAAAAAGGAATTTGCCTTCACTTGCAGCCTAGTGCCTAGCCGTGATCTCAAGTTAGGCGTTTATCGCTTGCTCTAAATTGTGAAAGTCTAGTTTTCATAATTCACCAATTTGTTAACAAACCACTGAACCACTTTTTGTTAACATAATGACAGCTAACCCTTATTGTAGCTGCATCGGCCCTGTTCCAAATAACTGCTAGCTTCATGCAACTAAGCACCTGCTGGTTTTTTAATGTGGTTTTTCTTTTTTCCCTATTATTCTTTTCCCTTTGTATTATCCATGGAGATATAATGGTATTTTTTTATTTTACTATTTTTATTATTTATTTTCTTTAATTTAATACATTAGAAAAAACTAACAGCTGCTACAGTGTCATTTTAGCCAAAAGCCATACCACTTTTGAACGAGCCTAAATCCGTCGCTCTTTTTTTTGGTACTAACAATTAAGAAGCTTTTTCTCTAACTTGATGCATCAAAAACTAAATCACAAGCTTATGATAAAAAGCGAGTCGTTCTAACGAGATTTGTTGTTGTGGTTATGGACCAAACAAATAAATAAAGAGGCTACGGGGAGGCTACGAAGGGGCTACCCGGAGCCTTACAAGCCATGAAGACTGTGATAGAAGCCTGTGTTACCTATGTTTGTCTGAAAAAGAGCCCTATACCCCATGGTGTCCTAAGGCATATATTTATAGTCATGAGGAGGCTTGTTACATAAATACCCTTATCTGGGTCTATGCTTATAAGGGTAAATATGCTTTTTCCCAACTTAGAGTTACATGAATACCCTTATTGGGTCTACACAAATAGGGGTAACCATGGTCTTTTCCTAGCCTACAACCCCTGAATGGCCTACTGGTGCAATGGGCCAACTAGGCAAAGGTGGGGGCTATCTCCCAACAATAGCCTATCATGATTAAGGGGCCATGCTTTCTGTGGGCCCAAACCATGCCTAGTATTCTTTTGCCCTCTCTGTCCCTTCGGCCCATTGAATAGCCACCGCTTTGGATTCTTGCCAAAATGGGGCGACTGCATCGGCGTGCATGTCCCTGTAGCCGGGTCAGATATGGCGACAGTTGTCGGGCCACACGTGGCGATGGTTGGTTTCTCAATTGCGTGAGACTAACCGTCATGCCTATCCAGGCGCGATGCACGTCTCCTTGATTCTTGCGCCCGTTGCTTGGGCATTAAATGGCGCTGCCGTATCTTCTTAAGCATGTGGTTGATGCCATTTTTGACAATTTGCTTCTCACTTTCCTTCTCGCCTTCCTTTTGCTGCTCGCGATTGCTTTGGTCAGCATCATTCCTTTCTCACCGATCTCCTTGCTGTTTGTTGCCTCGTCATTGCACGCTTGTTTTCTCGGATAGTCTGTGCGAGTGACTGTAGTGGCTGCAGTGGGATGTTGCTCCGTCGAGCAGCCAAGCTAGCGGAGGCGAACGCTCATAGGTGGCTGTCAGCAAGTGATGGAAGGTGGCAGGGAAGTCCGATGGTGTGTTTGTGAACACGCTGGGCCCATCGATTGAGATGGAAGAGCTACTGGAGTCCCTTGCGCATGACGGCAAGATTGCGTCTTGCTAGGCCGTGTGCCTCCCTACCAGTGAGGAGATAGAGCTATGACTGTGAGAGGGCAAGACATTGGTATTTGCTGCCAGGCTCCGTATCCCTATTGCATGCTTTATTGGTGACCTGTTGTGGCTGTATGAACTAGAGCTAATTGATACCGAGCGCCATTGCACGCCTCGCTGTTTATGCCTGGGTGGCCCATTCGGAGGGTACCATCCCCAGTGCGTCATTCTTCGTGTCCCTACATGACACACAGTGCTAACCAAAGCACCTTGGGAATGGTTAGTACTCCAACCACCTCGATGGGCTTCCCCTCGAACCCAATGCAGACAAAGTGGGAGTCATATTGGATGGAGCAGTGGTTCTACCACAAGATTGAACATGACAACATCCTTCGCTTCACTTGCCATATCATGGATTTTGTCCCGTCACCTTGTGTGGTGCTCAACCGAGATGGTGAAATTTGACTCTAAAGGCTCCTCACAGTCGTCCTCCAGTTGAACATGCACGATTGTGCCAAAGAGTTCGGTGTGCTCTGCATGTCCCTGTTGGCTTGTCGATGGGAGGTACGGACATGCCCTGCTCGAATGGACGACGGTCGCCCTGCGCTGATGATGCTGGTAAAGCCTATGGGTCCTAGTAGTTGTTATGCACCCTAGCAACGTTGTTAATATGCGTTGTCCTTCCTGCAGCTAACCACAGGTGTTCACAGTGTTGTTGCTAGTAAAGGTGGAGCATTTCACATGTGTATTTCTGGGGCCGTATATTCCCAAGGAGCACAACCTTTGAGCCTAGGTGACCTTAGGCGGTCTGTGCATCAACCGTTTATGCGAAGCCCTAGGCATAGCCGTGCCTAAGTGCTTCGTGCCTGCCCTGAGTGGTGGTCACATGCGCAGTGTAGGAGGCCAGGATGGTGAAGATGCCCCCGGTTGTGAAAACCTCATCGAACAGAGGGTCTCGGCTTTGGCTATCATGATTGTGCTTCTTTCTTCAGCTCCTCCCAGCCCCGTGGGGTCGGAGAACAGTCTGGACGAATTCAGCAGTCTTGGTGGCTCTAAGTCAGAGGAGGGGAATGAGATCGAGGAGGTTGGGGGTGGGATGGTGATGACAATGGTGATGAGGACAATGCAGATGGCACTAGTGGCGAGGATGACGACGTGTACATCATCAACATGTTGGGCTCCGCTGAGGTGGCGGGGGACAAGGTGGTCCTCAGGGCGGAGTGACTCATGGATGTGGGTGAGGGCTAGCCTCCCAGTGAGCTAGGTGTGCAGGGCCCTGTCTTGACCAGAGGCACGGAGCCCTTGTTGACCCTACTGATGGCCTCGCTGCTGCTTGTGCCGCATGCTTCGGTAACTTCACCCGGTCACCCAACGAAGTGCGTGCGTGTGAGCTCCCCCGTGGCAGCTCCAGAGATGGGGTTTTGTGTTGCTATGGGGGGTGCTTGATGAGGACTCGAATTTGGAGGCTGGCATGTCACCGCCTCCTCCGGCTGCTCCCGAGCCTTGTCTGGTGATGGCACCTCCGAGGGACAATCCTGCTTGGGATGAAGGTGGTGTGCCCATGGCCAGCGTTGGCCAGCCCATTATAGGTATGAGCTCTTTCTGTGTGCCGTAGTAGATTGCCCAGATGCTAGCCTTAACTGGAGTGCCCTGCTGTCTTGCGGTGTGAAGCTTCTTTTAGGGGCATTCGAGGCGAGCGAAGCGAGGGTATGTCTATCTCCTCGTGTGGAGCTCCTTGTTTGTGTCATTTTTTAGTGCTAGAAGCTACTTTTTGTAGATGATTTTCATGGCGTGGGTGTTACATATTGTCATGGCGGGAGGCATCGGGCCTGCAAGAGCAGTTGGTCGCATCCCTAGCTTAGGCCAGCATGCTTTGCAACGTCGAGGCGTATGCGCAAGCCCTTGCTACTAAGCACGAGGGGCACATCCACTACCTTGAGTCCGAGGGGGCGAAGGCATTGGCCGTTGTGCAGGCTATTGCTACTGAAGTGAACACCCACACAGCAGAGGAGAGGGAGAGTTTCTTGCGGTAGGTGGTCGCCCTCAAGGAGGAGAAGGACCGCCTATAGTCCGAGCTCACGGAGAGTCATCGTCTTCATGATCAGTGCACCATATGGTGGCATGGGAGGCTATGCAGAGCTTGGAGGCGACACTCACGGATCTTACGGTCGAAGTCCCACCATGTTTGCATGGACTAGAGGACCTTTGGGGGAGCGTACGATGCATACATAATGCGTCGGCACTTTGTTTGAGGGCGGCCCGAACCTACGGGGACCACTGCTCCCAGGTCACTGCACAGCTACACCTCAGCCTGTTACATATCTCGGGGTGTCTACACATGGACGAGCTAGCTAACCCAGCACTGGACCTACCTCCTGGAAGTGCGACCATGCTGCAGGCGATTCACATGACACGACATTAAGTTCGTGTGTTCCGTGAGCGCCTTTGGGGATACTTGGGTGAAGCTGCTATGAAAGTGTCTCTATTGCACACCCTCGCCGCGGCTACAAATTTGGGGAGTTGGCTTGGGGGAGTGCCCTACTGACCTTCTAGCGTAAGCACCGCATAGGCTGCCCGACAGGTGCCACGCCACTTCGTTACCTTATGTAGTGTGGTCTGTAGGGCTAGGTCATGGTGGGGCTCATGCATGGGGCTCCCCCCTTCAGCCCTTCTATATGTTTATGCTATTGTAATACTGGGCATGTTGTCTGACTTTTGTACCAATGGGCTGCTTGCCTGGCGAATGTGTGCACCCTTTAGTTGGTTCGTCTGCTTGCTTGGCTTGGTGATTTTGGTTATTCTTCCTTAGGTAGGGTTTTTGTGAAGATCATCTCTCCATCACAGAGCATCTTCTTCAGAGATCGGGAGTGGAATACTCAGTGGGCTTATGGGTGGGCTTTTGAGCCTCACCCGCATGTCCGCCCAGATACTTATATAAAGATCAACAGTGTATATGTAAGTCCTCTAGCCAGGCACTCTACTGTAGGGCTATGGAGTGGGGGGACTCTGGGTCCACCCGCCGAGAGGTATTGTGTGCTCTGGCATGGGCTTGGTGACCCTCTATGCTTTCTATAGTTGCCTCCCCTACTACCACGACATGCGCCAACTGGCTCTGGCTTTCCTGCATCTCTCTCATGGCTCTTTGCAATTCTGCCAATTCTTGCCATTGTAGATGTAGGACCGAAATGGCAACAGAGGGGGGGGGGGTGAATGTTGCTTTCAAATCCGCCCCCAAGTATCCACTCGCAATTCTTCTACTATAGCTATAAAGCTATGAAGCAAGAAAACAAACATTCACAGGACAAGAGTAGTTATTAAGTGTTACACAGATTTGAAGTGCCTAAACAAAGACGAGAATTGAGAGAACTAGAAATGCAGCTGAAAAGAAGAAATAAAACGGAGAGAAAATCTTGCTGCGAAATAAAACTAAAAAGAAAGACATAACTAAAGGAGGATAAGACATAAAATTGAGGAGACAAAAACTGCCGACAGGAAACAGAAAAGAGCTGCCAAAAACACTGCCTGAAACCTGAAACTAAGCTGAATACTGCTGTGAAGCCGAAAACAGAAAATAGATAACACTCGGTTCAGTTTTTGAGTTCTTGCCTTGGCTGAACAAGACAGCAGAAACAGCTACAGCCGAACACAGATTTCAGCAAGCACCACCGAAGGAAAGACTGAAAAGAAAATAAAAGGAGGAAGACTAAAAGGCTGCCGAAAAACTGAAAAAGGCTGCAACTAAAAACAAGAAGAGAAAGCAAAAAAACAGAGAGAGAGATAATCTGATCCAGCCTTACTACCAAAGCAACAGACAGCTGCCAAGAAATAACCGCACGGCAGAAAAGAGAAACAAAACGAAAAGAGATCAGATCAAGAACTATCGGCAGCTGAAAAGAAATACTTGTATGCCGAATGCAGATATTCAGGAGTAAAGCAACTGAAATACAAAGGATTGCTACCCTGTCCGAAATACTGAAAATGCAAATCAGTTTTCACTGCAGGCCGAGTGCAGTCTTTGCTGCCGGAAACAAGAAGCAATCAGCCGAGATAAAAACTGTAAATAAAATCCATTGATTGCAGCTCCTTTTCAAGTAAAAAGATTAGAACTAAAATCCAAATAACAAGGAGGACTGAGAAGAAGAAAATTCAGAGAGAAAGAGCAGATTTGCTAAAGGGGTAGAGCAGGAAACAAAAACTGAGACTGCAGTAGGAATTACAATACTCCTTGTCGGCACAGGAAGAGATGATCAAGAGAGAACGAAGCAATCAATAACCAAAAGAAAGATACTTAAGAGAAGATAGATAGCCAGACCAACTTAAGCAAAGTCTCTCATAATGAAATGGATACAAAGACATGAATGCTTACAAAGAGTTGTTCACAGCCATCTCTTACATCAAGAGAGCACACACTCAAGACCACCCCATACGCAGTTGAAAATTAAGAACCCATCTTTCCCTTTCTCACCAAGCTTCCCAATACAACAAGACTAAAAAGAAAAATGCTTCTACAACCACAAGGAGAGCCAAAGCACCAAAAAAATCCTCATACCAACTCTCAACTAGCACTAGAGAGCCCATCTCTATTTATAGCCTCCACTACCGGGTTCACATTTGCACTTTACCCGATAAGTCCACCAACTCTACGCTTTATCCACTAACCCGAACCGCGTCCGCTTCCTTTTGTGCAGCCTTGTGTATTTACCAAAACGCCCCTCCTGCACCTTCCGGGAAGCTTCCACATTTCTTGCTGTCCAAGCCTCGCAACCACCTCGAGTCCTCGCCATCTTTGGCACCTCCCGACCGCTCCGACCTCAGCACCACCTGCGCCTAGTCCGGTCATCCGTGCCTCGCCACGACTCCGCCTCGATGTCCTGCAGCCACCACAGACAAGAAACACATCACATAGCACCACTCGAGATAATGTAACCATACATTAGCATCAAAACATACTTAAGCACAAAATAGCCCCAACCGGTCGAAAAGAAGAATAAGCACCCAACCACTTCGACCAAGTTCGACGAGGTTCGATCGAAACCGACTACTCCACGCGACAACCCGGCACGAACCACACAAACCAAACTTAAACTATCCAGAACACGCGTCAATTACTCATCACACACATGGGGTCACATTCACATGGTCTCTCAGTAGATCACCTCAAGGCTGCCTCATGAGCATGGCTAGGCCATAAGAAGTCTTACTCAGCTCAAGAGGATGTCCCGATTTGGTGGATTTCTTACTAGGGTGAAATCTTAGAGTTGGGTTGGCCAGGTCGAAGACTTTGCATTGTAAAGGTCTTGTCATGATCTCTCCGCCACACACCAAAGGAAGTGTGTTAATCGCATGGCAATATGAGATGATCATGTCTTGTAGGTAAAACTGTGCAACCTCTACAGAGTGTATAATCTATCTTGGATAGCCGTGCCCACGGTCGTGGGCATACTGAGTAAAGTTTTTCATGGATTAGACTTTGTTTTTCAAAAATGGTTTTTGAAAACCTTACGGATAAATGGAATCCATGAGAGATTGAAAGCTTGTAGATGGATGGAATCCATGAGTGATTGGAAGCGTATGGATGGATGGAATCCATACGAGATCTTTTGAAAAAGATGGTCCGGGTGGGATGCTCGTGGTTAGGTTAGTGTTTGGTCGGAGCCTACACTAACGGTATTAATTTTATTTACAATTACTATTTTTACTTAATGTATTAAACTCAGTAGTTTTAATCTATTTATTGTATTTCTCAAATTTCTGCTTTACGCTCAAGTAACCCTATATGCCTTTTGTTGTTGCCTTTGTCATTATATTGTATTTCTCCGTGTGACTTGCGAAATACAAGTTTATACTCACCTTGCTATCTCCACACAGAGGAAGACGATTTCAATTACACTGAAGATCTGAACGAGTAGACCGTGTCTTACTGTCGTTTGCCTGTGGATAGACTTGTTGGGCTTCTTCTGCTTCGGTGTTTTCTTCCGCTGTCTATGTTTAATTTTAGCTTATGTGCCGTGTATGTAAACTTTAGCAATCATGCCCATATTTAGTTAATAAATGTCATTATGGTTGATATTCATCTTTGTTGTCTACTGTGTGCACTAGCTGATCCGCTGTTAGTGTTTGGTTCGAGCCGTCTGTGATAGTGTTCTTTACAGACGGTTCTAGGTACAAACTGTCTGGGTTGTATTTATCACAGAAAGCTCACAAACCGTCTGTGATAACCTCCGATAATAACTGACCCATAAATTCAGACAGCTTATAAAACCGTCTGTGATGATAGTTCTGAACCGTTTGTGATGACCTTTTTTTTATGGTAGTGGCATTTGAAGTCCATGACGTGCGACTCACCTGCAACCTTTGTAGTTAAGCTAGGCCACCTTGTAGGTAAGCAAGGATGTTGGTTCTGCGTGCTTGACAGCCTCAGGTGAGGTCGTGAGGGGGGTTCCTCTCGAGGCCTTTGTGCGAGGGGAGCTTTGAAGCCACTGCGAGGTGGGCTTTGGGCTGTCAATCGAAGTGGGCCCTTGGTGATGCAAGGCAAGCCCCCTTGTGTGCGAGGTTGTTCCGGGTAAGTTGCATGCAAACAATTTAAAGATTATTTGCCATGACCCAAAGAAAGAGCTAGATAATGTGCCTAATGGCAATATTTTTCGTTAATTATATTACAAGGTAGTAGCGTGACTCAGCTTTAGATTTCTGGCCGTGCTAGTAGTTTCGGGCTTTAATCAATTACTACGAGGAAGTTAAGGTGTGCTTACTGTCGTCTATGTTTCACCTGCGTACCAGCTCGTAGGTGGCGGTGCCACGTTCTGACCTATAGGTTTTTGCAAAATAACCTAAACACTATTTATATTTGCCATGCAAAGCTTTAAAAATTTTAAAGAGATTGATCCTACAAAGTTTGAGTTCTTGCTCGACTACTGCAGCTCGTGTGTAACCCTTGGCCTACGAGCATGCCATATGGGCGCACAAGCCACTAAGTGATCTACTATGACAGGTTTACTGCATTAGTGATGTACGTAGCAGCCATACTTTGCTACGTGTGGCCTAGTCACTAGATGCATTGTTCTTAGAGGCAATGGGTGATTGTTGGTGCTGTTGTCACTTAGAATGGTTGAATGACTAAGGGATGCAGGAACTTGGTACCTTGTGGCATAGTAGCAAGAATATGATTCTATTGATTTAGTCCCGTGACTAGTTGTATGGTTGAAATCATACCTCCACGATTTTGTCCAAGTTTAGTTCTTCTTCTTCTTTGCTGCCGACGACCTCAGGGCTCAAGCAGCACCATGGCGCCCCTGCTGGAGCTAGGGGGTACCTACCCTCTGTCCAGAGGTAGGATGGATGCTAGCCCCCCTTGACCCACTGGTGCGTCAACCACTACTATCCCCTGTCACCCAACCTTCCGCCCGTAGCCATGCCACCCAACTCTCAATCTTTGCTTATCCTTATCTCTCAATCCTTCCTCATCTTTATGTCATCATTCAAAACCTTATTTCTAACTTCTCTCTTGTTCAAATAATTATAGACGAACACTTATCAAGATGCACCAAATGATGGATGGAATGTAGGCCTCCATCGACTACTTTGCCATTTGGGTTTCCAACGACGAGCTATCTACATGCACAAAGAAGACCGCCATGGAGATCATACGATGGGACATCGCTTCACTTTACTTATCACCAATCGAACTGGACAAGGAAGTCTTCATTACTGCTTCAAAGGAAATGGTTACTCGTTTGAAAGATTCAGACAATAAGCCGCTCGTAAAGTAGTTCTTCGTCTCTACTGCCATTTCAGTCTTCACATTGAATGATAGCGTTTTGTACATCGAGAGCTATGAAGGATGACACCAAGACGGCCCTTGCCCCTCTAGGTTAAGTTGTTGAGCTAGCTAGTAGATGTTGTTATGAGTTGTTAGTTACCTCTTTTGTTGGCAGCCGTAACTATTAATTAATATAGTTTTGCTAAGTTGGTATTTTGTTTTGGGTTGTGAAAATGTCCCCTATTTCCCCCTTTGCCTTCAGTCTCCTCTCTCCTAATTATTAAAAGTAACAAGAAGATGGTGAACACGAGGAACACCAGCAATGGCAACAACCACAACAACAACAGCAACCATAATGGGACACAAGGAAGATAGTCCGTTCCCATCTCTCTGCCAGTAAGTGAACCTGATTGGGCTCAGATAATGGCAAACCAGAATAAGCTTATTCAACTACTAGCATGGACCATCAACAACCCTGCACAACCTACTCCACTAGTACCAACTCAAGGTCCACAATCAAGACTATTGGAATTTATGAGGTTGCGTCCCTCGACCTTCTCCAGCAACACTGACCCTATGGACGCAGATGATTGGCTTAGAGTCATAGAAAAGAAGCTGGACATTATCCAATACAGTGATCAGAAAAGAGTTTTATTCACTTCTCATCAGTTGAGCGGACCAGCGTCAGAATGGTGGGACACCTACACCGCTGCACATGCCAATGTTAAAGCCATCACATGGAATGAGTTCATGCAGAGCTTCCGCAAAGCTCATGTCCCCACTAACACCATCACTCTCAAGAAGAGGAAATTTCGAGCTTTACGATAAGGAAGTTGCACTGTGAATGAATATCTATGGAAGTTCAACCAATTGGCACGCTATGCACCAGAAGACGTTGCTACAAATGAAGCCAAGTAGGAAAGTTTCCTAAAAGGACTCAATGATGACCTATCGGCTCAACTTCTCTCCAATGATTACACTGATTTTCACCAGCTTGTCAACAAGGCAATCCGCCAGGAATCCAAGCACCAAGAGATGGAGAATCGGAAAAGACGAATGTATTCTTAGCACATGAACACCAGAAGCTTTCCCAAAGCTAGAAGAGCTCCACCACAGGCCAACAGATTCCAGCCATCGTCATCAATAGGAGAGCTAGTTCCCACCAACACTTCTCCCAATGCTGAGGACAACAAAGTCTTGAAGGTCAGCTTTCCACAGAAGGACCTAAACACTGCAACAGGAGTTACTTGTTTCAACTGCCATGAGACGGGACATTACGCCAACAACTGCCCCAAGAAGCAACAGGTAGTGAAGAATGGTACACCAACTGCCAACAACCTTCAGGCAGCAAATAGAAGGCCAAAGAAGTTCATGAAAGGACACCTAAATCAGATATCAACTCAAGCCATGCAGAGTAAGATCCAAACCCATTTCTTTGCTAGCAAACTCGAATCTCGGGGACGAGATTCTTTTTAAGGGGTTAATTTGTAACAGCCCAGCTGTTTATTTCAAAATTTTCAGTAAAAAATATTATTAAATTAAATTGGTTTAAAATAAAAATAAGTGTTTTGATTGCCTGAATTTTATTATTGTTTTGCCCTGATTTTCTATTTTTTAAAAAAGCTGGGTTTGAAAAGTAATTTAAGTAAAAACCTAAAAATATTATTAAATTAAATGATATTTTGATTTTCTATAAAAATCCTATTTCAAATCAATTATGGAGATATGGAGAAGAGTTCAAGGAAGAGGATTGGCTGGAACTAGAGACGAGAGAGGTTTGGGATTGGGCTATGAGGATTGCAGATTTGGGTTTAGGAGGAGGAGGATAGAAATCAATCTTGACGATGGTCTATCTCGTCTCCTGTGCTGAACAAATATTGGGGATACAATCGAGGGTTCGTGTGGAAGAAAAAGAGAGACTCATTGAAGGCCCACATGTTATGCATGTTACTTGATGCTGGCCACTGCATCGCTCGGCTACCGGGTTCGCCAGTTTCGTCTCGATGCACACACGTACGGACCGTGAGGACCAGCTGCTGACTGTTGGCGTAAGGGAGCAGCAAGTAGATCGGAGAAAATCAGTGTCAATAACGAGCCAGGGAAAAAGGCAGGAGGAGATTGTGGCCTTTTCGCTTCTCGCTTAGGTAACGATTTGGTTTTCTCTATGTTTATTAATTAAATTAGAGATTAGAGTTGAGATTAGAGAGAAAGTGAAAAGTATTCATTAGGGAAAAGACTAGTATATCGGCTAATCTGCTATATTGTTCTCCTGTAATTTTGGGTACCGTATGAGAGTAATTTAAAAATATCATCTACTAGATAATTGTAGAGAAATTCAATAGTTTTCTATACAATATTTATTTATGTTGATCAAATAAATAGATTTTAAGCTATGAATTTTGTAATTCGGCTATCTTGTAAATTTATCATCTTCTAGTACCATATATTAATCTGTAGATAATTAAGGGTTCTAGAGATCCCATGAACATGATCTTAAATCCAGATAGTTTCCTAGAAATATCTAGATATTTTAGATGCTTTATTCGAAAGAATTTGATGGTGCCAATTGTCATAAATCTAGTGGTCACAAGAATCTATATAATCCTGTCAATCCAAAATATACATCATTTGGGAGAGTTAGTGTTGGCTTATAAATATTTATATTATATTTTTTAGGAGCAATATGTTCAAAGTGCCCATGTTAATTGTTATATTTATACAGAGGTAAATCATAAACAGAGACAACATATGTCAAAAACAAAAATATGTACTACTTCTTTTTCTATGTGTGTGAAAAACATCATTTAATATGCTAACATAGAAAATAAGAAAAGAGAAGTGGATTAAAGTTAATATCTATTTAAAAACAAAGTGCACACTTGTGTTGTCAACTAAAGTTATAATAGTTTTACTCTAAAAAGTTATAATGGTTTCTTCGGTTTCAATAACTAAGATGATATTAAGGAACTAACAAGCAGATATTTCAACAAATTATAAACATGCATCAGCATCCAGACTACACTCATGTAGTATTCAAACCTTTTCGTGCTGGTCTCGTGGACCCAGGCTGCAGCTTTTGGAGGGCTGATCTAGTTCTCAGGGCTGACTTATTTGACTTGGCTTCTCCAAGCTCAAAAACAGCAGACTTTTTAGCAAAAGTTAAAGTGTCCATTGTCTCCTCAATTAACTCTTCTTTTGGTGCAATGTGAACAAACAACAAGGTCTTTGCATGGCCTCCTGAACATGGCAACCAAATATTTATTCACATATTCAGTACTAAGAAGGTGCAAAATTAACGATATAGGGTTCTAGATATACGCAGGGAGTCTTTTAGAATCTGAGTAAACTTGCTATTTCTGTAAGGAATATGGGGGGCATTCTGAACCAACGATGAAATCACATCTCCCAGTGCTGAGAGTGACTTATTTATGTTTTGCGCCTCCTTCAGTCTCTCCCCTTTAACCCTAGATTTAGCAACCCTTTCTCTGCTAGCTAGGTCCACATGATGCATGCGAGCACTAAGGGTTGTACCTGATGTTAATTCTTGTCCTCAGACATGAACAGTTAGGCAGCTGCAATTTATCAATCAATTATCAGTACAACATATCGGTTTTATTTTCTTAATTGAAGTATACTATTGAAAAGTCAAACATATGTGTGGGAGCGACCACACCGATCATTCAGTGTTGTTGAGCCTACTGCCCGATTCTTTTCGCCAAGATTAATGAATTCAACCACTTCATCTGTTGATGTTACCTCAATCATAAGTGCATTTGGAACTGTAGGATATGATGCACTTCGAATTTCTAGAGTGGGTGATATTAAGTAGAACAATAATATGACTACAAAATATAAGGATAACTATGGATATGATTAGAGATAGAGTATCTTATGCATCCAACCCTTTCAGTGCTTCGGTGCATCCATCTCTAAAAATCATTCAAATGGCCGTAAAAAATTTCAAAAAGAATTCGAGTGTTAAGGGTGTATCTCTAATACCCTTAACATTGAGAACATTGGTTCAAAATCAAACTAATATGCTACAACATTTTACCGCAAAATTCAATCTATAAATGAAGAAACAAAAGAAAAGGGCAAATTCGGCTAAAAAAGAAAATTCAAAAATAAAGAGATATGTATAAATGTTAAAATTCACCGAAATGCATTTTTTGTTTCTCCTAATCTACATTGATTTTTATTTCAAATTTTGCACGATATTTTACCATCTCGTGGTCCATCTACCCAAATTTGTTTCAAAATTTCATACTATTTATCATTCCAACTTTCAGTTGTCATTATATGGCAGCAAACAGCAAAATGATTAAGCATATGACTATATGAGCAAACAGTAAAGCTTTTTCTTTTATAAAAGATATGTTAATATATAAACAAAATATGATAGTTGAAGTACCATTGTGTAGGTCTTCCCCGACCCAGTCTGGCCATACGCAATAATGCAAATATTGTAACCATCAAGTATAGACCGTACTAGTGGCTTCATGTCTGCAAAGACCTCTTCTGCAATAATAAAAAGAATGTTTATCAATTAGTGCTAAAGATTAAAAACAAAAAATGTATAGGGAACAACTTGTCCAACCTTGTGTAGCACACTGATTGAAGACCTTCTGGAAAGTAAATGGTTTCTTTACAACTTTTCCATCTTTTTTACATGTCACCGTGATAGTTCTGTCTTGTATTTCAATGCTTTTGTTATCTTCCCTCCCAGGCCTCACTCGGCAGTACACTCTTATATTTCCTGATGCCAAAGAACAAACCATAAAAATCGTTTCATAATCGAAGTCTTCGTTTCAGGTGACTAAGAAAACAGTACCTCGCAGCTCTTGTAGTTGGTTGTACAACCTACGATTTTCCTCACAAACTTTCTGGTAATCTAAGGATAGCTTGGAGAACTGCTTGGCTATTAAAACGAAAGCAAGTATGTGAGGCCATGCATCAAACCTCAATCTACGATTATGATGCATGCATATGCTAAAATGTATGTGCGCCTTTCGTTTCCTAGGAAGGTTGTTCTCCATCAACGAGTTGACAAGTCATGTCAGTGGTAGTATTAGTAGACCATTAACAGCAGCTAGCAAGTAGTAGTAGCAAGTCGACACTAGCAGGCCAGTCGGTAGCTTAGCTGGTCTGTCGACCCATGGGATAATCCGTTCATCCATTTTACAAAGCACCGTATCTGTAGCAGGGACGGACCTAACGTGGGACATGGGGTTCAGTTGAACCTCCAAAAATATGGAAAAATAAACTGCTACTGGTAATCCACAACGCAGCAAGCAAATCCACCACAAACTCCATGGACTGGACTATCCATCCCAGAAAGGAATATTTGGATGAGATTGCTCACGGAAAAGAAAAGATCCTCAGGACAAAGCTCACTCTTACAACAATCCAAGCAAGCTAGGGCTTCCTTACCAGCGAAAGAAGAGATCAATCCGGCAGAGTGGAGGACGACGACGCCTAGGAGAGAAGAATTCCTTCGCTTCGAGGGTTAAATGACGTTGGCGTGAGAATTTGAGACAAACGGCGAAGCAATAGCCGCCGCCGTCGCGACGAGATATGGAGAAGAGTTCAAGGAAGAGGATTGGCTGGAACTAGAGACGAGAGAGGTTTGGGATTGGGCTGTGAGGATTGCGGATTTGGGTTTAGGAGGAGGAGGATAGAAATCAATCTTGACGATGGTCTGTCTCGTCTCCTGTGCTGAACAAACTTTGGGGATACATTCGAGGGTTCGTGTGGTAGAAAAAGAGAGACTCATTGAAGGCCCACATGTTATGCATGTTACTTGATGCTGGCCACTGCATCGCTGGCTACCGGGTTCGCCAGTTTCGTCTCGGTGCACACACGTACGGACCGTGAGGACCAGCTGCTGACTGTTGGCGCAAGGGAACAGCAAGCAGACTGGAGAAAATCAGTGTCAATCACGAGCCAGGGAAAAAGGCAGGAGGAGATCGTGGCGATTTGGTTTTCTCTATGTTTATTAATTTAATTAGAGATTACAGTTGAGATTAGAGAGAAAGTGAAAAGTATTCATTAGGGAAAAGACTAGTATATTGGCTAATCTGCTATATTGTTCTCCTGTAATTTTGGGTACCGTATGAGAGTAATTTAAAAATCTCATCTACTAGATAATTGTAGAGAAATTCAATACTTTTCTGTGCAATATTTATTTATGTTGATCAGATAAATAGATTTTGAGCTATGAATTTTGTAATTCGGCTATCTTGTAAATTTATCATCTTCTAGTACCATATATTAATCTGTAGATAATTAAGGGTTCTAGAGATCCCATGAACATGATCTTAAATCCAGATAGTTTCCTAGAAATATCTAGATATTTTAGATGCTTTATTCGAAAGAATTTGATGGTGCCAATTGTCATAAATCTAGTGGTCACAAGAATCTATATAATCTAAGGATAGCTTGGAGCACTGCTTGGCTATTAAAACGAAAGCAAGTATGTGAGGCCATGCATCAAACCTCAATCTACGATTATGATGCATGCATATGCTAAAATGTATGTGCGCCTTTCGTTTCCTAGGAAGGTTGTTCTCCATCAACGAGTTGACAAGTCATGTCAGTGGTAGTATTAGTAGACCATTAACAGCAGCTAGCAAGTAGTGGTAGCAAGTCGACACTAGCTGGCCAGTCGGTAGCTTAGCGACTTGAAACAATTTGCCGACTTGATAAACATAGCTAAATGATTCATATGAGTTTTACACTTCTATTCCCCTCTCATATTACTATTATTAAATGGAGTAACACAATTTGCAATTTTAGGGATATAAATGTCACCTCACAAGTTTAGGTAAGTTTTGATGGAACATCTAACCTTGAACCTGTATGAGCTCACGAAGATCCTTAATCACCATTTCAAGCTCCTCAGCTTTCTGACAATATTTTTTGCCCTTACGGACTGCATAAAATAAGACTTAAAGAACCAATAAAAAACTTATAATACTTAAATTAAACAATTCAAAAGGCTATACATTTTTTACAATCAAAGACGAAATTGTTTACCTAAGATTTGAAGAAGGGAAAAATATGGTTCAGAAGCACTAATCTCTCTCAAGAGTGATGACGAAATGGGCATATCATCTCCAATAAACTCCTGGAAGAAAGCTATTCCTTAACCTAGAAACAAGAAAAAAATCCAAAGAGAAAAATTTGCACTCAAAACACAGCAAGATATTAGACAATTTGATAGCCCATACCTGAATCAACTGAAATATAGTATCATTCTCTCTTGGTGGAGGTTGGGGCGTAGGCAGAGCAGGCAAGAGTAGAGATTAGGGCGTACGTGGATCAGGCGACAATAAAGGTTCAATACACCTTTTTCTTTTTCCAAGAAAAATCTGGCACAATACACGATCCTACACGACAAGAAACATTAAAAATCAGAATCACAAGACAAGATATGTGTGTTTAACTAAAAGATGCATTAGTCATACCTTAGGACCATCCAATAGAGAATATTCATGCATTCTGTAACTTGTTGCATCTTTGCTGACCCTGTTCCACTTGAAAAGATAAAGTATTTTTTTTTGCACATAACAGCTTTCATATCAGAAGAATGTCTCCAAACTCCATTAGGAGTTGTGCGCTTAAACTTCAGAACTTCTGTATTATTGTTGAAAGGCTTCAATTGAGCAAAGAAAAGTCCAGGCAAACCATTTGGGTCAAAACTATTGATATCAATGACAGGAATATGTGGGTCTTGAAACCCCTTAATTTGGATCCAGTTTTTAAGACAATCCACCATCTCTTCATCTGCAAGATCAATTTCTCGATAGATGCTGCTTGGAGGAAGGTTTGATGCATGACCCTAGGGTGGAGGATCACTCGGCTGAGGAGCTGGCATAGGTTGCTCTCTGTGCACATTCAATGCTGGCATAGCTACTGGAGACCCGGAAGGGTTTGGTCCACCTGAGGGTTTAACCATTAAAGATGTTACAAAAACAAGTTATATGGAGCCAATACATCTAATGACGCACAATGAATAATGTCGGGATGTTTTATCAGTTGATTCTAATTAACAAAAACACTACAACTAAGCTGTTGCAGAAGGCAGCACACAATAGTTATTCCAGAATGCATACAATTAACTGTGATGGCTTAAAAGGTGGTTTACAAAGTAGCAACCCACTTGATCCCAACCAATTTCCCTCACCTTTGTCTCCACGATGGTAATCCTCCCACCTCAGCTCTTCATGCCTCTTGCCTTTGTATAAACCCATGCCTGTTATGGAATCCAATTTCTCAGCAGGCTGAGTACCACTTGTAGCACTGTCAACATCTGGCGTTTGAGCATAGGGTTGTATTCTGGCTCCTCCGGTTTGACTCCCATATGGCGCTTGCCCAGATTTCGGTGCTGTTGTCTGTGAGCCTGAAACACAAAAGAGAACAGGCAAATGGTGAAATGGGTAAAAGATGGCATGACCAGGGTAAAAACTAGGGGGCTATTAGGTAAAAAAATAATTAAAAAAAATAGTTCCAGAGGTAAGAGAACAAAGGAATCTGCAGTTGCCCAACTACTACAGCACATGGAATGGAAGAAAACAATGTTTTGTGCGTAACACCAAGCCTAAATTATGTGAACATAACTGGGTAGGAAATAAGGTGAATATCCAATGGGAGAACTTACCAAATGGAGAAGTTTGTGCACCAAAAGGTGACGAAGGGGTTCCAAAGGGAGTGCTACCAATTGCACCTGCTGAATGTGCACAAGACGGTGGACAACCAAAACTAAAACAACTTCTTGATGCGCCCAATGAAGGTATGCTTGAAGCTCCAGAACCTGGAGTACTGCTCACACCAAATGCTGTGGTACCTGAAGACCAAAACCAGAAGTGGTGAATGAACCGAATGTTGGAGGGCTGGAAGCACCAAATAATTATGTTGATGTTAATACCAAATGTTGGGGTGGTAGTAGTGGCAAAGGACATTGTAGTTGTAGTGTCGAAGACCGGCGTAGTTGTGGTGCCAATGGCCATTGTTGCACCAAAAGCGCTGCTGACAAATGTTGGTTGTGTTTGCTGGGACATGCTACCACAAGGACTAGACTGGCTAGGAGATGATCCAAAACCCCCAAAACTTGGCCTTTGTCCAAACAACGATCCTGCAAAATTTGCACAGTAGAGCATCATATCACACATACTACAAAATTTTAAGTCTAAAGAGAAATGGTAAAAAACAACAACAACACAGTGAGTAGCATCTTTTGAGCAGATTTCAATTAAACACCTATGTGGAACAAATGCAGAATGCATCATCAGACACTACATGAAAAGATAAACAAATGTTACCAAACACGAACATAACTGCCAAATGCTACACATATGTGCTTATCCGTGTACATCTAAGGAGCACATCTGGCTTATATAAGCATGGTAATTGAAATACTCACAGAGGAACTTACTACCTTCAGAAAACGTATATGATGAGTAACATATATTTCAACTTTCAAGTCCTATTGGTCAACCATCACGGATTTCAACAATCCACCAACAGTGTTTGTGTGTGTGTGCCTGTGTGGTATAGTTGTCCAGACAAATTCAAAGTCAGCATCAAACAGTGGTCTTAGATACACAATATTTAGACTAGCTTTGTTCTAGCCTTCCAGTAACTTGGACAAACAGCATGGCAAGCACAAGGGCAGCACTGCCAACCCAACAATAAAAAGAAATAAAAACAAAGTGCAGCATCGCATTTTGTTGCACGAACAAGAGTGGGAAAATCGAGTTATAGAAACAGGAATATGCATAACATAAACAATGCACGAAATTCTCCAATAAGCTCAGAATTTTCTAAGACTATAACATGCTGGGTATAACTGAGAGTCCAAGGATTTATTGTCAGCTTTTCTTCGATATGCTATGTTAGCTTTCATGAAATAGTGACGAAACACCAAGCAAGTTGCATGAAAAGTGGAGATCCAGCAATTGCTGTTCTGATGCATAACAAAACTTAAAACTTGTTCTAAGTTAAAAGAAAATGAATGTGTGGATTGCAAGTATAGTACATACTGTTATGAATATTGTGTCTATATTGAAGAAGCCCAACGGACAATATATATAGAGAGCACAAAAGGATATTACAGGGGAATATGCCATATACGGATAAGGAAAACGAGTCATATAAGTAAAGGAATAATACAATTCATATTCTATCTCTAATACTCTTAACACCCCTCTCAAATGCAAGGCGTATGCAATAGCATTGCATTTGAAAAAAAAGGTTTAACATGGAAACAAGAAAAAATCCAAAGTTCGAATCTTGATAATATTGTCGTTGCGTGCAACTTTTAAATAAACTGTCAAATCAAGCCGAAGAGGAATAAATAGAAGTATGGCAGCGCTAATCGAAGCCCAAGACGGCGGCGGCGCAGTGCACAAGGTGTAGAAGACGCGTGGCGGCCTTAGAAACTCAGGGCGGCAGCTAGAGAAGCGGCGACATCATAACGACTTCTACGATCTGCACGCGACTCACAGAGTAGAGCAGCGGCTGCTACCATGCAAAAGAAAATTCCTATACTTTATGACTGACAATAAATTTGTGGACTCGCACGGTTTAGACGAACTGAAAGAGAATCTACTGACTAAGATGGACACAACGAAAGATTTAAAACAAACAAAAAAACTCAACAGACTATTTCCTCCCTTCACCCCTTATATTATCCCTTTCCTCTCTCTTCACCATCTCACTCTCTCTTTGCCCTTCCCTCTTCCTCTCTCCACCACCGACCAGGGGAGGCGACCGGATCGATGCCCCACGGGAAGGACGGCGGTGACCCAAGGGTGCGCGGGTGACCGGTAGGCGGCCTGGCGCGAATCGAGCAGCCGGGGGAGGAGATGGCGCGGGTGATGGCGGGAGGCGGCGTGGGTGAAGCTCGAGCAGCCGGTGACCAGTGAAGAGGCCAGATCCAAGAGCGGCGGCAGATTCGGCCTGTGGGCAGCAGCTACGGTCCGACGGCGGGGACGACATCGGAGTGGAGGATCCGGTAGAAGGTGGCTGGATCCGTCGCGGATCGGTGATGAAGTACGCTGGATCCGACAATCCGACGAGATTTGGAGCGGGCGAGGGAGCGTGTGGACGCGGCGGCCTGTGGCAGCGTGGGCGCTACCGCGCGCGGGCACGTCGGTATCCGAACCCTAGATCAGGCTCGGGCTCGGGCGGATGTGGTCAACGGTGGCTTCGGGCTCGGCGATGGGAGGCGAAGGCACGAAGAAGGTGCAACGACGTCATCGTTGTCGAGCGGTGTCTGAAGACAAGGCAGCAGCCGGTCGGCGCAGCTTAACGAGATGGCTGCCCCTGGGAGAGGAGATCGATCCTCCCGGGGGCAGCAGCAGCGGAAATAGATCGAGGTTATAATTTTAACCTAAGCTCTGATACTATGTTATGAATATTGTGTGTATATTGAAGAAACCCAATGGGCAATATATATAAAGAGTACAAAGGGATATTACAGGGGAATATACCATCAGGGCCGGCTCAACGTTTTCAAGGGCCCTAGGGCGAATTCGGCTCTATGGACTTTTTACTATAAATTTTTTTTCTACTTATAAAATATGCAGTTTAAATTTTATATTGTCTAAAGTGACACAAATCAATAGTTCTAACATAATAAACTAATTAGGTACTAACTAGTTTATAAACCAAATGTAACTAGTAAGAATTAATTTATCTTAAATAGGAGCGACAAATATGCAAAACTCGAAGAAAAACAACACATGTCACAAATAAATCCGGTAAGAGCTTTAGAGATACCAGACAACCGTACGCTAGCCAACGCTTCCAAGTATAGTATACACAGCAGTAGCACACGTACTCCTAGCTACTTTCGAGCTAGACGTCCATGAGTCCATCCCTTTCACGGCCACGGCCTCCTCCGGCGTCTCCTCCTCCGCCTCTCGCAGCTCCACGGCCCCCACCGCCGCGGCGGGCCCCGCCCGCTTGTACTCGTGCTGGCTCGCGAACACGAGGAACGCCACGAAGTTGGCCACCCTGAGCACGGCGAGCATCCAGTAAAACAGGTCCAGCCTCCCGTCGTCCAGGTGGTCCCGTATCCACGCGCCCCGCGTGGCGGTGTTGGCAGCGAGCACAAGGAGGCTGCTAAGGAAGAACCCCATGGCCAGCGTGGCCAGGAACAGCCCCGTGCTCATGGACTTCATCCGCTCGGGGGCCTCCCGGATGAAGAACTCCAGCTGCCCCACGTACGCGAACGCCTCGCCGGCGTCCACCAGGATCTGCCTTCTGGCGTGGGGCGTTGGGCCGTTGCGGCTTGCGCGGGGGGTGGGCCCTCCCTGGCCCGGGGCCCTAGGCCGGCGCTCCCCCGGCCTACCCCCAGAGCCGGGCTTGTATACCATATACGGATAAGGAAAGCGATGCATATAAGAAAGAAATAATACAATTCCTATTCTACCTCTAATACCCTTAACACATACCGCTGCCAAAGTTGGAGGATGCGGTGCCAAACGCAGGGGTTGGCGATGCACCAAACGATATGGCAGGTCTCCAAACAGAGAGGATATCGGGGTGAACAACGTCGGAGTGTATGGCTGGCCAAAGCCAGCCTCGATGTTCTCTGCTTGGTTCAAGTACCAGGACTCCTCACCCTGTGTGTAAAGAAAAATTGCTCATCCTTTAGACTGCATTCAGGATATTGGATCAGAAAAGCACACAAGAATATTGCTTAAAGAGAAGGGCACCTTAAGAAATTTTACAAGCTCGACTTCATAAATCACAGTGTTGTTAGGTGGAACTACAGCAAGATCCTGCTTCGGCTCAGTGGAACCAAATGCATATTCAGGAGGAATTGTCACAAGGGCAACCTCGCCCTTCTTCATGTTTAGCACAGCATGATCAAGACCAACAACAACCTCCTCTGGAAACAGAGAATGAACCAAAAGGAACATGCCATTCTTACTGTATCATAAAGTTCAAGGCATTACTTATTTTAACCAAAATGTGCATAGGCAGAGCAAAGAGAAAAGGCACCTTCATTGATCTTAAATTCAAATGGCTCTTCCTCATCATGTCCCCTCTTCAAAAATACTGTGCCATCTTGAAGTTTTCCAGTTATTTTGACGGTCAAAAGTAAAATATAATCTGGTCATTACTCACTACAAGACAAAGTAGTTCGTTAATTAGATAGCAGTGACGTATAGGAATACATAGAGGTTAGAACAATAACTATAATGGTTTAGCACATGGTTATACAACGAGGTCTACCGTATACTCGTACCAAGTGCCCTCTCCGGTTACGAGTACGCAAAAACGGGTAGTTAACAGACCAGGTATAACTAGGCGTTTAATCGCTATACTCAGCTAACAGGCCGTTTAAGAGCAATTAGATTAGTATTGTGCGCCTTGCTCAGCTTTACAGCCCACGGCCCAGGCAACAACCACACGACCCATTAGCCATCTCCAAGCCTCGCACTGTCGCACGATTACACGAGGCGAGGTGACCCTGTCGAGGAGGCGAGCGCGGTCATCCTCTCCAGAACGCGGGAAGGGGAAAAAGAAAACTTAGGTTTGGCTTCCTCTCCCTCCTCAGTCCCTCACTCCGACTGCTCACCTGAGCTTTCGCTCCCTCTCTTCCTTGTCCCTGAGCTGCCGCTGCCTCTCTGCCTCCTCCCCCGAGCTGCCGCAGCTAGCATCCTCTTATTCCTTGCGCATGATTGGTGCTCTGCACTCTGCATGCAGCCATGCACGCGAGGGGTGGACCGGCGATCTGCAGTCTAACGCACGCGAGGAGGGAGAGATGCAGTGCAGGTGCAGCAGTGGCTGAGCAGATGAGGGATTTGGATGGTATAATTTTGATTTTGGTATTTGATGGCTGTTGCTAGTTGCCTAGCTAGTTGCTACTATTTCTATTTGTCTGTTTGTACTAGTTCATGAATCGTTGTTCACTTTTCTTGCTTCTGTAATTGGTGTAGGAAGTGGATGTTTGAATCCAATGGAAAATGAAAGTCAAGAACCTCCTCAGCCTCAGCCTGAGACTCATGGCCCTCACTCTCAGTGTGAGCTGTATGTACCCAACACAGATGACCCTTGTTAGAAATATGGCTTCCTCCCCAATAAGCAAGAGCCAGGAAGAGTCAAGTGCCGGCTATGTCCAAAGCTTATATCTGGTGGGACAAATTGCTTCAAGAGGCATACTGCACATAGCAAATGAGATGTCGCTCCATGTCCCAATTCTGATGCTGAGGCAAAGAAGCTTTGCAAGGAGCACCTTGAGGGCAACAAAAAGAAGATGCTGCAAAGGCGGAGGAGAGAGCTGAGATTGACATCTACAGTGAAAAAGAAGAAGATGAGATTCTGGAAATTGGATCCAAAAGAAAGCTCACGAGAGGCCCAATGGATAACTATCAGTTTGCTAAACTTGACCCTGAGACAGCCAAGGCACTTAAGGAGGGAGACCATACACAGAAAAGCATCAAGGATTCTTTTGCCAAGAAAGAGAAATGTGAATGATCATATGGCACATTGGGCATACATATGTGGCATCTCATTTAATACTCCCACCGATAAGTCATTCCACAAGGTTTGTGAGGCAATTGGTCAGTATAGAGTATTCGGACCCGCTATTCAAGGGGCAAGTTGACCAAACAGAAGAACTTGCAAGCACATAAGCATATGTGGGAAAAGAACTTTAGCATACCTTTAACAACTGCACCCTCATTGGGACACTCATATCCTTCACCTTCCTTAAGCTTTTTTTAGGATTTTCTTATCATCCCCTATTTCTGTGACAATCTTCCAAGAAACCAACTCAAGGTCAACAAGAAGAGTGGCATTTGGTGTGGTACAGCACCTTCCTCACCGGCTGTCGGTCTACCCTTCTCACCAAATCCATCTGCCATTGCAGAGCTCAAAAACTTGTCATTTTTCTCGAGAAAAGAAATAGAAGAACCATGTAAAAGAGGGATTGAGATCAAAGAACTTACATTGTGGCTTAACCTTAAGGAGCACCTTCTCTGCTTTTTTCATAGTTTTGATAGCTTTGGCAAGGGCAGGACAGAAGTACCCTGACACAAGATTGTTATTTGTTAGTAAGCAATTCATTGAGCTCGACATCAGGCCATGTACAGAGGGAGTGTGGGAGAGGGAGAATCACCATCTTTAACAGTAAATTCAACCCCATCTGACTTTGATACAACAGTACCATCCTCGAGCCGAGCCTCATATTTCACTACAGCAATGCAAACAGTCAGCTATACAAATAACAAGGGCAATTTCATATGGTAGGAAGCTGTTCAATTAGAAAAAATACCAAATACTTCATCAGGATCCTTTGCGTTCTCCCATTTCTCTCCCTCCTTCAGTATCTTCTTCACTATGCCACCATCTTTGCAAATGTCCTCGACAATGGTCCGACCAAGCAACTCAACATCGAGCTGCAGTGTGGCATGGGGTGGTATAGTTGGAGGTGAACCAGATTCACCATAAGCCAGTTCAGGAGGAATGGTGAACACAGCATTTTCCCCTTTCTTCATGGTTTTGATGCCTTGACCTTGACATAAGTGGAAAGAATAGTCACTGAGCATTGAACATTGCAATACCAACGTCATGAAACACAAAACAAACTTGTCAATCTCTTCAATCTACCGCTATTATGCCCCGGGGATTCCCCGCGCGGAGGAGCTCCCACGTCACCCTGTGCGCTCGCTCCGGCCGGCGCGTGGCGCACGAATTTGCGTACGGTCGGCCAACCTTTTTGCGAAAAAGTCCCTGTATTTGCCTAAAATTACGTAAAGGTCCTCTGTTATCGCAAAAAAGTCCCTACGTTTTTTTGAATATGCCCCTGCATATTTTTTTGTTGATAGCGACCCATAGTTTCCAAAATTACGTACAGACCCTCAGTTCTTTTAAAACAGTCCTTGGATTTTACGAAGAAACCTGTTCTCGAAATTACGTCCAGACCCTCGGTTCTTTTAAAACAGTCCTTGGTTTTTACGGGAAAAACCCTCTGCTCTCTTTTTATTGCGAAAGGACCCTCGACTTTTTCAAAAATTCATTTAAAACAGTCCTTGGATTTTACGAAGATACCCGTTCCCGAAATTACGTCCAGACCCTTGGTTCTTTTAAAACAGTCCTTGGTTTTTACGGGAAAAACCCTCTGCTCTCCTTTTATTGCGAAAGGACCCTCGACTTTTTCCAAAAAAACCTTACACTTTATTTCGGTACACACGGTGGCTGGCGCGGCATGACGCCGCACCTATGAGGCTAGTTTGTCAAATGACAGGCAGGTCAATAAAGCACATACACATAGGTGTGGTATAGTTGTACAGAGATGCAAAGTCAGCATCAAACTGTGGTCCAAGATAACACAATCTAGAAAGTAGCTTTAGACTAGCTTTGTTCTAGCCTTTCAGCAAATGTGGACAATCAGATTAGCAGGCACAAGGGCAGCACTGCCAAGTGCCAACCCAAAATGAAAAAGAAACGAAAACAAAGTGTACCATCGCATTTTTGTGCACAAAAAGAGTGGGAACATCGATTTATAGATGAATATGCGTAACATATATTCAAATGGTAACTACTATCTACAGATGTAGGCCACAAGCCTAGGCTGATTTTAATACCATGATGACTTCCAGGAGTTGGTGTCTTTGGGCAACCTCGGCGTGACTGAAACAACTAGTACGAAGTCAGGTTCCAAGCTACTATATAAGGTTGCATCTGTATCATCAACCCAAGTGGAGGTGCAAACAATTACCTTTTCAACTGTGATGTGTCGGCCTTCCATTACAGACTGGTTAAGAGACTTGATACGGCGTTCAGCATCTTCAACAGTTTCCATGGTGACAAAAGCAAATCCACGAGAAACACGTGTATGGGGTTCAAGAACAACACAGTAACCAACCACCTAACAAACAGGAAATGTCATAACTTGGCACTTCTTAGGAACAAGAAGTCTTTGAGCACTTCATATGAAGTCAACTAACCCTTCCTTCCTTAGAGAAGTAATCTTTAAGTTCCCTTCCAGTCACTCTAGAAGAATGCCAAGTCTCATACAGAGTATTTCCAGGATTTACAGCATCAGCCTCCATGCAACCAGAAAACGATTTAAGAATAGCATTATTGCAGATGAAGAGTTGTTGCTTGTGAAAAAAATCAAGTGACATATTGTAGATGAAGAATTGTTGCTTGAAAAAAAAGTGACATGTTAATTACCACATTCCAGCGAAACTGTAAGAGTATTTAATTTTCCTTTTTATCCATGCATCACCTTTGACAAATCAATTATTTACACTGTTAGCATATTTTCCGTATGATAAAATGTTCTCATCAGTGCAATCTATTGTAATCTACCTCATCTTCCATGGATAAAAGTTCATTTCCCTATTACAACAGTTATCTGTATTACAATGCATAGTCTCTCATTTCTTCACACAATGTTTTGTGGTCATTACACAAAACTAGCTTCATACTATCATAATGTGGTTTTGCATGTCACGGCTATTGTAATATGACTTTCAACTATGAACTATCACAACTAGTCTATACAAACAGTTGCCACGTTTAGTAACACCAGATACTTCCCTATAATACAGCTATTATAGCAGGATGGTCAACTGTTACAACTAATTCATCTTTTATTTCCACAAAAAAATATATAGGCTTTTACGCCACAATGTGCATGCTATTACAAACATAAACTTGTCTAGTATGAACACAACTCTCAACAAGAACATATTGTACAAAATACTGCAATAATACATGTTAGTTTTTTTAGTGAGGAGAAACACGATATGCAAATAGATGGAGTACAGGCAGTATAAGCAGAGAGTTCAATGAAGAATCCTGAACACCTCTCATGGCTCCTTGATCTTGTCCTCGCCTGAGATTTAGGCTCAGGCAATGGAGACCTAGATTGGGACCGAGGTGCAGGT
The DNA here is from genome assembly GCA_017311315.1 of Dendrocalamus latiflorus. Lineage (NCBI taxonomy): Eukaryota > Viridiplantae > Streptophyta > Magnoliopsida > Poales > Poaceae > Dendrocalamus > Dendrocalamus latiflorus. The sequence continues at coordinate 126,102 of CM029670.1, read as the reverse complement.
GATCGTGATCTTGACCTTGATTTTGGGTGCCCCCCCCCCGGCAAGGAGAAAGGGACATTGAGCACCCGAAAGTAATAAATTAATCAATTATCTCTAGCATGTGTTAAACATTAGATAGTCCTAATAGCTCCGACAAGGATGCTATGGTACTTGGTAAAAGAAGGAAACAAAACAAGCAGTTGAAAATCTAAATTAACATGCAGAACCAGTGCACTAATGTGCTCAATGCAAACCATGACCAAGATTAGCAAAGGAAATCCCTCGTTTACCGGTAGGACATTGACGGAGAGAAAAACAGAAAATGATGGGATACCATACTATAATACACTTATAAGGAAAAATTAGCAGCAAGCTTAATGTTTTTCCCTTTCAAAATTATTAATCGGTTTCATGGCAGATTCTGCTCATTAAAGCAGGGAAATTGAACCAAGAGCACTTCGAATATCATAGATTATCAATTGAACACATCACGATCCTCACAATTGATGTAACATTAAGATAATCATATCAAATGCTGATAAAATATTCCTGATTGAGCATTCACTCATTGACCAACACATTTACTAGGCTTATTTGAGTGCCTTACACCTGAATTCAACTCCGACCATAACCTTCTAATGAATGCAAAAACATAGCACCATCACCACTTACTACAATCACGAACACTAAGCAGCATCGCCATTCTAAAGTGGTTTACAGCTCTCTTAGACCAACCATTTAGTGTTGCTTTAGTTGCCTTAAACTACGAATAACAGAGCAAGTGGAAGTAATATAACAAACAGTGAAACAGAAAGCGCCAACATTAGCTGCTGTGTCTAACGACATTAACCACCTGTCTAAGGAAATGCTAAGTGAAGGAATAGCACTGCATGTATAAGGATATTTATGAGAAAGTGGTGGAGAGAATAAAATCAAAAAAGGACATAACAGCGGGTTTAGCTATGTCTGTCGACCCATGGGATAATCCGTTCATCCATTTTACAAAGCACCGTATCTGTAGCAGGGGCGGACCTAACGTGGGACATGGGGTTCAGTTGAACCTCCAAAAATATGGAAAAATAAACTGCTACTGGTAATCCACAACGCAGCAAGCAAATCCACCACAAACTCCATGGACTGGACTATCCATCCCATAAAGGAATATTTGGATGAGATTGCTCACGGAAAAGAAAAGATCCTCAGGACAAAGCTCACTCTTACAACAATCCAAGCAAGCTAGGGCTTCCTTACCAGCGAAAGAAGAGATCAATCCGGCAGAGTGGAGGACGACGACGCCTAGGAGAGAAGAATTCCTTCGCCTCGAGGGTTAAATGACGTTGGCGTGAGAATTTGAGACAAACGGCGAAGCAATAGCCGCCGCCGCCGTCGCGACGAGATATGGAGAAGAGTTCAAGGAAGAGGATTGGCTGGAACTAGAGACGAGAGAGGTTTGGGATTGGGCTGTGAGGATTGCAGATTTGGGTTTAGGAGGAGGAGGATAGAAATCAATCTTGACGATGGTCTGTCTCGTCTCCTGTGCTGAACAAACTTTGGGGATACATTCGAGGGTTCGTGTGGTAGAAAAAGAGAGACTCATTGAAGGCCCACATGTTATGCATGTTACTTGATGCTGGCCACTGCATCGCTGGCTACCGGGTTCGCCAGTTTCGTCTCGGTGCACACACGTACGGACCGTGAGGACCAGCTGCTGACTGTTGGCGCAAGGGAACAGCAAGCAGACTGGAGAAAATCAGTGTCAATCACGAGCCAGGGAAAAAGGCAGGAGGAGATCGTGGCGATTTGGTTTTCTCTATGTTTATTAATTTAATTAGAGATTAGAGTTGAGATTAGAGAGAAAGTGAAAAGTATTCATTAGGGAAAAGACTAGTATATTGGCTAATCTGCTATATTGTTCTCCTGTAATTTTGGGTACCGTATGAGAGTAATTTAAAAATCTCATCTACTAGATAATTGTAGAGAAATTCAATACTTTTCTGTACAATATTTATTTATGTTGATCAGATAAATAGATTTTGAGCTATGAATTTTGTAATTCGGCTATCTTGTAAATTTATCATCTTCTAGTACCATATATTAATCTGTAGATAATTAAGGGTTCTAGAGATCCCATGAACATGATCTTAAATCCAGATAGTTTCCTAGAAATATCTAGATATTTTAGATGCTTTATTCGAAAGAATTTGATGGTGCCAATTGTCATAAATCTAGTGGTCACAAGAATCTATATAATCTAAGGATAGCTTGGAGCACTGCTTGGCTATTAAAACGAAAGCAAGTATGTGAGGCCATGCATCAAACCTCAATCTACGATTATGATGCATGCATATGCTAAAATGTATGTGCGCCTTTCGTTTCCTAGGAAGGTTGTTCTCCATCAACGAGTTGACAAGTCATGTCAGTGGTAGTATTAGTAGACCATTAACAGCAGCTAGCAAGTAGTAGTAGCAAGTCGTCAGCTAGTCGACACTAGCTGGCCATTCGGTAGCTTAGTGACTTGAAACAATTTGCCGACTTGATAAACATAGCTAAATGATTCATATTAGTTTTACACTTCTATTCCCCTCTCATATTACTATTATTAAATGGAGTAACACAATTTGCAATTTTAGGGATTTAAATGTCACCTCACAAGTTTAGGTAAGTTTTGATGGAACATCTAACCTTGAACCTGTATGAGCTCGCGAAGATCCTTTCTCACCATTTCAAGCTCCTCAGCTTTCTGACAATATTTTTTGCCCTTACGGACTGCATAAAATAAGACTTAAAGAACCAATAAAAAACTTATAATACTTAAAGTAAACAATTCAAAGGTTATACATTTTTTACAATCAAAGACGAAATTGTTTACCTAAGATTTGAAGAAGGGCAAAATATGGTTCAGAAGCACTAATCTCTCTCAAGAGTGATGACGAAATGGGCATATCATCTCCAATAAACTCCTGGAAGAAAGCTATTCCTTAACCCAGAAAGAAGAAAAAATCCAAAGAGAAAAATTTGCACTCAAAACACAGCAAGATATTAGACAATTTTAGGGTTTAGGGCTTAGGGTTCAAAATCGAACTAATATACTACAACATTTTACCACAAAATTCAATCTACAAATGAAGAAACAAAAGAAAAGGGCAAATCCGGCTAAAAAGAAAATTCAAAAATAAAGACATAAGTATAAATGTTAAAATTCACCGAAATGCATCTTTTTTGTTTCTCCTAATCTACATTGATTTTTATTTAAAATTTCGCACGATATTTTACCATCTCGTGGTCCATCTACCCAATTTTGTTTCAAAATTTGCACAATATTATATTGGATGCACCACATACACCATTGATAGGATTAATATATACTAAATATGGAAGGATATTTCCTATTTTCATCACTCTGGAGGAGATCTCTTACTTGCTCATTGTAGACCTCAATCATTTGAATATGAATTTCGTAGCACCATGCATCCTTTCTTTGTGCCTTTATATCGGAGAGATCATCCAATGCTCTGAAGTTGACACCTCGTCCTTCTAATGTCATGACTTCAGGGCCATTCTGTTTAGCATCCAAAAAAATGAAAATGATGTTCTGATTTTGTGACGGAAAATTTCCATATAAAGGATATGAGTCATATGACTATGTTAGCAAACATCTAATGCATCTTTACGCACCAAGATGATGACCATGAATTCATCAAGTGGTTGTAAATCAACAAGTGCACAACGGCAAGTTGGCAGTAAAGAAGGGAAGCTCATGATTCACAATTTCATACTATATATCATTCCAACTTTCAGTTGTCATTATATGGCAGCAAACAGCAAAATGATTAAGCATATGACTACATGAGCAAACAGTAGAGCTTTTTTCTTTTATAAAAGATATGTTAATATATAAACAAAATATGATAGTTGAAGTACCATTGTGTAGGTCTTCCCCGACCCAGTCTGGCCATACGCAATAATGCAAATATTGTAACCATGAAGTACAGACCGTACTAGTGGCCTCATGTCTGCAAAGATCTCTTCTGCAATAATAAAAAGAATGTTTATCAATTAGTGCTAAAGATTAAAAACAAAAAATGTATAGAGAACAACTTGTCTAACCTTGTGTAGCACACTGATTGAAGACCTTCTGGAAAGTAAATGGTTTCTTTACAACTTTTCCATCTTTTTTACATGTCACCGTGATAGTTCTGTCTTGTATTTCAATGCTTTTGTTATCTTCCCTCCCAGGCCTCACTCGGCAGTACACTCTTATATTTCCTGATGCCAAAGAACAAACCATAAAAATCATTTCATAATCGAAGTCTTCGTTTCAGGTGACTAAGAAAATAGTACCTCGTATCTCTTGTAGTTGGTTGTACAACCTAAGATTTTCCTCACAAACTTTCTGATAACCTAAGGATAGCTTGGAGCACTGCTTGGCTATTAAAACGAAAGCAAGTATGTGAGGCCATGCATCAAACCTCAATCTACGATTATGATGCATGCATATGCTAAAATGTATGTGCACCTTTCGTTTCCTTGGAAGGTTGTTCTCCATCGACAAGTTGACAAGTCATGTCAGTGGTAGTATTAGTAGACTATTAACAGCAGCTAGCAAGTAGTAGTAGCAAGTCATCAGCTAGTCGACACTAGTTGGGCAGTCGGTAGCTTAGCGACTTGAAACAATTTGCCGATTGATAAACATAGCTAAATGATTCATATTAGTTTTACACTTCTGTTCCCCTCACATATTACTATTATTAAATGGAGTAACAAAAGTGTGCGTAGCACCACAGTTAACCCACCCATGTCACAACGTGGGCCCGAGATCATCTCGGGCTGAAACGGTTCGACAAAGCAGCCCAACGCTTTTGGGCCGGACACTCCGATCTGCAAAACCGGTAGGCCTCGGCCCGAAAATCAAACGGGCCCACGGCCCCTTAGACCCGCGGCGCCAACCGCTCTACGCAACCACAACCTCAAACTTCCCGCCAACGGCCGCGTTCACTTTTTTTCCCGCTCCGTGATTCAAACGGCGCACACGGGCCCCACACACCGTCCCCCATCCTGTCAAGCCCCAACCCACGCAGCTTCGGCAACCCCCTCTCGCTTGCACGCGGACCCACAAACCAACGGGCCCCGCGCGGGGCGCGTGGGTACGGCTCACTGCTGTGCCGCAAGTCTGCGAGGGCGTTCATTGTTTTTTGCGCTGATTCCCATTGTCAAACCAGAACCAAAGCCTCTCTCCCCACGGCGAAGGCTCTGTTTCGCGTCGCCGGTTTCGATTTGCACTGGAGCCTTGCGTCTCGAGCTCTGCCGCGCGGCGGATTCGTCGTTCCAGCCCATGGCGACCCCGGGCGATCAATCGGCTGGCTGCGGTAGGCTGTTGTTTTTTTTTGGGTTGGTTTTGATGGTTGTTTTTAGGGGAAATGTGTGTGCCGATCTTGGTTTTGGTTGTGCAGGGTCTGAGGCGAGGGCGTCCGAGTTGCGCTACCCGCTGCGGTCGGCGAGCCGGGGGAAGGCGGCGCCGCCGGCGGTGGATGCTCCCCCAACCGGCTCCGCTCCGAGTAGGTACTCTTTCAACCAGTTTCCTTTCATTTTCTAGCTCGATGCTGCCTCTAGATCCAAACGTACATGGATGTACGATTCCTGTAAGCCGTTGAAGATTTTGAGCTGTTGTTGCAAACTAGGAGTAATTAGTTCATTTGGTTGGAAGTAAGGCATGTCTCTTTCTCAGAAAAGAAACGAAGAGGTAGGACGCGTATGTAAGATGTCAGTGCTTAGATGACACGTTTTCATCTCTTTCTTAGAATTTTCTTTTTACCTAAGTATTTATAACGTGTGGATTGAATTTATCTGTTACCAAAACAGAATTTCGCTGCTTTCTCGACCTCATAGGCTCTGACTGGAATCGCCATTCAGTTGTGTACGACAACGGGTTATGGAAATGGATTCACCATCACACCGTATACAGTAAAAAAAACTATGCAATCGTGTATAGTTAACAATCAGCTATCAAACAGCTGATAGATGTTTATCATGTCAAATAGCTGATAGATCTGCTAATGGTTTACCAAACACACGGTGTCAAAGGGAGCCAACATGATCCTATATAATTTTATGTTAATGCTGCAGTTAAGACTAGTTGACATGTGAAAGGTAGTTGGGGCCATTCCTACTTAGAAAGTGTTATGTACAAATGGCCCTGTTTCTCCAAAATTAGAAATAGCAAGTACTGCTAACTAAGAAGGCCCATAGTGCTGATAATAGAGGGTTGCGCCAATTGTGAGAGAACTAAAAACAGCTAAAAAGAGAAAAATTGTACTCATAGTAACTACTAACTAAGAAGGCCCAGAAGCTGGCCTCTGGCCAAATGGCTAGGTGGGTTTTAACAAACTCCCCCACTTGCAGGTGGGTTTTTGCAAAAATCCCTTGTTGTTATGAGGCTTGATGAACACATCCTTTATGGTGAGTTTGATCAGTACAATTGGTATAGCAAAATTGAATGCTCACAAATAAATTTAACTAATTGAAATATATGTGTATATGCGATTTATATATATAGGATTGCTGAATTCAACACAAATTGATAAAGTTAACATCCAAAGTTGAATGTAACGTGTGTATGCTCTTTTTTTTCAATGTCTGTAACATTGTTCGCTAAGTGTCAGGCCATATTTATGTCAATCTTTGTCCTCACATGGATCTGTGTTTCCTTAGGAAAAGTTATAGTGTTATACTATGACTACTATGACTTTAAGGTAGTGTCTTTCCTTGTAGTCCCAACTTAGTTTGTTCCGGAGGTTTAGCCATCAAAAGGCTAAGTTATCAATATTTCAACAAGTTTCTGTGGGAAAATAATAGGCCAGCCTACAAATATGTAGATGTCTAGATTATTGCTTCAAAATTAAGCATCTGGTTGTTTGGTGTTATGTCAATGCAAAATTGACTAGCACCTTACATTGCAAGCTTCTTAGATTCCAACTTTAAAATTGCTGTGAACTAACTTTGTTCTTTGAAATCACTTCTAATTGTATTTCTTATATAGGGCAAAACCATCATCAGATGTCAGTAAGAGCATGTGTGCTCCCGATCTTTCTTTAGTGAAGGATAAGTCAGCCAAACCTCCACGGAGGCACTCAAGCCGTGTATGAATATCTCTCTAAGCGCCTGCATTGTACATGCTTACAGTTGGTATCAGAGCGGGCGTTAGGTCCGTGGTAATTAAATTATTAAATTGACACACTGGTGCACATTAGGATGGGATGGGTCAAGCATTGCATTTATGCTTTTGACATGTTGTATTGATGATTTACATTATGAGATAACCTTGTATGATTATTATTTGCTCCTATGACTGTTATGAGTGAAGAATTGTCAATGATAAGATGTAGATGTTGTATTTGCTGCCTTGGCATTGCCAGGTTATACCACATTTTGTAGCATGGGGATTAGCGATGTAGTTACCTCGGGTAACTTAGTTGCGGATGTTGTGAGTGAGTTTATTTAGAAATGTTGATATCTTCCTTGAGTTGATTTTGGCCAATTCTTTGTCTATTGCAGTTAATGAACTTCTCTTGAGTTTGTGGTTCATTGTAGTTGAGGGTTTGCAATTGGTCTCTATCTGTTCGTTGAAGCAATTATTGTTTCTTTTCGGACTAGTAAGACACTATTGCTGTTTGTGAATATTGTTGATTTGTAAGGTTAGTCCCTTTGTGGGAATTTTGTCTTGTTGTGAATCATGACTCATTGGTTCGCTTGATATTTTTTACCAATGAAAGTTTTGTGTTGCAAACTCATTAATATGTTAAAGCCTTGGATCTATGTTTTTTTTAGATTATTTTGGGTGTTGAAGTTTATTTCCATTCCTTTCTGAAAGAGAGTGTTAAAACCTTTGTGGTGTTTTGCTATGCTTAAGTGGAAGGTGGTAATCATATAAACTAATTCATAAGGTATGAATTATCAAGTTGAGATGTTAGCGCGGTGCATAATTAATTTCAACTAGCATTCTTGGAAGTGTAGTTGATTAATGTGATATTGCCTTGTAATAGTTTCTAGAAGAACTGTGATTAATAATTTGTCTATATATGATTGGAACTCATAGAGTTATTGAGGAGTGTGCAAAAGAATTGGAATGATTATTATGATTGTTTAAATTTCTATCATGTTGGATAAATTGAATTATTTTTGTTTATAGTAATTAATCTGACCGTTTGGAATGATTAAGTAAGGAGGTGTTGGAATATTGTCTTGGTAATATTAACCTTTAATCTGTTCTTTATTTAGATACTTTATGAGCATGTACAATTGCTAGATTCATCTATCTTTCACCATGCTAAATTGTTGAAATATGTATAAAGAAATAGAGGAAGGTGGATGTATTGACTTGTAGAATCTTGTCTTACAAAGCTGGTATTATTGAAGTTTAAAGTTATTTCGTTCTAATTTCTAAACGTAAGGTGGGATATTGAATCTATGCTCATGATTGTTTTATGATTGTAAAATGGAGTTAGGATCATGAATGTTGTTATGATAAAATAATAACAATTATTGCTAGTAATGACTAGAGTACAATCAATTTGTGCTAAATTAGAGTTGAGCATCAATAAGAATTGAATATATGTAATCTAATAAGAGATTCATACTAGCATGTTTGTGAGATTGTCATGTTATAGTATCATCTTGTTTAAAAGCTTTGATTTAATATGGTGGCTTATGCACTAGGATTTCCTAGATTAAGTAGTCGCAATCTTACTCAGATAATAGAAACATGATGAAGTGATTTCTTATGTTTCTTTTGGAAAAGTTTATGAAGGGATTTGTGGATATGATGATGCTTGTTAAGAATATATTATTCTGATGTTAGCATGATGGTTAGTTGTGGTTGTGATGATAATGTTGAATGTTCCTTGAATAAAAGAATTTGATAACTTCCATGATACTACTTAAATCAAAAGTTTTGAGATTTGCGTACGCAATCTTTTTGATCTCATGACTTATGTGGCAGCTGAAATTGTTTAAGCAAAGTGACGTGTTGAGAGCTTTTATTAGTTCTTAAGGGATTAATGTGTTGTGGTCTTTAAATCACTTTTGTTGGAATTGTCAAGGTGATACCGTAATCAAAGAAAGTTGTTCTCTTTGTTAAAAGAAAGAGTGCGGTAAAAGTATTGGAGGTTGAAGTCATGTCATGCAATTTTTTTAGGTGTGTTTGACTTCTTAATTTCGCCGCATAAGAGCTTCTTGAACTCAAATGACAATATTTTTTCCGCCGCCTAAGAGTTTCTTGAGCTCAAATGGCAATACTGTATTCTTATTGGTTGAGATTTGGTATTTTTTTCTTGAGGGGCATGTGCCTTCAACTGTGATCTTATCTTTTGCTATCCAAGATTGTTGCTATTTCTTTTGGTCTTGCATTTGTTGTGGATGGTAGCATCATCCTCTGTGCTGAAATTTACTTCTTTTTGCCTCTTCTAAGAAAGGGGTAATCAATTTGGGTTGCAAAGTCCATTAAGAGGTGTATGGCATTTAGTTGGTGTGGTCATGTGATTGATTTTGGTGAGAATGTGGGTGTGATATGAATTTCGAGTTGTTATCCTTAAAAGGATTGAGGTGTTTTAGGAATTATCTATCAAAGTAATTCCATTGGTCGTTGTCTTGGCTAGAATGTATTTTTGTGGAGATAGTAGAGTCTCTCTGCAAGGGTGTGGATGATGTAATCAGTTTGAGCGCATTGTCGAAGTTTCCAACCTAAGATAAATGAGTTGGTGTGTTGGGTGATGATTTGAAAATTCTTGGTTCGAGGAAGTTAAATTTCCAAAGGGAATGGATTGGGGAATTATTAATAACTCGACCAGTAATATGCTCTCTTGATTCTTGTTTAAACTGTGTGTTTATGGCAGAGGTCATCTGCAAATTGAGTTGTTATATGTTATGGTGTATTTTTTTCCAGTTAGGA